>OY856411.1:1481321007-1482521007 GCA_963693085.1 Alisma plantago-aquatica | reverse complement strand
AGTAGATAATTTAACATCTTAAGCTCATGAACAAAGAAGGTTAGTAATGAATTAGAGTAATGACAACTGAAATTATTGAAAATTACAAAGGAAACGGACATAGGAATTGAGAGGTATGGAATTGTGAATGTAAATAGTAATAAATATAAAAAGGAGTTTAGTTTCCATCTTATTAGTCATTTTGGGGCCTTGAAATACCCGAGACCGGTGCACTGTTGCGGCATCTTCCCCGATCCTAGGACTCCCCCATGCGCTGGTTACAATGTGTAGCAGGAAAACGGCAGTGGAGAATCTCCTCTCGCCCCTCAAATTAAATCTTATACCATTATCTTCCCTCCTTCTAGTCGTTGCCCCATTGAATGGAGGCAAGAAGCCAGGAAACGCCCATGCCATTATGGTCGACGACCCTGAAGTGTAACGATGGGAGAGCCGTTACCAGAGCCTCCCCCCATCGCCCTAAACCGCTGACACTGCTAATACCCAAACCGAAAACCCTTGCCTTTCGGACGCTATATATAACTCCAACCAAACCTCTCACAACCAAATAACATCACAACCTTTCATTAGACAGATCTATAAATCAGTCATCTTCAACCTAAAAATGATAGCAGCCAGCTCGCCAGAAACTACCACCGATCCTAACCATGATCCCACAGCCTATCCTGCAACCTTAGAGATGAACCACCTGTTCAAGAGAACCCAAACAGGCCTACAAGAGAGTTGTGACGCACCATTCGAATAAAACATTATTAACTAAGTGGAAGCAATCACTAAGTAGCGGATTACCAAAAATCACTAAAAATTAAAACTATTTTACAAAGAGGTCCACACATAGGAAAACTCTTTCATAAAGAATCGGAGTAACTTAATTACATACTGGTTCACAAGTACATGTCTTGTATCATCTTTTTCTGAGGATTACATGCATCAACTACTCTGTCAAACTAAACATAAGTAGTATGAAATATCGAGGCACTGAGCCAAAATCTCGGAAGTACTAATTACTACTCCAAGGACCAGAGAGTACAGAGACAACACATAGGACTCTATGTACATCTATACAAGGCATATCAGCCAGTGTCTCCACCTGAGACTTCGCTGCTGCCCCTGTTGCTGTTGTTGCTGTCTTTCACCTACTGAAGGATTCCTGCCTCATCGTCCGCATCCACCTAAAAATGTGGTTCCCACGGGGGTGAGACAATTGTAAATTGCCCCAGTGAGAGATATAACTCTCTGCCAGAAACATTATTATTGCAGTTTAATAAGATAAAACTAAACAGAAGAATCATTATTGTTTAACAGCAGTTACTTCATTGTCTAACAGATTAGAACATTATTCTTATCTAAAACATTACAGCTATAACTTGATAGAGCAACATGTCACTTATCCATTAAGGAATATGTATAACATTTATTCACTATAGGATTATAACTGCAACATATACTCTCTTCAGGCTTAGATCACATAGCTAATGCATGGCATTGTCTTTGTGGAGTCATGGCCTATAGCCATATTCTTTTAACAAAGTATTGGGATCTTAATCCCTCATCTCAACAAGTATAATTCCATTTCTTAACAAGTTCATTATCATGATTATAGAATATGGGTATTGTTGGTTGTTTACACTAACGAGTTTCAATCCAAGTAAAGGATAATTTACTCAACTTACCCAAACTCCACAAGTATACAGAGGTAGTATAGTCAAGGTCGAACACAAGGAGCTTAGATAACTTAATTGAGCGCAATAGTACTAAAGTTCAACAATCTAGACCGATATTAAAGAGTAGAGAAGATTTGTCTAAAAGCATAAAATTCAGATATTAACTATAGGAATTACAGATTCTAATTAGCAAGCAAGAACCACAAAAGAAGTTCGATTTCAGAAAGTTTAGGAATCTTGGACATTAGGATTTCATTCACATATCATAGCAATCAAGAGAACAAAATAATTTAAACATACATAAGGTCATGTTTCAAGGAAAAGTTGTGTTACATTTCACCTCCCGGTGTAAATTCAACGATCATAACTCAAAACAACACTCTCATGTATGAATTTCGTTTTTTATCACAATCACTTCCTCAACTCATCCCTCTCTACTCTCGTAGAAGAGGAAGAGTTTCCAAGAAGAGCACCTCCATACATTCCTATTTATCTTCTCAGATCAAGCAAGAAGGTAGCAAATATGCACATAAAGTGGCCAACAATACATGCAAGAAAAAGAGTAAACCAACACTTTCATGGTAATGAAACAAGAAACAAATGCATTTAGTATGAAATTACTTGTTCCATACATGATGTGACATGGGAGATACTCTCCCATGCCCAAGAAAAAGGAGTTTGCTCGTCCATAATGGTGTACAGCAGATTTGCTATAGAAATTTCAGTTCTAGACATGGTTTAGAAAGGAAAAGACAAAGAGAACTGAAGATGTAACCACAAGAAGCAAGAATTACGGCTTGAGGACAAAATTCCCCTTCTTTAGATGCTCCAAGACGAACTAGCTCCTCTCCCAAGAAGCTTCTCAGAGTTGGGGAAGCTTGGCTGCACCTTGAAGAAGACAATGGAGAAGTGGAGAAGAAGAAATGGTCTCTTTATGCAAGAAACCACTTTGGATCCCTCCAAATTCGCCTTCCTCTACTCTCCTCTGGCTCTGGGACAATAGAAACTCTTCAAATGACCGAACGTAACTGTCCCTTGCCTTCCCTCTTTGTTTTAAAATCGTATTCTGAATTTTCAAAACTCTGAAACTGCTAGGCGCACATCATGCACCTGCAGTGCAGTTTGCATCGGGATGATCTGTGCACGACGTGCGTTGAGGATATACACGCCATGTGACTTTCCAGAACATTTCTTCAGCGGTTTGTGTTCCAGGTGCACGCCGTGCATCGATGTGCATGACGTGCGTTCGTCCTTCTGTGTTCTTTTGGAAACTCACACGTCGTGCGTTTTCTTTGTGCATGTCGTGCATTCTGCTATTTCAGCGAATCAGTCTTTATCTGGAATGGTGCACGCCGTGCATCTGAGTTGCACGCCATGCATTCTTCTGTTTCAGCAGAAATAACATCTGAATTCAGTTCTTTTTGTGGCAAATCTGCAATGCAAGTTATGGGATAAGTAGAATAACAAAAAGATGGCAAAAGTAATATGAAAAGAGACCGAAATATATCAGAATGAACCAAATTTGTGTGTGATAACATGTGAAAAGATGATATATAAATCACACAACAAATCCCCCTAAGCTTGAACTATTGTTTGTCCTTAAGCAAAAAGGAACATGTCTATATTTAAGTAGGAAAAATTTGTTCATGCATGAATGAATTGAAAAGAGAATATGCAATCAGCTCAGTCAACTATGTACTTTGTGCTTGTGTTCATCGTTATCATCTCAATTTTTCAACATCTTAGACAGAATATTAAGTTCAGCATAGTTGGTTTCAAATCAAGCGAAAAGTTTGACAGGACAACACTAAGTAGAGTTTGGATAAACAAGCCAAACAATCGGTGCATGTACATTACAACTTTCAGCTATTATGGATATAAGATGATCAAACTGATGTTAACATTAACAAATCTTAGCTGCACTCCTTTTCATATGGATATGATGATGAGATATTTGGGTTTCCGACATTCGGCTGCTAATTTAGGCTTATGCTCACGAGGAATGTCGGTTGGGGTGTTGTTTTTACCCTCTTTTGATTTTTCATATCACCTAACCATCTTTGCCAGATCGGACTCACACTAGGCTAGCATAATATTTGGGCCATATGCCATCTTTTATTGGGTGAAGATGAATTATTGATTGTGCAACACCAAAGAGTCAACTAGAATGTTAAAGTTAGCAAGATTTTGATCGTTCTTTTGAAAGTTTTTCACTGAAAATTCGGTTTGCAAATGGACTAAAAGTTTGGCAAGAATATCCCATATTCTAAAAAAATGTTGCAA
Source organism: Alisma plantago-aquatica (assembly GCA_963693085.1). Lineage (NCBI taxonomy): Eukaryota > Viridiplantae > Streptophyta > Magnoliopsida > Alismatales > Alismataceae > Alisma > Alisma plantago-aquatica. Next base: position 1,482,517,063 of record OY856411.1, on the reverse strand, counting down.
GTTAATTATTCCGCAAGAATTTGAAATCATTACATGTATTGAGTAGTCTAAGATGTAAAAAAATGAGATATCAAACCACGAACACAATTCACATCAAAGCACATGGGAAATTTCAATTTTTATTTCATTCAAACATGCTCTAAATTTTTCTCTCTTAAATATGGCCAAAACATGTAGAGGATACAAAATATCAGTGCATGCTAGAGGGGGTTCATTCTTAATAAGCTAGTCTCAAATCATATAGATATTGCCATCATGAAAAAGAACATGGAATAAAATGTAAAAAGAGGAAAACAACTGACAATGCTGACTCTAAAAAAGAAAAATGCAGAATGACTACCACTACTGGCCGGTTGTGCTCCTCCTAAGCTTGAAATCAGCAGTGTCCTCACTACTTCAATCAAACTTATGGAGTTCACAACCGGATACCTATCATGAAGAAATCAGAAGAAAGATCTGCCACCTCCCTGCTCAGGGAAGAACTGACTGATGATGTCAGGGATGTCCATCGGCATGGCGGATGAGTCTGGCTGTTGCTGCTGCTGGTCCTGGGGGAACTCGTGCTGTGGAGCTTCTGGAACTGCGATCTCCTGGCAAGGGGGACTGGAAAGACTACGGTGCAGGGTAGTGTCCTTGCGAGGTGTGACATACATCCATCCTGTTGACCATGTCGTACATAGTCGAGTACTGTACACTCAAATGGTCAAACTGGGTGTCGTACTGCACGCCCATCTGGTCTAGACGGGTGTCCATGTGATCAAATATCCACTGCACGTAGCCGTAAAGGTGCTGAACGTCCAGCATTGTCCATCTGTACTCTGTCTGAGTACCAGTGGATGGTGGCAGAGGAGTATGGGCTCTTGGTGTGGGCCCTGGTGTAGAGTTGTTGGCACCCCGGGTGGGTGTCTCCTCATCAGTCTCTGGTTGTAGCTCTACCTTCCAGGTATCCTTGTTCTTGATGTCATTCCGACCTGCATCGGGGATGGTGATGAACTTCTTCTTTGTGATAAAAACTTTGAACTTTGATGTGTTGTTGCCATGTCTGAAGATCAGACCACAAGAGATGAGACAGTTGATATCAACAAGATTCTTCCCCGGTATAGGTTCTAGCAAACCCAAATCTAAACCCAACTGCATAGCAAGGATGCTTATTAGCCCGCCACACATAATGTCACATGCCTCCCTTTTCTTTTGTTTTTTTGTGTCAAGAAGCTTGTTGACAATGTAGTAGCCAGAACTTATTTGCTCATTTTGCACCAAGCACCATAAGAAGAAAAGATCAGCCTTTCCCACTACACCTTGAGTTTCATTCTTGGCAAAAGGTCATGTGCTAAGAAGACGATGAATAACTCAGAAAACTGGATTGTGGATGCTGGAAGCTCGAGCATTCCTTGCTCTATGCACTGTATCAGAAGTGATCTCAGACTAGAACATATCGCTATTGAAAGTGGGAGGATAATCAGTGTAACCGCCGAAGTTGCATTTAAGCAAAATGCAAAACCGCTCAAGATTCATAGAAAACGGTTTGTCCAGAAGGTGAAAACTGAAACTGTTTTCTGATAAGGGATGTTGCGGTGATGTGGGTCACTCTCAGCCTTGAAAGTAGTGAGAAACTCATAGACAAGGCGGGGATAGGTTTTAGCAACTCGGGTGCAGAGGTAGTGTAAACCCAAAACAGTTAAATGATCGACTACCTCATTTTTTAAACCCAACTTGGTAAGGGCTTCTTCGCACATGTAGCGGGAAGGTAAAACACGCCTTGTGATGAGGAACTGGTAGTCAGCGTCTTCCTTGGGCTTGACCCTGAATTGAGTTGATGGTATAAACGTTGGGGGTGCTGGTGTGGAAGATCTTGCTTCATTTGTGGGAGGTGCAGTAGATGAGGAATAAATTCCATGTCGTCGGCCTGGCTTCTGCTTGATCGGTGTCATTAAGTCTGTAAAGGTGCACGGTGTGTCTTGATGATGCACGGCATGCACCTGTACTGTTCGTCTTCTTCAGACAGCTAAACGCATGGCGTGCAAAATGAGTGCATGGCGTGCACCTGCAGATTTGGGGCAAGTCGGAAATTTGCACAGATAGCTCTGATTGTGGGCAAGGTGATTCTGGAGGCGCTCAGTATGATGGCGATGCTGCTTTTAGATCGACGAAGAAGTGGCTAGATGTAGACAGGGTTGCTGCTTTGGCGGCTGTGAGCTGTTGCTGCGTCGTCGGAGAAGAAATGGTGGTTGTTTCACGGCGGCGAGGTGGTTGTGAGTTGTTGCTACTTCGTGGGAGTTGCTGCTTGCTACTGCTTCGAGAAGCATGGTGGTGAGGTGGCTGGCGGCAGGGTGTTGGAGCTGCTGTTGGCACGGCCGGGCTAGTAGAAGACGGCGCACTGCGGATGTTGGCGCAGCTGTGAAGGCGGAGAAAGCGGCGCACGGCAGCTGGAATGAGGTGTTGCTAGCTGCGTCTGAGAAGAAATGGCGGGCAGAAGGGCGGTGGCTCGCACGATGTTGGAGGCTGCCTAGCTGAAGAGGACGATGGCGGCAGGCTGGGTGGCACTGGCGGCGCTGCTGGAGGAAAGAGACGGAGGTGTGCACGGCTGCCACTGCTGGTGTACAGCTGCTAGCTGGAGACGGAAATGGCGCACGGCTGTGAGGTTTGGGGTGCACGGTTCTTGGGTTGGAGTGATTAGGTCGTGCACTCCGGCCCTTTTTGTCTAAACTTTACTAGAAAGTGCACGGCGTGCGTTTAGAGCGCACGTCATGCACTTTTCTAAAGTTTGTTTTTAAAGTTCACCCTCACAACCATGTGCACGGCGTGTGTTTTGGAAATGCACGTCATGCAAGTTTCCATAAAGTTCACAGAATTCCATCGCCCAAGTGCATGATGTGCGTTTGGACTATGCACATTGTGTCTGTTTCCAGAAGTTTTATAGAAATTCTCGAAGACTAGGTACACGTCGTGTAGATATTAAATGCACGACGTGCACGTTTCCAGAGAGTTGTCGAACTTTTTATTTCCCAGATGCACGTTGTGCGTGTTGATAATGCACGGCGTGTCAGTTTCTAGAAAATTTCCAAACCTTCAAATCTCCAGATGCACGGTGTGCATGTTCAAAGCGCATGCCGTGTGAGTTTCTAGAAACTTTTCTGCAGATCCCGCATACCAGGTGCACGGCGTGCAAAGTGAAGATGCATGCCGTGCCAGTTTCCAGAACTTCTTTCTGCTGTATTTTGTATTGAAGTGCACGCCGTGTCTTCAAAAGACACGTCGTACACTTTGCGATTTCTGCAGAAAATTGCAGTCAGTCAGCAGTAAACTATGACGGATTGAGTAGAAATCAAGTCTAGATTATTACATTCATCCATGACAGGCTTATTAACAAAATTAAAGAGTGTTTTTTATTCAAAAAACTGAAAATAAATCTATCCTAATGTGGGTTCAACTCCCACGAGGTCCTCAATTTAGAGTCTGGAGTAAGACTTCTTCTAAAACTTTAGGCATCTTGGAGGGAGCAAGTAGCTCCTTTCTCCACTTCTCCTCCACAAGAGTAGCGTTTGCAACGTTGTCCATTGACTTTGAAGGTTCCATATTTGCCTTGGGGTTCTACAGCTCCATATGGAAAAATCTTTAGTACTAGGAACGGGCCGGACCACTTGGATTTCAACTTTCCTGGAAAAAGCTTCAATCTAGAGTTGAATAACAATACTCTATCTCCTTCTTGGAAGTCTTTCCTGTGAATTCTTTTATCATGCCAAGCTTTTGTTCTTTCTTTATACAACTTTGCATTCTTATATGCATCAAGACGAAGTTCTTCAAGCTCCTGTAGCTGCAAAAGACATTTTTCTCCTGCTCTCTTCATGTCGAAATTCAAGAACTTAATTGCCCATAAAGCGCGGTGCTCTAATTCGAGAAGAAGGTGACATGATTTGCCATAGATAAGCTTGAATGGAGTAGTCCCAATGATGGTTTTGTAGGCTGTGTGATATGCCCATAATGCATCATCTATCTTTAGTGCCCAATCTTTCCTTGAACTAGAGACAGTCTTTTCAAGAATGTTCTTCAGTTGCCTATTTGAAATCTCTACTTGCCCGGATGTTTGAGGGTGATAGGGCGTAGAGATCTTATGAGTCACACCATACTTTGAAAGAAGATTGTTGAATTGTTTTTCAGCAAAATGTGTGCCTCCATCAGAAATAACGGCACGTGGAACTCCAAATCGAGGGAATATAATCTTTTGAAAAAGCTTAATTATAGATTTTGCGTCTGGTGCTTGGGTTGGAATGGCTTCAACCCACTTAGATACATATTCACAAGCAACAAGAATGTATTGATACCCGCAGGAAGATGGAAATGGTCCCATGTAGTCCACTCCCCATACATCGAACACCTCAACCTCTAGGATAGAGTTGAGTGGCATGTCATCGCGGCGGTATATGCCTCCTGTCCTTTGGCACCTATCATAAGATTTGACGAATAGATTGACATCTTTGAATAATGTGGGCCAATAGAAACCAGCTTGAAGTATTTTTGCAGCAGTCTTTTCTCCTCCAAAATGTCCTCCATAAGGAGAGGCATGGCATTCAGTAATGATGTTTGGTACCTCCTCTTCAACAACACACCTCCGGATTAACCCATCACTTCCGTGCTTGAATAGAAATGGGTCATCCCAATAATAGAATTTTACATCATGAAAGAATTTCTTCTTTTGTTGATATGTCAAATCCGTTGGCAGCTGTCCAGTAGCAAGAAAATTAGCGATGTCTGCAAACCATGGTGCTGGAGTGGATGACAATGCGTAGAGTTTTTCAATAGGCAAATGATCCTCAATTGGCAATAGGTCTTCAGCCTCCGTGGTTAATCTAGAGAGGTGATCGGCAACACTATTTTCGGTACCTTTCTTGTCTCAGATTTCAAGATCAAACTCTTGCAGGAGTAGTATCCAGCGAATAAGGCATGATTTGGCATCTTTTTTATTCAGCAAATACTTAATGGCAGCATGATCAGTATATACAATCACCTTTGACCCTACCAAATACTGTCGGAACTTGTCAAATGCATATACGATCGCAAGCATTTCTTTCTCCGTGGTTGTATAGTTGCTTTGTGCTTCATCGAGAGTTTTGCTGGCATAATAGATGGCATGGAGTTTCTTGTCTCTCCGTTGTCCTAAAACAGCTTCTACTGCAAAATCGCTTGCATCACACATTAGTTCAAAAGGAGAATCCCATTCCGGAGGTTGGATAATTGGGGCTGAAATGAGAGCCTCCTTGAGCTTGGAAAAGGTTGTTTGGCAATCGTCATCAAACACAAATTTTGTATCCTTTGCAAGTAGGGAACACAACGGCTTTGCAATTTTTGAGATGTCTTTAATAAATCTTTTGTAAAAACCTGCATGTCCTAAAAAACTGTGAATGTCTTTAACTGAAGATGGAGTAGACATCTTCTCAATTTTTTTTCTTTGCCCTGTCCACTTCAATACCCTTGTTAGATACAACATGTCCTAGAACTACACCGGATTGTACCATGAAATGGCACTTCTCCCAGTTTAGCACTAGGTTAACCTTTTTACAGCGGGCTAAGACTAGGGACAGATTCAATAAACATTGATCAAAAGAGTCGCCTTACACACTAAAATCGTCCATAAAAATCTCCATTATATTTTCAATAAAATTAGAGAATATGGCCATCATACACCGCTGAAAAGTAGCGAGAGCATTACAAAGACCAAACGGCATACGGTGATAAGCATATGTTCCATAAGTACATGTGAAAGTGGTCTTCTCTTGGTCGGGAGGATAGATGGGAATCTGAAAAAATCTGGAATACCTGTCCAAGTAACAAAAATAAGAGTGCTTGGCAAGACGTTCAAGCATTAAATCAATGAAAGGCAATAGAAAATGATCTTTGCGGGTTGCCTTATTCAAACGCCGGTAATCAATACACATACGCCATCCAGTAACCATGTGTGTTTGTATTAACTCATCATTGTCTCCTTTAATGACAGTTGCACCCCCTTTTTAGGTACCACATGAATGGCACTAACCCAGGGGCTGTCACTTATAGGATAGATGATTCCACCGTCAATTAACTTGAAATTTTCTTTCTTTACCACCTTAAGCATATTTTGATTTAGACGTCTAGGTGGTTCAACAGTTTGTTTAGCATCATCTTCCATATTTATTCTATGCATACAAATTGAAGGATGAATGCCTTTTAAATCTTCTATTGAATAACCAATGACGTCTTTATACAAACGCAATTCGGCAAGCAATTTATTTTCTTGATCATCGGTTAATTCATTATTTATTATAACAGGAGATGTAGAATTTGGGTCAAGAAATGCATACCTTAGCCCAGGTGGAAGGGATTTTAGTTCTACCTTTTTGCCTGTTGTACTTTCATCAACTTTATCTTCAACAAGTGGAGCATCTTCATTGATAGTTGCTGCTTTAGAAATAGAAAGTACTCCAGAAATTTCAGAATTGTTGATTTCAGTTACATCATCATCATAAAGATTAACCATCAAATCAACATCATCTTCATTATCGTTCTCAATAGGATCAATAATATCAAGCAAGCATATTTCTTCAACACATGCGGGTGCTTTCATAGCTTCATAAATAGAGAATTCCATAGCCTCTTCCCCAACACGTAGAGTAAGCTTTCCTTCCCGAACATCAACAAGACATCCAACAGTCCTCAAGAATGGCCTCCCAATAAGAACGGGGTTGGAAGGAACTTCCGCCATGTCAAGAACAATAAAATCACAAGGTATATAGAATTTCCCGATTTGTAAAAGTACATCTTCCACCATACCTTTTGGATATTTAATAGAATGATCAGCTAATTCAATAGACATCCTTGTGGGCTTCAAATCCCCAAGATCTAGTTCTTGCCATAACGTAAATGGAATGAGACTAATACTGGCACCGAGATCTACTAGACCTTTATCAAAAGTGGTGTCATTAATCTTGCAAGGCATTGTAAACGCTCCCAAATCATCAAGCTTTTGTGGAAGATGATTTTGAATAATAGAACTCACTCATTCGGAAAGCATTACAGTTTCTACTTGATCAACTTTTATTCTTTTAGTCAGAATGTCCTTTAAGAATTTAGCATAAGAAGGCATCTCAGCAATAACTTCAGCAAAAGGAAGATTTACATGCAATTTGTTGATTATGTCCACAAATTTCCTAAATTTCTGGTCTTCCTTCTTATTGGCTAATCTTTGAGGAAAGGGTGCAGTGGCTTTGAAAGAAGGTGGTATTTCAGCTTTACCTTTCTCCTTGCTACAATTTGGGATGTTGGCCTCTTCTTCAACAGTTTGCTTCATGTTATTCTCCTCAGATGGAGAAGGTCTTTCAATCTCAGCTTCACTTCTTAGGATAATTGCATGAGCTTGCTGCCTTGGGTTTACTTCTATTTGGCTTGGAAGTGAACCGGATTGTGGAGTCCTTTGTTGATTTAGAGCTTGTTGTGCTATTTGGTTTTCCAACATCTTGGTGTGAGTAGAAATTCCATCCACCTTTGCAGAAAGTTGCGCAATAGCATCTTTTAAAAGCTTGTCGTTCCCCCGGAGTTCCTCATTCTGTTGCATTTGTGTAGATATGAATTTTTCCATCATAGCTTCTAAAGAAGAACCTTGGGGTTGATGTGGCTGTTGATAACCCCTGTTGTTGAAACCCGGCGGATTTCCTTGACGGTTTGCATGTTGCTGTTGTTGCTGTCCTTGCTGGAAATTTTGAGTGTTGCTTGCATTTCAGTAAGAGAAATTACGATGATCTCTCCATCCCAGATTGTATTGGTTGGAATAGGGATTTTATTGTTTATTCCCTTGCATCCCAACTGCATTAACCTGTTCAAAATTTCCTTCCATTGCATTAGGGGCAAAACATGAAGAAGTGTGTCCTGCATTACCACAATCTTCACATGTTGCTTCAGCAGATTGAATTGGCAAAGTGGTCATCTTCTCAAATTTCCGTGTAAGCACATCTAGCATTGCAGCAATAAGGTCAATGGCATCAACAGTGTGTTTTCCTCCTTGCTTTCTGGTTGAAGAGCTTGTTGTAGAGGTTGATTTTTCTCCTCTATCTCCTCCCCATTGGCAGTGATTGAGTGATATATCTTCAATGATATCATAAGCCTCTCTATAAGACTTGGTCATTAATGCACCACCAGTTGCGGCATCTAGAGTCAACCGGGTATTGTAAAATAGTCCATTATAGAAAGTTTGAAGCAGAAGCCAGTTTGTCAAACCATGGTGCGGGCAAAGGCGTTGAAGATCCTTGAACCGTTCCCATGTGTCATATAGGGTTTCTCCTTCACTCTGAGAGAAATTGGTGAGCTGGTTCCTCAAGTGGGTTGTCTTGCTTGGAGGAAAGTACTTTGCAAGGAAAGCATTAAGGAGTTGGTCCCAACTTTTAATTGACTTCTTGGGAAGAGACAGAAGCAACGCCTTCGCTCTATCTCTTAAGGTGAAAGGAAATAACATAAGTCTAATCCCATCAACAAATACCCCACTAATCTTGAACGTGTTCAGATATTCAAGGAATTCTGCAACATGAAGACTTGGGTCTTCATTGGTTGTGCCTCCAAAATGATTCTGTTGTATCATTTGCATCATAGAAGGGGAAATTGAAAAGTTATTTGCTTCCACAGTAGGCAAGTCAATGGCTCCACATATGTTTGTGGCAACCGGAATCGTGAAGTCTTTTAAAGGACGATCGTCCTCCATGGCTGAAATGCTTGGTGTAGCTACTGCAGAAGATGAAGAAGATGGTGGTGGTGATGATGGCGGTGGTGACAGTGAAGTACCTCCAAATAGTGATTGTTCCACTCTTCTTGTTCTTCTCAAACTTGAAAGAGTTCGCTCTATTTCAAGGTCTAACAAAGCGGATGTTTGGAGACCTCGTTGTGAATGATGCATACAACCTGAAAGATAACAAGAGAAATTAATAACACAATAAGTGGTATATGGAAATTTGAAAATGATGAATTATGATCTAGTCTCGAATACTAAATAGTACTTATTACTCCAATCAAATTACCGTAGCTCCCCGGCAACGGCGCCATAAACTTGTTGGTTGTTTACACTAACGAGTTTCAATCCAAGTAAAGGATAGTTCACTCAACTTAACCAAACTCCGCAAGTATATGGAGGTAGTATAGTCAAGGTTGAACACAAGGAGCTTAGCTAACTTAATTGAGCGCAACAGTACTAAAGTTAAACAATCTAGACCGATATTAAAGAGTAGAGAAGATTTGTCTAAAAGCATAAAATTCAGATATTAACTACAGGAACTACAGATTCTAATTAGCAAGCAAGAACCACAAAAGAAGTTCGATTTCAAAAAGTTTAGGAATCTTGGACATTAGGATTTCATTCACATATCATAGCAATCAAGAGAACAAAATAATTTAAACATACATAAGGTCATGTTTCAAGGAAAAGTTGTGTTACATTTCACCTCCCGGTGTAAATGCAACGATCATAACTCAAAACAACACTCTCGTGTATGAATTTCATTTTTGATCACAAACAGTTCCTCAACTCATCCCTCTCTACTCTCGTAGAAGAGGAGAAGTTGCCAAGAAGAGCACCTCCATACATTCCTACTTATCTTCTCAGATCAAGCAAGAAGGCAGAAAATATGCACATAAAGTGGCCAACAATACATGCAAGAACAAGAGTAAACCGGCACTTTCATGGTAATGAAACAAGAAACTAATGCATTTAGTATGAAATTACTTGTTCCATACATGCTATGAAATGGGAGCTACTCTGCCATGCCCAAGAAAACGGAGTCTACTCGTCCATAATGGTGTACAGTAGATTTGCTACAGAAATTTCAGTTCTAGACATGGTTTAGAAAGGAAAAGACAAAGAGAACTGAAGATGTAACCAAAAGAAGCAAGAATTCCGGCTTGAGGACAAAATTCCCCTTCTTTAGCTGCTCCAAGATGAACTAGCTCCTCTCCCAAGAAGCTGCTCAGAGTTGGGGAAGCTTGGCTGCACCTGGAAGAAAACAATGGAGAAGTGGAGAAGAAGAAATGGTCTCTTTATGCAAGAAACCACTTTGGATCCCTCCAAATTCGCCTTCCTCTACTCTCCTATGGCTCTGGGACAAGAGAAACTCTTCAAATGACCGAACATAACTGTCCCTTGCCTTCCCTCTTTGTTTTAAAATCGTATTCTGAATTTTCGAATTTCTGAAACTGCCAGGTGCACGCCGTGCATTTTGGGTGCACGTCGTGCACCTGAAGTGCAGTTTGCATCGGGTTGATCTGTGCACGGCGTGCGCTGAGGACATACACGCCATGCGACTTTCCAGAACATTTCGTCAGCAGTTTGCGTTCCAGGTGGACGTCGTGCATCGATGTGCACGTCGTTCGTTCGTCCTTCTGTGCGCTTCTGGAAACTCGCACGTCGTGCGTTTTCTCTGTGCACGTCGTACATTCTTCATGCTGAGCGAACTGATTTTTCTCTGGAAACTCGCACGCCGTGCGTTTTCTCCGTGCATGTTGTGCATTCTTCTGTTTCAGCGAATCAGTCTTTCTCTGGAATGGTGCACGTCGTGCGTCTGAGTTGCACGTCATGCATTCTTCTGTTTCAGCAGAAATAACATCTAAATTCAGTTCTTTTTGTGGCAAATCTACAATGCAAGTTATGGGATAAGTAGAATAACAAAAAGATGGCAAAAGTAATATGAAAAGAGACCGAATTATATCATAATGAACCAAATTTATGTGTGATAACATGTGAAAAGATGATATATAAATCACACAACAGGTATTTGAACCATTAACTCAACATAGAATACTGGTTACCACTTATTAGGTAACTTAATACCTTCAGGTCATCTGACCAAGGACATTATGATTCTTTATACACAAAGCATTCCACATAGTTCACAAAGCTCATATCTCCTCTTGTTACCCCTTAATAGGCCACAAGGCATATTATGGCTTATAAATCCCATAAACAATTTCAATAAGTAAAATATCATATGGCACACAGGGCTCATTAATTTCCAGATTACCTCTCACTGAGAAATAAAACATATGAAGGTTTATAAGGACTATAAAACATTTTCAATATACAGAGCATCATAGCCCATACCTGGCTATGCTCGTCATCTCAACATACCTACATGATTAGTACTCATGATAACAATCATATATCAGTACCATGCAATACAAGGGTTTTCTTATTACATTCATAACTCATCAATTTGTATTTGAGCTTCACATAGAATTACTCTGTGTTAAGACTTCACATAGAATCACCCTGTATTAGGGTTTCACATAGCATTACCCTATATTAGGGTTTCACATAGAATTACCTTGTATTAGGGTTTTCCATAAATAACCATATAGGTTCTCAAGATCATATTATTAAAGATTAGTCATATTACATTGCTTCACACAGCTAGGAATCAATATGGATAACATAAGTATTCAATCATACTTATTTATTCTCATCATTCATCATTAAATGAATTATCAACACAAAGTATAAGTTTCTGTCTCATATTTACCAGAATATGATTGCATCATAGTGTATTGATTTGGATTAACCTTTTCATAAGGCATGTTAGCCTACACTTATCAAGTGCATTACATCTGAATGTAACCACTGACATGACACACTTCATGTGTCACTCATCCGAATATATTGGATTTAAAATACATTAAGATATATCACACTTGAGGTTTTGGATGTGATATCTATCATATTTTGATGTATCACTTCCCGCATCAACATTACCTTACTTGAGTTCATCCGCTTAGCTTGTATTAGGGTATTTCCCATCCTAATACTGTATATATCAGTTCATCACATTTATCATGTAATGTATTGGTCACAAGTCACTGTATTTAGAAAATACAACCATTGCTAATGATATGGACTCATCTTTGAGTTAGGAACTATTGATATAAGGATATCCACTACCAACCTCTTTAGATGTTACACTTGTCAATATATTAATCACTATTCCATTATTGGGAATAGGATTTTCCATGTTTATAAATTAAGGTTCACATAGCATCTCCCATAAATATTGGTTTCACATATCATTACTCTACTTTAGAGTTTCACATAGAATCCTCATATATCAGGGTTTCACATAGTGTTACCTGAAATTAGGATTTCACAGCACATCACCCAGTGTTAGGGCTTCACATAGCAATTAGCATTTGTAGCATTACCTTGTATTTGGGTTTCATATACCTTTACCCCATTTTAGGGATTAGGGTTTACCATTCACATTCAAGTAGGGTTTCTCATAAAATCACCCTAAGTTAGGGTTTCACTTAAATTCCACCCCTATATAGGGTCTACATTCAATAACCCACAATTAGGGTTTACTTATTCATCCCAATTAGGGTTTCATGTTCCATTACCCATAATTAGGGTTTACTATTCATCCCAATTAGGATTTTTCATCACATTACCCTAAATTAGGTTTATACATATCATCACCTTAGATTAGGGTTACATCCTTACCCTGGATTAGGGTTTCACTTAGAATTGCCATGAATTAGGGTTAGGGTTCAATAACCTTGTCAATTAGGGTTTATGCTCATGATTAGGGTTTCATGATCTCTTTACTAAGGATCATACCCTTAATCACCACATGAATCATACTCATGTATGAATTCCATTCTATCATCCTCTCAACTTGATTAGGTTATATCAACCTTTCAATCAAGTACATACAGCTATGATTGACATAGTGTACTAAGTTATTATTCTTATAAGCAATTACGGTTTATCCTTTTAATGGTACTAAACATTTAGGTACTTTTATAATTTCAACCTTGGTACCGTCATTGATTATCATCACTATCAATCATTGGATTAATGGAACAATCATTACCTTTAATTCCCACATGATTGAAACACAAGAGTCCACCATTCGGTTTTGGGGTTCCAAACACCAAACGGTTTTGAAACCGTTTGGTTCCAAACGGTTTTGAAACTGTTTGACCCCAGAAAGTTTCAAGACCGTTTGGGCTCAAACGGTCTCAAGACCGTTTGGGCTCAAACCAGCCTCAAAACCGCATGGCCACTTAGGACAATCTCCAATCAAATTGAATATAATTTGCACCATTGAATTGGCCATCAATTAGGAAATTGAAACATTCATCAATCATCTCCATTGGATATCTATCCATTAATCATGAATCAACATTAAACCCTCCAAATGGTTTTGAAACCTTTTGGTCCCAAACGGTTTCAAGATCGTTTGGGCTCAAACGGTTTCAAGACCTTTTGACCCAAATTATCTTGAAATCATTTGAAACAATCATGGATTCTTCAATCAACTCGATTAGGGTTTCCAATTGAAGGATTGTTCATACATTAAATCAATCAATTGGGTCCACTGGATCATCATCCAACATGTACCTGGATTCATACCTCAAACGGTCAACCTAACCAAACGGTCAACCCTCTCTTGTGGTTTGGAGTCCAAGTCATCAAATGGTTTGCAAACCGTTTGGTCTCCAAACGGTTTGGTGAAACCATTTGGACCAAAAGTCCAAAACCGTTTGCAACTCAAATTTGTTGAGATGTGTGCTTGTGATGATGTCATCATCATCCATCTCAAACCCTATGAAATTTACTGCCATTTCCATGGTGATTCCATCAATCAGCCAAAGGAATTGCAAAAAGATCAATTGAGAATAAAGGGTTGAGAAATTGAATTCAATAATAATGAATAAGGGTTCAAGTTATATAACCTGCCTCCAATTGAGCTCCAAAGCTCCAAGATTCACGTCAAAAATGGTGGAAGAAGCTTTCTCAACCCACAAGGTTCGTTCCTCAATCTTTTGAGTGAAAGGATTGACTAGAGTTGAAGATTGGTTGAAGAAAGTAAGAAATCAAGCACTGATTTGTGATTTCCACGATGAAATCAAGGTGAACGAGGGTCAAGAAGCTTACCAACAGGTTGGGGATCATCTCCAATTTCTCCAAGCTCCCTTGGTCATCTTTGAAAGCAAGAAGTGAAAGGGTTTTCGAAATTACCCTTTCAACTTATGGATAAAGGAGCATATATATGAATTTTATTGAAAATTCATTTAAGAGAGAGAAAGTAGGAATTATCTCCTCCATTTCCTTGCCATTTTACCCCCTTCCCTTCTTTGGTTACGAGGCTATCCTCTTTGCTTCTTATTCCTCTCAATTATCCATGTTTTAAAGAAAAGCAAATTAAGCACCTTAAATCATATTAAAATAAATCCATATGTGAGTGGATATTTCTTTTTCTTATAATAATGTGAGTGAGTTATCCACTTCCTTTGGATATTTTCGTGCCTTTGCAAGGCACATGATCGTCCACATACATGGATTTCAACCAACAAAATTTTGGTTGAAAAGCACTTCAATTAATATATTTATTTTTGCATTAAATTGAAGTAAAGTTCCAATTATGCTTAAATCTTGATTATTTTAATATCAAGATTCTCTCTCCTCCAAAGTGATTCAAATGAGGCGCCCCTCTCATTTTATTTGCTCTACATGATGCCAAGAAACATTAGGGACCCTCTTGAAGTGGTAATTTGCATATTGAACCCTAGGTTTTGGGTAAATTGTACATTACACCAAAACTAGGTTTTAATGCATAAACATTGCTTTATCAGCTCTTTCTTGGTACTCAGGCCACAAGCCATACCTATGCATCATCTTCATTCTCATGATGCTTCAACATATGAGGAACATCTTATCATGTAACATTTGTAATTTAACCCCTCAACTTGGGTAATTTGCACTTTAGTCCAAAACAAGCAAAACAATGTTCCAACAATATTTGAAAAGGACTAAAATTGAAATATAAGTTCCTATTAAGCCTTAATTACTTTTCAAGATATAAGAGAAAGAATATAATCAACTTTATTAAGTAAACCATCTAGGGTTAAGCATAACCCAGGTCAGGGATGTTACAAATTATAAACCCCTAACAGGGATTTCGTCCCCAAAATCCCAGGAAAAAGGAGAAATAGATTTTACTCATATATTATACTATCAAGTCTCCACATAACATCTTAATGTCATGGAGACACCATAGATCTTTGATCCACACAAAGTCCTTTCCATTAGTTCAACATTATCAATGTTTATGTTTATGCATAGCATAAACCCCTAACATATGATGTCCATATTATTTTAGGTAACTAGATTGATTTCACAGTTGGCTAATATAGGTAACCAACATAATCATCTATTATTTCTCAGGTAAAATAATCCTTACTTTGGTATTCATCATATGTGTTGAGAACACATCTCATCCTTATCATATTCATTTCTCTGCTATTACCACCAAAGGTACATGCACAAAGTATTTCTTTTTTCTTAGGACATTGCTTATTCCATATATCATTATCTTGGAACCAAAGTCCAAAGAAAACTGATACTTTTCTAAGTATCCATCAACAGATTATTTCTAATCCATGCACGTCAAAGAGAAAACATATATATATTTAACAGAGGTAATCCACTCAGCAATCCTTTATTTGTTTGGGAAAGTTCACTTAGCAAACCCTATGTGGCTGGGACAGTTCACTTAGCAGTCCCTATGTAATTGGGAAAATTCACTTAGCAATTCCTATTTAATTGGGAAAGTTCACTTAGCACTTTCTGTTTAATTTGGGAAAGTTCACTTAGCACTTCCTATTTAATTGGGAAAGTTCACTTAGCACTTCCTATTTAATTGGGAATGTTCACTTAGCACTTCCTATTTAATTTGGGAAAGTTCACTTAGCACTTCCTATTTAATTTGGGAAAGTTCACTTAGCACTTCCTATTTAATTGGGAAAGTTCACTTAGCACTTCCTATTTAATTGGGAAAGTTCACTTAGCACTTCCTATTTAATTAGGAAAGTTCACTTAGCACTTCCTATTTAATTGGGAAAGTTCACTTAGCACTTCCTATTTAATTGGGAAAGTTCACTTAGCACTTCCTATTTAATTTGGGAAAGTTCACTTAGCACTTCCTATTTAATTTCATTATACTCTCCAGATTGTTTCAGAATGACTACTTGATCAGAGTAATCAGAAAGATAACAATCTAAGAGTTCCATACTTTCCTTATCTCCAATAATCGTATACCTGGCTAGGGTATACAAGTATTGAGATTAGGTAGTATGCACTTTATTTACTATCATGTTCCTCACTTTTCATATCATTATACACACATGATTTTTCATTCCTGGATTTTCTTCAGGCATCACTTCTATATCTCATCCTTTAACACATAGATAAGGGAGATTATAAAGCATTTTAAGGAACACTGAGTAAAATGTAAGTTCTTATCTCCCTTGTGTCCTTATAGGACTAGTTAGAGGGAGTTCAAAAGCAACTACTTTCTTATTTTTAACACATAGAATAATGAAATGAGATATCAGAATGAATCTATTTCATCTGACCTTTCACAGCTCGAGGGTTGACTGTTGCATCAGATTGATTCATTGCATAGATCCTTGTTGTTGCTGGTTGTTGACCTTATACTTTATTATTAGGTGTTGATGAACCAGCTCGAGACGCTTGTCCACGTCCTCTATTGTTACTAGAAATTTGTCTCCTTTGTGAGCCTTGCTGACTCTGCCCCTGGGGTTGAGTCACCATTACATTCCCATCTGGACAATCCTTTGCTAGATGTCCTGGTTGTCTACATTGGTAATAGATCATGGGCACAAAGCAGGGTCTGTAAGATCTAGTTACCGATGTTGATGCTATGTTGGGGGCTCTACTTAGAGAAATACTATGATCCCTACCCCTACTTGATGTCCATTGCGTCTGGGTATGGAATCTCGATGGTGTTGCCGATGCAGAAAATCTCGGCCTCTTAAAACTTTCAGATTCTTGTCCTTGAAACTGAGTGTATACCTTCTTACCACTGGTCTGTCGTTTCTCGATTTTAGACCTTTCTATCCTCCTTACCGACTCCACAAAAGTGGCAAACCTCTCCATGTTCTCTAAAGTAGACACAGGAGTGGTTAGTTCAACGTTCAACCCCTTCTCAAAATGTCGAATTCTTTCCTCATCACTAACTGCCATATGCGGACAAAACCGTAACAGCTCCATGAACTTAGCTTCATATTTGCTAACGTTCATATGTCCTTGTCTGATCCTCTCGAATTGAGAGATCTTCTCCTCTAGATACGTCTTAGGGAAGTATCTACTGATGAATTCGCGTCGGAATACCTCCCATCCAATTTCTTCACCTGGTCTCTTATCTTCTTCTATCACCCACCAATGACCAGCACTCCCTTTTAGGAGGTACACAACATGTCTTACTTTTTTAGCTTCAGGAATATCAAGGATCCTGAAAGCCTTCTCCAGCTCTATCAGCCACAAATCAGCATCTGCTGGATCAAATGTGCCAGTATAATCTATGGCTCCAACCCGACGAAGCCTCTCAAAAGTCTTTCCGGCTCCATAACCCTCATGGTGGGCTGGTACCCTAGGTGCAGGTGGTGGCATCCTGTCTGCCATGTGTGTCATGGTTGTCAGGAATTTCGCAAATAGAGCATGGAGGGTTGGGTTTTCTATCACAGCTGGGTCAATCTGGGGCTGTTCAGGTACAAGCCCTTCCCTATTCTAGTCTCTTGCACCTCCTCCTGTTGCAGCAACACTACTATCAGCAGTGTGTTCTTTGTGTGTCCCAGACATCTTCAAGTTTTTCTTCTCCTCCTATATAAGCAGAAGTCACTATCAGATGAACTGGAAGACACTAGAACAGACTCAACATCTTAGTCATATGTCTCTGTAGACTCAACGAACCTAGCGCTCTGATACCATTAAATTGTGATGCACCGTTCGAATAAAATGTTATTAACTAAGTGGAAGCGATCACTAAGCAGTGGATTACCAAAAATCACTAAAAATTAAAACCATTTTACAAAGAGGTACACACATAGGAAAACTCTTTCATAAAGAACCGGAGTAACTTAATTACATACGGGTTCACAAGTACATGTCCTATATCATCTTTTTCAGAGGATTACATGCATCAACTGCTCTGTTAAACTAAAAACAGGCAGTATAAAATCTCGAGGCACTGAGCCAAAATCTTGAAAGTACTAATTACTACTCCGAGAACCTGAGAGTACAGAGACGACACATAGGACTCTATGTACATCTATACAAGGCATATCAGCCAGTGTCTCCACCTGAGACTTCACTGCTTCCCCTGTTGCTGTTGTTGCTGTCCTTCACCTACTGAAGGATTCCTACCTCGTCATCTGCGTCCACCTAAAAATGTGGTTCCCATGGGGGTGAGACAATGGTAAATTTCCCCAGTAAGAGATATAACTCTCCGCCAGAAACATTATTATTGCGGTTTAAAAAGATAAAATTGAACAGAAGAATCATTATTGTTTAACAGCAATTACTTCATTGTCTAACAGATTAGAACATTATTCTTATCTAAAACATTGCAGCTACAACTTGATAGAGCAACATATCACTTATCCATTAATTAATATGTATAACATTTATTCACTATAGGATTATAACTACAGCATATACTCTCTTCAGGCTTAGATCACATAGCTAATGCATGGCATTGCCTTTGTGGAGTCATGGCCTATAGCCATATTCTTTTAACAAAGTATTGGGATCTTAATCCCCCATCTCAACAAGTACAATTCCATTTCATAACAAGTTCATTATCATGATTATAGAATATGGGTATTTGAACCATTAACTCAAGATAGAATATTGGTTACCACTTATTAGGTAACTTAATACCTTCAGGTCATCTGACCAAGGACATTATGATTCTTTATACACAAAGCATTCCACATAGTTCACAAAGCTCATATCTCCTCTTATTACCCCTTAATAGGCCACAAGTCATATTATGGCTTATAAATCCCATAAACAATTTCAATAAGTAAAATATCATATGGCACACAGGGCTCATTAATTTCCAGATTACCTCTCACTGAGCAATAAAACATATGAAGGTTTATAAGGCCTATAAAACATTTTCAATATACAGAGCATCATAGCCCATTCCTATCTATTCTCGTCATCTCAACATACCTACATGATTAGTACTCATGATAACAATCATATATCAGTACCATTCAATACAAGGGTTTTCTTATTACATTCATAACTCATCAATTTGTATTTGAGATTCACATAGAATTACTCTGTGTTAAGACTTCACATAGCATCACCTTGTATTAGGGTTTCACATAGCATTACCATGTATTAGGGTTTCACATAGCATTACCCTGTATTAGGGTTTTCCATAAATAACCATATAGGTTCTCAAGATCATATTATTAAAGATCAAGTCCTATTCCATTATTTCACATTTCTAGGAATCAATATGGATAACATAAGTATTCAATCATACTTATTTATTCTCATCATTCATCATTAAATGAATTATCAACACAAAGTATAAGTTTCTATCTCATCTTTACCAAAATATGATTGCATCATAGTCTATTGATTTGGATTAACCTTTTCATAAGGCACGTTAGCCTACACTTATCAAGTGCATTACATCTGAATGTAACCACTGACATGACACACTTCATGTGTCACTCATACGAATATATTGGATTTAAAATACATTAAGATATATCACACTTGAGGTGTTGGATGTGATATCTATCATAATTTGATGTATCACTTCCCGCATCACCATTACCTTACTTGAGTTCATCCACTTAGCTTGTATTAGGGTATTTCCCATCCTAATACTTTATATACCAGTTCATCACATTTATCATGTAATTTATTGGTCACAAGTCACTGTATTTAGAAAATACAACCATTGCTAATGATATGGACTCATCTTTGAGTTAGGAACTATTGATATAAGGATATCCACTACCAACCTCTTTAGATGTTACACTTGTCAATATATTAATCACTATTCCATTATTAGGAATAGGATTTTCCATGTTTATAAATTAAGGTTCACATAGCATCTCCCATAAATATGGGTTTCACATATCATTACTCTACTTTAAAGTTTCACATAACATCCTCATATATCAGGGTTTCACATAGTGTTACCTGAAATTAGGATTTCACAACACATCACCCAGTGTTAGGGCTTCACATAGCAATTAGCATTTGTAGCATTACCTTGTATTAGGGTTTCATATACCTTTACCCCATTTTAGGGATTAGGGTTTACCATTCACATTCAAGTAGGGTTTCTCATAAAATCACCCTAAGTTAGGGTTTCACTTAAATTCCACCCCAGAATAGGGTCTACATTCAATAACCCACAATTAGGGTTTACTTATTCATCCCAATTAGGGTTTCATGTTCCATTACCCATAATTCGGGTTTACTATTCATACCAATTAGGATTTTGCATCACATTACCCTAAATTAGGTTTATACATATCATCACCTTGGATTAGGGTTACATCCTTACCCTGGATTAGGGTTTCACTTAGAATTTCCCTGAATTAGGGTTAGGGTTCAATAACCTTGTCAATTAGGGTTTATGCTCATGATTAGGGTTTCATGATCTCTTTGCTAAGGATCATACCCTTGATCACAACATTAATCATACTCATGTATGAATTCCATTCTATCATCCTCTCAACTTGATTAGGTTATATCAACCCTTCAATCAAGTACATACAGCTATGATTGACATAGTTTACTAAGTTATTGTTCTTATAAGCAATTAGGGTTTATCCTTTTAATGGTACTAATCATTTAGGTACTTTTATAATTTCAACCTTGGTACCTTCATTGATTATCATCACTATCAATCATTGGATTAATGGAACAATCATTACCTTTAATTCCCACATGATTGAAACACAAGAGTCCACCATTCGGTTTTGGGGTTCCAAACACCATACGATTTTGAAACCGTTTGGGCTAAAACGGTCTCAATACCATTTGGGCTCAAACCAGCCTCAAAACCGCATGGCCACTTAGGACAATCTCCAATCAAATTGAATATAATTTGCACCATTGAATTGGCCATCAATTCGGCAATTGAAAGATTCATCAATCATCACCATTGGATCTCTATCCATTAATCATGAATCAACCTTAAACCCTCCAAACGGTTTCAAAACCGTTTGGGCTCAAACAGTTTCAAAACCATTTGACCCAAATTATCTTGAAATCGTTTGAAACAATCATGGATTCTTCAATCAACTCAATTAGGGTTTCCAATTGAAGGATTGTTCATACATTGAATCAATCAATTGGGTCCATTGGATCATCATCCAACATGTACCTAGATTCATACCTCAAATGGTCAACCTAACCAAACGGTCAACCCTCTCTTGCGGTTTGGAGTCCAAGTCATCAAACAATTTGCAAACCGTTTGGTCTCCAAACGATTTGGTGAAACCGTTTGGACCAAAAGTTCAAAACCGTTTGAAACTCAAATTTGTTGAGATGTGTTCTTGTGATTATATCATCATTGTAAAGCTCAAACCCTATGAAATTTATTGCCATTTCCATGGTGATTCCATCAATCAGCCAAAGGAATTGCAAAAAGATCAATTGAGCATAAAGGGTTGAGAAATTGAATTCAATAATAATGAATAAGGGTTCAAGTTATATAACCCACCTTCAATTGATCTCCAAAGCTCCAAGCTTCATGTCAAAAATGGTGGAAGAAGCTTTCTCAACCCACAAGGTTCGTTCCTCAAGCTTTTGAGTGAAAAGGGTTGACTAGAGTTGAAGATTGGTTGAAGAAAGTAAGAAATCAAGCATTGATTTGTGATTCCCACCATGAAATCAAGGTGAACGAGGGTCAAGAATCTTACCAACAGGTTGGGGGTCATCCTCCTATTGCTCCAAGCTCCATTGGTCATCTTTGCAATCACGAAGTGAAAGGGTTTTCGAAATTACCCTTTCAACTTATGGATTAAGGAGCATATATATGAATTTTATTGAAAATTCATTTAAGAGAGAAAAAGTAGGAATTATCTCCTCCATTTCCTTGCCATTTCCCCCCTTCCCTTCCTTGGTTACCAAGATATCCTCTTTGCCTCTTATTACTCTCAATTATCCATGTTTTAAAGAAAAACAAATTAAGCACCTTAAATCATATTATAATAATATCCATATGTGAGTGGATATTTCTTTTTCTTATAATAATGTGAGTGAGTTATCCACTTCCTTTGGATATTTTCGTGCCTTTGCAAGGAAAATGATCATCCACATACATGGATTTCATCCAACAAAATTTTTGTTGAAAAGCACTTCAATTAATATATTTATTTTTGCATTAAATTGAAGTAAAGTTCCAATTATGCTTAAATCTTGATTATTTTAATATCAAGATTCTCTCTCCTCCAAAGTGATTCAAATGAGGCGCCCCTCTCATTTTATTTGCTCTACATGATGCCAAGAAACATTAGGGACCCTCTTGAAGTGGTAATTTGCATATTGAACCCTATGTTGTGGGTAAATTGCACATTACACCAAAACTAGGTTTTAATGCATAAACATTGCTTTATCAGCTCTTTCTTAGTACTCAGGGTACCACAAGCCATACCTATTCATCATCTTCATTCTCATGATGCTTTAACATATGAGGAACATCTTATCATGTAACATTTGTAATTTAACCCCTCAACTTGGGTAATTTGCACTTTAGTCCAAAACAAGCAAAACAATGTTTCAACATTATTTGAAAAGGACTAAAATTGAAACATAAGTTCCTCTTGAGCATTAATTACTTTTCAAGAGATAAGAGCAAGAATATAATCAACTTGATTAAGTAAAACATCTAGGGTTAAGCATAACCCAAGTCAGGGATGTTACAAGAGTGGTGATGCCAACCCTCATCCAGCCTGCACGATGACATCAATGGTATGAAACCATCGCCGTCCATGTAACCACATGAACCCACAAGGAAGAAAACACAGATTTAGAGAGTACAAAAGCCTCTTGTGTGAGATCCAACACCTAAAACTCTTCGTCCAATGCCCCATGGCCTGTGAAGATCTATTTCAGAAGCCAATTTTTCTCATCGCCATTGAGGAGGGACTGAAGATGATCCCGCTCTTCTCATATGAGTTCAACTGGTGATTGGATGCTTCATCATCACCTTCCTCGACCCTACAAACATCAAGGTGAGCAGCAACTGTACTACCCACCTGAATATCTACCTAGCATCCTTACATCTTGCCTAGTACATGACAACCTCCCTAACCAATGATCTTCAGCAACAAGATGAACTATCGAGCATATAGAAGACTGAAGAATCTGCAGAACATAATGGCATGCCTTAATCAACCTCTCCTCGTAGATCTGAAGCTAAGAGCTAATGCATATAACATGCATGAACAACAGTTTAGTAGGTTCTTCATTTCTACATTCTAAATTTTAGAAATCAGTAAGGGACAATACATTAAGTAACTAAGCACATGAACGTGTAGGAGATAAAACTTATTCATATTGACACAAAGATCCAACTATATGTATCATTTTGATGTGTATTCATAAAGAGGAGAAAGTTCTGGAAATTCAGTATGCATAACTACACTATTTCATATCGTAGAACAAGAAATAACAATGATACTTGTACTTAAAATATTATTGATACAATATTATTGATAGTAAACATCAGCTATTTAGGTTTCATATTCATTTACCTAACCTATGATATGCATAGAGATGTACAAATATATAGATTTTGTACTAATATAGTAAATAGGAAATCTAAAATTATGTAGCTATATATTCCTAATGCTAAACATTAGATTATAAAATAATATGAATTATTAGGATGTGAAACTCGACCATACTAATAGTCAACCCATTATAGTTAACGTGTACACACATGCATATTGATTTGAATAGTATATGCATATATATAAAAGGTTTTAGTGGATACGAAGTGGTGAATTATCTCAGTAGTTGGATAATGATTATGCCTCCATTATGAATCTAGATGATGTAAATAGATAGATACTTATAGCCTACAAATAAAACTAATAAGTATCATTTATCACATGATGGGGTAGTTTTAAAACTAAGGTCCTAGAAATATGTATAGACTGGGGATATCTTGGAAAGCACAACATAGAATAAGGAAACATTTTAATCTACATTGATGATATGACGAACTTTACTCAAAATTTTGTTAAAATGGATCCTAGACAAAGACAATGAATAAGGAATATAAAATTTTGGATTTGATTGTAAATAACTTCATATTTAAAATTATAATCTCAGTACATACTTGGATTTAGGTATCTAACTGAGACCTAATTCGAGGAAAATGTATTAAGAACTATATGTATGAGTGGCTCTGGAATAATCAGATTCATATTGATGAATAGAATTTTAGAGAGAACTTGGATAGTCATTAGAGAAAGCATGTAGATCAAGAAATCCTATGGTGAACAGAATAATTTGAATATTAATATGATATCATATGTAGTATCTTAATCGAGAAATATATATATATATATATATATATATATATATATATATGTGTGTGTGTGTGTGTGTGTGTACCACTTAGTCAACCTACATCTTAGTCCTTTCTAAATTACTATGTTTATAATCTTGGAAGAATATATACATGACAACATATAATACTCTAAATGTAGACATGCATCAACTACTCACATGGATAGTAATACATATATAATAGATTATATGTTGGCTTAGTACAATCAGAAATGATTGAATGAAAATATGATGAAATCTTGGCAAAATAATGAGGCACTTATATTATAATTACATTCATAAACATGTGAAGTTTATTATAGATGTGCAATCCAACTATAAATTTTAGAAAGAAAGTAATGGGAGAACCATGAAATAATAGTAACCCTAGATGGGAAAGAAACCCTAATAGAATATATTCAACAAGTAGTTGATTCCAAGCCAAGTGATGACACCATTACAATACTTTGTAGATTTTTCTATCTTGGATCCATTCTTGTGCAATCCATGGAGTCTTGGATGGATTGAGGTACTAGATTTTCTATCTACTTATT
Source organism: Alisma plantago-aquatica (assembly GCA_963693085.1). Lineage (NCBI taxonomy): Eukaryota > Viridiplantae > Streptophyta > Magnoliopsida > Alismatales > Alismataceae > Alisma > Alisma plantago-aquatica. Next base: position 1,482,492,106 of record OY856411.1, on the reverse strand, counting down.
GAGTTATTTGTTTCCCTTTTGAATTCCATGTACATTGTTTGGTGGTGAATCCTAAACTATTTTATAAGTCTTTTTTGTGTTTGAAGGTCACCACCCCTAAATTCATTATTGTTGGATTTTGAAAAATATTAAGATAAGCTCTAGAATTGAATTCTTGGAGTTTTGACTCTCTGGACTTTGGTCCTTTTGGTCTTTAGCCCTTTTAGAGCTTTGGTTCCTAGAGGTTGGGTACGTCTTGCCACCCTGTGCACAAGTTGTAATGGATTAGTGCCCCCCCCAAGTATACTAGTTAAAATAGCAGGCTATCATGTTGTTCTTTCATAGATGATTGAACATATTCCATTGTAGTCATATAAAAGAAATGATATGACAATGCTCAGTCTTGATATTTGAAGTTGATTATTGGAAATATTCTTGATATTTTGATACTTTAAACTTGGATAATTTTACATAATTGTTAGCCTTGTGGAACTTCTATTTTGAATATCGAAAGGTCAATATTGGTTACTCTCATTTTGTTGAACTAAGTCCACCAAATAGTCCCCTCCTAGAATTGATCTAATACATGAATCATATTTTGCACCTACTTTCTTTATAGCTCAGTAATTGAATTTAGTACCAGCCTAGCTGACCCATATTTTCCCTTTATGGGTCCATGTGTAGTTTTGTTCCTTCGGGAACTTGTGGACATGTAATACAGAGATGGATTAGAGGAGACGTGCTAGTTTTGTCCTATGTTGAAGACTATATAAAGATAAATGTATGTTGTTAAAATTTTATAATCATATTTTTTTAGCTTCCACGACTCTGATGTAAAGCATGATTGTAATAAAGATTGTTTATATTTTTGATACATTTTGTAAATATTTGATCGCAAAGATCAGATCCTTACAACATGGTATCAGAGCCATAAACGGTCAGCACTCATTCATGTCTTGTGGAAATTAGGTTAGTTAGGAACATAAATTGAGTAGTGAGGACATAAATAGTTGACAAAAAATTCCAATTTTACTAGCCCTAACTACCAAGAATAGAGATAGCAACATAAGTGCTCATATATGCACCTTATCCTAGGAGTAGTTAGAATATAACTCCAACATCTAGTAGATTTTAAACTCTCCATCTAAGAATGGATTTATTTTGAGTTGTGGATGAAGGAAAAAAATTAAGGTATATGTGTAGACTTTTGTAATGAGGTCTATTAGAACATCACTTTGACCCTTAGGTATACAAATATGGTAGAGTTACCTAGATTATTCTCTTAGTTTGAGACATACATAAATAATTATAAATATGTATGATAGAATGAATAAATAATGAGTCCAAAAATCCTTTGAATTCATGTCAATAGTGTGAAAATTATATTTTGAATATTGAAGGAAAAATGTTGACAATCTAAAAAAATATTATTATGATCCCATTTATAATTGTGTAGCACCTTTGAGGGGAAAAAATATATCTAGAAAAGCTATGACACTTCAAAAAAAAATTCAATAATACATCTATATCAATAATAAATTTAAGGGTAAAAAGGGGAGAGAGATACTCATATGGGTAAAGATGTACTCAGTAATATGTTGAATTAGGGTAAATATTAAGAACTTGATATTTTGAACTTGTGATTTTCATGTTATATATATATATATATATATACACATAGAGAGAGAGAGAGTCAGGCTAGAATACACTCAAGTGATTGCACGAATACACTCAAGTGTGTTTGCATATCAAGACTATTTTTTTGCAAAATGTAACCATTGATCTTCACCGTCATACTATAACTAGGCTACATAACAATTTTGAGCCCATTTGGATGATTGTAAGTCACTCATCTAAGGGTAACAAAATCGACACGCGAAACTAATTCGAAATGCATAATTTTTGTGGTCTTTATAACATGACTTATAAATGTCCAAATGTGCTCAAATTTTGCGTATGAGCTATTCACAAGATGTTTAAGAAGATCAAAGGATTAGATTTTTAAAAAATATATTTTACATCATAAAAAACTACTTGAGTGTATTATGCTCTGAATACAGTTGAGTGTATTCTACCATGACTCTCTCTCTCTCTCTCTCTCTCTATATATATATATATATATATATATATATATATATATATATTAGAGAACTAATGCAAACTAGACATCAAAGAAAAATAAAACTCTACCTTGAAATTAAAAAAATTGAAGTATATCAAAGTTCTTGACCCATTAATCATTGTATAAAACAATCCATGAAAACAATATAAAAAAAAGATCAATCATGATAAAAAAAAATATTTCCTTTAATCAACTTATAGTCACAACCTTGGGAATTTTGATAATTAGAGATAAAAATGTCACAAATACAATATTAGATACATACAAATAGGAAATAGAAGGAAAAGAGTCAAAATTTTGTATCTGATCAAGGCTAAGTGTAATTAATAATTATAAAAAAAATGGGACTAGAAATTTGTGAAATAGATATGATATAATCTTCATATTTAAATGAAAACCTACCTAGATTGAAAATGGAAAATTGATATATAGTTAATCCAGCAAAAGCATCATGAATGGAGTGGGTACCATATATATGATAAAAATGATATGATGTTTAAAAAAAGAAAAATCTTGACTATAACAATTATAGATTGGTAAATCATTTGGTGATGCAACAAAGGGGCTCTTGAGAACAATAGTTGATGTCTATTAATTTGAATCACATACATTCATATGGGAACATGATTTTGAAGGTCTTATATGGACTCATCGAACTAAGTGCTCATCTTAGTAGAAGATATGCCTTTCAAAGTGTAAATTGATCTTGAATCGACTTAGAAAGTCGATAGGGATAATAAGAGAATTAGTTGGTCACCCTAAGCAGGACCGAAGACAATAGAAGGAGAATTGGTATAGCATATGGTTTGAGGTGATACTTCCAATTGTGGTGTAAAAAAAAATGGATCGAAACAATTTGGTAATTGGAATTGGACAAATTATATCTTAAAGAGGACACATAAACTGTAAAATAAACTTTAAGCATTTAATAATTTAAACAAAAGAAACAATTAACTTTAGAATATTTCTTTATTTTGACCTATATAAAAGTCCTCAAGTTTGCACATAAGTTCCTCTTCTCATATGAACCAAAGTTCTCTTGGGTTGCATCGAAGTACATCTTCTCTTGTACACCAAATTGCCTCTTAGTTTTTCTCTGAGGATCCTCTTGGTGAAGACCTCATATAATTTATCAAATAAACATTATCTTTCTCTTGAAAAACTCTTAACTTGCTCTTGGATATTATTCTTTACTCTTAATGACCATAAGGATTATATAATCACTATTGACAATAAAGCATTTTTTTACCATTTTTTGGAGATATTAAACATATAAAATCACCATATTGCACATGCACATGTCCCATTTTCCTATTGGCCACAAGTAGTAGACTGTTGGCACTCACACTAACACTCTCAAAAGGACTTGGGGATGACTTGTACAGGTATTGCCGCCACACTCGTGAGTACATGCGAAGGCCCAGAATGCTTCCCCCTCTCCTAGTACCAAGGCCTGGTTGTGGCCACCATAACCACGAGGTATATTTGGAGTAGTACCAAAACTAGAAGAACCCTGATGTTACCTTGTGAGAGGAGATCTCATAGACACCACTAGAGAAGTTAAAGATCAAATATTCCATGTATATAGCTACCTTCCTAAGTGAGGATGAAAATATGAAAAATGAAAATGGGGTTAATATATGGTATTTATCCTGTCGTCTTACATGTTTGTTTGAGATATGATTCATGTAGTTTAATAAGTTTTTGAGCATTAATATGAAGAAATAAACTGGACTGAGTGCAAATTACTTTTGTGCAATCTAATGCATTACCTTTTTTACACAATTTAGTGCAGACCATTTTTGCGCAATTCAGTGCAAACATGTTTGCATATTTGAGCACAAATCAATTTTGCACCAAACTGGACATATGTCAGATATACTCTGATTCAAATACCCATCATAAAAACTCATATTACTTTGAATCTCTACATGAGGTAAAACTTAGTAAATATGACATTATCCAAAAACCCAGATTATGTCAAGATTTTGACCTGGTAATCATTATCATTTGAGTGAAACTCCTTTTTGCAAAATTCAGTGTGGATCCTTTTTGCATATTTTAGTACAAAACCTATTTACATATTTGGGCACAGATCATGATTTACACTAGACTAGACATGTGTCACACTTACAAACAAACCCATATTACATTGAAGTTCTACACAAGTTTCAACCTAGTAAATATGGTCTCATAAAAAACCCAGATCAAGTCAAAACTTTGAGCTAATGAACCATTATGTTTACTGTGCAGATCCCTTTTGCACAATTTAGTGTGGATCCCTTTTGCACAAATCAATGCAGAACCCTTTCACACTACTAAGTGAAGAACCATTTGCACATTTGGTTGCAGGTCAAACCTATGCTAAATTTGGAATTTTTTTAGATATGTTCTGGAAAAATATATACCATGCAAACCCAGATTAAAATGAAGCTTTACCCAACCTTCAAACTGGTAAAGCCAACATCATTCAAAATTTCAATTGAAGTCTAAATTTTGACCGGTTAAGCTCTCATGTTTCAACTTTTTGGTCACATCAAAATGCTTCTAAAAATCTGAAGTATGTTGCAATTCATCTCCATGATTGGTCATATGCTATAGCAGTTTGACTCGTCATACCCAACACTCAATCAAGTTCATACAAAGTAGTAATCCTAACACCTAATATTGAGAGGTTCCCTTTCTCACACATTTCAAGCATATCCACATCACTTTCATCCACCTCACTGCTAACCATTATCTCGTGTTAGTCATCACTATGCAATATCATCGGTTGTCCCTACATTAGGAGTATTAGTTTGCCTTTCAGTCACCATAAACAACCGATGGCCGGACAAACTTAATCCCTAACAAAGGAACATCCTCATCAAAAAACTTATCTCGAGAAGAGTATACCTTATCCATTCAATAATGATTTCTAGACCAAAAAATGAGGAATACTCTTCTAGTACGTGTAAGGGCTAGCGGTCGGATAGTTCTTAAATCCTTAGGAAGATTTGATAGTTGAATGATTGATATCCTATACATGATAATGAGTTTTTCTCCTTTTTCTTATAAAGGAGACAGTGATAGATGTTTGTTACCTTCCATGAACACACGTTCATCTTGTCCCAATTGTCCTTGCTATGCGAGAGGCAATTTGTTCATTCTTTATCCCCCATCATTATCAAGGGAACATCCTAAACCATATCAAAACAAAGATTTTGTGTATACACCAGAACTTGCCTCTCCAAATGAATATCATATTCAAATCTATGTGCCTAGCCCCTTGCTCCAAAGGGGCAAACTTTATTTTTCTTTTCATTCAATGTTTTATGACACATATACCCCTTGTCGTGCAAGGGGTAAATTCTCATTACCTAATGGCCATATCTTAAAAGAATGCTCAAGAACCTTATTAGGAATACATGAAGATTGTCGCTTGTGTCTTTGTTTGTGTATATAATTCTTAATATTTATATGTAGGTGTTTCAAGTTTGTTTGTCACGGGACCTGCCAACAACAATTTTCCATATTTATGTAGTCATTATCTTTAGCAATCTAGGACACGATTAATTTCAAATCTTTCTAACATGTCTACAACTCAGCCTGACCTTGATGAGTCGATCCTTCAGTGTGTTTGTCCTGGATGTTAACATCAAGAAGACTTCAGAATGAAAGTCAACAATGGTCTTTAATGTGACCAACTGATTATGCAGTCTCAGCCACTGTCATCCAATGCTAATGCTAGTGTGAACATTCTAACAAATATTGAGAATTAGAAATAGAAGGAACCTTCTCTAGCAAAGGCAGTTGACACTAAAAGCTCTAATGATGAAGATGAAGATGAACAAACTAGTAACCTAGCCGCAAATCAACAACCACCATACATCACAAGTGGATCATATCATACACCACTATTCTCACCTCAAGCTTTCCCATATAGGATGCCTTTCATGAACCCTATGTGGTAGGGAAATCCTCATGTCTAAGGTACCAGTAATCCTTTGTTCATGACCGCCCCTAAACTGACAAGAGACACAACAATGATACCTCCAACAAATGTCCCAACTAAGATATCAGTACCTACTACACATCCATCCTTAGGGAATCTGGCCCATGTAGATATTAAACAGAACAAGAAGAAGAAACAGAAGCACCAATCCATGTCAATTCTAGAAGCTCTGCATCTGATACCATATGCATCTTCCAGTTTCCATCCTTATGCTCCTTTCTGACCCTATTAAAACTTCTATAATTTGTCAGGAGTTATGCCAAGAGGACAATATGGCCTACAAGTTCATCCCACTATTGCTCCAAATCCATCCAATGGGACATGTCCTGGAATCGATAGAAACTACACTAGAATCTCTAGCCAAACAATTGAAAGAAATGCAAGGTCAAAAGGAAGGTTTAAAGAACTTCAAAGATTTTTACTATTTTTCCAAGGCCCGATTACCTAAGAAGTTTGAAGTGCCAGAGTTTTCTAAATATAAAGGAAGAGGTGATCCCAATCTCCATATTCGCACATATTGTTCTGATATGGTAGAAGTTCAAGACAATGACAAACTAATCATCAGACTATTCCAACGTTCTCCAGAAGGACCGGCCTTAGCCTAGTATAATCAACAAGGGCTTGAGACACTCAAGTCATGGACAAAACTTGCCAGTCATTTCACAGATCAGTATGCATGGAATATTGATCAGCTACCCACTCGAGATGATTTAGAGGCTCTCACTCAAAACGCAGAGTAAGCATTCACATAATTCTTCTATAGATGGAAGGAACTAGCAGTACAGATTGAAAACAAGCCTACTAATAAAGAAGGAATTCACATGGTCATCAAAGTAGCGCCCCATGCACTGTCTATAATGTCAACTTCTCAATCATACAATCCTTTGCAGATATAATTTAATCCCAAACAAACATAGAACCAACAATAAAAAAGGGAGTGTATAAGAAACATCAACCTCAATTTGAACCCAACAATAGAAACCAAATACAAACTAGGGGTCAAGAGATCTTCATCAGCTATAAATGCAATCTCTATACCAGGTGCAACCACAAGGGATAATCAAAAAAGGATTCAACAACCTACTTAAGTTGAAAATGGTGCAAATGTACCACCTCCTCCTGTTCAGGCACCTACTATTTTTTTTCCAAAAAAGGGCTCAAAAATTAAAAAAAAATAAATCTTAAAAAAATAAAACGACGACAAACCCTTTGGAACAAAAAAGTGGTCAAACCCATTGGTGCCAAAAAAATTTGCAAACCCTCTTCCAATGATATGAGGAAAATTCAAATCCCTCACAAAGGCATAGGTCAAAATTCAAAGCATAAGAATCCTATTTACGATATCTTCACCGTAATATACTACCCTTGTTCACCATTTTCTCATCTCAAAACAAAATATATTTAATTTCCATCTTGTAGTATGGATCAAGGCAAGGACACATGACAACCTGTGACTCAATCAAAATCTAGCAACAATGGGCAATGATGATATTAACCCATTTATTCATATTCATTATGAACGACTACCGAGAGTTGAATTCCTTCATCCGAATATGCACACACTTTCCAAGGTCAATAACCACAACACTCATCACTATGGTACTTCCCTAGTCACTCTGCCATTAGAATAGGAAGGAAAGGTGGTTATGATAGTGACCAATCAAGATCTTTTGTTGTGATGTGTATATCTCACTCAATGAACGTAGGTGTCATTCCCCATGGATACTCCTTGTGGGGGCATAACTTGCTTAAGAAAAAACAATCAATGATTAAGACAATAAGCTTGTACCCCCATCCTAAGGTTCTAAGCATTTATGTCCCACAATCCCAAAATCAATCAATGATTAAGACAATAAGCTTGTGTTTGCGATAAATTTCTTGAGCTCAATAGATGATTAGACTCGATGTCAAAGACCAGTGAGCGTAGAAGCTTCCATCCTAAGGTCTTTAGCACCACTGTACCAAGGTTTATTTGTGATTGAAATAGGGGATATGTGCTTGTGACAAAGTTCCCATGATTATAAAATGATCAGACATGGTGTCAAAGACCATCAAGGCACAAACACCTTCATCTTAAGGTCTTGAACACCAATATCCCATGGTTCTTTTGCAATTGGACCAAATAGATATGTGTTTGTGACAAATTGTCTATATACAAATAAAAGAAAAAAAATTGGCCTTTGTTATCTGACAAGTCATGATATCCAGAGCTAGTGGGGCGTGAGGTTTCTCTTATATCCTTAACTAAGTGACCCCCGTAGGAAAATCCTTTGAGGAATAACTACTTGTTAGTAATTTAGAGAGGTTATGACATTGATTAATATGTTTGACATGTTGACTAGATCACTATTATGAAAGGAAAGGGAGCCCTTAATGCGTAGAGTGACCATCCACTTCCATTTGACAAACATTTCTTTTTCCACCATAAGTTCATCACATCTACAATCTTTCCATTCATCTGACTGAACTAAGTGAACATATTTGGAAAAGGAAATAATATGACAGTAATCTCTGAAAAATTGGTACCCTTAGCCCTGACGTTCTAGAGAAAATAATGATTCTTGAGTTGTCTTGAAATGTCTAAAAACCTGAAATATAAATTACTACATATGGATGGTAAAAAAATAAACCAAAACTCAAAACATGCTTTGAATGGTAAATCTAAAAAATAAAAAACTAACATGCAAATGAAAACTACAATCTCATATAATCAACCACTTCTACCTTAAATCAACCAACCTAAAAAACAAAATGAAAGATTATGATAAAGCTACATCTAATCTTCAACATCTCCTCCACTGGTTTCTTCGTCTGCAAAATCCCCATATGGCTTGCAAGCTACTTGTATGCGCTCAAACACTTCACATTAATGTAGATACTCTGGTGTGCAACTCAACTAAAAGGGAATTCTCCTAGGACCATCATCTTGTGGTTATTCTTTATATCTACTAACTTGGCTGACAATTGATGATCACCTTCTTCATTATCTTAAGTGTAATAGTGCGGCATTTGATCTGGTTGGTATGTGACTTGGTTCCTCCCAAATTGGCGTAATTCTGTAATGGAGAAATACGCCTGACAACTCCCAAAACCCGAAAGTATAATGAGATTATCAAAACCTAGAATAGCGATATTGTATGAGGATGTGTCAATCCCTCGTGGCATCCATCTCCATCTAACAACCTCATCTTCAAGATTCACCAACCAGACGACTATCTCACCTCTCTTCTAGAAGGGCATATTGAGCGTATCTCAGATTTTTGCAAGGCTAGTCATTGGATTGCAATCGACAGAAAAGGCACCAGAACCTAATCGCATCCCAAAACACAATTACACCACTTGGAATGGACCCACCATTCATTCAGAATCTTTTGCAGCAACGAGACATCGATAAAGCTCACTTAGTATCCACGGGATGGCAGTCTCTTGGGAAGCGACCATGGCAACAACATTATAACTAACCTTTCCATTTTGACTCTTAGAGAATAGCGTACCAAATAAAACTATCAAAAAGGCATGAAAACAACCTTTTCCTTGCTTTGACATCTTATAAGTTGTTGCTTTACTGAAACCACCCACAATACTAATTTTTATACAGTGATGCTTTATATCCATGAATTTTTCTACAACTTTCTTCTTCATATCAAGAAATTGATTAAGTTCTATACTCCTATGTTGTCTGTACACAATCCAAGGCCATTTATCTTTCAGTTTCAATGGGGTGATCAACTCTATGACTTGCAACATCGGCGTCAAGATCAGATTGCCAAATTGAAATGTGTGTGAAATTTTATCCCAAACTTGCACTGTAGTTGCCATCCATTCTCGAGATATAGGAATATAAACTAGATCCATTAGGGATTTCTTGATGTTGTAACTATGCATGTTCATCGTTTCAGTAATATCCATATCAACTATCCATTCACACACAATTTCAAAGTTGTCACAACCCTTCTTCAACCCTGAAACTAGATGAAGGATTTTCATTATCAACAATAGACTAGCATAGATGGTTGATATAGACTGGAAAAGATGGTTGATATAGACCATAGAAGATGGTTGATACAGACTAGTACAAATCTATATGACACAAACAGAAGCAGATCCCTTTGAAACAGATTGGCACAGATCCATTTGACACAAACTACTGCAGATCGCTTTGACACAGATTGGTGCAGATTTCTTTGGCACAGAGCAATCTGAGTGACTTCACACGATAGATATATTCTGGATTCAGATATTCTTCCATGAACAGATAGTCAGAGACATGATTTGGAGTGCCAAACCCTTTCACACTTTCAAGCCCACAGATGCATTGCTATTGTCTTCCTCGTCCTCCTTCCTATTCTCATCCTGCTCGGTCCATTTCTCCCCCTTCTTGCTCGTTTTCTCCTCTTCCTTGTCCCTCTTTTCCTCCTCTTGGATCCCTTTTCCCCCTCCATGGTCGTTTCCTCCTCCTCCTTATCCCTCTTCTCCTCCTTTATAGATTCCTTATTGTTGTCCTTCTCCTCCTCCACATATGCCTTCCTATTGTCTTCCTTGTCCTCCTTCCTATTCTCATCCTTCTCGATCCCTTTCTCCCCCTCTTTACTCATTTTCTCCTCTTTATTGTCCCTCTTCTCCTCCTCCTATATCCTTTTCCCCCCTCCATGGTCGTATCCTCTTCCTCCTCTTTAGATGCCTTGTTGTGGTCCTTCTCCTCCCCCATAGATACCTTGCTACTGTCTTCCCCGTCCTCCTTCTTGTTCTCATCCTTATCCATCTCTTTCTCCCCCTCCTTGCTCATTTTCTCCTCTTCATTGTCCCTCTTCTCCTCCTCTTAGATCCCTTTTTCCCTCTCTGTGGCCTGTCCTCCTCCTCCTCCATCTACTTCCTCTCCTCCTCTTGGATCCCTTTTTCCTTCTTTGTGGTCTTCCCTCCTCCTCCTCCATCTACTTCTCCTCCTCCTCTGTAGATTCCTTGTTATTGTCCTTCTCCTCCCTTGTAGATGCCTTACTACTATCCTCCTTCCTGTTCTCATCCTTCTCGGTCCCTTACTCCCCCTCCTTGCTCATTTTCTCCTCTTCTATGTCCCTCTTCTCCTCCTCCTGGATCCCTTTTCCTCCCTCTATGGTCATATCCACCTCCTCCTTCTCCCTCTTCTCCTCTACAAATGCCTTGCTGATGTCCTTATCCTCCCCTACATTTGCCTTGCTACTACCTTCCTCATCCTCCTTCCTGTTATCATCCTTCTTGTCCCTTTCTCCCCCTCCTTACTCGTTGTCTCCTCTTCGTTGTCCCTCTTCTCCTCCTCCTAGATCTCTTTTTCACCCTCTGTGGTCGTGTTCTCCTCCTCCTCCCCCCTCTTCTCCTCCTATACATATGGCTTGTTGTTGTCCTTCTCCTCCCATGCAGATGCCTTGCTACTATCTTCCTTGTCCTCCTTCCTATTCTCATCCTTCTCGATTCCTTTCTCCCCCTCCTTGTTCATTTTCTCCTCTTCACTGTCCCTCTTCTCCTCATCCTGGATCCCTTTTTCCCCCTCTGTGGTCGTGTCCTCCTCCTCCTTCTCCCTCTTCTCCTCCTCATTCTTTTTCTTCTTCTCCACTGTTTCTGAAGCCTTTTTCTTCTTCTCAACCGCTGTCTTTTCATTCTTCTGAAATGACTAAACAAATTCTCATTCACTTTATATACATCAACAACACGGGCACGAACACATTTTAACAACAAAGGTTTTTGACTTACATAACTAGATCTTGTGTTGACTTCCTTCTTCATCTTCTACCCTTCTTTGTTCTTGCTACCCATGTTGATGCAATCGCCCTCATTCTCTTCTCCATGTTTCGTATCAAAAGAGTCTTCTAGATGTCTTCTCTTTCTGATTTTGCAGCATTTAACATTACCTCCTTTGCAATTTTAAGGACATTTCTCATACTTACTTTGAAGGGTACATCACTATATTGGTGTTCTTCAAATGTTTCCAGAGCAGGTATGAGTGTTTTGGACATTTTTTGGGACATTTTCCTCTTCTTCCTTCTTGCTTTCAGAGTTTGGAATGCCTCAGAAATTGGAATGTCATCCTCAACAACTGAACACATCACTTGTTGTTGAAGTTCTTTCTTATATTTTTATAGTTTATGTTCAACGACGTTCTTCTTAATCAATAAATGATGAGCAGTGCTTTCATATATCTTTATTTCTGAATGCAATTGTTGTTAACAAATATTAGAAGGTAACACATACTATGATTTTAGAACTTTTGAGTAGGGTATTAGTTACCTCGTGAATCCCTTCCTCTAATGACTTACAACCAACACCATCTTTCGTGTCATCTACGACTTTAGTGCCTTCACCATCTTTTATGTCTTCTATTTCGACGAGTAGGTGGTCATGAACAACCTTATGTTGATGAAGAGCAGGTTGATTTCCACTCAAGATTTCATTAGAATTTGGTAAAAAAATCCAAATAATGCATGTAGGTGTCAGGCATGATCTCCCTACCCCGAAAGACATATCTAAGTAATGCACCTAAAAGAAACAATAGAAGAGTCTTATTGAGTACAATAAGCAGTATTAAAGTGTATTGGAATATGTTTGAATAATCCTTACGTACCATTAGAAGGTGCAAATCTCCAGCCTGCCTTCCGCAATAATTGTTCTCTTTGAAAGTTAGCAAATGACTCTTCAAATATGTCAAGATGTAACCTATCCAGTTCAAGTTCCATATTCCACTAAGAAGTTCCATACATTTGAGATAGTAAACACGAATGGGTCTCATTATTGGCGCAAGAACGCATCTAAAGACTTATAAAATATATAGTCAAGCTATATCTTCAGGATTGTTTACCTCAAATACCTCTACTTCACATCAGAAAAAGTAACACAGTATAGACTGTTAGGTGATAGACCCATCCTTCTACCCATTTCTTGAACTTTTCCGTTGGACACCTTGTCTCTAAATTCCATTTCGACCGTGATGGAACCTAAGGGGATGTCGTAAACTCGGTGGACATCATTTTCTGTCCACTTCAATTGCTCGCCACCTAGGGTCGTCCAGTCCATATTCTTCGGATCAAAATTGGTACATAGGAAGTGGAGAACTTGCGGAGGGAGAGACTTCAACTTCAAATGTAGGAGCCCTAAATAACTTGCTATTTTTAGATGCTTCTTGACTTCTTTGATTCTAACCAGCGTATTTATTTTCTCATTCAGCTTCACAACCAAGGATGTCCTTGTCCTATTTTGGAATTGGTTTGCCATCTGAAACGCAAAGGAAAAGAGCAAAGAATTAGAAGATGTTTGGAAGAATTGAATCTTGTTATTTACTTCTATCAAAACCCATATTTCACAAATTTGGGAATTCTATAGGAAATCGTGCTTGGAGGAGGCTAGAAAATTTCAAGAGGACAAGTTCATGCTTGGAGATTGTGAGAAAAGATCAGACGACAAGTTCTTTCTTGGAGACAACATGAAAAGGTCAAATGGAAAGGAAGTGAATAACTGAGTGTTGCAACTGAGCATATAGAAATTGTGAGGTTGGTTTGTGATATGTCTTTTCATGTAGCCATTTACAAGTAACTGTTGGACTGGAGGAACCGACATAAAAAAATAACGATATAAAACCTTCTTTTTTGTTTTATTTAAAAAATGGTCAAGTGCATAATCAACACAGACACCTACAAACTGTGAAATAGGTTCTCTGGTAGTATTACACTTATTTAAATTTTGCAAAATTGGATTTCATAGTACTAGTTATATTTCTCGTTTCGGTTTTCATTTCTCCCCCTCCTTGATCCTGCTCCTTACCACATATCCTTTTCTCCTTTCCTCTTTGTTCCTTTTCTCATGGACTATTCCTTTTTCCCTATCTCACAATTGCCGATCATGTTCTCCTCTTACGTGCTCCCACTCTCAGTTTCCATGTTATTGTTCTCCTCCCTATCCTCGTTCTTTTTCTCTTCCCTATCCTCATTCTTTTTCTCCTCCGTTCAACAAGGATGATGACTATATTCTCATCATCCGTTACTCCCCCTATTTGATCCTTTTCAAGGATACATTGTTCATTTACTACCAATTCTTGTTCTTGATGTATAAATGTACTTTTTGAATTAACTATGACACTTTTGTATATTAAAATTATGTGGCTTACATGTGAGTGTATAATAAATTATGTTACTGGATAATTATGAAATACGTTATGACATTCCACCCATTTACTCCCCCTATATGATCCTTTATCACCAATCCTTGTTCCTCTAATCATCATCCTTGTTCCACCTCTCAAGGACTTAGTTACTTGCATGGGGAGTAATATAAGATGAGAATGGGAAACAAGTAGACCGAGAACATTAGCAAGGATACTTGTTCCTGTTCTCACCCTACTTGTTCCCATTATCCTACTCGTTACTACTATTCGTCACCTCAACATCATTCTCTCCTTCTTTTATTACAAAAAATGGCATACATACATATTACAAAAGACACACTTCCATTCCAAAAATATTATCATAGTTATATTATAAAAGGGGAATAGTATATGAAATTAGTAGCCCTTGTCTTGGACTTTGATTGCACGCTCTTGTATAAAATAAAAAAGTAGATTTCTATGACTACAGACTATCTTTGTAGTCATCTTCACACACTTTTGTGAAATATATTTCAGATCATTCCATTGAATGAATTTATTCAACTGAATTTCATCGTTCTAATGTTTCATGAATAGCACAGTAAAGACCCCCCAACTATATAACTCCATTTGTTCAGGAACAACTAAAATATCTCATTTCCATGTACTCCAATTTGCAACCCTCTGATGATAGTGAGAAAGATCTTAAAGTACTTCACCACCTCCTTGCAAATTGGTCTGTAAAGAGTTTATTTTTCTGGGGCCTGAGTGTCCACATTATTCAGAAGACAAACTGCTTTGCAGGGAAGTCAAAGCAAACAACAAAGAAATTTTTATGGTGGCAGATAGGAATCATGTACTGCATTTTAAATTCAAAAAAATAGAGTAAAAGTGAGAATATACACCAAATTTCTAAGATGTTATATAGAAATATAAATTACTTACATAATCACAAATTCTATGATCTAAGTCGTGTTGATTATTCAAGTCATATAACCAGAACATGTTACAAATAATGTTGTATTCACGCTCCTCGTTAATTGTCTCGGACGAGCGAAGATTGAGAAGAACATTTTTCTACAAAATAAGGAAACAAACACAACAAACAAGAAGCAGTTATAAAATTAGAATGGGGGCATAATAACTAGAATATAGCATTGAATGAAAATTGGAGAAGGAATGAGAAGAACAAGAAGAAGGAAGGGGAACAAAGGAATAGGGAGTGGGAGTGGGAGTAAAGGAAGAAGGAGAATAAGGGATAGAATGGAACATGTAGTGGGAGTAAAGGAAGAAGGACAAGGAGGGGTACAAAGGAATAGGGAGTGGTGTTGGATCCTAGATGGGTGATTAGATTCTCTAGAGGGGGGGTTGACGCAATTTTATTGTGCGCTGAAACGCAAGAGACCGCGTCGAGTAGTACAGGCCTTTGTGAGGCCCGAGTCGAACTCAGGGATACATGCAATCGTCGGGGACTCCTACTAACTACTCGCGATCAGCTAAGCCGATTAACAAGTTGAGAGTTGTTGTTAAAATTAAAAGAAAATAAAAACAAAACAAAACAAACGATCGATTAAATGTTGATTTGATCAATTCAAAAGGGTATCTTTAGGATTGCGGTTTCACCGCGGGTTTTCATTGTATTAAATTCTGTATAGCTACTCAATTTTTATCTCTTTATCCGGGTAGTGGCCTAAAATCAGAATTGCCCACTGTCGTGGTACAATTCACTACCTAAGTCTAGGTCGGTTCCATCATCGTAGTAACATATACCCTAAACTAGGTGCATTATGCACGATCTCTCAGTATCCACCATTAATTTTACACCACCTTGTTCAACGGATTTGTCGATTAATGTGAATTCTGTCTCTTTTCAGCCGTTAATCCTTTTTTCAAAGTGATTAAGGGCATTAGGTTATTATTATGGTGATCAAGCATAACAATATATTGAGAAAATGAAATCATACCACAGATTTAGGAGATAAAATATGAATTACTATTATAAAATTGTCATACAATGAATTCCCGGGCTACTCCCGGTCCTAAAGACGAAGGGGATTATCCCCGCATGTTCATCTCAAGCAAGTACATGGTAGAGATAGGGGAAATCATATGAAAAATGTGAAATGAGAGGTGAAACCCCTGAACGGAGAAGAACCAGTTGATCCTCCGTGTAGAACACGTTCTCTCCCGCCTTCCGGTGGTGGAATCCATCTTCTTCAGTGTCCGGATCAACTGGTATGAGCTTCTGGCCTCCGTTCTCCTCTCTACTGCTCCTCGGTACTCGTGCAATGGCTCAATCTGATCTCCCCACATCCGGGCGGATGTCATTAGGTATATCTCCCTCATTAGGTCACTAATTAACCACGGTCGTCTGATTAAGATCATTCCAAAGCAAACACATATCTTACGGTGTCGATACCATTGATGCGAGTCGATGGTATCGACCCAGTATGGTAGCGGCAACTCTTCTTTCCTTTCGTCTGAGCGCCTGATGAAATCTCGATACCATCGACGCGGGTCGATGGTATTGACGAACCTATAGCGACGGTTTTGTCATTTTGCGTCGCTGTAGCCTCCGTTCTCCTTCACCAACAACCTGATGGTAGCTCGATACCATTGACATCCGGGTCGATAGTATCGAATCTTTGTTGATACTCGCGGCTGGCAACTTGTGGTCCGGTCGATGGTATCGACGGAAGCAGATACTTGTTTTCCCTGAAATTCAAACACGAAACCACATAAATTCACACAAATAATAATATTTTGACAATTAATGCTCAAAACGATGAAATAAAGGGGATTTGACATAAAATAGTAGCAAAGACCAAAGTGGATGAATTATGCTACATTAACCATAAAAATGACTAATAAAATCATAAAACACATATCAAACAGGTCTATAAATGCGACTCAAAATCATCGCATCAAACTCCCCTAAGCTTGAACGTTGCTCGCCCTCGAGCAACTAATCCTTAGAATAGAATTGCTAATGTCAACTGAAGAACAACACACCACAACCAACATCCCATATGACTCCCACTGGACATTCACATACCGGCCCTTTCTAACCATGGAATGGTAATTACCCTGAAGGCGACAGTAATCATCCATAAAAGAAATTGACCTCAAAACTGATAAACACTATCACATAAGGCAGTTAACATAATAAAACTCGCCGGTTCAGACTTGGTGCATCTTGTGATCTCCTATACTACGTTGCTCGCCCTAACTACCATCTACATGAAAGCAGTTCTCCTGATATACCTTAGTGAGGAGAAATTCACAGTGGCCTACCAATTCGAGCAACGGGTGGATGAAGATGGGTGGTTCATGGAAGAAAGTGGAAGTATTATACAGTTTCAACATGCATATACAAAGATGTCCTAAATGATGCAAATGCACATGAAAAATGCCCTAATGCCTAAAATTGGGTGGAATGCTGCATGTACTAACCATCCATCTCAAAACGAGATGGACATCTAATTAAGCTACATCATGTACTCAATTATCTTGAAATGCAGGTGATATTACTGTCCTTTCTCCTTCTTATTCTTGTTTCTTCTAAATAACTCTTTTCTTTTTTTTCATTATGCAGATTTTTCTCTTTTTTTTCAACCCTTATATCCATAATTGATAATGAATATTTTAGTGGGCTTATTTTCCTTCATACTCAGAAATTTGCACTATTTAGAAGGTATGGAACAATTTAATTCACCATTGAAGAAAAATTGAGATACATGATATACTTTATGCATGAAAAATATGAATGCAACTACATGGCATGCACCTAAGGGTAATGTACATGTATCACTATTCTAATTTTTTTCTATCTTTTTATGCAAAACATATGGAAATAAATTCAATGCATGACCTATCTATATGCAATGCTGTCAAAGAAGTTAAAACTGTAAAGTACTTCCAATTCTTGTGGTGGATTGTGAAAAGTAAAGAGGTGGAAAGATCACAAGACTAGATGACTGAACCTTAGAAAGATATTATGTGTCCCTCCTTACTGACCTGTGTAGTAGTTAAGAGGTTTCTCTCTCTTACATCAAATTAGAGTCTCATTACCATTTGGTCAGTTTATGCTCAAACAACCATTTCCGTCCACTTTCATGAATCATTAGGAGTACAGTTGTGAAATTTTGTTTTAAAGTTGACAAAACCAATCATTTTCATAGGATATGTGCCCAAGGTTAAACAAGACAAGCTTTGCAAACACACAAAATTTTTAAATTTCCCTTGATTTTCCCATGCACAATTAATGAGATGACACAAACTTTATGACATCTACGATTACACTAGATAGCATGTGGATCCTACAAAAACTAAAATTGCAAGAAACAAATAACAAGAACAAAAACAATAAAGTTAAAAACTAAAAACAATAAAAGATAAAGTTGTTCCAACTACCCCCTTAAGCTTGAATTCGACTATGGCCTCATAGTCAAAAACAAACTTAAAGATTGGAACAGTGATACCGGATCACTACTTTGGTGGTGGGGGCGGGTACTGCGGCGTCGTGGGGTCCCAAGACGGGAACTGCCCCTGGAATGTCGGATCATACTGGGGCATCGGCGGAGGCTGTGGATACCCCCCAAAATAATTCTGGCTGTAGTAATGATCGAAAAACGGTTGTTGTTGCACCTCCATCCTGTGCAACCTATCATGGATGTTCTGCTGATTCTCGAAAAGAAGGCACTCATTCTCAAACATCGCCTGCTGATTGACAAAGAGTTGGTTGGTAGTATCTTGAATACCGGCATAGGTGGTTGTGTGGCTATGCTGGGTCTGCTGGATGTCTTGCAGCATCGTGTACATTCCCTTCATAGAATAGGCATCCTCGCTTGGCTGCGAGGGCGGTGGTGGTGGTGGCGTAGGTTGTGATGATGAAGATGCACCCGGATGCATCGGAGGACGCTTCTGTGGTGCCACTCGTGCTCGAAGAGGTGTAAATGCCTCCTTTTCCCCCTCAGCCTCGTCATCATTTCCGTCATCGCCGCCTTCTTCATCGGAGTCGGCGATGGCTATGATTGGCCACCGAAAATTTTGTGCACCTTCGATGTTGAAAACGGGATCAGGAAGAGAACATTCTTGATATGCTTGATTGACGTGGCAGTACGCAAATGCCACACCATCTCGAAGAAGTAGGAGGTTGGAGTGGTGTAAATGTTGGAGGTTGACCTTGCTCCTAGTAGAGAGGGAAGTAAGCTGAGAAAGATCCAGCCCAAGATAGATAGCCAATGGCGTGATCAGTCCTCCAAAATGAATTGGTGCTTTTCTCGTACTCCGCTTCACGGCCATCACGCGCGTCAAGAAGAACGCGCCCCAGTTGCACTCCTCCCGCTTCAATAATTTGTACAAGAAGAACAAATCCACCTCTTGGAACTTGCTAAGAGCTAGATCACCATGGCCAAATAGAGTGGTGCAGATCATGCGGTGAAGAATCTGCACGAATGGATGCTCAAAATCTGCTACCGCCGCATTGTGGTAGCTCACAGCTTTTCCCAGCGGCACCGTCACAAGCTCAGCGAAGATGGTGTCGTAGTCGGTACAGTTATCCGGCCGCCGGTGCTGATAGTCGTGATGATTCCAGTTATAAATGGAATTAAACTGGTCGAGGGTGATAGTGTAGTTGTTGTTGAAAAGCCGGAACGACACCCTCCCTTTTCTCCATTCTCTGTCAATAGCAATCACATCGTTTGTGAGCACGTTGATATCGAGTGACGCCATGAACTCCGCCACGAGTTCCTTGTAGGTTGGCCACTCCCCAAAGAATGGATGGCCCTCGGAATGGTACTGGACCTCCTCTTCGCTTCTATCAGTCCCATGTGCTTGCCCTTTGAGGACATAGGCAAGATTGTCCTTGAACCCCAAGTCGCGAACCAATGTCCGGTCGACATATCGTGTGGGCTCGATCTTACGCTTAAGCAGCTCCTCGTACACCTTCTTCACCTCCGTGTATGGATGAATCAATCGCGGGCATGTAATAGAGTGAGGACGAGGAGGAACAAACATTGGAATCTCCATGGGCGGTGCATGTGAAGAGGATGCACCCGCTGTACGCACCATCTTTGCGAAAGAAAAAGGATTAGAACTGGAGCTCGGTGAAGATCGGAGAATCGAATCTCCGCTCGATGAAGACCTTTGCTCGGTGCTGCTCATCTCGCTCTGGGGGACGCACGATGCAAGTGGAGGAAGAACGCGTTGAAGGTGTGACGTCATATGACGACAAACCCGCCCTTTTATAACTGAAGTCGGTGCTGTTGTATGCCCATCGATACCATCGACGCGCGTCGATGGTATCGACAGGTGTCGATGCAATCCGTCCCCCTCACTGGTATCGACGGTCGTCGATGGCTGGATCTTGAAACCTGGATCGCTGACGTGTCGATACCATCAACATGGGTCGATGGTATCGACGCTGCATCCGGATCGACCGTCTTGATGCCGCTATCGCTGTTTATTTGTTCGCGCGGATCGGTGACGTGGACGGTCGATACCATCGACAGGAGTCGATAGTATCGACTCTCTGATTAGGGCAAATCCTCGCGAGGCCCGGCCGCCGCCTTTTTCACTTGAATGTGTCAATACCATCGACATTCCCGTCGATGGTATCGACTTTCCTGAGTCGATTTCTTCTGTAAATCTTCAGAGATCTCGATGACAGGCATCTCGATACCATCGACCTTGATTTTACGATCTGCCTGTAGGTATGTCAATACCATCGACGAGGCAGACGAGGCCGTCGATAGTATCGACACAGTCCGATTTCTGCAGTCATCAACCTGTACCATGGTCGATACCATCGACAAGTGTGTCGATGGTATCGACTCTGCCTCAGCCTGCACAAAGAACAAACTGATCACGGTATCTTTTTTACACTAAAAATTAAACCAAAACAAATCAACCTACGAACATACATGAACTAAACTAAGGTACCAATGGTTGGGTTGCCTCCCAACAAGCGCCCTTATTTAACGTCTTAGGCTAGATGACTTTTGGGCACTTCATGCATCCAAAAGTGAAATGAGTTTGACCTCATTCACCTTCCTCTTGTAATTTTCACCAAAGTAGAGCTTCAATCTTTATCCATTCACCAAGAACGTGGTCTCACCATCACGCACCAAGATTGCGCCATGTGGTTTGACCTCTTCTACCATGAATGGCCCACTCCACTGGGATTTGAGCTTCCCGGGATGCAACTTCAGTCGTGAATTGAACAGCAATACACTATCTCCTTTCTTGAACGTGCGCAACTGGATGTGGCGATTGTGGATTAACTTGGTGCGCTCCTTGTATATCCGCGAGTTCTCATATGCCGTCATCCGCAGCTCATCCAACTCATTCAATTCAAGCAATCTCTTCTTCCCCGCTCCATCGTAACTCAAGTTGAGCCTTCTAAGCACCCAATGTGCTTTGTGCTCTAACTCTACCGGTAAATGACAAGCCCGACCATATGCTAACCTAAAAGGCGTGGTTCCTATAGGTGTTTTGTAAGCCGTCCTGTACGCCCACAATGCATCCGGTAGTAGGGCACTCCAACTCTTCCTCGTGGACGCCACCGTACGCTCCAAAATCTTCTTAATTTCGCGATTGGAAACCTCCACCTGTCCTTGAGTCTGCGGGTGATATTGGGTACCTATGTTGTGTTTGACCCCATGTTTCTTCAACAATGCTGAGAACTTCAGATTCCTAAAATGTGTACCCCCATCACTGATGATCATTCGAGGCACTCCAAACCTGCAGAAAATGTTTTCTTTCACGAACCTGCACACTACAGTGGAATCGTTAGTCCTTGTGGGTATTGCTTCTACCCACTTCGACACGTAATCAACTGCTAAAAGAATATATAAATTTGAATTTGAGGACACAAAGGGTCCCATGAAATCTATGCCCCACATATCAAATACCTCCACTTCTTGGAACACATTTAGGGGCATCTCCTGTCTCTTTGAAATATTACCTGCTCATTGGCAGGAGTCACATTGCCTTACAAACTCGTAGGTGTCTCGAAACAAGGTTGGCCAATAAAGGCCACTCTCCATAACTTTAGCTGCCGTACGAGAGCTCGCATGGTGTCCTCCCGTAGGTAGTGCATGGCAATGACGGAGAACGCTCTCGTAGTCCACCTCAGGCACACACCTGCGTATGATGCCATCCCTGCATTGCTTAAGAAGAATCGGGTCATCCCAAAAATAATACCGTAAAGAATGGAAAAATCTTTTCTTCTCTTGATATGACCAATCTTCCGGGATGATCCCGCAAGCCAAATAATTCACAATCTCAGCGAACCAAGGGTCTTTAGAATTAACTTTCAAAATCTGTTCATCCGGAAATGTCTCGGTTATGGGTATATGTAAATCTTTTTCATCCACCCTCTCTAACCTAGACAGATGATCTGCCACAACATTTTCAATCCCAGCTTTATCCTTGATTTTGATGTCAAATTCTTGTAAGAGCAAAATCCACCTAATTAATCTGGGCTTTGCGTCTTTTTTTCCATTAAATATTTAAATGTGGCATGATCAGTCCAAACGACTACTTTAGATCCAACTAAATATTGCCGAAATTTTTCAAAAGTGAAAACAACGGCAAGTAATTCTTTTTCGGTAGTTGTATAATTTAATTGGGCGTCATTCAGAGTCTTTGAAGTGTAGAAAATTACGGTGGGTTTATTGTCCACCCGCTGCCCCAACACGGCTCCTACCGCAAAATCAGAACTGTCACACATGAGTTCGAACGGTTTAGTCCAATCCGGCGTTTTAACAACCGGCGCAGAAATCAGTTTCTCTTTCAACACGTCGAACGCATGTAGACATTTGTCATTGAAATCAAATACAGCGTCTTTCTCAAGTAGTTCGGATAGAGGTTTCGTGATTTTTGAAAAATCTTTTATAAACCGACGATAAAATCCGGCATGTCCCAAGAAACTCCTTACCCCTTTAACAGAATTTGGTGGGGATAACTTAGAAATAACTTCAATTTTTACCGGATCCACCTCTAAACCTTTGCTAGACACCTTGTGTCCTAGCATTATCCCCTCAGTCACCATCATGTGACATTTTTCCCAGTTGAGGACCAAATGTGTGTCCTCGCAGCACTGTAAAACTTTGTCCAGATTATATAGGCATTCGTCAAATGATGCACCATACACCGAAAAGTCATCCATAAATACCTCAAGACAGCGTTCTACCATGTCAGAAAAGATAGCGAGCATACAACGTTGAAAATTCGTAGGTGCATTGCATAAACCAAAAGGCATTCGGTGATACGTGAAAGTCCCATAAGGACAAGTGAAAGTAGATTTCTCTTGGTCCGAAGGATCAATTGAAATCTGGTAGTACCCCGAGTACCCGTCAAGAAAACAGAAGTGCGATCGGCCGGCAAGACACTCTAGAATTTGATCGATAAAAGGTAAAGGAAAATGAACCTTTAGCGTAGAGGCATTCAGACGGTGGTAATCAGTACAAACTCACCACCCGGTTACCAATCGGGTGGTGACAGGTTCATTTAAAATATTTTGGGTGACAGTAATTTCCCCCTTTTTAGGGACTACCTATGTGGGACTCACCCACGTCGAGTCTGATATTGCGTAAATGATACCTGCAGCAAGAAGTTTAATAACCTCCTTCTTCACAACCTCCATCATGCTTGGATTGAGACGTCGTTGAGGTTGGATCACCGGCTTGGCTCCCTCCTCGAGCCGAATCTTATGCTGACATAATGTAGGGGAAATCCCCTTGATATCTGCAACGGACCACCTAAAAGCTCCCCGGTGGTTCTTCAGTGCTATCAACAATTGTTCCTCCTCATCCGCACTCAAATGAGCAGAAAGGATCACAGGTAACTTGTCTTCCTCAGCTAAAAAGACATATTTGAGATGTGGTGGCAGCGGCTTTAATTCTAACTCCGGCGGGTTGATCAGAGATGATTGAAGCGGCGGGGGAAGTTCACCTAAATCTTCATAATGCCTCACATAGAAGCATGGAAGCATCTGAAGCGTTTTGGCGCACTCCTTGAGTGATTTGCTCCGCATCCAATCATGTGTAATATTAACCAAGCAAGCCTCCAATGGTAATTCAGGATATGCATCAAAAATAGAAATTGCAATAACATCATCTTCCGTAGAAGGTGGAATGTCCTCATCCTCATCATTAGGGAACCCTATAGCTTTATACAAAGATACTACCTTGGTCTGTTCCATGATGTCCACAGCCAAAGTTCCATTGTCCACTTTGCTCATCACATGAGCCATGTCTAGAAATGGCTTCCCAAGACAGAGTGAAATATTATTATCCAGATGTATTACCACACGGCATTGTTCCTTTGCTTTAGACGACACAGTACTAGAGGGCATGACCATCTCAAATCGGTCATCGGCTATACCCAAGGTCAAACGACCTCTCCCCATCTCGAAAATCATGTCGGCTGTAGCTTGGAAAGGACGTCCAAGTAGTAGCTCGTTGCCATGTTCATCCTGCATCTCCATGACTACAAAATCGGCTGGAAAAACAAATCTGTCCACTTTCACTAACACATATTCACAGATTCCATATGGCTTTACCACCGAATTGTCTGCCAATTGAATAGTCATGTTGCTTGGTCGTGACTCCTTCAATACCAGCTTTTTGAATGTAGAAAGGGGCATCAAGTTGATGCTTGCCCCTGAGTCACATAATGCTTCACCAAATTTGACTTTTCCAATATAACAAGAAATGTTAAAACAACCTGGATCTTGCCTCTTTGGCGACAAAGTGCCCATGATAAAGGCACTCAATTGCTCTTTGAGCACGACAACCTCTGTATCCGGAATTTTCCTCTTCTTGGTAATGATGTCCTTTAGAAATTTCCCGTAAGACGGGATTTTCTCAATGGCTTCCAATAGAGGGATATTGACTGAAAGCTTCCTGAAACTATCTAAGAACTTCTTAAATTGCGCATCTACTTTCCTTGCCTTAGCACTGTTTGGATACGGGACCGGAACCGCTTGTGCCCTTTGATGAGGTGGCACATAGGGTGTGTTTTTCTGAGGTCCTTCCTCCTCTGCAATTGGGTCTTCAGTAGAATCCACAACTGTGTCATTGACTGGATCTGTGACATGTGCGGGCTGCTCCTCATTGGCATCACCTTCTACTTCAGCTTGTGGTGTGCTTGTCTCCTCGGCCTTTGGATTTAACAATTTCTTGCCGCTTCTTAGCAAGATGGCCTTTGCCTGTTGGTTTCCCCTGGAACATTGGTGTTTCCCGGAAAACATGGATGTGTCGGTTTCTTCAAACTGGCTATCTCTGCTACCATCTGTGTCATAGATGTCTCAATGGTCCCCATTTGCGCCCCATGGCTCTGCAGTGTTTGCCCAAACTGATTCATAAACTCCCCTAGCTGTTTAATTTGCTGGCCGAACGTAGTCATGAGTTCTTGATTTTGCTTTATCACCTGATTAAGCAGCTCTGTGCTCTTATCCTCTGCTACTGGCTGGGGTTTGGCATCCGGATCCTGTAGAAACTTTTTGGATCCTTCCACGAGAACCTCTTGTCTTTTCTCCATGCGTAGTCGTTGTTCCTATAACCTGGCTGCTGCCTCATAAATTTCACTTGAGCCTCGTTCTCGGACTCAGTATCTTCCTTTGCAAGCAATTTCTTTGCGAGAAGATCCATCTTCTCATTCAGTTCTTTTATTGCCTTAGATTCTCCTACTGCTCAGACCTGCTCCACGGCGCCTCTTTTGCCCAATGATTGTTTCCTAGCCATGTTCTTTAATATCTCCCAACACCTGGTGTCCGTGTTGTTCAAAAAGAATCCTGACCCAGCTGAATCAAGGTTGCTCCTATCGTGCTCGGAGAGAGCAAAATAGAAGATCTTTACCTATGTTTCTTTATCCAGCCCGTGATGCGGGCACCGTCTCAGCATGACCTGAAACCTCTCCCAGGTCTCAGAATATGTCTCACCTGCCTGTTGGGTAAAATTATGGATCTTCCTGATAATGTCGTTGGTCTTCTCAGGAGGAAAGAACCTCTCAAAGAAAACCTCCACCATATGGTCCCAGGACTCCACAAACTCATCATCTAAATTGTGTAGCCATTCTCGCATGGCTCCTGCCAATGAACTCGAGAAAAGCTTAAGATAAAGTGCATCCTGTGGAAACCTGTCGATTTTAACCTTGTCACAGTTCTCAACAAACTGACTTATGTGCCCGACGGGGTCCTCATTCTTGAGCCCATGAAAAGCATTGGACTTCACAGGATTTATCAAAGCCGGATCAATCTTATAGGTAGGTATGTTGATTGATTGCTTCTTTATAGGCCCTTTTGACACGGATGCGGAAGAAGCCTTGATCTTCTCCCATATTGTTTGTGGCTCGTCCATCTCTTCTTGTTCAGGTGCTGACTCTGTTTCTTCTAACTAGTCTTGATTGTGGCTTTCCTCGTCTTCTGGTCCCAGTAGCGGAACCTCTGGTGCGCGACCTACGTAGTCAGTACTACGCGTCTACACCATGCACAGTACCTGAAAATAGAAAGATTAAATTTAGTACAGTGCTAGACAACTGCAAATATTTTAAAAAAATAGATTATGAATTTTTGGAATGGATAAAAAATAATAAAAATAATAAAAAAGGTGGCCTAGAGTGGCCTCTCACATCACTCGAAGTGCCAACAAATTGCCGTATCCCCAGCAACGGTGCCAAAAACTTGACGCAATTTTACTGTGCGCTGAAACGCAAGAGAACGCGTCGAGTAGTACAGGCCTTTGTGAGGCCCGAGTCGAACTCAAGGATACGTGCAATTGTCGGGGACTCCTACTAACTACTCGCGATCAGCTAAGCCGATTAACAAGTTGAGAGTTGTTGTTAAAATTAAAAGAAAATAAAAACAAAACAAAACAAACGATCGATTAAATGTTGATTTAATCAATTCAAAAGGGTATCTTTAGGATTGCGGTTTCACCGTGGGTTTTCATTGTATTAAATTCTATATAGCTACTCAATTTTTATCTCTTTATCCGGGTAGTGGCTTGAAATCAGAATTGCCCACTGTCGTGGTACAATTCACTACCTAAGTCTAGGTCGGTTCCACTGTCGTAGTAACCTATACCCTAAACTAGGTGCATTATGCACGATCTCTCAGTATCCACCATTATTTTACACCACCATGTTCAAGGGATTTGTCGATTAATGTGAATTCCATCTCTTTTCAGTCGTTAATCCTTTTTTCAAAGTGATTAAGGGCATTAGTTTGTTATTATGGTGATCAAGAATAACAATATATTGAGAAAACGAAATCATACCACGGATTTAGGAGATAAAATATGAATTACTATTATAAAATTGTCATACAATGAATTCCCGGACTACTCTCGGTCCTAAAGACGAAGGGGATTAGCCCCGCATGTTCATCTCAAGCAAGTACATGGTAGAGATAGGGGAAATCATATGAAAAACGTGAAATGAGAGGTGAAACCCCTGAACGGAGAAGAACTGATTGATCCTCCATGTAGAACACGTTCTCTTCCGCCTTCCGGTGGTGGAATCCGTCTTCTTCGGTGTCTGGATCAACTGGTATGAGCTTCTGGCCTCCGTTCTCCTCTCTAACGCTCCTCGGTACTCGTGCAATGGCTCAATCCGATCTCCCCACATCCGGGCGGCCGTCATTAGGTATATCTCCCTCATTAGGTCGCTAATTAACCACGACCGTCCGATTAAGATCATTCCAAAGCAAACGCATATCTTACGGTGTCGATACCATCGATGTGAGTCGATGGTATCGACCCAGTATGGTAGCGGCAACCCTTCTTTCCTTTCGTCTGAGCGCCTGATGAAATCTCGATACCATCGACGTGGGTCGATGGTATCGACGAACCTGTAGCGACGGTTTTGTCATTTTGCGTCGCTGTAGCCTCCGTTCTTCTTCACCAACAACCGGATGGTAGCTCGATACCATCGACATCCAGGTCGATAGTATCGACTCTTTGCTGTTACTCACGGCTGGCAACCTGTGGTCCAGTCGATGGTATCGACTTCCGTCGATGGTATCGACGGAAGCAGATACTTGTTTTCCCTAAAATTCAAACACGAAACCACATAAATTCACACAAATAATAATATTTTGACAATTAATGCTCAAAACGATGAAATAAAGGGGATTTGACATAAAATAGTAGCAAAGACCAAAGTGGATGAATTATGCTACATTAACCATAAAATTGACTAATAAAAGCATAAAACACATATCAAACAGGTCTATAAATGTGACTCAAAATCATCGCATCAAGAGAAATATGAATTACTATTATAAAATTGTCATACAATGAATTCCCGGGCTATATAGCTATATAAAAATGAGTAGCTATATAGAATTTAATACAATCATCGGGGTACAACCAGATTTCAATTGATCTTTCGGACCAAGAGAAATCTACTTTCACTTGTCCTTATGGGACTTTCGTGTATCTCCGAATGCCTTTTGGTTTATGCAATGCACCTGCGACTTTTCAGCGTTTTATGCTCGCTATCTTTTCTGACATGGTAGAACGCTGTCTTGAGGTATTTATGGATGACTTTTCGGTGTATGGTGCATCGTTTGACGAATGCCTATATAATCTGGACAAAGTTTTACAGCGCTGTGAGGACACACATTTGGTCCTCAACTGGGAAAAATGTCACATGATGGTGACTGAGGGGATAGTGCTAGGACACAAGGTGTCTAGCAAAGGTTTAGAGGTGGATCCGGTAAAAATTGAAGTTATTTCCAAGTTACCCCCACCAAATTCTGTTAAAGGGGTAAGGAGTTTCTTGGGACATGCCGGATTTTATCGTCGGTTTATAAAAGATTTTTCAAAAATCATGAAACCTCTATCCGAACTGCTTGAGAAAAATTGCGAAACCTCTATCCGAAACGAGGCCGTCGATAGTATCGACGCAGTCCAATTTCTGCAGTCATCAACCTGTACCATGGTCGATACCATCGACAAGTGTGTCGATGGTATCGACTCTGCCTCAGCCTGCACAAAGAACAAACCGATCACGGTATCATTTTTACACTAAAAATTAAACCAAAACAAATCAACCTACGAACATACATGAACTAAACTAAGGTACCAATGGTTGGGTTGCCTCCCAAAAAGCGCCCTTATTTAACGTCTTAGGCTAGATGACTTTTGGGCACTTCATGCATCTGAAAGTGAAATGAGTTTGACCTCATTCACCTTCCTCTTATAATTTTCACCAAAGTAGAGCTTCAATCTTTGTCCAATCACCAAGAACGTGGTCTCACCATCACGCACCAAGATTGTGCCGTGTGGTTTGACCTCTTCTACTACGAACGGAATAATAACCAAGATTGCACCAAGATTGCGCCGTGTGGTTTGATCACCATAATAATAACCTAATGCCCTTAATCACTTTGAAAAAAGGATTAACGGCTGAAAAGAGATGGAATTCACATTAATCGACAAATCCCTTGAACAAGGTGGTGTAAAATTAATGGTGGATACTGAGAGATCGTGCATAATGGACCTAGTTTAGGGTATAGGTTACTACGACGGTGGAACCGACCTAGACTTAAGTAGTGAATTGTACCACGACAGTGGGCAATTCTGATTTCAGGCCACTACCCGGATAAAGAGATAAAAAATTGAGTAGCTATATAGAATTTAATACAAAAAAATCTGGGTCGATAGCATCGACTCTTTGTTGATACTCGCGGCTGGCAACCTGTGGTCCGATCGATGGTATCGACGGAAGTAG
Organism: Alisma plantago-aquatica; assembly: GCA_963693085.1. Taxonomy (NCBI): domain Eukaryota; kingdom Viridiplantae; phylum Streptophyta; class Magnoliopsida; order Alismatales; family Alismataceae; genus Alisma; species Alisma plantago-aquatica. The sequence continues at coordinate 1,482,462,166 of OY856411.1, read as the reverse complement.
ATACTTGTTTTCCCTGAAATTCAAACACGAAACCACATAAATTCACACAAATAATAATATTTTGACAATTAATGCTCAAAACGATGAAATAAAGGGGATTTGACATAAAATAGTAGCAATGACCAAAGTGGATGAATTATGCTACATTAACCATAAAAATTACTAATAAAAGCATAAAACACATATCAAACAGGTCTATAAATGCGACTCAAAATCATCGCATTAGGGGTGAATAGAGCTAAATGCACTTAAACAAAATTCATTAGACCTTCAAGATATATCACAAGATAAAGTTACTAAATAGGAAATTTGAGTGCAACTAAAACATGCATAGCAAGGATGAGATAGATTGAACATACACCAATTGACAAGCTATTTTAGAGTGGTTCCACACTTCAAACTAGAAGTGAGTCAGTCCACTACCTAGAGAGGTCAACCTCTAGGATTTCTTAACCTTGCATCTTCATTATATTCATTATAAGAGATACAATACATGACCACCAAAGGACTTACCTATCTAATACAAAGAGTCTTCAGCCTTACCAAGGACTTACCCACTTTGCAAGGAGTCTTCCGCCTTCTTCCAAGGACTTACCTACTCTTGCACAAGTCTTCAGCCTTACAGGAATTACCCACTCTTCTTGGATCTTCTGCCTTTGACTTCACATTCACTCAGAGAAGCTTCCACCAAGGACTTACCCACTTGAGCAAGGAGTCTTCTGCCTTCACCAAGGGCTTACCCAATCTTGCTCCAAGTCTTCAGCCTTGATCTTCACCAAGGGACTCCTTCCCTTGTTCTATCCAATACAAAGAGTCTTCAACCTTACCAAGGACTTACCCACTTTGCAAGGAGTCTTCCGCCTTCTTCCAAGGACTTACCTACTCTTGCACAAGTCTTCATCCTTGTAGGAATTACCGACTCTTCTTAGATCTTCCGCCTTTGACTTCACCTTCACTTGGAGAAGCTTCCACCAAGGACTTACCCACTTGAGCAAGGAGTCTTCTGCCTTCACCAAGGGCTTACCCACTCTTTCTCCAAGTCTTCAGCCTTGATCTTCACTAAGGGACTCCTTCCCTTGTTCTTATTCACCTCTCTTAGCCAAGAGAGAGAACCTTCATCTTCATGATTGAAATGAGAGATGGGGAGGTGGTGGAAGTGAGAGCCTCACAAGATATACATGTAGGACGAGCTCTCTTATATATCTCCTACTCACTCTAATGGATGTAGCAAGTGATTAATCTTAGAGAGAGAGAGGAGGTTGTAGGAAGCACTCAACTATAGAATAGGAACCTCACATAGAGTTTTGCATTGAATGCTCAACCTTGGAATGAAGCCCAAGGGGTGCTATTTATAGCTGGGGATGCCTCTTAGCCTTTGGGAACACTTGAGAATGAAAACTAGCTATTTTGTGGCTTGCAACAGATATATTTTCACTTGTTGCAACTCCACAACGGCTAGAAGCACTTTTCTGCACTTTTCCGTACAGTGCAATAAGTCGAGTTTTGATAAGGGTAACTCGATCGATAGAGTAAAAGACAAAGTCGACATTTAGACCATCGGTCGAGCTTGTCCTGGGGAAACTCGACCGACCAATGAAAATCAAGTTGGTCAGTTTCTCCATCGGTCGAGTTCTGTGTAGTGTAAACTCGACCGATCAAAAGTCATTTTCAAGATCCAATCAGGATCGGTCGAGTTTGTAACTCACAGAACTCGACCGATGAACAACCTGATGTGAATTTTGGAAAATGTCTTTTGAGTGCTTAAACATTCGATCTAAGTGCTCTTGATTTTTTCTAAGCTTAATTATAAGTCATACAATCATTACAAGTGATTTACAACATGATTCTAATGGATTTACATCATATTACAAAAACATGCACTTGTATTGACTTTGACTTGTCTTTTCTCCAATTTGATATGCGCAAGTTAGGGCATTGGAGTGTGTCTATACCTAATTTGAAATCACTCAAGTAGAGACATTAGACACCAATATGTGGAATGGTTAGTCATCATCAAAACGCAGATTTAGTCAATTTAGACATGAGTCGCCATTGACCTAATTGACCTTGAGTCAACATTCTCTGCCTTTTTGAAGATGACAAACCATTTCATAAATGTATTGAAAGCTTTTAAGTAAAATCATACCTTCGGAGAAACCTAGGGGTTTCAATAGGATTGAGCTCATATGCTCCCCCTCAATTGATGTGCATGGAGTTCTCATACTCCCCCTCAATTGATGCTATTTCTCCTGCATGGTTAGCTTTCATAACATTTATAGAATACTATGTCTTCTACTCATATATGTTCTACACATATATGTCTTCTCCCATTTACCTTCTCCCCTTTATATGGACATACTTCTCCTCTTCATGTAAGACATGCCTTCTTCCTCTTTTAAAAGAAGACATACCTTTCTCCCCCTTTGTCATTTCAAAAAGTGGGGTTATGAAGAAATAAGAAACATCACTTGTTAAAGAGAAAGGAGTTAACACAAATATATATAAGGAGAGTAGAAGAGCACAGATAGGGGCTTGTCCAAGCATAGAAAGAAAAGCAAGTTAAAGCATATACTTGAACAACCCAAAAATGCAAGATAAGGTGCTGCAGAAAAACAATAAATCGCAATTTTGACCCTCAAGATGATAGAATTTGCTCAAAAAGTATCAGGGCTCATGGAGAAGAAATGAGCCTTACTGAGAAGGTCATTTCTGCATAAAAAACACTACTCTTGCAGCAAAAATTGAAATTGGAGCAAATCTGCATAAAATCCAAAAAAATTGCTCCAATTTCTACATATAATGTAGATCTATGTACCATGTATCACAATGTTATGCAAGCAACTCAAGATAGTAGATATGCAATTCCAGTAATAATCTTGAGCATGTATGAGACAAGATACAAGCATAGCATATAGAAGAGAAAAGATGCCAATTATAAACAAGGCTAGAACTACATGTATATGAACTACTAGTAGATGTTATCACAAGTTAGGACTACTAGTAGGATCTAGATCATAGCAAGAGATACCAAAAGATACACAAGATAAAGCAAGCTATGAATATGAAGAGATATATCCAAACAAAGAGATAAGAAATTTTTGAAGCATGAAAGGATATAACTTATTAGATATGCATCTTTACCATAAGATAATTACCCCTAAGAATATCAAGGTTGAATCAAAACAAGATATACACCTAGATAGATATAGCAAGTTAGAGTACAATGGAAGCAATTTTAGACACAACCAAGAGATCCAAAGAGATCATCATCAAAACCTGCAAAACAATTCAAAGCAAGTAATTGCAAGATATAGATATACCAATTTAGAGCAATTAGAGAGATAGAGTTGTAGGCAAGATAGGCAATTTAAAACATGGCAATATACATATATAAAAGTACCAAAGGAGTACCAAAGAATAAGGCTATTGGTTGAGAAAATCTAGTTGAGAGGGAAATTCTCATTCAATAAGCCAAATGTGTATTCTGTGCACAGTGTTATCGGTCGAGTTCTGTGCATTGACAACTCAACCGATGACAGTTGTTGGCAACACCCAGTGGTGCCTATCGGTCGAGTTTCTATCAGGACAAACTCGACCGACAGAGCTGCTGCCAAAAATCACATATATTTCATGAAAACATATTTAAAGGCATGCTAAAAATACAAACCATATCCAAACATGTGTAAGCAAGCTAGTAATGTACTTTGAAAGCATTAGAAACAATTTTTGAGCAAGAGTGTGAAGAGAAGCACAAAATACCACTTTTAACTCAAAAACCACATGCATAGTGCACACTAACTTGACAAAAACAAGTAAGGAATGGTTATAATTAATAAAACATTTACCTTTGTTCTTACCATTCCTTTTCCATTTATTGTCACCCTCTGCACATCTCACCTTTCTTCTTTCATGTGAATTGAGAAGTCAATTTGCAATTCAATATCTCAGTCAATCCATTTTCAAGTACCTACAAGAAGAAAGATGAAATGGTCCCCAGTCATGTTTTTGGGTCCTGAGGGGTTAGTTTAGCAACCCAAATCATATTGCTCTTGGGTGCTTTCCTAAAAGGACAACAAGTAGAATAATGACCAATTTCATTGCAATAGTTGTAAGTGCCCATAGTCTTGGAACTAGAGGATTCTCCATGGAAGATTGGAGGTCCTTTACATTTGTTGTTCCTTTGACTACCATCATACCCCAAACCATGTCTACCAATTTGTTTGGTAGTATGGTGTAGGATATCATTAAGTCTCTTCTTACCAACTAAGAATATTTGCAAATAAGATCTTAAACTATCATTATCATGCATAAGAGAGGTAATAGTAGAAGACAATTGATTAATATTATCTCTAGCATGCAAAAGATCATTTTATCAGCAAAGAGCTTTTGTCATGAAGGACTCTTTATCAATATGAAGAGCAGAAACATCATTCTCTCCACTAGTAGAACTAGAACAAGATCTATGCACACTAATTTTACCAAGCAAGGAGGCATTTTCTGTTTCAAGTAAAGTAATCTTAGAAAGATAAACACCATTTTCAGATTCTAATTCTTGCAAAACAAAATCTTTGTCCTTATTTTCATATTTAAGAACATCAATATCATGCATGAGAGAATCAATAATTAAAGTATGCTCTTCATTTGAACTAGGCATAAGAGGTTGAGCTTCTAGAAATCTAATCTTATCAAGCAAACTACCATTTTCAAGTTTAAGAGAGTCTACTTGGCTAAGACAAGCATTTTTGTCATCAAGCAAGCAAGTAATAGCATGTTCAAGATCATCTAGTTCTACATGCAAATTATCAACAATTCTAGCAAGATTTTTTCTTTTTCTTTTAGAAGACTTAAGAGAGGCACACGTATCATGAATAATAGCAATCAAAGATTCTTTATCTAAAGAGTTTAGATTTACCTCACTTGAGTCCTTACTTGTTGATGCCATAAGAGCAAAATGGCATTCTCCTTCATCACTAGAGCTTGAGCTTGATCCTTCACTTGAATCTTCACTTGAGCTTGAGTCAGAGGAGCCACTTGAGCTTGAGTGGTGCTTATCTTCTCTTTTCTTGTGATGATGGGTCTTCATAACTTGTGGGCAATCTATCTTTAAGTGACCCTTATTTCCATACTTGAGGCACCAGATGGAGGAGGACTTGCCTTTGTAGTGTTTACCCTTAGAGTACATGGCATCTTCTTTAGCTTGAGAGGATGGAGAGACTTGTTCCATGATAGCATCAATTTGAGCCTTCATTTCAGCCTTCTTCATTCTCTTTAGCTCTTTCTTCTCTTGTCTTTCTACTTCCTCCCTCTTGTCAAGTGTGGCTTCATGTGCTTGTAGATTTCCAATGAGCTATTCGATAGGGACATCCTTAAGGGACCTTGCTTCTTCAATGGAAGTCACCTTGGGTTCCCACCTCTTGGGAAGAGTTCTAAGGATCTTTGAGTTGATCTCTCCACTAGACATAGGATGTCCTAGAATAGCAAGACCATTCACAATGGTGTTGAGCTTTGAATACATGTTGGCTATCCTCTCCTCCTTTCCCATCATGAAGTTCTCAAGCAGCCCTTTGAGCATGTAGACTTTGCTTTCCTTCACTTGATTTGTCCGTTCATAAGTGAAGCATAGCTTTCTCCATACCTCATAGGCTATTTCACATGAATAAATCCGGTTGAACTCGGTGGGGGTCATGGAGGCATAGAGGATGTGTATGGCTCTAGCATTCAAGGTTGCTTTCTTCAAGGTGGCTTCATCCCATTCTTCAATCTTTGTCTTTGGTAGCATGTATGGGTTGTTCACCATTTGCCACATCTCAAGACTTGATCCTTGGATGCAGAATTGAAGCCTTCTTCTCCAATAGAGGAAATTTCTCCCATCAAAGATTGGTAGGTTGATCAAGTATCTCCCTCCTTGGTAGTCACCCATCTTCTCCTACTTGTTGAAGTATGCCTGGAGAAGCCCGCTCTGATACCAATTGTTGGATCTTAGATGGGTGATTAGATGCTCTAGAGGGGGGGTGAATAGAGATGAATGCACTTAAACAAAATTAATTAGACCTTTAAGATATATCACAAGATAAGGTTGCTAAATAGGAAAATTGAGTGCAACTAAAACATGCATAGCAAGGATGAGAGAGATTGAACATACACCAATTGACAAGCTATTTTAGAGTGGTTCCACACTTGAACTAGAAGTGAGTCAGTCCACTACCTAGAGAGGTTAACCTCTAGGATTTCTTAACCCTGCATTTTCATTATATTCATTATAAGAGATACAATACATGACCACCAAAGAACTTACCTATCCAATACAAAGAGTCTTCAACCTTACCAAGGACTTACCCACTTTGCAAGGAGTCTTCCGCCTTCTTCCAAGGACTTACCTACTCTTGCACAAGTCTTCAGCCTTGCAGGAATTACCCACTCTTCTTGGATCTCCCCCTTTGACTTCACCTTCACTCGGGGAAGCTTCCACCAAGGACTTACCCACTTGAGAAAGGAGTCTTCTGCCTTCACCAAGGGCGTACCCACTCTAGCTCCAAGTCTTCAGCCTTGATCTTCACCAAGGGACTCCTTCCCTTGTTCTTCTACACCTCTCTTAGCCTAGAGAGAGAACCTTCATCTTCATGATTTAAATGAGAGATGGGGAGGTGGTGGAAGTGAGAACCTCACAATATATACATGTCGTACGAGCTCTCTTACAGATCTCCTACTCACTCTAATGGATGTATCAAGTGATTAAGCTTAGAGAGAGAGAGGAGGTTGTATGAAGCACTCAACTATAGAATAGGAACCTCACATAGAGTTTTGCATTGAATGATCAACCTTGGAATGAAGCCCAAGGGGTCCTATTTATAGCTGGGGATGCCTCTTAGCCTTTGGGAACACTTGAGAATGAAACATAGCCATTTTTTGGCTTGCAATGGATATATTTTCACTTGTTGCAACTCCTCAACGGCTAGAAGCACTTTTTTGCACTTTTCCATATAGTGCAATCGGTCGAATTTTGATAAGGGTAACTCGACCGATAGAGTAAAAGACAAAGCCGATATTCAGACCATCGGTCGAGTTTGTCCTGGGGAAACTCGACTGACCAATGAACATCAATTTGGTCAGTTACTCCATCGGTCGAGTTTTGTGTAGTGTAAACTCGACCGATCAAAAGTCATTTTCAAGATCCAATTAGGATCGGTCGAGTTTGTAACTCACAGAACTCGACCGATGAACAACCTTATGTGAATTTTAGAAAATGGCTTTTGAGTGCTTAAACATTCGATCTAAGTGCTCCTAATTTTTTCTAAGCTTAATTACAAGTCATACAATCATTACAAGTGATTTACAATATGATTCTAATGGATTTACATCATATTACAAAAACGTGCACTTGTATTGACTTTGACTTGTCTTTTCTCCAATTTGATATGCGCAAGTTAGGTCATTTGGAGTGTGCCTATACCTAATCTGAAATCACTCAACTAGAGACATTAGACACCAATATGTGGAATGGTTAGTCATCATCAAAACATGGGTTTAGTCAATTTAGACGTGAGTCACCATTGACCTAATTGACCTTGAGTCAACATTCTCCCCTTTTTTGAAGATGACAAACCATTCCATAAATGTATTGAAAGCTTTTAATAAAAATCATACCTTCGGAGAAATCTAGGGGTTTCAATAGGATTGAGCTCATATGCTCCCCCTCAATTGATGTGCATGGAGATCTCATACTCCCCCTCAATTGATGATATTTCTCCTGCATGGTTATCTTTCATAACATTTATAGAATACTAAGTCTTCTACTCATATATGTTCTACACATATATGTCTTCTCCCATTTACCTTCTCCCCTTTATATGGACATACTTCTCCTCTTCATGTAAGACATGCCTTCTTCCTCTTTTAAAAGAAGACATACCTTTCTCCCCCTTTGTCATTTCAAAAAGTGGGGTTATGAAGAAATAAGAAGCATCAATTGTTAAAGAGAAAGGAGATAATGGCAATATTGACTATATCTTGAGGTAAAGCTTTCACGTTACAAGCGATGCCTGAGGGAGCGAGCGAGGGGGCGAAGGCAACGGCTGAAGCGTCGACGGCGTCTAACCCTCCAGATCCAGGTAGAGAGGAGATCGTGTTAAGAAGGAAAGCAGGTAGCGTGAACTCATCTGTGGTAGTGACGAGAGAGGCTTTGGACTGGTCGGGGATGTTTAAGGAGAAGAGCGTATCGGGGCCAGTTCATCTGAAGAAGACTAACGCACAACTAGTTGATGGAAAGCTTGTTTACTCAAAGTCTATTGCAGAGAGAAACCTAGCTAGATGGAGTAAAACGGCTGCCGGATATGTGGTGGGGCTTAAGACACATTGGCCGGCTCTGGTGAAGCACTTGGCCATGATTTGGAAGACTAAAGGGTCCATTGAAGTCAGATCTAGAGGTAAGGGATTCTTCATTGTCATGTTTGAAAATGAGGAGGACCTTTGCACAGCTGTTGATGGAGGGCCTTGGTTCGTGGCGGGGAAGCCACTGATTATGAAGAAATGGGAAAGGGGAGAGCCGTTGGAGAAGATGAAATTAACTGATATACCGATCTGGTTAAAGATCTACAACCTGCCTCTTGAGCTCTGGGATGCGGAAATGTTTAGCAGTATCGGTTCAGTATTGGGTCGTCCTCTACGGCCGGATAAGCTGACTTCGGAATTCAGGAGGCTGGAGTATGTGAGGATACAGGTGGTTATCTCGGCGGATTTCACTTATCCAAAAGAAATGCAGATCACAAGTGATGATGGGAAAGTTGATGTCATTCAGTTTGAGTATGAGTGGGAGCCCAACAAGTGCTCGTCATGTGGTCTCTACGGCCATGAATCTTCTCTGTGTGATGACTCAAAGAATCATGAAGATACTGGGATGATGAGGAAGAAAAGCAAAAAGCAATGGGTTCAAAAGAAAGTTGTTGTAGAGGAAGAGTCGGAATTGTTTATAGATGTTGAAGAAAAGATTACTGAAGGGGATGTGGAAAGCGTCACAGAGGTGGGTACTACTTCTACTGTTCACACAGAGATGGGTACTACTGCTGTTGTTCAATTTACTTCTTCTCAAAATTCGACGGAGATGATTACTCCTGTAATTACTCCGGAAGCAGGGTGGGAGACTACAAGGAAGAAAAATAAGTCGATACCAAGAGGAAATGTGAAAAATTTAGCAAGATCTATTCCTGAATCCTTGAATAAGTTTTCACCTCTATCTAACTTTGACAAGGAGGAATGTTTAAATGAGAAAGTTGATACATGTGTGGTTGCGGCTGCGATGGTGGATGAACCCCCTACCATTCTTCCTAATGGTTGATTCCTTCAATGTTATGTCCTGGAATGTGAGGGGTGGAGGCAATAAAATACCTCACATTCGGGATGAAATAAGGAGGAATAAGGCAGATGTTTATGTGATCTTGGAGTCCAGGCTTCAAAAAGATGATGTGGATGATTTTGTTTGTAGGATCTGGTCTAATGCTAAATACATCGAGAATTCTGATTTTTACTCATATTCTCGTATTCTGATTGTCTGGGAAGATTCTGAGGTGGATGTTAAGGTGTCTTTGAAGAATGAGCAATGCATTCATTGTGTTATAGTTAAAGATATGATGAAGATTGATCTGACGGCTATTTATGGAGCCAATCCTGATGAGGATAGAGTTCTTCTTTGGGATTCTCTAATCAATATTAAGAACCTTAATCCTGTTAACTGGTGTGTTATTGGGGATTTTAATGCAGTGAGGTTGTTGAATGAGAAATCGGGTAAACAACCTCCTTCTTCTCGCAGTATGACTGATTTCAATAAGGCCATAGCTGATGTGAATTTGATTGAATTACAAACCAAGGGCTTCTTCTTTACGTGGGATAGTCACAGTAGAAGAGGTATCAGTACTTTCTCGAAAATCGATCGTATCTTCACGAATGTCAATTTCCTTTCTGCTTTCCCTTGCTGTTGGGGCGAAGTGGTACCTGCTATTGTAAGTGATCACAAGATTCTTATGCTCAGGTTGGGGTCAAAGAAGAAAGGTGGTTCCATGTTTCGGTTTATTAATGCTTGGACTAGTCATGATTCTTTTAAGAATGTGGTTTCTGATACTTGGCGCAATACTGAGGTGGTTGGCACTCCCATGTTTATTGTCTATAGAAAACTTTCTGCTGTAGCTTGTGCCTTGAGGAAGTGGAATAAGGAGGTGGTAGGTAATTTATTTTCTAAATCAAGGGAGTTGGAAAATGAGCTATTTTGTTTGCAGAAAGAAGTGGATCTTGATCCTACTAATGAGGACAAACAGAGGAGGTTGTCTCAGGTAAGGAGTGAGACTATCAATGCCTTGAAGAATGAGGAGTGTTTGCTTCGACAGAAGAGCATAATTCAGTGGTTAAAAAAGGGTGATAGGAACTCTGCCTTCTTCTATGCTTTGTTGAAAACTAGAAGAATTAGAAACAATATTAATGTGTTAGAAGATGATTTTGGAAATAAGACATATGATCCTGATGCTATTAGGGAAAATATTAAAAACTTCTATTCCACGTTGTTCAGTAACACCTTGATGGATGAAGTAGTCTGGAAAGATGAGTGGATTCTGCCGAAGATAGATGATGCCTGTTATGAGCTTCTAAGTAGGGAGGTCTCTTTTAAAGAAGTTGAGGAGGTTTTCATGAATCTAAGTAATGATAAGGCTCCTGGGCCGGATGGCTTTAATGCTGTTTTCTTCAAGGATGTTTGGAGTGTAGTTGGTGATGATATTGTTTCTGCGATTCTTTATTTCTTTAAAACTGGCAGGTTGCTTAAGGAATGCAATAGCACGATGATCACTTTGATTCCTAAGATTCATGGGGCTACCAATCTCAAAGATTTTAGGCCGATTTCTTTGTGCAATATGATTTATAAAGTGATTGCTAAAGTGATGGCTAACCGGCTTGCAAAGGTGCTTCCTAGTATTATTGATACAAATCAGGTTGCTTTTGTGAAAGGGAGGAAGATTGGTGATGCTATTTTGTTGGCTAACGAGGTGCTAAGTACTTTTGGTGGTTCTCAGAATTATATGTGTGTTAAAGCGGATCTAGCTAAAGCCTACGATTCGGTTAGAAGAGATTACATCTTGTTTATGATGAGTAAGATGGGTTTCCCTTTGTGTTGGTTAAATTGGGTTCAGGAATCTTTTGCTTCAGCTACCTATAAGGTTGTAGTGAATGGAACCCCCACTGATGAATTCACTACTTTGAATGGGGTTAGGCAGGGTGACCCCCTATCCCCTCTCTTATTTGTTATTGCTATGCAGGGGTTGACTTCAGTTATTAACTCTGAGATGAGGAAGGGAAGACTGAGTCCTATCTCTGCTGGAAATGTGAATATTTCTCATATCATCTTTGCAGATGACCTTCTTATGTTCTCCAGGGCTGACAAGAACAATGCTCTTTGTATTAAAGATGTGTTGGATACTTTTCACCTTATTTCAGGTCTGAGGCTCAATAATAGTAAAAGCAGTGTTTTCTTAAGCAAGAATGCTACGGATTCTGATATGGGAAGTATTCTAAATGTTGAGATTGGTGAGTTACTTGTCCGTTACCTTGGTGTCCCCCTTTTTACTGGTAGGTTGACTAAAGAGATGTGTAATCCCATTGTGGATAAATTCAACTCGAGACTTGATTCTTGGAAGGGTAATCTTCTGTCTCAAGCTGGTAGGGTGGAGCTGATTATATCTACTTTATCTGCGTATAGTATTTTTTGGACTTCTGCTTTCCCTTTGCCAAGTTCTGTTATTAAGGAGCTTGAGAAAATTATGCGGGATTTCCTTTGGAAGGATTCTGATGTTAAGAAACACTTGCACACTGTTTCCTGGGATATCATTTGTAGGCCTAAAAATGAAGGAGGTTTGGGTATTAGGCGCATTGAGGACTGGTCTAAAGTTGGAGTCATTAAGAATTTGTGGGATATTGCTGCTGAGAAGGAAAGCATGTGGGTGAGATGGATAAATGGCAGATACATTAAAGAAGAGTCGATTTGGTCGGTTAGCTCCATAGCTAATAGCTCTTGGCTTTGGAGGAGGATACTCGAGCAAAGGAAAACTCTTTTAGATGGTATTGAGTTCAGCTTGGGTAATGGTAGTAAATTCTTGTTTTGGAGAGACCCTTGGCTTAAGGGTAAAAAAAGGCTGATAGACCTGGTTCATTTGGATATGGTGCTTAGAATGGGGTATGGTGTCAATTGCAGGGTGGACTCTTGCTTGGAAAATGGCAAGTGGAGCATTCCCCCTTTTAGGGGATCGCAACAGGTGGAAAGTTTGGTAAGCAGTATATATATTCAGGCTGCTAGGGGAGATCGTGTCCTGTTTGGTCTGAAAGATAAATGCAAGCTTAAAGATTGCTGGAACTTAGTTAGGAAAAAGCATCAAAACGTTCAGTGGGGTACATGGATTTGGAAGAGTGTGCCTAAGAAATTTTATGTGCTGTTGTGGAAGTGTTTCCTTGGGAGGATTCCTACAGTGGATTATCTGAAGAGGATTGGTTTTCAGCTAGCTTCTAGATGTGCAATGTGCTCGGTTCATGAGGAAAATGTTGGCCATTTATTTTTCAATTGATGTTGTGTTGTTGAGCTTTGGGATAACTGGAGGACGTTTTGCAATTGTTCTGTGATATGTTCGTCCTTTGAAGACCTGCTGGTGCTGAAAGGCAAGGATAAAATTGTTGCTTGTTTCGTTATATACATGATTTGGAGAGAAAGGAATGCGAGGATCTTCAGGAGTAAATGCACAGTTACTAAAAAGCTCTGGGAGTTAAATATAAAGGACATTGAAGTTTTTTGTAATTAGTTTTATTTCTATTCTGTACGGCCCTTTATTTCCACAAGTGGCTATACTTTGTAACCACATTAGTTTGAAATAGTAAAAAGGCAACACCCTACGCTCACCAAAAAAAAAAGAGAAAGGAGATAACACAAATATATATAAGGAGAGTAGAAGAGCAAAGATTGGGGCTTGTCTAAGCATAGAAAGAAAAGCAAGTTAAAGCATATACTTGAACAACCCAAAAATGCAAGATAAGGTGCTGCAGAAAAATAATAAACACAATTTTGACCCTTAAGATGACAGAATTTGCCCAAAAAGTATCAGGGCTCATGGCGAAGAAATGAGCCTTGCTCAGAAGGTCGTTTCTACATAAAAAACACTACTCTTGCAGCAAAAACAGAAACTGGAGCAAATTTGCATAAAATCCAAAAAAATTGCTCCAATTTCTACATATAATGTAGATCTATGTACCCTGTATCACAATGTTATGCAAGCAACTCAAGATAGTAGATATGCAATTCAAGGAACAATCTTGAGCATGTATGAGATAAGATACAAGCATAGCATATAGATGAGTAAAGATGTCAATTCTAAACAAGGCTAGAACTACATGTATATGAACTACTAGTAGATATTATCACAAGTTAGGACTACTAGTAGGATCTAGATCATAGCAAGAGATACCAAAAGATACACAAGATAAAGCAAGCTATGAAGATGAAGAGATATATCCAAACAAAGAGATAAGCAATTTTAGAAGCATGAAAGGGTATAACTTATTAGATATGCATCCTTACCATAAGATGATTACCCCTAAGAACCTCAAGGTTGTATCAAAACAAGATATACACCTAGATAGATGTAGCAAGTTAGAGTACAACGGAAGCAATTTTAGACACAACCAAGAGATCCAAAGAGATCATCATTAAAACCTGTAAAACAACTCAAAGCAAGTAATTGCAAGATATAGATTTACCAATTTAGAGAAATTAGAGAGATAGAGTTGTAGGCAAGATAGGCAATTTAAAACATGGCAATATGCATATATAAAGGTACCAAAGGGCTGCCAAAGAATAAGGCTATTAGTTGAGAAAATCTAGTTGAGAGGGAAATTCTCATTCAATAAGCCAAATGTGTATTCTGTGCACAATGTTATCGGTCGAGTTCTGTGCATTGACAACTCGACCGATGACAGCTATTGGCAACAACCATTGGTTCCTATCAGTTGAGTTTCTATAAGGACAAACTCGACCGACAAAGCTGATGTCAAAAAGCACATATATTTCATGAAAATATATTTAAAGGCATGCTAAAAACACACCATATCCAAACATGTGTAAGCAAGCTAGTAATGCACTATGAAAGCATTAGAAACAATTTTTGAGCAAGAGTGTGAAGAGAAGCACAAAATACCACTTTTAACTCAAAAACCACATGCATAGTGCACACTAACTTGACAAAAACAAGTTAGGAATGGTTATAATTAATAAAACCTTTACCTTTGTTCTTACCATTTCTTTTCCCTTTATTGTCACCCTCTGCACATCTCACCTTTCTTCTTTCATGTGGATTGAGAAGTCAATTTGCAATTCAATAGCTCAAGTCAATCCATTTGCAAGTACCTACAAGAAGAAAGATGAAATGGTCCCCAATCATGTTTTTGGGTCAAGAGGGGTTAGTTTAGCAACCCAAGTCCTATTGCTCTTGGGTGCTTTCCTAAAAGGACAACAAGTAGAATAATGACCAATTTCATTGCAATAGTTGCAAGTGCCCATAGTCTTGGAACTAGAGGATTCTCCATGGAAGATTGGAGGTCCTTTACATTTGTTGTTCCTTTGACTACCATCATACCCCAAACCATGTCTACCAATTTGTTTGGTAGTATGGTGTAGGATATCATTAAGGCTCTTCTTACCAACTAAGAATCTTTGCAAAGAAGATCTCAAACTATCATTATCATGCATAAGAGAGGTAATAGTAGAAGACAATTGATTAATATTATCTCTAGCATGCAAAAGATCATTTTATAAGCAAAGAGCTTTTGTCATGAAGGACTCTTTATCAATATGAAGAGCAGAAACATCATTCTCTCCACTAGTAGAACTAGAACAAGATCTATGCACACTGATTTTAGCAAGCAAGGAGGCATTTTCTGTTTCAAGTAAAGCAATCTTAGAAAGATAAACACCATTTTCAGATTCTAATTCTTGCAAAACAAAATCTTTGTCCTTATTTTCATATTTAATAACATCAATATCATGCATGAGAAAATCAACAATTAAAGTATGCTCTTCATTTGAACTAGGCATAAGAGGTTGAGCTTCTAGAAATCTAATCTTATCAAGCAAACTACCATTTTCAAGTTTAAGAGAGTCTACTTGGCTAAAACAAGCATTTTTGTCATCAAGCAAGCAAATATTAGCATGTTCAAGATCATCTAGTTCTACATGCAAATTATCAACAATTCTAGCAAGATTTTTCCTTTTCCTTTTAGAAGACCTAAGAGAGGCACAAGTATCATGAATAATAGCAATCAAAGATTCTTTATCTAAAGATTTTAGATTTACCTCACTTGAGTCCTTACTTGTTGATGCCATAAGAGCAAAATGGCATTCTCCTTCATCACTAGAGCTTGAGCTTGATCCTTCACTTGAATCTTCACTTGAGCTTGAGTCAGAGGAGCCACTTGAGCTTGAGTGGCACTTATCTTCTCTTTTCTTGTGATGATGGATCTTCATAACTTGTGGAAATCTATCTTGAAGTGACCCTTCTTTCCACACTTGAGGCACCGGATGGAGGAGGACTTGCCTTTGTAGAGTTTACCCTTGGAGTACATGGCATCTTCTTTAGCTTGAGAGGATGGAGAGACTTGTTCCATGATAGCTTCAATTTGAGCCTTCATTTCAGCCTTCTTCATTCTCTTTAGCTCTTTCTTCTCTTGTCTTTCTACTTCCTCCCTCTTGTCAAGTGTGGCTTCATGTGCTTGTAGATTTCCAATGAGCTCTTCGATAGGGACATCCTTAAGGGACCTTGTTTCTTCAATGGAAGTCACCTTGGGTTCCCATCTCTTGGGGAGAGTTCTAAGGATCTTTGAGTTGATCTCTCCACTAGACATAGGATGTCCTAGAACAGCAAGACCATTCACAATGGTGTTGAGCCTTGAGTACATGTTGGATATCCTCTCCTCCTTTCCCATCTTGAAGTTCTCAAGCAGCCCTTTGAGCATGTAGATTGTGCTTTCCTTCACTTAATCTATCCCTTCATAAGTGATGCATAGATTTCTCCATACCTCATAGGCTGTTTCACATGAAGAAATATGGTTGAACTCGGTGGGGGTCATGGAGGCATAGAGGATGTGCATGGCTCTAGCATTCAAGGTTGCTTTCTTCAAGGTAGCTTCATCTCATTCTTCAATCTTTGCCTTTGGTAGCATGTATGGGTTGTTCACCATTTGCCACATCTCAAGACTTGATCCTTGGATGTAGAATTGAAGCCTTCTTCTCCAATAGAGGAAATTGCTCCCATCAAAGATTGGTAGGCTGATCAAGTATCTCCCTCCTTGGTAGTCACCCATCTTCTCCTGCTTGTTGAAGTATGCCTGGAGAAGCCCATTCTGATACCAATTGTTGGATCCTAGATGGGTGATTAGATGCTCTAGAGGGGGGGGTGAATAGAGTTGAATGCACTTAAACAAAATTCATTAGACCTTCAAGATATATCACAAGAAAAAGTTGCTAAATAGGAAATTTGAGTGCAACTAAAACATGCATAGAAAGGATGAGAGAGATTGAACATACACCAATTGACAAGCTATTTTAGAGTGGTTCCACACTTCAAACTAGAAGTGAGTCAGTCCACTACCTAGAGAGGTCAACCTATAGGATTTCTTAACCTTGCATCTTCATTATATTCATTATAAGAGATACAATACATGACCGCCAAAGGACTTACCTATCCAATACAAAGAGTCTTTAACCTTAATAAGGACTTACCCACTTTGCAATGAGTATTCTGCCTTCTTCCAAGGACTTACCTACTCTTGCACAAGTCTTCAGCCTTGCAGGAATTATCCACTCTTCTTAGATCTTCAGTCTTTGACTTCACCTTCACTCAGAGAAGCTTCCACCAAGGACTTACCCACTTGAGAAAGGAGTCTTCTACCTTCACCAAAGGCTTACCCACTCTTGCTCCAAGTCTTCAGCCTTGATCTTCACCAAGGGACTCCTTCCCTTGTTCTTCTTCACTTCTCTTAGCCAAGAGAGAGAACCTTCATCTTCATGATTGAAATGAGATATTGGGAGGTGGTGGAAGTGAGAGCCTCATAAGATATACATGTAGGACGAGCTCTCTTACAGATCTCCTACTCTCTCTAATGGATGTAGTAAGTGATTAAGCTTAGAGAGAGAGAGGTGGTTGTAGGAAGCACTCAACTATAGAATAGGAACCTCACATAGAGTTTTGCATTGAATACTCAACCTTGGAATGAAGCCCAAGGGGTCCTATTTATAGCTGGGATGCCTCTTAGCCTTTGGGAACACTTGAGAATGAAAACTAGCCATTTTGTGGCTTGCAACGGATATATTTTTACTTATTGCAACTTCACAACGGCTAGAAGCACTTTTCTGCACTTTTCCGTACAATGCAATCGGTCAAGTTTCGATAAGGGTAACTCGACCGATAGAGTAAAAGACAAAGCCGATATTCAGACCATCGATCGAGTTTGTCCTGGGGAAACTCGACCGACCAATGAAAATTGATTTGGTCAGTTACTCCATCAGTCGAGTTCTGTGTAGTGTAAACTCGACCGATCAAAAGTCATTTTCAAGATCCAATTAGGATCGGTCGAGTTTGTAACTCACAGAACTCGACCGATGAACAGCCTGATGTGAATTTTGGAAAATGGCTTTTGAGTGCTTAAACATTCGATCTAAGTGCTCCTAATTTTTTCTAAGCTTAATTACAAGTCATACAATCATTACAAGTGATTTACAATATGATTCTAATGGATTTACATCATATTACAAAAACGTGCACTTGTATTGACTTTGACTTGTCTTTTCTCCAATTTGATATGCGCAAGTTAGGTCATTTGGAGTGTGCCTATACCTAATCTGAAATCACTCAACTAGAGACATTAGACACCAATATGTGGAATGGTTAGTCATCATCAAAACATGGGTTTAGTCAATTTAGGCGTGAGTCACCATTGACCTAATTGACCTTGAGTCAACAAGTGGGAGTAATGAAGAAGGAGAAAGGGAACAATGAGCTGGAGAAACGGAATAAGGAACCTGATAACAGGAATAAGGAGTTGTATCAAAGGAACATGGACGATGAGAAAAGGAACAAAGATTGGAAGAAGGGAACTAAGATGGGATGAAAAGGAACAATTAAAGGGAGAAAAGATGTAAGTACAATGAGAAAGGGAACAAGGAGGAGAAAAATTGACGTACACATTAAATCATCGGAAGATAAAATATCTTTATCCTTCCATTTGTCTGCTCTATATTTTTTTTATTTGAACAGAACATGTTGTGGAAGTACAGGAAGGAGGAGAAAGAGGGGTACAAAGGAACACAGAGTGGGAGTAATGAAGAAGGAGAATGGGAACAATGAGGTGGAGAAGGAGAACGGAAATAATGAGGTGGAGAAATGGAATAAGGAACCCGAGAATAGGAACAACAAGCAGTATCAAAGGAATGTAGGTTTTAGTCAAATAATGCCTAAAATAAAATAGAGGGTGTACATACCTGATCTTCAATACTAACTTCTAACTCAATATATATACTTGGTACATGAAGTTAGGTTTCCTTCCTAAGAATACATTAGGTATGTTAGTCAAACCAAAGTGAATATGTGTATCCCCTATTATAGCTATATATATATATATAGGATAAATATTTGTTGCCCGCGCGGGTAACTAAATCTCGCTACCCGGCACTGTTGCTTTGTCCGCCTCTTTCACTGTGCGCTATTGTTCAGCGATTCTCTATTACTATGTTACCCGTCATAGGAGACCAAATCACACGATTCACGCGGATCGCTTGTTTGTGATCCAGCAAAGGCGAAGGATGAGGGGTGAGATAAGTCGTGGGGATGACGACGGGGACGAGGATGGAAGGGTGGTTGTGGTCCCAGAAAGAATCCAAGACAGATGTGCAAGGGAACTCCGGAGTTGTTGTCGCTTGCTATGATGCAGTTGTGTTCTCGATACCTACTCGTACTACGGCAGCGGAGGGTTTTCTGATTTTTTTTTTGTTGGTACGATTAGGATATCTTCAAGGGGGTGTGATTATCATCGAGATAATTGATTGATCAAAGGTGTTAACCCCACAAATGGTCTGTTTCTGATTCTGGTTAAATTTTGGAGCGGTCAGCGTCTACGGTGGTGAGTGGTCACTGGTGACGATGATTATTGGCTCTCGTCGATCTTCCCCATCGGGTTGTTTAGGCCGTGATCAGTGATCTGGATGGGAGTTGGCGGAGCTCTGGCCTTAACAAACACTATGAGTAACTCTGCCCAGACAACCCATCCACAACATTCTTTTCACAATAGAGAAGAAAGGGGATTTCTTTCGGCATGCGATCCCTTTTCCCAGACCCGTCGCATCGCCTCGTGGACCTGGTGGTAGTGGTCGTGCTAAATAGATCGAGACCAGAGGGAGGCCACTGTGTACCGTGGTGGCAGCATCGTCATCGACGAGGAAGTACTCTCATGGGAGTGAGGAGTCTGAAGCAACTACAATAATGGGTCGTGGAGTTAGTAGTGGAGGTGGGCAAAGTTCTCTACGCTACCTCTTTGGTAGCGGTGATGCACCACCCAAGGCTGAACCTGGAGAGAAGTCTGCCTCCGTAGTAAAACAACGTCCTGCCCCTGTTGACAACACCAAGCAGATTCCAGTCGGAATCCAAAGCAGTCAGGCAAACAACTACAACCGTGCAGATGGTCAAAACACTGGCAATTTCAGCACAGATCATCCGTCCACCAAGGTGCATGTTGAACCGGGGGGTGGCTCTTCTTTTGGATATCTTTTTAGCAGTGAAAGTAACTAAAGAATTTACCTATTGTCAAACTAAAGGCGTGGAGGGATTGGGATATGCTCAGACGTGGATTTTCCTAAAAGTCGACCATAGATTCCAGTCCGAATAGATTGGGATAGGGGCATGTGTTTTAATTTATCTTCCTCTTGGTAATAAGCTTTTTCTCTGTATATTTTGTTTCACTCATTCAAGCTCTTCCTTACCTCCTGGATGGTTAGTTAATGGAGTGGTGAGTTGATGATATTTGAGTATGTGACACGGGAAACACATTTTCGAGCTTACCAAGGTGGACATTTTCACTTGCACAACAAGTCGTTCCTCATGCAAAGTTCTTATTTACCCTGTATTGGAAAACGTCCTAGATACATAGGAAAAATACATGTCGACCGCGCCCCCTTAACAATTAGATTCACCATCATCAGTAATCCCCAAAATTTTTTATTACCGTATCTGCATAGCTAGAGACGACGTTAAGAGGCAACGACGAAGGAACAACCTCAAATGTCTAACTGACGACGAAAGGAACACATTGGCCGAAGGCTTTTTGGTTTGCAGAAAATGAAAAAATAATATTCTAAACATCATATTCCATTACTAGAATTTTTCTTAGGTGTTCCACATCGTATAGATTCACAGATTGCCCAGTCTAAAAGAGAGAGACAGTGCAAGAATTTCTTAGAGTTTGGTGTTAACCATGACAGCAGGAACTGTACTAAGAAGAAGTAGTCCATTCTACAGTGATGCTCTTTCTGGACTATCTGTTGTTGTTGTTTACTACTCAATGACTATATCTGGTACTGCTTGTGTTTTTTATTTGTTTTTGATGTTTATATTTGTTATCTTATCATGCTGCTGATCTATTCTGTTCTTCTCTTCCAGCTCCTGGTGCTGCTCACTAAGCTTTATTTTCTATTGTTGCTGTTGATTGTGGGGAGCATCCTGGTGCTGCTTATTGTGATTTTGTTTGTTCTTTTATCATGTGATTAGGAGTTGTTGTTGCTACTGCAATTCATGGATATGTGCTACTGCTAATGCTCTTGTGATGTGCTGCTGCTGCTACTGTTGTTGATGGTTATGTGCTACTGCTACTTCTAGTGTGATGAGTTGTTGTTGCTGCTACTGCTACTGCTGTTAAGATCATTCTTGTTTTGCTGATTGGGAGTTGATGCTACTATTTCTACTGCTCGTGTTCTAGTGTTGTTGCTACTGCTATTGATGTATATGTGGTTCTATCTTTTTTAGTGGAGTTTGTAGTTGATTAGTGCGTCACTGAGGCATGTTCAAATCTGTAATGGGTTGTTCTTTTTGTGTAGTTTTGTGAAAGTGATTTTGTAACCTTCTATGTACTTCACCTGTGTTTGTAATCTATCTTTGTGTTACCTTGTGCTCCAGCAGCTGTATGTATACTTTGAATATGTTACAAAGAATATGTTCTAATCAGTTGTTATTCTTTTTGAAGAATTTCTTTATGTGCAATGGATACTCTTAGTGTTGTCACATTTACTCTTACAAAGTATAAGAGTAACTGAGTTTGAATCATAGTGTTTCTTTTCTAGGCTATCACAGTTACTCTTATTGATGTTAGAGTTACTTGTAGTGCTCGTTCAGTTACTCGCAGGGTTGTCATAGTTACTCGTAGTGCTTTTTCAGTTACTCGTATTGTTTTCATAGTTACTCTAACTGCTATTTGAGTTACTCGTAGCGCTCGTTTAGTTACTCGCATTGTTGTCATAGTTACTCGTAGTGTTTCACAGTTACTCGCAAGCTTTTTTCAGTTACTCGCAAGGTTTTTTTAGTTACTCGCAGGGTTTTTTCAGTTACTCGTAGTGTTTGTTCAGTTACTCGCAGGGTTGTGACAGTTACTCACAGGGTTGTGATAGTTACTCGCAGTGTTTGTTCAGTTACTCGTAGGTTTGTGACAGTTACTCGCAGTGTTTGTTCAGTTACTCACAGGCTTGTTTCAGTTACTCGCATGCTTTTTTCAGTTACTCGCAGTGTTTGTTCAGTTACTCGTAGGGTTGTGACAGTTACTTGCAGTGTTTTTTTAGTTACTCACAGTATTTTCACAGTTACTCTAACTGCTATTACAGTTACTCACAGGGTTTTTTTAGTTACTCGCATTATTGTCATAGTTACTCGCAGTATTGTCATAGTTACTCGTAGTGTTTTTTCAGTTACTCGTAGTCCTTTTTCAGTTACTCGTAGTGTTTTTTCAGTTACTCCAGGTTGTGACAGTTACTCGTAGGATTTTTTCAGTTACTCAAGCATTACTCTCAGTTACTCAAGCATTACTCTCAGTTACTCAAGAATTAATTTCAGTTACTCAAGCATTACTTTTCAGTTACTCAAGCATTATGTTACTTTCAGTTCAGTTACTCACATGGTTGTAACAGTTACTCATAGTGGTTTCAGAGTTACTCTTACACCATTCAAAGCATAACTGAAAAAACAATGCGAGTAACTGAAGCATTAGTTTCAGTTACTCAACCATTACTCTCAGTTACTCAAGAATTACTCTCAGTTACTCAAGCATTACTTTTCAGTTACTCAAGCATTTTGTTACTTTCAATACTACATTTTTCAAAAGGAATCTTTGTCGATTGTCAACTAGGAAGAGTGTTGACAATGTTGATGTCATATCATATGATATAGTTACATATCATATAGTTACTTTTTGTGTTCCAGTATTACTTTACATACCATACAGTTACTTTTTGTGTCATGATGCTACTTTTAATGTCTCATAGTTACTTTTCATACCATATGGTTACTTTATATGTCCTGCTTGTAATTCTTGTGTAAAGTTTCACCAACACAATATATCAAAATGAATTAGTTCTGTCGAACAATCACCTTCGACTTACTCATAAATGTACATAAAAATAGTTATCTTTTATGCCAATTAGTAACACTATGTACAAGATTGTTACTTCTAAGATAAAATGATTACATTGTGGTCATCCAATATTTTACAAAGACGTGAAGCGCTGAGCACAAAGCACCAATGTAAGCCTTAGTCTACTTTCCAAAATACACTAAAAATATTCCATCCATGCAGCCCAATGATAGAGTTTTCCAATTGTACTCGTCAAATAGCTTTATGCAAATGCATTTATATTGCCTAATACACGAACGCCTACTGCGTGAATATGATTTATTATGAAGATGCCTTAAACTAATGATCAATTACTAAGATATACGTGCAAAGAAGCACATAAGCGGTATATATATTCTGAACTGTACTTTATTAGGCCACATTTCAAGCATACATTTTGTCATATATGTTAGTTGCGGCAGAGAATTACAGATCTGACAAATGTTCTCTATTACATAATGACCCAAACAATTTAACATACTGAAAGATGGGAGCGAGAGAGTGACAGTGTACAATCATCTCATACTCTGGTATATTCTTAGTTGGATTTTCTTCACATGTCTACATGAGCAACGAGAGCCTGGGGTTTTGGGATTTTGGTAGTTAGTATATCCATACATACATATCAATCGACCTGAAGGGGTTGTTGTTGCCACTGCCCAGTGCCAGTTGCATCGATCGGTATATCCGGAAGTTTATCAGAGACACACACCATCATCCCTCCACCCACCATTCTAGCTAAGACAAAGCTTCTCCTCCTCTTCTTTCCCCTTCCGTATATCTTCCTCCACTAAACCACCAGTTGCTCCGAGCTTTCTCAGTTGTCACTGTTACACTACACCCAAAACGACGACGACCATGGCCACTTTGCCCCCTGAGGTACAGGGACCGATCAAGAGCACCACACCCAGCCTGCTATCGCTGGTGAGCCCCAAGGCTGCAGCCGGCGAGGAGAACTACGAGAACACACCTCCAACCGAGGAGTCTAGCAGCCCCAAAAAGCGGGTCACGATGGCGCTACTGGCAGCAGCTGACGACAAGAACCGGCCAGATCCGCGGCCGCCGACGTCGACGCGTCCTCGGAGCGGCTGAAGCGGCACAAGAGAGAGATGGCAGGGAGGGTGTGGATCCCGGAGGCGTGGGGGAAAGAGACGTTCCTCATGGACTGGAAGGACTGAACAGAGATCGACAAGGCGTTCTTCCCTACGGATAGGCTCGTCGACGAGTGCCGACACAGGGCCACAACATCCCCACCAGGAGCGGCGCCGACTAGGTCCACCTTCTGGATAGGCCCCGGCTTTGGTTCACTGGTGATCACAATTTACGCCTCATCCGACTGTCTGTGGACATTTTACGAGCTCACAGAGCCCCAGTATGGGCAGTGCAGCGGCCGTGGGCTGGAGAATTGCATCGTCGGCGGTAAATATCCTCCCCCATTGTCTGTTGATCCCGACCGCGAACCCCGCCGTGTTATCTGACTTATTTACAAAGTTTTGCCACCGTGTCTTTGGAACGGGTAGCAATTACAACGGTACCCGCACGGGTATTAAAAACAATCTCATATATATATATATATATATATATATATATATATATATATATATATATATATATATATATATATATTTCTTATTTCTAAATTATCATAACTTAATGGCATGCTAGGGTTTCTAATCTTATTATGTGGTGATAGGACCCAATATGTATCACTATATAGATAGGATTTATAACATAGGTGGATTATATTACTTATCCCTTGGTTTCAAATGACTCATTTATTTTCTCAAGTTGTCCTAGAATTTTCTCTGTATACTTCTAGGGTTTTAGTTTCCCAACGGAGTATTATATACATATCATTACAAATTATAGCTTCTCATTTATGTAAAGTTGACATTCTACCATTAATGTATTTAGGCCTTAATATATGTCTTTGGTGGTTATTATATCCCATTATTTCATCAAATTCATAATTGTATTAATCGACTCATACTCACACTACTTCCAATAACTAATGGGACCTACATTATTCACGCCAAAATTCAAGTCAATTGAATGTGTCTCCCTTATTTACATATGTGTACTTTCCAATTTAATGAGTTGAGAGTTCAAAATAGGATATTATATACATTAGTGTAGTGTACATTATTATGTAAGAAATCATCTTTGTACATTCTCTCTTATATACCAACTTATACAAAATAGTTCAAACTAAATGACTACAAACTAGATCCTTTTTCCTTCCAAAATGACATTATGTATATGTATGTATATAAGGTTTTTAATCCATACCTCTACTAAATTAACTATGTCATCATATAAACACTTATGAGAGACTAGGTAACGGACATGGATAGGTTATAAGGTCCTATATCACCCTAGTTATTATCTAGGTATGGATGCACTACATTAGTATTAGCTAATAGTGATCACTGATGTTCAAATTGTTTGTTTAAATATAGGGATGCACAAATATACTTAGATATGTACATTAACCATCAACTTACATATAAATATATATATGAGTCCATTAGTATGAAACTTACTACTAGGATCGTCTTCTAGTACCCTACATTTAGGTTACGGATCATCATCTAAAATGCAATGAATGAGGAGCTTACCTACGGGCCGTGTGCTTGAGGAAGATCACTGATTTATTCCATGACCAGATTCCATGATTGAAATTCGATTTATTTTCCATGGTGCTTCGTGGAGAAAAGAGGGGATGATCTCCAAGATGGGTGACATCTAAGGGTATTGGAACCTTGTGCAATTCATCCTTTACATACCAGCAGCCGTCATAGTGAATGGAGTCATGGGGAAACACTCTCTTATCTTTTGATATGAGGAACATGGAAGTAGTTGACAGAATCATCGATGCATGGTAGTGGGCATAGGAAGTTGATTCTAGAGGTAGGAGTGGTGGTGGATTCATGAGGGTGACAAGTAGACATGTATTCTTGGTCTAAGTGAGGGGTGTAGAGAACTCTACCAGCAAGGCATGGGGTGTTGCATATATGTCATAGTTCTAGGCACCACCATATCTCCTAGTAATCCCTATAGTTGGTGACGGTAGGGGTGGTGACTAGAGAGGAAAGGGATGTAGAGGGTTAGGCGACAACAGAGATGGGGAGTGGTTCCACTTTGATACAAACCGATGAAGGTCGTTGACAGTAACCTCCATGTAGACCTTCTTGGTTTTACATGATTACAGTTGTGACTGGTTTCGATGAGTGTCACCCCTATGTGATCAGACTCCAAAGTTTTCATAGGGAGGATTTCAATGATTCTCATGGAGACTTGTACAAGGGAAGAAGGAATGACAGGTGGGTTTTATAGGGAACAAGTAGATGAGAGGGAGGAAGGATGCTCTTGATATGATCTTCAGTGTCTGGAGATGGGATGATGTAGGTTCACGAAAATCACTGATCTTGTAGTTGTTAGTGTGGTTGACGATCTGGAAGTCTGTGGTAAGGAAAGGAGAGGTGTTGAGGTAGGAAGAAGATGAACCTCAACTATGTGGTGAGAGGAGGAGGAAGAGCATATGTGAAGGAGGAAAGGAGGGGCGAAGAAGGGGACGATGATGCCTGGGGGTTGGAGTCAGTGTCGGGTGTTGTTGTTTCTGGATCACTTGATGAAGGTGGTTGTGGCGGCTAGAGTTATCAAAGAGGAGAGGAGGGGAAAAGAGGAATTGGAGCAGGATGGTGTCTAGGTCTTCCTCTGTCAGGCATCCAGTAACTAAGAGAAGAGAAGAATATTGTGTGTGAATCTTTGAAGATAGTTAGCCAATTGAAACCAGAATTTAGGATTTTTAGTGTTGTCTTCCCAGTACCCAAACGTCCTCCATAGGGAGTTGTGTGACATTTTTCTAGGATAGAACGGGCTTCATCTTGATCAACACAATGGCGATAGATGTTGTCAACACATTTTCTGTATAAGAGTGGGTCATCCCAGCAGTTGTTGTTTGGTCAGAAAAGAACTTCTTCTCATTGTAGGCCAAATGTTGGCACACAAGGTAATTGTTGAAGTTGGCACACCATGGTGTTACCTGGTCGAGAGAGTGAATGAGAAATAGAGATTTGTCTTGGTACAATTCATTGATAGGGAGGGGATTGTTCTCTTCAACCCATTATACGATAGAAGTGTTTAGCCATGACATTTGTAGATCCCTTTTATCAATGATTTCATGATCAAATTCTTGTAATAGAAGGGACCACTTGAGGAGGCGCAACTTAGTATCTTTCATTTGCATGAGATACTTAATTGCTCCATGATCTGTATAAATTATCACCTTTCCTCCTACGAGATAAGATCTGGATTTATCAAAAGCATAAACAATAGCCAACATATCCTTCTTTGTTGTTGTGTAGTTGACTCAAGCTTCATCGAGAGTTTTTTTGGAATAGTATATAATATGGTGTTTCTTGTCCTTCTTTCGTCCAAAGACATCACCTACATCATAATTGCTAGTGTCACACATCAACCCGAAGGGGAGACCCCTGTCTGGAGGTTGCATAATGGGTGTGGTAGTTACGGCATCCTTGAGAATGTGAGAATCCTTCAGACAATTTTCACCAAAGATAAAAGGTGTGTCTTTTCCAAGTAGTCTAGACATCCGTTTTGTGATTTTTGAGAAATCTTTAATCCAATGACGGTAGTATCCTATGTGTACCAAGAAACTACAGACATAAGAGACCGAGGAGGGATATGGAAGCTTGGAAATAACCTCTATTTTACTCTTTTTAACTTATATGACTGCTTGAGATACTTTATGTCCCAAGACTATCCCTTCTTACACCATAAAGTGGCACTTCTTCCAATTGAGAACTAATTATTTTTCTTCACAACATTGGAGAACAAGAGATAGATTCTTCAGGAAATCTTCAAAGGATGACCCATAGACTGAGAAGTCGTCCATAAAGAACTCCATAATCTCTTCTATCAGATCAGAAAATATAGCTGACATGCACCATTGAAAGGTGGTTGGGGCATTACACAGGCCGAAGGGCATACGACAAAAAGCACATGTCCCATAAAGACAAGTGAATGTAGTCTTCTCCTGATCGTCCAGGTGGATAGCTACTTGATAGAATCTTGAGTACCCATCTAAGTAGCATAAATGTGAATGATGCACCACTCTTTCTAGAACCTAGTCAATGAATGGGAGCAGAAAGTGATCTTTGTGTGTTGCTGCATTTAATAGCTTGTAATCAATGCACATACACCAACCAATCACTGTGTGAGTGGCCAGCTCTTTCCCTGAATCATCTTTGACTATCGTCGTCCCTCCTTTTTTAGGAACAAAATGCACTGGTCTACCCAGTTGTTGTCTCTAACAGCGTAGATGATACATGCATCTATTATCTTGATTACTTCCTTGTGCACCACCTCACGCATTTTTTCGTTCAAATTCCTTTAACCTTGCACACGTGGCCTCGCATCATATTCAAGTTTAATTTGGTGCATGCAAACAGTTGGGCTTAGACACTTGATGTCATCTATAGATTATCCCAGAGCCTTCTTTTGAATTTTGAGTTCAGATAAGAGTTATTGTTGTTGGTTAGAGGATAACTTGGCACTGATTATCAATGGGTTCCTCTTTTCATAGTCTAGAAATTCATACTTCAAACCCTCTAGAAGTATTTTGAGTTCTGGTACAGGCCTTCAAGAAGATGTATCTTTTGGTTCTCGCTGAAGGGACACGTACTTGACTGCTTCAGTGAATCCTTGAAATTCTTCTTCTTCGGTCGCTTCTAAATAAGCTAGGATTTCTTAGACCTTAAGATTGTTAATCCTTGAATTAGGATTGATTAGAGATCTCATCAAAGGATCTATAATTACATTATGTTCCTGAATTTCTACGCAAAACAGACTACAACAGTTATCAAAGTAGCCTGTCTCCATCAGAGAAGGACCCCTCATATGATCAAGCATGTGAAAATCAATTGATTCATTACCGACTCTTATAGTGATCAGCCCATTTTTCACGTCGATTAGCACACGGGTTGTGGAAAGAAAAGTTCATCTAAAGATCATAGGACACATAGGGTCTTTGACTATGTTGATTATGATTATGTCATAAGGAATGAAGAAAATTTTGATCTTGATTGCAACGTCTTTGATTACTCCAACTAGTTTGGTGAAGGAATCATCTGTCAAATGAATCCTCATATTTGAAGTAACAATGTCTGTGAGGCCCAACCTGGTGGCCAGGCTGTATGGCATGAGGCTTATGTTGGACCCCAAATCTACAAGGCCATATCTTGATGAAGTGTCACCTAAGAGAAAGGGGATGGAGAAAGCATCAGGACCTTCTATTTTGTTGGCATAGTGGACTGAAAGAAAGAGGTATACTCCAGATTTTGTTGAAATCATTCTCTCAAACAATATTGTTATCAAATGTCAGAAGACGGTAGCTAATCATCAAACGACGCAATAAAACAAGAGTATGAAAAAAAAACTTTTAAGAACATATGTCATAAAATAGAAAGATGAACAATTACATGGTTGGTAGGGCCTGACAGCTACTCCCAACCCAAGTTATGGAGATCAGCCATGCATGGCACAAGAAAAAAATGGATTACAGCTTAAATAAGTCATGACAAAGAAAAGTAAAGAAACAAGTTGATACAAAGGTAGATCGAGTGATCGATCTACCAACCTTTCGGCTGATCAAGCAAGTTCTCGATAGCCTTTCTCCTCCCTTTGATCCTGGCTTTGTGCAAGATGTCCATCAGATTGTCGATAGTGATGGTTGATCTGCCAAGGAAGAGGTCAATAGCTAGGTCAACATAACTAGATTGGTTGATAGCTATCTTCCTTAGGCTCTAAAACTTGGTTGAAGCCTTTCGACTTGATGACTACGAGAATCCAAGATCCTTTAAAGTGACGTCTTGGGGATCTATTTATAGGCTTTGACTCGTGGGCTATCAATCTTGATTGGTACACATGGCATCGACTTCCAATCTTCTTATGACGACCTTCATGGTCGATGAAGTGTTTCTTTGAAAAGTCTTTGTCGATCGACGATAGTGTCGATCTTTCTAGGTGTCTACATGATGTCTTCTTGACAAGGATCTATATGTATTTGATTGTTTCAATAGGAATGTCGACTTGTTCATCATTATATGGTTCCTCGATAAGGCTATCGAGGATCTAATCCTTGATAGAATTGTCGATGTGTTCGATTATCAGTTGGAACTGATAGGGTTATGTCGGTGTCTTTGTCAACAGAATGAATTGTCGACGTTTTCTCGATGGATTTGTCGATCTACTTCATCGACAAGTTGGCACTCGATGCATCTCTTGAGCTTGTCTTAACATTCTTATGTTGACTATTTGGATGAGAAATCGAATTGTCAACCTAACTTGTTGATGGCTGATTGGAGTTTGTCAAACAATTTCTAATACTTCATTTATTTCACCAAAATTGCACTAAATTCCTTCAAATATCAACAAAACTTAATTAGAACTTCAAAATTGACATTTAGAAGATAAAGTGAGTAAAACAAAACATCTAAACAATAGTTCTAATGATTTTTATTATGAAAAGGGCTATGAAAAGTGCATCAAAACTGATGTGATCACCTACATCCTCTACCTTTGGTGCATCCTCCTCCACCCAGGCCCTCCACCTCCTCCTAAACCTGCCTATGACTCTTTTCTATGTCTAATGAAACCCTTATGGGTTACATGATGCATCAGAATGCCTATCAAATTCGAGTTTAGGAGCAACTACATCAGGACCTCATTGAAATCATGTCCAATGTGAATTTGTCATGTTCACACCCTTATCCCTCTTACCAGTCATTCCCATCCACTGATTATGCTTCCTATGCATATGATCAGTTTTGTCTGGCCTACTAGAATGTTGCTTCCGCTCCACCTCCTACCTCTGGTGAGGGTTCCTCTCAACCTATCTCCTCTCAGCTACTTACACTTCCTGTTGGCCTTGTTGTTGCCTTGCTTACTAGCCTTGATTGGGTTTCTAAACCCAATTTTTAGCAAGCTATGGCATTGTGTGAGTGTGGCATCTCCTGGGAAGAGAAAAACTGCAGGTGGCCTGGTACTCGCTCTTTTGTTCTTCAGAGGATACAGAGATGGCCAAAGAGTATGATGATGAAGAGTGTGATGAAGTTGAGGGTGTTGGTGATGAGTATGATGGATGGTGATGGTGATGGTGATGGTGATGGTGATGGTGATGGTGATGGTGATGGTGATGGTGATGGTGATGGTGATGGTGATGGTGATGGTGATGGTGATGGTGATGGTGATGGTGATGGTGATGGTGATGGTGATGGTGATATTGACATAGTCGTTGCTAATGCTACACCTTCTGATCCCTCCAGTGATGAGGACTACTATCCCGAAGAGGAGTTTGACATTGACGATCTTGATGTTTAGTTCCTAGTCTATAGAGTGCTCATATATATATGTCTTTTGTGGGCTTTCATGTATTGAAATTGGGCATTGCATCTTGATTGGTACACATGGCATCGACTTCCAATCTTCTTATGACGACCTTCATGGTCGATGAAGTGTTTCTTTGAAAAGTCTTTATTGATTGACAATAGTGTCGATCTTTCTAGGTGTCTACATGATGTCTTCTTGAAAAGGATCTATCGGTATTTGATTGTGTCAATAGGAATGTCGACTTGTTCATCATTATATGGTTCCTCGATAAGGCTATCGAGGATCTAATCCTTGACAGAATTGTCGATGTGTTCGATTGTCAGTTGGAACTGATAGGGTTCTGTCGGTGTCTTTGTCGATAGAATGAACTGTCGACGCTTCCTCAATGGATTTGTTGATCTACTTCATCGACAAGTTGGCACTCGATGCATCTCTTGAGCTTGTCTTAACAGTCTTCTGTTGACTATTTGGATGAGAGATCAAATTGTCAGCCTAACTTGTTGATGGTTGATTGGAGTCTATCAAACAATTTCTAATACTTCATTTATTTCACCAAAATTGCACGAAATTCCTTCAAATATCAACAAAACTTAATTAGAACTTCAAAATTGACATTTAGAAGATAAAGTGAGTAAAAAAACATCTAAATAATAGTTCTAATGATTTTTATTATGAAAAAGGCTATGAAAAGTGCATCAAAACCGATGTTATCACCTACGTCCTCTACCTTTGGTGCATCCTCCTCCACCCAGGCCCTCCACCTCCTCCTAGACCTGCCTATGACTCTTTTCTATGTCTAATGAAACCCTTATGGGTTACATGATGCATCAGAATGCCTATCAAATTCGAGTTTAGGAGCAACTACATCAGGACCTCATTGAAATCGTGTCCAATGTGAATTTGTCATGTTCACACCCTTATCCCTCTTACCAATCATTCCCATCCACGGATTATGCTTCCTATGCATATGATCAGTTTTGTCTGGCCTACTAGAATGTTGCTTCCGCTCCACCTCCTACCTATGGTGAGGGTTCCTCTCAACCTATCTCCTCAAAGCTACTTACACTTCCCGTTGGCCTTGTTGTTGCCTTGCTTACTAGCCTTGATTGGGTTTCTAAACCCAATTTTTAGCAAGCTATGGCATTGAGTGAGTGTGGCATCTCCTGGGAAGAGAAAAACTGTAGGTGGCCTGGTACTCGCTCTTTTTTTCTTCAGGGGATACAGAGATGGATAAAGAGTATGATGATGAAGAGTGTGATGAAGTTGAGGGTGTTGGTGATGAGTATGATGGATGGTGATGGTGATGGTGATGGTGATGGTGATGGTGATGGTGATGGTGATGGTGATGGTGATGGTGATGGTGATGGTGATGGTGATGGTGATGGTGATGGTGATGGTGATGGTGATGGTGATGGTGATGGTGATGGTGATGGTGATGGTGATGGTGATGGTGATGGTGATGGTGATGGTGATGGTGATGGTGATGGTGATGGTGATGGTGATGGTGATGGTGATGGTGATGGTGATGGTGATGGTGATGGTTATGGTGATGGTGATGGTGATGGTGATGGTGATGGTGATGGTGATGGTGATGGTGATGGTGATGGTGATGGTGATGGTGATGGTGATGGTGATGGTGATGGTGACGGTGATGGTGATGGTGATGGTGATGGTGATGGCGATGGCGATGGTGATGGTGATGGTGATGGTGATGGTGATGGTGATGGTGATGGTGATGGTGATGGTGATGGTGATGGTGATGGTGATGGTGATGGTGATGCTGAAGGTGATGGTGATGGTGATGGTGATGGTGATATTGACATAGTCGTTGCCACTGCTACACTTTCTGATCCCGCTAGTGATGAGGACTACTATCCCGAAGAGGAGTTTGACATTGATGATCTTGATGTTTAGTTCCTAGTCTATAGAGTGTTCATATATATGTCTTTTTGTGGGCTTTCATGTATTGAAATTGGGCATTGCATCTGAGGACTACTATTTTCATATCTCATTGTATTTCTTCATTGTTTGTAGTTTTTCATTTCGAGAGGACTTACTTCTATCGTAATCTTACTATTTGAACCTTCAACTCTATTTTTTATATATCTCATGAGTTATTGGTGTGTGCTTATGCATTTTGATTATGACTTTAGTATATTTGTTCTCTCTCTCTGACTCGTGTGTGGTGCTTGCAAATGGTGGTTATTTGTGGTGTTTGTTCCTTTGAATAAAACATGTTTTATGTCTTCTACCCCTTCCCTTTTTGATATGACAAAGGGAGAGAAATGAGCTTAGTACATATTAGATTTTGATCCTTTTCTAGTTGATTCTCTGAAATACCTTGTGATTGTGAAAGTTGAATCAAATAGAATATATGTGCTATGGTTATGCGTTTTGGAGGAACTAACCATATAGGTAAAGGTAAGAATAGATTG
Source organism: Alisma plantago-aquatica (assembly GCA_963693085.1). Taxonomy (NCBI): domain Eukaryota; kingdom Viridiplantae; phylum Streptophyta; class Magnoliopsida; order Alismatales; family Alismataceae; genus Alisma; species Alisma plantago-aquatica. The sequence continues at coordinate 1,482,428,606 of OY856411.1, read as the reverse complement.
AGGGAAAGAAATTTCTATTGCACAATCATGTACCCCCCTACATTTGACAAGGTGGAATTTTAAATTCTAAGTTCTTTTTAATATGTTGAGGAATGATTTGTCATCTTCGAAAAGGTGTAGAATGTTGACCTAACAATTATACATTGTCCATATTTTGATAATGACTTAACCATTCTATTTGTGTGTATCTGATACATCTATTTGAGATTGATTTTAGGTATTAGGTACATGAAAAGGATGAATTCAATCAAGCCCTAGCTTGACCAAATACAAGCCAAAATCAATGCAAATGCACTTTGTGGGAAACACCATAAATCACTTAGGACAGTTCTCTAAATCATTTGTATTGATTCTATGACTTGTAACTAAGCTAAAAAATATATAGAATGCACTTAAAATGAATATCACTTTTATTGCAATTTTGAAAAATCATCACATGCACTTTTTTTGGTCGAGTTTCACTCACATGAAACTCGATCGACTCCTAGGATGGGTCTTGGTAATTGCCAGGGTCGATCGAGTTTCCCCATGACAAACTCGACTGACACCCTTACGCAGGAAAATCAAATTTGAGCCATCGATCGAGTTTCATCTAGGATATACTCCATTGATAATTCAAAATTGCTTTATCGCATAGTGATATCGGTCGAGTTACCATTATTGAAACTCGACCGACTGCACTATGAAATGTGTAGCAAAAGTGTTTCTAACCTTTGGAGTGTCACAAAACTCAAAAATAGATCTGTTGCAACACCCCGATCGGCTAGAATTCATTCCCAAGTGCATCTACTGGCTAGTGGACACCCCCATGTACAAATAGGTGCCCTTAGACTTCATTCCAAGTTTGCTTCTTATGCTCCTAGATATATTTGAGTGGATTTGTCTATTGAGATCCCTTTTCTCTCTCTAGTTATTATAGATAAACATCAATCTGAGTGAGATAGGTTACTTATGAGAGAGCTACTTCATTGTACTCCTTGTGAAGCTCTCAAATTTCCCTTTTCCAATCCCTTTCTCTCAAACTATGATGGTGTAAGATTCTCCTTGAAGAATGTGAAGTTTAAGGTTGAAGATCCAAGAGAAGAGTAGGTAATTCTTTCAAGGTAGAAAACTTGTTGCAAGAGGATATTGTTGACTTGAGAGTTATACATTGCCCATATTTTGTTAATGACTTAACCATTCCATTCCTATGTATCTAATATGTTCCTTCAAGATTGATTTCAGGTTTAGGTACATGAAAAGGAACAAATTACACAAGCCCTAGCTTGTTCAAGTTCAAGTCAAAAGCAATGCAAATGTGCAATTTGGGAAATCATTCCAAATGACCTTAGATGATTTTTGTAATCACTTGTATTGATTATATGACTTGTAACTAAGATGATAAAAATCAGGGACACTTAATTCCAACGTTTGATCACTCAAATGTCAATTTAGAAAATTTGTAACAGGCTGTTTGTCGATCGAGTTGGAAACTCGACCGATCCAGTGATGGGTTTTCTAGAGAGACCAATTGGTCGAGTTGCACACTCACAGAACTCGATCGATCGATCAACTAAGCAAAACTAATTTTGACTCATCGGTCGAGTTTCCCAAAACAAACTTGACTGATAGTTTGAAAATTAACTTTGACACTTAGTGGATCAGTCGAGTTACCTTTATTGAAACTCAACTAAATGTACTCTACGGAAAATGCGAAAAAAGTGATTATAATCGTTGGTGAGTTGTTTTGAGTATTTCACCCTTAAGTGATCCCACACTCAAGGGAACACCCCCAGCTATAAATAGGACCCCTTGGAGTTCATTCCAAGTTTGCTCATTCATGCTATTCTAAGTCTTTGCTATAGTTGAGTGTGTTCCAACTCCTTGAGCTTCTTTCTCTCTCTTATTTACATAGCATTTCGTGATTATGAGTGAATTAGGCCAGTTGTAAGAGAGTTACTTCCTTGTGCTTGTAAATATCTCATTCCATTCCTTCTTCCCTACCCCTTTTCTCAAAGAAGCAAAGGTGAAGCAAGCTACTCCTAGTGAAGGTGAAGTTGTTGTTCTTCTTCTTCAAGGTTGAAGAAGAGGTGAAGATCTTCTCCAGGTGAAGGAGAAGGGCAAGGGAAAGATTCAAGAAGAGTGGGTAAATTCCTTCAAGGCCAAAGACTTGATGCAAGTGTAGGTAAGTCCTTGTTGAAGGCTGAAGACATCTTGATCAAGTAGGTAAGTCCTTGTGTAGGTGGAAGACTCTTGTCTTGAATAGGTATGTCCTTGGATGTATGGTGGTCTCCTTGTATCTTTTATGAATGTAATATAAGTATACACGACTCAAGCCTAAATGAGAATTTGTTGGGGTCCCTCAACAAGAAGATGTTGGGGTGAGAATTTTTTATTAAGTTACTTCTCGTTCAAGCATTCTTTTCCGTGCATAAATCACACATTTATAAATTACACAAAACAACATCAAATGATAACATAAAAGTGAAACAAATAAAAGGTGGCAAGTTACATGCACCCAATATTGCATGATTGCATCATGAGAGAGCATTGTATAGGTGAAACATAAAAAAAAAAACACTCAAACATACAAAATATGACCACACACAAATAAAGTATGCCGCTGCGATCACCTAGTTCCAGACTAAATAAAAATAAGGTCTTTTTAAGGTGCTACATTTAGTTCCGGCCCCCTCCATGAGCAGCATGAGCTAGGATTTAGATTTCTTAAACTCAGCTTGCACCTCTCAATTGTAATCGACACTAAGTCAAGTTGGCAATCTAAAAAAATCACTATCTGGTACAGTCTATTATGGTCTAGCTGCGTTCTAGTGTCGATTTATGACCATGTGGAGTTGGATAAAATAAAGTGTCAGCCTATTGGGGATGGGCCGAACACCAACTTATGCCACGTGTGCCATTTCCAATTCAAGTGCTGGTTTTGACGCATATTGGGAGCGCCGGTTTAAACGTGTAGTAGCATATTTGGAGAACAAACGGTGGGGGAAGAAAATAATGTAGTTTAGTTTTGTAAAAAAAACACACTACAAAAGTTGGTACTATCCAGGGCCAAGAAGCACGTACACCGCTCCATTTGGCACTTCTAATAATGGGGAAAAAATACAAAAACAATAAGAAAAACGCCAAAGTAACTAGCCTCTTTCACCCAACATTTCAATTACATTGGCAGTCTCTTTTTTTTTTACTCTTGGGCCTAAAAAGTATCAACTTATGTAGCGTTCTCTCTACAAAGTGCTATATTCAGAATTCTTTTACTAAAGTGGTTCATTTTAATTTTTTCAAAAAAATATGTGATATGGGCTGGATATTTTTCTACTGACTAGCTGCAAATCTAAAGCATTTTCAGGATAAATTTTCGGATGTGTCTCTTGGTAAATGATTGCATGATAAAGGATTTCCACTTCACAATTAATGTTTCTCCCTCAAAAGGATAAGAAAATACAGTGTGTTCGAAATCCACAGAATAGGATCCAAAAACCCGACTACAGATGTCGAACTAACAGAGAAGGCAGTCGCCCCCCACAAGCTCAGGAAGCCGCTGAACTTTGTGAAAGAGAGCCCGACGATCCAGATCACGTTTAAGAGCTTGTGAACTTGGTAACCGCCTTGGTGCCCTCAGATACGGCATGCTTGGCAAGCTCCCCAGGAAGGACGAGACGGACGGCGGTCTGGATCTCCCTAGACGTGATGGTGGGCTTCTTGTTGTACCTGGCGAGCTTGGCCGACTCTCCGGCAAGTTTCTCGAAGATATCGTTAATGAATGAGTTCATGATGCCCATGGCCTTGCTGGAGATACCGATGTCCGGGTGGACCTGCTTCAGGACTTTGAAGATGTAGATCTTGTAGGTTTCAACGCTCTTGGCCTTCTTCTTCTTCTTAGATGCCTTGTCACCTTCCTTAGCAGGGCGTTTCGTTGCCTTGGGCTTCTTCTCCGCCGGGGCCTTCTCGGCCTTCTTCTCCTCCGGCTTCTCCGCTGCCGGCTTCTTCTCCGCGGGCTTCTTCTCGGCCTTGGGTGCCATTGGTAGGAGCGGAAGTGGTGGTTCGAAACGAGAGGACGAGGGAAACCTGAGCAGGGGCGTGAGATTGCTTGTCTTGGTGCTGGAATGAGTGAATTTGGAGATTGCGATGGAGAGAACAGACCGAGAAAACAATATTTATACAAGTTAGAGAACGTATCGTGATTGGTTGGAGTGAGTCCGTACGGATCGGTAACGTGCACCGTTAAATGGACAGCTATCATAACAGACGGCTTGGATGAGCGCTTCGCTAGTTTTTTGTCCTGTTTGGGCGCGGGAAGCGCCGCTGTTAGAATCCTAGCCCCGAAAACTTGAAGTGCCGCTCTACCAAGGTTTACAGTTTGAACGGCAGCGGGGCCGCTACTCCAGACGCCGTGATCTTTTTCAGTTTTCCCAACATAGGGTATAACATGTAAACTGAGGTGAGTAGAATTTGATTGGGTGTTCGCATATGACATGTCATGTCATTTTGTATAATATTATTATGACATGTCATGTCATTTTGTATAATATTATTACTTATGTGATTTGTAATAACTAAATGTAATCAAGTATATGTTAAAATGGTTAGCTCGTGCTAAAATAACATCTTTTAAGTGCCCACAAGAAAATTAACCTTTTTTCAAGTAAAAATATGTTCTCTTTCTCTGTCTGGTCAACTGAATGCATGTATAACTTGTTAGATTGCTATCTAATGTAACGTAAATTAATGTCAACATAACAACTAACAAATACAAGGTTGTGAATCTGAGACTGAGTGCTGACCATAATGAAGCCACCAAAATTGCACATGTTCTAGCATGACATGATCAACACATGTTACACAATAGATTACTAATATTGTGAAGAATATTTCTTTCAAGAATAATACTGTGACGGCCTAAATTCTAGATTTTTGATACCTAATATAGAATTTGAGTTCTATAACTATTACAGGTTGGTTAAACACAGGTCGAGGTAACTTCCATTAACCTTGGATTCTTTTTACCCATACATATGACTGTAATGGCATTAGAGGATCTCTAATAGTTTTACAAGGCCATTTATGTGTGAAGATGATTCATGCTAGTTATTAGTCAATTTTGAGGACATATGAAGTTAAGTATCCTAATGAAGTATCGTGCGAATTAGTACGGTGGAATAATGAATCTTGGGACGCACCTTGGACATACTAAGTAAGTTCAAGGTGTGTTGTTGATGTTTGAGGTACTTTGATATATAGTATAGGTTTAGTATCCTTATATGGGTAACCCTTTAGAATATCTTGATTGAATAGTCAAACAATCGATTTTGGACATCAAAAGTATATCTAAAGTGGAATACATTATGATGAAATCAGGTCCTGGGTCAAAGCCCATTCGTAGTGGTAGTTATTGAGGTCTGAAACTAAAGGAATTTATTTTGGAACTTAGGTAGTAATAATTCTCTCTTTTGTGTTGGGTGTTTTGTCTCGTGGCCATTGTTATGAGTTTGTTGTGTGACCTTTCCCACCCACCGTAGTGCAACATATCCTTTCAATTGGAGAGAGAGAGAGAGGCTATGTGGATCCTTGATAGTCGTAGATCAACTTGCCACGATACACATATCATATACGACCCCCGAACTTAAGGGGGGGAGGATGACGAAGTCAAGAATGATAACCTCCCTCACAGTATAAGGAGTGTTGATCAGATTGGTTTCGGTTGTGGGTAGGGAGATCGCAGAGTGAATGAGACCTGAAATACCCCTGGTATTAGCTCTGGGCAACATACAACAGGAGAACGAACTCGTATCTCCCTACCCCTCTCCATTCATCTCACACAGGTGGGTCGAGGGAGGAGGAGTAGAGAGGATAGACCTCGGGGAAAGCCTATTCATGGAGGAGAAGACCTCACACATCGATGTTGCCTCATGTGATCTCAGATTCGAGGAGGGGAGCCCCACCATGGTTAGCAAAAAGGTGGCTTGCAGGAATGAATGAAGATCCCAGGGTAGCTGCTGATGCATCCGTACTGAGCTAAGGAACTCAAGGAGCAGGTGGCGGTGGCTGGTGGAGCTTCTCGTGCCCAGAAGATCATTTGCCGCACTCCTCCCTCTTAACATCACCCTCCATGGCGAGGTGGCTGGCGTGCTCTCCAGTCATGAGACCCAGACCTGAAGAAGGGCTTCCAAGGATGCATCGGAGTAGCAGGAGACGACACCTGGTGCCGCTCCCACACCCGACGGCGACGCCAGGGACCATCACCGTACTATCGGATCGCGCACGGCAGACCAGAGTGGACTCTGCTTGAAGCGAACGTGAGGACATGAGAGGATGTCTGCTGCAACATAGAGCCCCGTGGCAGCGGTGTTAGGAGTTCTCGCCGGCATTGATCTGTGTGGCAGTGGCGTGGGACCATAGGAGCGCAGCAGCACTCGTGTCGGCGGCGCACGGGCGACGGGCTCCTTGCATCGGGCGTTCACGCGAGACTGAGAAAGAAGACCCTGTCGGGTTATCAGATCCCTGATCCACGGACCTGACCGCAAATCTGGATCAGGGAGAACAAGCAAAGAGGGGTGCCCAGGACATGTGGCACATTCTGATTGGTCAAAAAAGGTCAGTTAATTCAAATAATATACAGATCTTCCAAAATTCGTAGAAAATAGCTCGTTTATCCAAAAAATACAAACAAGGTATCAAAACGTTCAAAAAAATGCGTAGAACACAGTACAATGATAATATCAGGATTTTAAAGCATTAATCTTAGTGATATCATGTAAGATGCGTAATGCTTAGTTCTTGAGTAATAAATATTAAATGATGACATAAACATTATGATAACATGTCAATAGGTGTATATTCATGTTTATAATGCATATGATGCCAATTATGGTCATGTTGATGTACGAAATCATGTAGTTTGCTCCATATGGCTAATTAGGGTTAATAACCCTAAAGAAAATATAATAAATACATGCATGCTCAATAAATGATGAAATTTACAAAGTAAGCTCATATCTGTATTTGGAAACTCAGATTTAATTATGAGATCATGATGATGCATAGAATGCATGTTATATGAAGAGCACCCTTAATACATGTGATGTAACCCTAATATGGTTAATGAAAGTGACATAATGTTAAATATGTCCACATAATAATGTGACACATGAGTATATCTAGTTGATGAACTGTAATCTGGAAAATGACATCAGTAAGATAAATATAAGGTAAGAATACAAGTAATCATGAGAATAACATAATGATCTAAGTAAACCCTAAAATGAACACGACTAGGGTTAAGATGATCAGAATCTGATGCTAGTATATGATTTTGTTATTAACCAGGTGATGACCAGATATCTAGATGAGCAAGAATGATTAGAAATATCTGAACTTTGGTACGTGGGCTTTATCTAAGTATATGACTAGTTTTCTTATGTGCAATAGCTATGAAGTATTGCTTGTCTTTATTTGAGAATATTGCTTGGATGTACTATGATTGTAGTATCTTCTCCATGCCAATAAGAACAACAAAGAGTATAGATGGTTTGTAGCTACTAAGTGAATATATGCTCTCTCTCTCCCTCTCTCTCTCCCTCAATCCTCTCTCTCTTCCTCTAAATATAAGGTCGGCACTCGGTCCCCATAGCCCAAGGGGCGGGGAAAAATGAAGTGTGACATCTCTCTCTCCCCTTTAAATATAAGGTCGGCACTCGGTCCCCATAGCCCAAGGGGCGTGGAAAAATGAAGTGCGACAACACTTAGTAGTACAAACACATCAAAAGACATCTAAAAATATGTGTTTACCTGATTATCACTTTAAACAATGTTTTCTTTTACTCTTTCTTTCTCAAGTTATTTCAATTATGCAAGCATATTAGTATGTATCTTTTTACCCATGTGCACAACACCTTGTGTGTTGATTCGTTGTTTCACGTATGTTTTAGGTTCAGAGCTAGCTTGGGATAAAAGAAAGGAAGTGAGCAGTTGTCCAGGTTGTACCTATTGTGTAGATCCTGAATTAGCATACATGTTCATAGACTTGTAAATCTTCTTTTAATATGTAAATGTAATTCACTTTATAATATATATGTTGAATGTTGAGAAATGTTATGGTGTATGTTATAGTTGTATGTTCATGTATGCATATATGCTTCCGCAACGCACTCTGATACAATTGCTTAACGTTTTCAGATTTTGTCTTCTCATCTCCATGGGGTTTTGAGAAGGTGAAAATCTGGGGATGTTACAAATACCCATACACACACGCACACACCATCTACATCGGTGATTATGTGATTATTGAGTATGTAAAGGGATGTCGATACATGGACAACTTTTTAATTTCCAAACTTGTTGGCACATGGACAGGTGTGATGGAACTCTTTTTGTATTTAAGATGAATGGCACTGTCATTGAACGCGCCCATTTATTGTGGGGCAAACAATGTGGTTGCAAGCGATATAACTTTTATTTTATTTTTGGATGACACGGGAGCTACTACAATAGTTATATTGTCAAATGGGTGTAGCCCAATGTTCATTGGTAGTGCTAACTTCACAAGCTCAACAGTCAACGTGTTTACTCCATGGTTGCATGTTAAAACATGACAACCCAATCACGAGATGGACTGGTCATGTCATTATGTGAGGAAATGGACCATTGATTACTTCAGTAACAACTTAGGAGTCAACTTCTGAGATGGCATGTCAAAAACGTTTCTTCCATCAGAGATCAAGCCCTTGCAAGATCCTCAAAGCTCTGCATTGAGCGCAGGTCATTTGCCAATATAGAAGCAAAATCTAGTGATTGTGGGTTCCATAACTAGAGCAGATGATCCCACTACCACCAACTATGTCGTTAGCTATGTTATGAGCAACATGTGTATTTAACCCTTGCATATGTAGGAGGATCTAGTGGCATGCACACATATTATGCATGTGGTTATGCTCCCAGTGACATATATGAGTCACATTTGACTTTATATCTGTAAGGAGTGAGACCTGAGAGAGGATGTTCTCCCTACTTAATTTGAGAAATAAATTCATTTGTTTCAAACACCCTAAAAAGTATGTTAGAATAGGTGTAAATTTAGAAAATGATGGTATACAAGAATAACTAGACGATAGCAACGGAATGATATTTTTTTGACTGTATTCAATTTTACAAAAGTACATCATCATCTCACAAATGGCATTTACATGAAAGTTACAGTATAAGGATCTAAGTTGATGTATATCCAGGTATCTCAAGTCTATCTCCCCAAGAGTTCTGATGTGATGATTTTGAGTCGCATTTATAGACCTTTTTCATATGTGTTTTATGCTCTAATTAATCATTTTTATGGATAATATTGCATAATTCACTCATTTCGGTCTTTGCCATCATTCTATGTCAAATCCCCTTTGTTTTACCAGTTTGAGCATTATTTATCATATTATCATAATTTGTGTGGATTTACTTGGTCTTATTGTGGAATTTCAGGAAAAACAAGTATCTGCTTCCGTCGATACCATCGACGGAAGTCGATACCATCGACCAAGCCACAAGTTGCCAGCTGAGAAGAGCAGCGCAGAGTCGATACCATCGACACGCAAGTCGATGGTATCGAGATCCCTTCAGATTGCTGGCGAGGAATCCGTCGATACCATCGACCCAAGTCGATGCCATCGACACATTGAGGCTACAGCATCGCTAAACGACAACAACCGACGCTAAAGAGAGTCGATACCATCGACCCAAGTCGATGGTATCGAGATGACCACAGGCGCTCAGACAAAGAAAGGAAAGCTGCCGCTAATACGCTGGGTCGATACCATCGACCCGCGTCGATGGTATCGACGCCGGCAGATATGCGTTGGATTCGTTTTGATCTCGATCGGACGGCTGGAGTTATTTGACGACCTAATTAGGGACTTATACCTAATGACGGCCGCCCACACGAAGAGAGGATCGGAGATCGCATTGCACGAGTGCCGAGGAAGGGGAGAAAGGAGAACGGAGGCCAGAAGCTCATCCCGGGTGATTCGGACGCTTCCGAAGACGAATTCCACCACCGACAGGAGGGGAAGCTCGTATTCTACGCCAAGGATCTGCTGCTTCTTCTCCGTTCAGGGGTTTTCCCACTTGTTTCACGTTTTTCTTATGAATTCCCCTATTTCTACCATGTATTCGTGTGAGATGAACATGAGAGGCTAAAACCCTCCATCTTTAGGACCGGGAGTAGCCCGGGAATGCATTGTATGACAATTTTATATTGATAATTCACATTTTCTCTCTCAAATCCGTGGTATAGATTCGTTTTCTCCATATATATTGTTATGCTTGATCACCATAATAATAACTTAATGCCCTTAATCACTTCGACAGAAGGATTAACGGTTGAAAAGAGACGAAACTTACATTAATCAATAAAACCCTTGACAAAGGAGTTGTAAAATTAATGGTGGGAACTGAGAGACCGTTTATAATGCGCTTAGTTTAGGGGAATGATTACTACGATGGTGGAATCAACCTAAACCTAAGTAGTGAATTACACCACGACAGTGGGTAATTCTGTTTTCAGGCCACTACCCGGATAGAGAGAGAAGAGTGAGGAATTATATAAAACCTAATACAATGTTGACCCGCGGTGAAACCGCCATCCTAAAGATATCCTTTTGAATTGATTAAACTAACCTTTAATCAATTGTTTTCTTTATTTCGTTTGATTTTCTTTTAATTTTGACAACAACCCTTACTTTGTTATTCGGCCTAGCTGATTGCGATTAGTTAGTAGAAGTCTCCAATAATTAACGTATCCCTGAGTTCGACTCGGGCCTCACAAAGGCCTATATTACTCGACGCGTATACTTGCGTTTAAGCGCGTAGTAAAATACACATCAAGTTTTTGGTGCCGTTGTCGGGGATACGGCGAATTATTGGCACTTTGAGTGCTAAGAGCGGCCACTCTAGGCCACATTTTTTTTTATTTTGAAACAAATTTAAATATTCTTAAATTTCTCTATAATTGTGTTTACTCATTCAAAGCATAGTACTGAACCCCGATCTTCTTATTTCAGGTACTTTGCATGGTGCATACACGTAGCACAGACTATGCGAATCGCACACCTAAGGTTCCATCTCCGGGACCAGAGGACAAGGATTACTACGAGCAAGATCACCAAAGCGACATAGATTCTGAATCTGAGCAAGAGAAAGCAGAAGAAATGGCCGAACCACAGACGATATGGGAGAAGATCAAAGCGTCTTCTTCATCAGCTTCAAAGGGGCCTATCAAGAAACAGGCGGTCAACATACCGACCTACAAGATTGATCCGGCATTGATTAATTTGGTAAAGTCAAACGCATTTCATGGATTGAAAAATGAGGACCCAGTGGCACACATCAGCCAGTTTGTGGAGAACTGTGACATGGTGAAGATCGACCGATTCCCACAAGATGCTTTGTACCTCAAGTTATTCCCAAGTTCCTTGGCAGGAGCGGCAAGAGAGTGGCTCCATAACCTCGATGAGGAATTTGTTCAGTCTTGGGATCATATGGTGGAGGTTTTCTTCGAGAGGTTTTTCCCTCCTGAGAAGACCAACGACATGATTCGGAAGATTCACAATTTCACCCAACAGGCGGGTGAGACATATTCTGAGACCTGGGAGCGATTCCAGGTTATGTTGAGGAGGTGCCCACATCATGGACTGGACAAAGAGACACAGGTGAAGATCTTCTATTTTGCTCTCTCCGAGCATGATAGAAGTAACTTGGACTCGGCCGGTTCAGGATTTTTCTTGAACAACACTGATACGAGATGCTGGGAGATATTAAAGAACATGGCTAGGAAACAGTCATGGGACGACAGAGGTGCAGTGGAACAGGTCAAGGCTGCTGGTGAATCCAGAATAGTTAGGGAGCTAAACGATAAGTTAGATCTTCTAGCTAAGAAGCTGCTAACTAAGGAAGATGCATCTGAAGATGAGGAGGCCCAAGTGAAATTCATGCAACAACAGGGCTACAGGAACAATGACTATGCATGGAGGAAAGATAAAAAGTTTTCATGGAAGGATCCGAATAATTTTCTGTAGGATCCAGATGCCAAGCCACAGCAGAAAGCCGAGGATAAGAACACTGAATTGCTAAGTCAAATGGTCCATCAAAACCAAGAGATGATGGCCATGTTTGGAAAACAATTGCAATCTCAAGGTGATATCCTAACCAAGTTTGGGCAGACGCTGCAAAGCCATGGAGCACAAATGCGGGCATTAGAGACCACCGTGGCACAGATTTCGAGTGAAGTGGCGGCCATCAAGCATGCCAATCAACAGAAACCAGCCGAGAATGCAAATGTGGCTCAGGCAAACCATCAAGTCAAGTACATGTCTGTGGTAAGCACTGATGGGGAATCTCAGGTGCAAGAAGTTGTAGAAGAAATAAAAATGACTTTCAATGTGAATGCAACACCGGCGATACCATATCCATGCACATACTATGGATTGCCGGGCGGAAACCCTTTCTTCAGAAAATCACAAAGAGTTGTGAATAATGTATCTCCACCTAGGCAGGAAGAACAAGTGCAAGTTGTTTGTGCACATGTGGAGACATCTAAGGCGAGAGAGGAACCACAACAAGCTGCTACTATTGAGGATGTCTCACCAAAGCCCACGTCAGAGGGAGTGATTGAAGCAAGCTTAGGGGAGGTACCCCCGAAAAGTGCTTATGTGCCACCTCACAGGCGTGTTGATGCAGCTGATGTTCCAGATCCGGTCAATCCGAAGTCAAAGAAAGAGCATCGTCACTTTAAGAAGTTTCTGGAGATATTTCGAAAACTCCACATCAATATTCCATTAGTGGAGATGATAAAAAAAGTACCCGCCTATGGGAGGTTCATCAAGGAAATCATCAATAAGAAGAGGCGGATAAAAGACGATGAAATTTATTGGATGAATGAGACAGTGAGCTCTATGATTCACGGGAGTTCACCAAAGAAGAGAAAGGACCCAGGAGGTTTTTACATACCGTGCTCAATAGGTGGTCAACATTTTCCTAAAGCGCAATGTGATTCTGGCGCTAGCATAAATCTCATGCCTTTGGCGACATTTCAAAAGCTGGGGTTAAAAGAGATAAAGAGGTCAGCCGCAACAATTGAATTGGCGGATGGGTCTACTGTGAGACCCTATGGAGTATGTGAAGATGTTCTAGTCAAAGTGGATAGATTCATATTTCCGGTGGACTTTGTCGTCATGGATATGCCACCACTCCAAAGCTGTGAAATTCTTCTAGGAAGACCGTTTCAAGCAACGGTGTATGTCGTGACTGCCTTAGGCAGAGGGACTTTGTCTTTGGGTATTGGAGGAGATCGAGTCGAATTCAAATTACCGAATGATCCTCTAAGCCCAGTTCCCAAGGTGAAAAGATGATGATTGTCAAGCCGTCTAGCCTAAGACGCTAAAGGAGGGCGTTTGTTGGGAGGCAACCCAACCATTGGTACATTAGGATCGTTTAGTTGTAGTTATAGATTGCTTTTATTTCGTTTAAATTTTAGTTTAAAGAAGATACCTTGATCAGCTTGTTCAATGTGCAGGCACAGGCAGGGTCGATACCATCGACACACTGGTCGATGGTATCGACATGGGTTCAGGTTGACATCTGCAAAAAATCGCACTGAGTCGATACTATCAACGCCCCCGTCGATGGTATCGACATACCTACAGGCAGGTTGCAACAAAACGTCGATGGTATCGACATGCCAGTCGATACCATCGAGATCTCTGGAGATTTTCAGAAGAAATTGACTCAGTGGAGTCGATACCATCGACGGGTGTGTCGATGGTATCGACATTTTCAAGTGAAAAAGGCGGCGGCCGGACTCGCGAGGCAGTTGCCCTAATCAGCGAGTCGATACCATCGACTTCCGTCGATGGTATCGACGGGCACACAGCATTTTCGGTGTCAGTTATTCAAGACGGAGTTATTGGTCAAATGAAGTCATCAACGAGTTCTTCCTCCACTTGCGCCAAGTGTCATCCAGAGCAAATCCGGACCCCACGACCCTGGCAGTACCCGACTCCACCACCATCGGACTGATCTGGTATCACTGTTCCACCCTTAGGTTTGTTTTTGACTATGAGGCCATAGTCGGAATCAAGCTTAGGGGGGTAGCTGGAACAGCTCTATCTTTTCTTTTGTTGTTTTTAGTTTTTGCTTTGTTATTTGTTTCTTGCATTTTTAGGTTGTGTTTAGGATCCACATCTATCTAGTGTAATTGTGGATGTCGTAAAAGTTGTCATCTTGCTGTGTATTCATGGGAAATTTAAGGGAATTTTAAAATTTTTGTGTTTTTTGGATAGCTTGACTTGGTTGTCCTTGGGGAACTTATCCTATGAAAATGATTGATTATGTCAACTTTAAAACAATATGTCACACTTATAATCCCATTGACTCATGAAAAGTGGATAGCAACGGTTGTTTGAGCCTAATCTAATCAAATGGTAATGAGACCTTAATCGGATGTAAGAGAGAGAACCCTCTAAACTACTACACATGTCAGTAAAGAGGGACACATAATACTCTTCTAAGGTTCAGTCATCTAATCTTGTGATCATTCCACTTCATTTTTCCATAATCCACTTAAGAATTGGAAGTAAAGTACAGTTTTAATTCCTTTTTGTGTGCATAGCATTTAGATAGGAGTTGCATTGATATTTTCCATACCTTTGCATAAAAAAATATATAGGGATTCATGCACATTACCTTTAGGTGCATGCCATGTAGTTGCACTCATGAATCTCATGATTTCCATGCATAAAGTACACCATGTATCTCAATTTCTCTTAAAAAGTGATCTAAACTGTTCCATACCCTCGAAATAGTACAAAGAGTTCCAATCATGAAGAAAACAGCCCAATACATGTATCGCTAAGCAATTATGGATATGTGGGCTACAAGAAAAAAAAGAGAAGAAATTTTTTTTTCTTCTGAAAATCTGAAAAAAAAATTGAGAAAAGAAAAAAAAAGAAAGAGAATTTAGAAGGAAATGGAATAAGAGGGAGAAAGGAACATGATATCACTCGCATTACAGGAAAATTGAGTACATGATGTGGCTTAATTGGATTTCCATCTCATTTTGAGGTGGAAGGTTAGTGCATGCATCATTTCACCCAATTTTAGGCATTAGGACATTTCTAATGTGCATTTGCATCATTTAGGACATTTTGTTTTATGCATATTGAAACTGTGCAATACTTCCAAGTTCTTCCATGAACCACCCATTCCATCCACCCGTTGCTCGGATTGGTAGGCCACCATGAATTTCTCCTCACTAATGATTATCAGGAGAACTGCTTCCATGTAGATGGTAGTTAGGACGAGCAACGTAGTGTAGGCGATCACAAGATGCACCAATGCTGAATCGGCGAATTTTATTATGTTAACTGCCTTATGTGATAGTGTTCATCGGTTTGAAGGAAAATTTCTCTTATTGATGATTATTTTCGCCTTTAGGGTAATTACTGTTATGTGGTTAGAGAAGGCCGGTTTGAGAATGTTCAGTGGGAGTCACATGGGATGTGGGTTGGTGTGTTGATTTTCAGTTGACATCTGCAATTCTATTCTAAGGACTAGTTGCTCGAGGGCGAGCAATGTTCAAGCTTAGGGGAGTTTGATGCGATGATTTTGAGTCGCATTTATAGACCTTTTTCATATGTGTTTTATGCTCTAATTAATCATTTTTATGGATAATATTGCATAATTCACTCATTTCGGTCTTTGCCATCATTTTATGTCAAATCCCCTTTGTTTTACCAGTTTGAGCATTATTTATCATATTATCATAATTTGTGTGGATTTACTTGGTCTTATTGTGGAATTTCAGGAAAAACAAGTATCTGCTTCCGTTGATACCATCGACGGAAGTCGATACCATCGACCAAGCCACAAGTTGCCAGCCGAGAAGAGCAGTGCAGAGTCGATACCATCGACACGCAAGTCGATGGTATCGAGATCCCTTCAGATTGCTGGCGAGGAATCCGTCGATACCATCGACCCAAGTCGATGCCATCGACACATTGAGGCTACAGCGTCGCTAAACGACAACAACCGACGCTAAAGAGAGTCGATACCATCGACCCAAGTCGATGGTATCGAGATGACCACAGGCGCTCAGACAAAGAAAGGAAAGCTGCCGCTAATACGCTGGGTCGATACCATCGACCCGCGTCGATGGCATCGACGTCGGCAGATATGCGTTGGATTCGTTTTGATCTCGATCGGACGGCTGGAGTTATTTGACGACCTAATTAGGGACTTATACCTAATGACGGCCGCCCACACGAAGAGAGGATCGGAGATCGCATTGCACGAGTGCCGAGGAAGGGGAGAACGGAGGCTAGAAGCTCATCCCGGGTGATTCAGACGCTGCCGAAGACGAATTCCACCACTGACAAGAGGGGAAGCTCGTATTCTACGCCAAGGATCTTCCGGTTCTTCTCCGTTCAGGGGTTTTCCCACTTGTTTCACATTTTTCTTATGAATTCCCCTATTTCTACCATGTATTCGTGTGAGATGAACATGAGAGGCTAAAACCCTCCATCTTTAGGACCAGGAGTAGCCCGGGAATGCATTGTATGACAATTTTATATTGATAATTCACATTTTCTCTCTCAAATCTGTGGTATAGATTCGTTTTCTCCATATATATTGTTATGCTTGATCACCATAATAATAACTTAATGCCCTTAATCACTTCGACAGAAGGATTAACGGTTGAAAAGAGACGAAACTTACATTAATCAATAAAACCCTTGACAAAGGAGTTGTAAAATTAATGGTGGGAACTGAGAGACCGTTTATAATGCGCTTAGTTTAGGGGAATGATTACTACGACGGTGGAATCAACCTAAACCTAAGTAGTGAATTACACCACGACAGTGGGTAATTCTGTTTTCAGGCCACTACCCGGATAGAGAGAGAAGAGTGAGGAATTATATAAAACCTAATACAATGTTGACCCGCGGTGAAACCGCCATCCTAAAGATATCCTTTTGAATTGATTAAACTAACCTTTAATCAATTGTTTTCTTTATTTCGTTTGATTTTCTTTTAATTTCGACAACAACCCTTACTTTGTTATTCGGCCTAGCTGATTGCGATTAGTTAGTAGAAGTCTCCAATAATTAACGTATCCCTGAGTTCGACTCGGGCCTCACAAAGGCCTATATTACTCGACGCGTATACTTGCGTTTAAGCGCGTAGTAAAATACACGTCAAGTTCCACCTAGCAGGTCCATGTTACCATGTCCAATCTTCCAAGTCCTACATCTAGAGTTGGAAACATGCCCCAAAAGAGAAGACAAAATGAAAGTTATCAACACATACACTAGTATGTGCATATAAAATATAGATTGAGAAATATAAGAAAAACATATCAAGTTTAACAAGGCTTTCCATAGAAGACGAAAAGTACCATCCCAGTAGATATAAAAAAGAAGACAATTAATAAAGATAAATAGTAAGAGATTTCTTGTCTTAAAATAATGTCACAAATATAAGCAGTGCATGTAAACAACATGGACTAAGGCTATTTCAAATAGGATTGGGACACTATAGGATATCACCCTTAAAGTATTGGGTGAAAGACGCACAATTTGAGCGGAACATGTGCACCCTTTATGTAAATTCAAGTGGAATATGTGCATTCGAGACAGAAGATGTACGTCAAAAAATATGGTTGTACATATGTACCTCTACAAGAAATAAAATTAGTCTAAACCATGCACTTAAATAGAGAAAAAATCGGCACGCACAAGTTGAGTACTGCGGCGCCGACTTCCTGCCAGCGGCTAGGGTTCTCTCTATTACGGCACACTGGCTTGGGGGAGAGGGTCCAGCTGCCAGTGATCGCCACCCGTCTCCCCCCCAGGCCTCTTCCTCGACTGGTTTCTATCTGCTACGGTAGGTGGCGGGCGGATCCCTCCACTTTTCTCAGGTCTCTCATCTCCTAGCGGCGGCTGCGATGGATCTGGCTCCTATATCTGGACCTGACGGTGCTTGGCATGGAGCTTCACCGTAGTGGCCACGGGGCTCGGCTGCTGGGGCGGTTCCATGTTGCAGGTACGACGCTTGGCGTGGAGCTTCACGGTTGTGGGCACGGGGCTCGGCTGCTGGGGCGTTTCTGTGTTGCAGGTTACCTGAGAAGTCAGCGCTTTGTTCTCCCTTTCCCCTATGTTCTACGGTTCATGCCGAAGCTTGGCGTTGGTTGGGTACGACAAGGAGTTGACGGTCTTTGGCAGGTGTGGGGCTGGGCGGCGGGTTGTTGTTTTTTTTTCTTGTGTTGTTTTTCTGGTTAGGTCAGTTCTTTTAGATTGTTTTGTTAGTGGCTTGTGTCTTTGGTCTTTTCTAGTCTCTGTAGGCGTTTTCTGTGGTCGTTTGTTGGTCGTGTCGAGCCTTGGGTTCCTTCTTCGGCGGACGGTGGGCTCGGGCGCCCCTTGGTGCTCTAGGCAGAGGAGGAGAAAGTTGGGTTTTGGGCTTTGTGTGGGTCTTCCGCTCCCTGTTCGCAGTGGTGGTCGTGAGTGGTGGTGGAGTTACCGGCACCCTCTACTCCCCACCTTTGTACCCGCATGAGCCGTCCTTCCTCTATATCTGCATCACTGGGGTTTGGCCTCCTTCCTGGGTCTTCTGGTTGGTGTAACCTTTGTGCTCGTCGTTGGTAGTTGTGTTTTCTCGTCCTATTTTGTGGGACGTTGTTTTGTTAGGTCTGTGTTGGTACTTTGTGGTCGAGCTCTTTGTCTAGTGATCTTTCGTTGCCTTCAGGATGATTTTCTCTGTCAGTAGCTTTGCAAACTCCTCTCCAGATGTACTCTTAGGCTCTTGTAGATTGATGAATTCCATCCCAGATAGCTGTTTTAGACAGCCACTACAAGAGGTGGACGGTGCAGAAGCATACCTATCACATCCCAATCTGAGCCTTGTGCTATGTCTTTCAGTAGAAGGAGTTGCTGCTTGGTTACTTGATGAGAGATGTCTATCTTGTAGATGTCGTATGGCTGTCTTTTAATGATATTGAGCTATTTTAAAAAAATAGAGAAAAATAAGTATGAAGTTTAGTCAAGCTCAATCAATAGGATGAGAACATCCAAGATTATAATATGGGGTCATAGGACTCATAAAATAATATTCACCAATCTTCACAAATAGGATGCATAAGAGTCCACATTTAATTCAATATCTCAAATAAGGGTTCCAAAGGAATGAGAAGAAAATGATATAAATAGGAGTCTAATAAGAATATCTGTCAAATTAGGTATAGAAGATAAATAAAAGAACATAATTACTCAAACAAGTCAACTTAGGAGAGAGAGAAAAGTGTGTAGGGCATATGTCCAAAGGACCAAGAGAGAGATGAAATGCATGTCTTTGCTCAATATAGAAGTAAGAGAATGCAACATACATCAAAAGAGTGAAATGATTTTGTTTTCAATATGATTTGGAGTTGCAATATAAAACAAGAGAGATAAATACGATTAGTTGCTCAAAATGATTGAGGAGATGCAACATACCTTGGTTGAAAGTCTAACTATCCAATCCACCACAAGATCAGGATAATGGTCACTCTAAAATCTATATTCATTATATATTATATTAATTAGGATCTCAATATTTCATTCTTCTTTTTATCAATTTAACTAAACTCTTAGTGAGTTCAAACTATGACAACATAACACTGATCCATTGCCTTCAAGATGAAGGCATATGATCTTTAACATGTCGGGTTGAAACTAGACATAGCCAAATAGACTTGTGATCTTCTCCATTCGGCAAACAAGGTTAACCATTAATTACTCACATGGAATACGATATTCATATTCTTGATCGTTATTGAAGAAGATGACATGACTACATATCAATAGTTGTCTTTAAAACTTTGATGGAGCTTAAAGGGATCAAGTAAGGTTGAGGGTTTGGTTCAAAATTGCAATGTACATGAATCTAGGTTGTCTAAAGTGTCCAAAATCTTTGAGTTGTATGTCAGGGCTTGTGGTGGTCGTAGCTTCTTGAAGGTATTCTAAGGTTTATTGCACAATCCACCATGTATTGTCATGGAGTTCTTTGAATAGTCCATTGACATGGGGAAAAGAACCAAGGACAGATGTTGGAGCTAGCGGAGTATTGTTTGTGCACTGCAAACATGATGCTTTGAATGTGTTTCATGCTTCTCTGGAAAGAGAACATCATGGTGGTAGGAGGTGTTACTTCATGGTCATGGTAGTGCGAAAGAATAGGGACAGGAGAAGAGAAGAGAAAACCATGAGTAACCTTTTGCATAGCACCGAACTTAATAGTGTTGTGAAATGAGAAAGGGGGTGAGAGATAGTATAGAACAAAGAATGAGTCTCGGGGATTGTTGTCTGACTAGTTTTCTTTCGTAGATATAAAGTTTAGTGTGATAGGAAATATTTAGGAAAAATCCAACCCAACTAAAACATGAATGTTTCCTTATATAATAGTATTTTTGTCCTTTATATTATATTTTACTTAAGGAAACAAACATTAACTAAACAAAGTAAATTTGACATGTACTCTAATTATGATGTGTATAATAAAAATTTATTATATGCTTCCTATTTTGAAACTATTTAATAATTCATTTAGTTTATTTGTGTCCTTTTAGCATTATCATGTTAATTTATATTAATTTATTTATGTAAACTTAGAATTATCCAATTGACATTGAATATCATAAATATAGAAACTAATATAATAGAAATCTAAGTTTGACATTATTTCTTGTTTTTAGATTATTTTGTGGAATATTTGATATGTAAAGATGTTTTAGTTTTTTTTAAATAAATATTATTGTATTGTACATTGTGTTACTATATTTGGTTTGTGTGATCCTTTTGAAATTATCTACTCATGAGGAAAGTATATCCTTTTTATTTTTTAAAAAATATATTATCATAATAATTTTCCATTAAGTATGTGTAATACAATTTCCTTCTAGGAAGAAGGTATCTAGTTAATTAATGTAAAGTTAGATTCTAATTTTAATTTTTGATCTTTTCAAACTATTCTAAACGTGTATATCACGAAGTGGATTATATCATTAGCTTATAAGTGGAAACACGTGAAGATATTTATGGTGTCTATAATATAACATTTTTTAGAATTTGTCATAAATCAAAGTGATGATGATGAGATTATCAAATTTATGATTTTCTATTTTTAAGTCACGGGAGAGGAAAGAGGTATATTTTTTAAGAAAATCATAAAAATATTATTATTATAAATTTTCAATTGGTATTCATTTATTTATTAGATGTGTTATATGTTTTGATATAATTTCAATGGATTGTAAACTTCATAATGGGAGTCTACTTCCTTTACAATAGCCATAGAGGATAATTTTACTATTACAACCCTCTTCTAGCTTTGTTGGTAATCCTAGAGATTTAAGATAACCTTAATACTTGTTGTGTTTTTATTAGAAACATATTACCTTGTGCTTTATATTAACTTTGGCAATCTCAAATACTTGTATGAATAATTCATAATCATGACTTAAGCATACCTCAAAGATCTGAGTTAGATTTGATATAGCATTAGTCCATATGTGTATGTGAGAGGAGAATTTATAAGACTTGAGAAAATAATTAATAAATAAATTTCTATTTGAGAATATTATCAAACAAATACTTCTAGTATTGTAGAAGATTCAATTATGAAGCCAACACAAAAAGAATAAACCAAATCTGAGTTAAAATGAGTGAATTTTGGCCCTTTTAGTAATATGTACAATTTATCAGTGATCGTCCAAAATTGGCTTTTTCAACGATCGTCGAGAATGGACTTTCACAACAACCACTGAGGCCCAGCAACCATTGGTCACCAAAGTCCTAGAGACCGTGAGGCCCAACGACCAGTGGTCGCCGAAGGCCCATCGACCACCGAGAATCATCACCTAGGATAGCCAATCGTGAAACGATCATAACTTGGGGCATACTTATACTTTTTCAACAAAACAAAGTGCCTGAGAACCGTGATTCTATATTCTATCTTCCCAAATCATTAGATAGATGAAAAGAAGATCTGGAAGATGATTTCTAAGGTGATGTTTGAGGACTAACACAAAGAATGATGGAAACCAAAGGGTTTGTCTTAGATTCAA
The DNA here is from genome assembly GCA_963693085.1 of Alisma plantago-aquatica. NCBI lineage: Eukaryota > Viridiplantae > Streptophyta > Magnoliopsida > Alismatales > Alismataceae > Alisma > Alisma plantago-aquatica. The sequence goes on along the minus strand of OY856411.1, from coordinate 1,482,406,477 downwards.
CTTGGTAAGTGGTTTTCAATCATCGGTCCTTCCTTCTCTTCATGTTCCCTTACTTGGAACTGACTGGTTCATTAATCAAACATTTCAATCAACTTTTTTGAGCTTATTTTCTCACTGGCAGCATGTCTGTGAGGAGATGTTGTGGCTTGAGATGAGATTCCAGTTTGTGTGAGTCAAGATCCGAGCATATGGTTGGTGGAAAACTTATATTAGTGACTAGTGATGAGATTTGTGACTGGAAAATCACCTTTTAACCCTTTTTATATCATACAAACTAAAATAATGACTTTTAAGTATTTAAATCTTGCTTTTATGATAACTCTAGTGAAGTTGATAAATATGTGCAGTTTTCAATAGTAGAAATGTTTCACTAATAATATCTTAGTGATATAATATCATGTCAAAAGTTGTTATGCAAGTTGTTATGAATGAAAAGTGATGAAATTGTGTAAACATAGGTAGTGGGGAATCTGGGTTACCCTAATTCAGAACTAGCAAATCGAACTATATTTTATGAGAACTGTGAAAGTTACAAGATGTTTTCCGTGCTTGATATGAGATACTTAATTGACAAAAATAGGATATAAATTAGTTACAATGGTGAATCTTGTTTAATTAATTAATATCACTAGATAATAGATGCCCTGGATACTGTAGAATCCTCACAGGAGGCATGCGCTGTGAGGAAGAAATGTGCTTCCCAACAGTAGGTCTCATGTAGGTCGAGGTAAGCTGGATCACGTTGGTTGGGTGTCAGGTTCAAGTCCAGTAAGGGTGGACTCCTTAAATGATTGGTATCCAACACCATCCGGTGGTGTCGATCATACCTAATTATGAGTTGTGGTGATCATTGGACATCTTCGGTAGGTCCACTCATGCATAACAAGATTGAGGGCTTTGATTCCCTGTCTGAGTACTCAAGTTGAAAGGAAGAGTCTAAGATATCCATCCGCTCCATTAGTTGTCAAGAGACAAATGCGGTGATGTCAGCTGCAGACATGGTATTATGACTATAGACTTAGGATCCCATGCATGCTTCTAAGTCTTATACAATGAGATTGTAGCTTGTTGTGATATTTTCACATGGTGTGGTACACCTCTTGTGAGGTCCAATGTCATAATAAACAGATTAAAAATCAAGTGAATATATTTAGGTTATCTTTTTATGTACTTAATATCAAACCAACTGAATGATGATTGATTTATAGTTTATTACTATCATGCTTATATAATTCTGCATCTTAGTTCTATTAAATACAAACACTAAAGTATATCGATTACCTGTTGATTTTCTACTCACTGAGCCAGTAGCTCATCAACCTACTAAAATATTTTTTAGGTAAAGGACTAGCTCTTCTTCAGGAGACAGAGGCAAGTTTTATCAAGAGTAGAACAGAGGTCCTAAAGAAGAAGTAGTTAGAATAGATAGACAAACTCTTATCCTTCCTCTGAATCCTAGGAATGAGAGACTGAGAAAAGAGAGCAGTTTGTAATGAATTGTACATAATGTGTATTAAGTGTGAAACTCCTTTTTGTATGCAATCATCAAACATTGTAGTATCCTTAATGTTATATTTATTAGAGACTTATCATTTGGTAATTGATGTTACTATATATGCAAGAAAAGAAAAAGTTATAGCTTATTTTCATTAAGTGATTAAAAGTTAATGGTTAGTAGTAATTCCTACTTGATGGGCCCTAACCATGGTTAGTGGGTTTGGGTCGCGTCAACTTTTTGATATCAGAGCATAGGTTGAACCTAAAATGAGTTTAGGTTTGGGACATGGGCGATAAGAGACCAATATGATTAGGACACTTTCCTATTTGAACTATAATTTTCTAACATATGTGTTTTGTTATGGATATGCAGATGGTAGGAGGAGGACGTGGACGTGGTTAGGAAAAAATTGAGATCCATTATGACCATGACCCTTGAGCCATGGATTAAGGTGGAGAATATAGGGATGAAGCGACAAGGATGAACCATATTTTTTTGGAGACAAAAGAAAAATATAAGATGGACAGGAGGTCTTCATCCTCTAGTAAGGGTCAAATGAGATTGTATAAGTTGGTGAAGAAGCTTACTGGGACAAAATTTTCTAGAGCAATAGACCCATCTATCACATATGTGTGGCTCCGGCAGCTGGAAAAGGTATTTCTCCTAATGGAGTTATCAGAGGATAAGAAAATCAATCATGTGGTTTATCTACTCACAGGATCTGTTGAGTTGTGGTGGCGTGGAGTGAAAGATAGAAGGAGGACTGCATGCGATGATGACCTAAAAGGAATTTGTGGATGAGTTTCACCATAAGTATCTTCTTACTTGATGCGATGATTTTGAGTCGCATTTATAGACTTGTTTTACTCGCGTTTTATGCATTTATTGGTCACTTTGGTGGTTAATATTGCATATTTCACTTATTTTAGTCTATGATCCTTCTCAGTGTCAAATCTCTCTTATTTTACCGTTTTGAGCATAAATGATTATAATTATAGGTTTTATCTTGGCTGATGTGGTTTTGTTTTGTAATTTCAGGAAAAACACATATCTGCTGCTGTCGATACCATCGACAGCAGTCGATACTATCGACACAGCCACAGGCAGGCAGTGGAAAGGAGTAACGTAGAGTCGATACCATCGACACGGAAGTCGATGGTAGCGACTTACCATCAGGTTGCCAGTGACTAGCCAGTCGATACTATCGACCCCAGAGTTGATACTATCGACACGTGTAGCTTCAACGACAGAAAAGGGATAAAACTGACGCTTAAGGGTGTCGATACCATCGACCCACGTCGATGGTATCAAGCCAGCAGCAGGCGCAATGACAAAAAAGAAAGAAGGCTTGCCGATATCATGAGGGGTCGATACCATCGACCCGCGTCGATGGTATCGACGCCGTCAGATTAAAGTTTGTTTCAGATCGACTCTAATCCAACAGTTGTGATATTTTTGCAACCTAACTCGGTGATTATACCTAATGACAGCGGCCAAGAGTAGGGTATCACATCATTAGCCACTGCACACGTCCCGAGAAGGTGTGGAGAAAAGAACGGAGCCCAAAAGCATGCCCCAGCCGTTCCGGAATCCGAAGAAGACGTTCTCCACCGCCGAAAGGCTGTAGATCACGCACTCTACGCCGATGAACGATTGGATCTTCTCCGTTCAGGGGTTTCATCACTTATTCACGTTTTTCTCATGTTTCCCCTTTCTTCAACCATGTCTTGCTCTGAGATGAACATGCGAGGCTAATCCCCTTTGTCTTTAGGACCGGGAGTAGCCCGGGGAAGCATTATATGCCATTTTTATCATAGTAATTCATAATTTGTCTCTTAAATCCGTGGTATGATTTCGTTTTCTCAATTATATTGTTATGCTTGATCACCATAATGATAATCTAATGCCTTTAATTGCTTTGAAAGCAGAATTAACGGTTGAAAAGAGATGAAATTCACATTAATTAATAAATCCCTTGAACAAGGTGATGTACGGTTAATGGTGGAAACCCAGAGGTTGATTCTAATGCACCTAGTTTAGGGTATAGGTTACTACGACGGTGGAACCGACCTAGACTTAGGTAGTGAATTGTACCACCATAATGGACAATTCTGACTACAGGCCACTACCCGGATTGAGAGATGAACCTGAGTAACTATATGGAAATTCATACAATGAAAACCCGTGGTGAAACCACAATCCTAAAGATCTCCATTTGAATTGATTAAACTAAACACTTAATCGATTGCTTTGTTTTATTTTATTTTCTTTTATTTCACAACAACTCTCATAACCTTTTTATCGGTATAGCTGATTGTGAGTAGTTAGTAGTAGTCTATCGATAATTTAGTGTCCCTGAGTTTGACTCGGGCCTCACAAGGGCCTATACTACATTCCAGGAGGAAACAAACAGGCTAAGGCAATTTTTCTACGGAGCGGTAAGAAGATTTTAAACCCCAGGGCCGATGATCCGGGCACACCCCAACTAGATGCTATAGGTGAGGCCATTGAGGAGGTTCTAATTCCAATCACCGAGCCGGTAGAGGATGTGGTGGAGAATGTCACAAAAGAACCAGTTGCTGAGGAGGAGACACAGAAGAGGACGCCATATGTGCCGCCACATCAAAGGGCACAGACTGTCTCGATCCCATATCCCAATAGCATGAAAGCCAAGAAAGTGGACGCTTAGTTCAAGAAGTTTCTAGATAGCTTTAGAAAGCTTTCTGTCAACATTCCATTATTGGAGGCAATAGAGCAGATTCCCTCTTACGAAAAGTTTCTGAAAGACTTAATCACAAAGAAGAGGAAAATCCTAGATACCGAGGTGGTGGTTCTTAAGGAACATGTGAGTGCTTTCATTATGGGCACACTGCCACCTAAAAGGTAGGATCCGGGCTGCTTTAACATTTCATGCTACATTGGTAAAGTGAAATTCGGCGAAGCACTATGTGATTCCGGGGCAAGTATAAATCTGATGCCTCTCTCTATGTTCAAAAAGTTGGGACTGAAAGAATCAAGGCCGAGCAATGTGACAATTCAGTTAGCGGACAATTCCATTGTGAAGCCATATGACATTTGTGAGGATGTGTTGGTGAAAGTTGATCAGTTTGTATTTCCAGCAGACTTTGTTGTAATGGAAATGCAGGATGAGCAAAGAAATGAGTTACTTCTTGGGCGACCCTTGCAAGCCACTGCATACATGATCCTTGAGATGGGAAGAGTTCGTTTGACCTTGGGTATCACTGATGATCGGTTTGAAATGGTCATGCCCTCAAGCACAATGCAATCTAAAGTAAAGGAGCAATACCGCATGGTGAAGCACTTTGATCAGAATATTTCTATTTGTCTAGAGAAGCCATTTCTAGATATGGCTCATGTAATGACTAAGGTGGAGAAGGGTACACTGGCTGTAGACATCATGGAACAAACCAAAGTCATTTCTCTTACCAAGGCTGTGGGTTTTCCCAATGATGAAGAGGAGGACATCCCGCCTTCTACTGAAGATGAGGCCATAGCAAGTTCTGTCTTCAATGCATATCTAGAACTACCTCTTGAAGCCTGCCTAGTTAATATAACGCATGACTGGATGAGAAGCAAGTCACTACAAGAGTGTGTCAAGATGCTTCAGGTGCTTCCGTACTTTTATGTTAGGTACTATGAAGATCTTAGAGAACTCCCACCACCGCTTCATTCATCCTTGATCGTTCCACCAGAGTTAGAATTGAAGTCACTGCCACCTCACTTGAAATATGTGTTTCTAGCCGAGGGTGAAAAGCTACCAGTGATTATCTCGACATATCTGAGTGCCGAGGAGGAGAACCAACTGCTGATCATGCTGAAGAACCACCGAGGTGCATTCGGGTGGTTAGTTGCGGACATCAAGGGGATCTCCCCTACAGTGTGCCAGCACAAGATCCAGCTCGAGGAGGGAGCCAAACCTGTAATTCAGCCACAACGGTGACTAAATCCAAGCATGGTGGAGGTAGTCAAGAAGGAGGTGATCAAGCTCCTTTCTGCAGGTATCATCTATGCTATATCCGACTCTACATGGGTGATTCCCACACAGGTAGTCCCTAAAAAGGGGGGAATTACTGTTGCTCACAATCTGTTGAATGAGCCGGTCACGACCCACTTGGTAACCGGGTGGCGTGTGTGTATAGATTACCATAGATTGAACTCTGCTACGTTGAAAGATCATTTTTCGCTTCCATTTATTGATCAGATTTTAGAGCGATTAGCAGGTCGATCCCATTTTTGTTTTCTCGATGGTTATTCGGGCTACAATCAAATCTCCATTGATCCTAAGGACCAAGGGAAGTCCCCCTTCACTTGTCCTTATGGAACATTTGCATACCGCCGTATGCCCTTTGGTTTGTGTAACGCACCAGCAACCTTTCAGCGTTGCATGCTTGCCATTTTCTCCGATATGGTTGAGCACTATTTGGAAGTTTTTATGGACGATTTCTCCGTCTATGGTGCGTCTTTCGATGAATGTTTATACAATTTGAATAAAGTTTTGCAACGATGTGAGGACACGCACTTAGTTCTCAATTGGGAGAAATGCCATATGATGGTTAGTAAAGGGATCGTGCTTGGACATAAAGTGTTTAGCAAGGGGTTGGAGGTAGACCCGGCGAAGATTGAAGTTATTTCCAAATTACCCCCACTGAATTCGGTAAAAGGGGTACAGAGTTTTCTAGGTCACGCCGGTTTTTATCGCCGCTTTATAAAAGATTTCTCAAAAATCGCTAAACCATTATCTGAGCTGCTGGACAAAGATGCAGTTTTGATTTTAATGAAAAATGTTTGCATGCATTTAATGTGTTTAAAGAGAAATTAATTTCTGCACCGGTTGTGCAAACACCGGACTGGACAAAGCCGTTTGAACTGATGTGTGATGCATCATATTTCGCAGTAGGGGCAGTTTTAGGACAACGTGTGGACAACAAACCCACTGTGATTTTCTATGCGTCCAAAACTTTAAATGAAGTACAACTCAATTACACGACCACTGAAAAAGAGCTTCTGGCCGTTGTTTTTGCTTTTGAAAAATTTTGGCAATATCTTGTAGGATCTAAAGTCATGGTATGGACGGACCACGCTGCCATAAAGTACTTGATGGAAAAGAAAGATGCCAAACCTAGACTGATTAGGTGGATCTTACTGTTACAAGAATTTGATATTGAAATTAAAGACAAGGCGGGCATAGAAAATGTGGTTGCAGACGATTTGTCTAGGTTGGAAAGGGTAGATGAGAAGGACATTCATATACCCATCACTGAGACGTTCCCTGATGAGAAACTTCTATCTGTTAAATCTAAAGATCCATGGTTCTCTTATATTGTTAATTATCTTACCTGCAAGATTATCCCGGATGATTGGACATATAAAGAGAAAAAGAAAATTTTCCATTCTTTGTGATATTATTTCTGGGATGACCCCATTCTGTTGAAGCAATGCAGGGATGGCATGTTGCGCAGGTGCGTACTGGAGGTTGAGTATGAGAGCGTACTTTGTCATTGTCATACTTTACCAATGGGTGGCCATCATGCAAGTTCCAGAACCATGGCCAAGGTACTTGAGAGCGGCCTGTACTGGCCTTCATTGTTCCGGGACGCATATGATTATGTGCGGCGATGCGATTCCTGCCAACGGGTAGGTAACATTTCAAAGCAACAGGAGATGCCCCTCAATGTATTTCAAGAGGTCGAGGTGTTTGATTTGTGGGGTATTGATTTCATGGGACCCTTTGTGTCCTCAAACTCTAACTTGTACATTTTATTAGCTGTTGACTATGTATCGAAGTGGGTAGAGGCAATACCCACTAGGACTAATGATGCTGTTGTAGTGTGCAGGTTTGTCAAGGACTATATTTTCTACAGATTTGGCATACCACGGATGATTATCAGTGATGGAGGTACCCATTTCAGAAATCAGAAGTTTGCGGCATTGTTGAGAAAGTACGGGGTAAGGCACAACATAGGTACCCCATACCACCCGCAGACACAGGGGCAAGTCGAAGTATCCAATAGGGAAATTAAGAAAATCTTGGAGTGCACAATGGCTTCGACATGGAAGAACTGGAGCACCTTGCTACCGGACGCTTTATGGGCATATAGGATGGAATATAAGACACCTATAGGCACTACACCTTTTAGGTTGGCTTATGGGCGTGCTTGCCATTTGCCCATGGAATTGGAGCACAGGGCGCACTGGGCCCTAATGAAGCTAAATTTGAACTATGATGAAGCAGGAAAGAAACACTTTTTAGAGCTAAATGAACTCGACGTGCTGAGGATGAATGCATATGAAAGCTCACGGATTTATAAAGAGCGAACAAAGATGATTTACGATCGACACATTCAGATGCGTGTCTTCAAGAAGGGAGATCGTGTGCTCTTATTCAACTCAAGGTTGAAGATGCATCCCAGGAAATTAAAATCCCGATGGAGTGGACCTTTCACTGTAGAGGAGGTCAGGCTACATGGAGCAATCATGGTGCGTGATGGCGTGACAAAATTTTTGGTTAATGGTCAGCGATTGATGTTGTACTTCGGCGAGGATTACACGAGGAAAGTGCATGAGGTCAAACTCATTGCACTTACGGATGAATGAGGAGCTTGATTTCGTCTAGCCTAAGACGTTAAATAAGGGCACTTTTTGGGAGGCAACCCAACCATTGGTAGTTTCATTTAGTTTCTTTCACATTTGTAAGTTAGTTTGGTTTAATTTTGTTCTTAGTGTAAAAATGATACCTTGATCGTTTGTTCAGTGTGCAGGTCTGAGGTAAGGGTCGATACCATCGACCATCGTGTCGATGGTATCAACATGGGAACAGTTAGGCGGCTGCAAAAATTTCTCTGAGATGGCCTCATCGATGGTATCGACCTACCATCAGTAGCGCTGAAGAAATCGCCAGAACGGGGTCGATAGTATCGACATGGCTGTCGATACTCGTGAGATCCCTGAAGATATTTAGACGAAATTTGTCTCAGTGAAGTCGATACCATCAACGGACCTGTCGATGGTATTGACCCAGTTCAAGAAGAAAGCGGCGGCCGGGCCTCACGAGGGTGTTTGCCCTAAGAAGAGTCGATACTATCGACCCGCGTCGATGGTATCGACGCGACATGTCACCGATCCGTGAGAGGGAATCAACGGCGATCGCTACGTCAAGAGATTCAATCCGTGGGATGGGTTGATACCATTGACACCCATCGATAGTATTGACGCATCATCGATCTGGGCCCCCACATCAGGCTATCGACAACCGTTGATACTAGCGGAAGACATGATTGTGCTACATGTGTCGATACCATTGACCCACGTCGATGGTATCGATGGGTGAACAGCAGCGACGACCACAGTTATAAAAGGGAGGGATGGTTGTCATATGACGTCACACCTTCAGAGTCTTTCCCCCCTACTTGTGCTTTGTGCTGTGTTGTGCGACCGGAGGCCTGCCATGAGCATCCAAGGAGCGCGATCTTCACCGAGTCTTCACCGAGCGGAGATTGTCTTCTCCGAGATCGTCTTCACCGAACTCCATCTTCTATTCCTTCTTTCTTGACGACAATGGTGCATACCGCAGGAGCATCTTCTTCACGGGAAGTACCCAATGAGATTCCCGAGTTCATTCCTCTGCGACCCGCATCGATTCCTCATACGAGGATAGTCCACCCTTCCACGGAGATCCAGAGGGTCTACGAGGAGCTTTTGAAGAGAAAGATTGAGCCCACACACTATGTCAATCGGGACTTGGTTTGTTACCTCGGGTTTGAGCCAAATCTCGCCTACGTCTTGAAGGGGCAGGCGAGACACACAACCAGGAGGCCCGATGAGCTGGAGTTCCACGCCGACGGCCAGCCATTCTTCGGTGAGTGGCTGACTTACAAGGAACTCGTGGCGGAGTTCATGGCATCATTGGACATCAATGTGTTGCCCAATGACTTGATCGCCACCGACAGAGAATGGAAGAAAGGGCGGGTGTCATTCAGACTCTTCAAAAACAACTATACCATTACCCTCGACCAGTTCAATTTGGTGTACAACTGGTATCATGACGCTTACCAACAACGGAGGCCAGACAACATGACAGACTACGATGATATCTATGCCCAACTCGTGACTGCGCCCCCGGGCAAATCCGTCAGCTAGCACAACATTGCAGTTGCTGACTTCGAGCATCCATTTGTGTAGATTCTGCACCGCATGCTCTACACCACGCTATTTGCTCGTGGCAACTTGTCTCTTAGAAAATTCCAAGAGACAGATTTGTTCTTCATGCACAAACTGCTGAACCGTGAGGAGTGCAATTGGGGCATGTTCTTCTTGACGTGCGTGGTGGCCGTGAAAAGGAGTACGAGGAAAGCTCCTATCCATTTTGGAGGGCTAATCACACCATTGGCCGTCTATCTTGGATTGGATATCTCACAGCTTACTCCTCTTTCCAATAAGAGCAAGGTCAAGCTACAACATCTGCACCACTCCAACCTCCTCCTGCTTCGTGATGGCTTGGCATATGCACATTGCCATGTTAATCACGCATATCAAGAGTGTTCACTTCTCGACCCCATCTAGGGCGCTCATCATTTCAGGTGGCCCGTCATAGCCATTGAGGACTCTGATGAAGACGGCGGAGATGACAACAATGATAATGATGGCGACGAGCATGAAGAGGAAGAGGAGGCTTTCACTCCTCTTCGCGCCCGAGTGGCACCCCGGAAGCGCCCCCGCATGCATCTAGGTGCATCTTCATATTCACAGCCTCCACCTCCTCAGCCCTCTCATCAAGGAGAGGATGCCTACTCCATGCAAGGGATGTACTCGATGCTGCAGAAGATTCATCAGACCCAGCATCAGCATACAGCTTCATACGCCAGTATTCAGGATACCACGAACCAGCTGTTAGATAACCAGAGGGCCATTTTTGAGAATGAGCGCCTCCTTCTCGATAACCAACAAAACATCCACGACAGGTTGCACATGATGGAGATGCAGTAGCAACCCTTCTACGACAATTACTGGAGCCAGAATTATTTTGGGGGGTATCCACAACCTCCACCAATGCCCCAGTACGATCTGAGCTTCCAGGGGCAGTACCCATCTTGGGACTCCTTAGCCCCGCAGTACCCGCCTCCTCCTACAAAATGATCGGTATCATTGTTCCACCTTTTAAGGTTGTTTTTTACTATGAGGCCATAGTCGAATTCAAGCTTAGGAGGGAGTTGGAACAGTTTCTATCCTTTAGTTTTTAGTTTTTATTGTTTTGTGTTTTGTCATTTATTTCTCTTAGTTATTAGTTGTTCGTAGGATCCACACTCTATCTAGTGTAATTGTGGATGTCTAATGTCATGTGTCATCTCGTTGCTTGTACATGGAAATTAGGGGTAAATTTGAAAATTTTTAGTGCTTTTGCAAGCTTGGGATGTTTAACTTTGAGCACATAACTTAAGAAAATAATTGGGTTTGTCAACTCTAAAATAGGAAATCACAATTTTACATTCCTATTGTTCCTAAAAAGTGGATAGAATTGGTTGTTTGAGTCTAAACTGACTAAATGATAATGAGACCTTAATTTGAAATAAGAGAGAGAAACCTCTTAATTACTACACAGGTCAGTAAGGAGGGACACATAATAATTTCCAAAGGTTCAGTCAATTAATCTTGTGATCTATCCACCCCATTGTTTTCATACCTCACCATAAGAACTGGAAGTACATTATGGTTTTCATCTCTTTGATTGCATCCCATGTAGACAGGTCTTGCATTGCAACTATTTTCACATATTTTTGCATGAAAAAAAGATAGAATAGTTATACATGCACATTATCCTTATGTGTGTGTCATTTAGTTGCATAACTATCATTTTGTAGCTGCATTCACATTTTTGTGCATATAGTACATCATGCATCTTATGTCTTCTGAAACATTAAAGGTGATGAACTTGTTCCATACCTTATGAATGCTTCAAGTGTATAAGTTATGCAGCAATAAGTGAGCCCGACAAATAATTCATTGTCATCTATGAAAATAAGGGCTTGAGAAAAAAAGAATTGAAATATATATATATATATATATATATATATATATATATATATATATATATATATATATATATATATTGAGAAGTAAGTAGGAATGAGAGGGCGAAAGGAATCTGTTCTCACTTGCATACTAAGAAGAATAAGCACATGGTGTAGTTTTCTTAGATATTCCATCTCACCTTGAGACGTAATGATAGTGCATGCATCATTCCACCAAAAATGTAGCATTAGGGCATTTTCACGTGCATATGCATCATTTAGGTCATTATGGTTTTTGTGCATTTTAAAACCGTATAATGCTTCCATTTCTTCCACAAGCCACCCATTCCATCCACCCGTTGCTCGAATTGGTAGGCCACCGTGATTTTCTCCTCACTTGTTAGTACCAGGAGAGCTGCTTCCATGTAGATGGTAGTTAGGGCGAGCAATGTAGATAGGAGATCACAAGATGCACCGAGTCTGGACTGGAGGATTTTATTATGTTAACTGCCTTATGTGATAGTGTTCATCAATTTTGAGGTAGATATCTTTTATGGATGATCATTGTCACCTTTAGGGTAATTATCATTCTGTGGTTAGTGAGGGCCGAAATGTGAATGTCTGGCGGGGATCATATGGCACAGTCTGTTGTGATAATCTGTTCTTTAGTTGACCTTCGCAATTCTATTCTAGAGTTTTTTTGCTCGAGGATGAGCAATGTTCAAGCTTAGGGGAGTTTGATGCGATGATTTTGAGTCGCATTTATAGACTTGTTTTACTCGCATTTTATGTGTTTATTGGTCACTTTGGTGGTTAATATTACATATTTCACTTATTTTAGTCTATGATCCTTCTCAGTGTCAAATCTCTCTTATTTTGTCATTTTGAGCATAAATGATTATAATTATAGGTTTTATCTCGACTGATGTGGTTTTGTTTTGTAATTTTAGGAAAAACACATATCTGCTGCTGTCGATACCATCGACAGCAGTCGATACTATCGACACAGCCACAGGCAGGCAGCCGCAAGGAGTAGCACAGAGTCGATACCATCGACAGGGAAGTCGATGGTAGCGACTTACCATCAGGTTGCCAGTGACCAGCCAGTCGATACTATCGACCCCAGAGTCGATACTATCGACACATGTAGCTTCAATGACGGAAAAGGGATAAAACCGACGCTTAAGGGTGTCGGGTCGATGGTATCGAGCAAGCAGCAGGCGCAATGACAGAAAAGAAAGAAGGCTTGCTGATATCGCGAGGGGTCGATACCATCAACCCGTGTCGATGGTATCGACGCCGTCAGATTAAAGTTTGTTTCAGATCGACTCTAATCCAACGGTTGTGATATTTTTGCAACCTAACTCGGTGATTATACCTAATGACGGAGGCCAAGAGTAGGGTATCACATCATTAGCCGCTGCACACGTCCCGAGAAGGTGTGGAGAAAAGAACGGAGCCCAGAAGCACGCCCCAGCCGTTCCGGAAGCTGAAGAAGACGTTCTCCACCGCCGAAAGGCTGTAGATCGTGCACTCTATGCCGAGGAACGATTGGATCTTCTCCGTTCAAGGGTTTCATCACTTATTCACGTTTTTCTCCATGTTTCCCCTTTCTTCAACCATGTCTTGCTCTGAGATGAACATGCGAGGCTAATCCCCTTTGTCTTTAGGACCGAGAGTAGCCCGGGGAAGCATTGTATGACATTTTTATCATAGTAATTCATAATTTGTCTCTTAGATCCGTGGTATGATTTCATTTTCTCAATTATATTGTTATGCTTGATCACCATAATGATAATCTAATGCCTTTAATTGCTTTGAAAGAAGAATTAACGGTTGAAAAGAGATGAAATTCACATTAATTAATAAATCCCCTGAACAAGGTGATGTACGGTTAATGGTGGAAACCCAGAGGTCGATTCTAATGCACCTAGTTTAGGGTATAGGTTACTACGACGGTGGAACCGACCTAGACTTAGGTAGTGAATTGTACCACGACAGTGGACAATTCTGACTACAGGCCACTACCCGGATTGAGAGATGAACCTGAGTAACTATATGGAAATTCATACAATGAAAACCCGCGGTGAAACCACAACCCTAAAGATCTCCATTTGAATTGATTAAACTAAACACTTAATCGATTGCTTTGTTTTATTTTATTTTCTTTTATTTCACAACAATTCTCATAACCTTTTTATTGGTCTAGCTGATTGCGAGTAGTTAGTAGTAGTCTACTGATAATTTAGTGACCCTGAGTTCGACTCGGGCCTCACAAGGGCCTATACTACATTGACGCGTGCACTTGCGTTATACACACGGTAAAATCATGTCATTACTACATTCCTAAGTGATAAGATCAAACAGTTAGAGAATATTAGACAAGAGAGTATGACAATTGGTAAGTATGAGGCACACTTTCAAGTTTGTCAAATTACTGCCCGCAGCTTGTACCAGATGACATTGAGAAGTACAGAAGATTTTAACAAGGATTAAGATAAGAGATTAGACATAGTGTATCAACTATTGGTTAGAGGGATAGAGAAAATTTTGGTGAATTTTTGGAAGAAGCAACATGGGTAGAAGAGTCAGTTAATGTTGATAAGTAGTCTAAGAGCAAGAGAAGACCTGGAGACTTCAGTGGAGGAGGATAAAACAATGGTACATACAGAGGAGGTGGTGGTTTCTTTTCCAAGATAGGATGATGACTTGGTTGTTTTAGAAGAGAAGGATGTAGTTCTTCATGAAGTGGAGGAAGGCCCAATTCTAGTAGATGGATTACACCGCCCAGGTGGACACCTCCAACTAGGTCTTTAGGATCATTAGTGTCAGTAATAGGCCTACAAAGACAAGATGCATGCATGTGTGACAATTGTGGTAGGGTACATGATGTGCACAAATTATATCATCTTTTGGATCATGTTTGGTTGCATATCCATGTTGTTTTGACTCAGTTATCACTCTCATTCATGCTAGATTCTATATTTTTAGCTATTCTTACTTGTCTCATGGTTTGTATTGTAGGTACTACATATTGCAATGCAATTATGACTAATATATCATATTATCTCTTATTGTATCACTCCTCAAGTATCTACATGTTTTGGGGTTTGAAATTGCGCAAATACCATTTTTTACGGCATGTAAATCGGACCTACACACTGAAAGTTATGAGCAAAATACACAACAGCCCAGAACAGCGAGGTGCACGCCGTGCACCTGGGAATTTCAGGCAGATAAAAGTTTCTAGAACGTTGCACAACATGCACCTGGGAGCCAAAAGTTTCAGGAAAGTTGCACGACGTGAATTTCCAAAGTGCACGCCGTGCACCTGGCAGTTTCAGCATTTTGTAAAATACGAGTTTTTGTTTAAAACAAAGTAGGAACTTAATGGGCAGTTATGCTCGGTCATTTATGAACGTTCCCTCGTCCCAGAGCAAGCCTAGAGAAGAGGAGGGCGATTTTGAGGAGATCAAGGGTGGTTTCTTGGGAAAGGAGTCCATTTCTTCTTCTCTTCTTCTCCATTGTCTTCTCCAAGGTGCAGCCAAGCTTCCCCAACTTCGTGCAGCTTCTTGGGAGAGGAGCCAGTCCGTTTTGGAGTAGCTTTAGGAGTGGGATTTCGTCCCCAAGACGGAATTCTACTTCTCTTGGGTTATACTTTCAATTCTCCTAGCTTTTCATTCTCTAAACCATGTTAAACTCTGAAAATTCTGTAGCATTTCTGCAATACATGATCTTGGATGAGTAGAATCCGAATCTTGGACATGGGAGAGTAACTCCCATGTCATAGCTTGTATGAACTTATGAATTTCGTACTAAATGTTAGTTTCTTGCATATTCCAAGAGTTGTTTCAGATCTGAAATGCTTGTTTGTGTGATTGGCCATCATACTTGCATGTTTTATACTTTCTTTCATAATCTGAGAAGATGTGTTTGAGAGTATGGAGTTACTCTTTTGGCAATTTTTCCTTGACCGCGAGAGTGGCTGGGATTATGTTAACGAGCAAGGTTTGTGATTTGAAATGAAATACATACACGAGAGTGATGTATGGAGTTAAAATCGTCATCACTTCACCGGGAGGTGAGTGATGACTACAAACCTCCTTTACAAGTTAATTAACATGTTTAAATTCATATTTTAATATAAGCTATGATGTGATAGTGAAATCCCAAGTCTAAGATCCTTCCAAATCTATATCTTAACCTTTCTTAAGTGATAATTTACTGTTTTGTTTTAAATTTATAATCTAGTTGTTCTAATCCAATCATCTTATGTACAATGATCTAGATTATTGAAAATCATAACTCTTGCGCCTAACTAACCAACGCTCCTTGTGTTCGACCTCGACTACAACTACTCTCGTATACTTGCGGGATATAGCTAGTTGAGTAAAAGATCATTCTTATGATTGAAACTCGTTAGTGTAAACAACCAACAAGTTTTTGGCGCCGTTGCCGGGGAGCATCGATATTCCTGTTAGAGTAAGAGTTTTTGATAAGTAAATGAGACTAGATCCCATCCTTCATATCCACCATCATATCCATAAATCATAATTCATCATGATCATCATAACTTGTTGTATCTTCCATGTTTGTTTTTATATCTCACTCACCTTGTTTATTTGCAGGAGCATATGGCGTGTTCATAAAAAGATCCTTGAACCGTGCATATCTCTACATTCAGAAAATGAACACACTATTTGCAGCCCTCATGGATCAAGAAGGAGTGAAACCCAAACATGTATGGAGGAATCACAACCCACACAACCATCATCCATGTCACCATCATATAAACAACATTCACCCATGCCACCTACATCCATACCACCATCAATCACACCTAATTCACCGCCATCATATATACCACCAACACCCATACCACATTCTTCCACACCCTCATATTCACCACCTTCATCCATACCACATACACCACCATGTACGCCACATCCACCTAATCCTCCATATCCACATGAAGAACTAATCAAGGAGGATGATCTTCCTCTTAAGAACTACTTTGGTACAGATGCAATGCACATGAGTGGGCCTATTAATATTTCAGAATTTGAGGCAAAGGAGTTTTCTATCAGCCCAACCATCATACAATTGCTACAGCTGAATGCATTTGGAGGGACACCAATGGAGGATCCAAACCTCCACATTGCTGAATTTCTGCAGTTGCTAAGCACCATAAAGATATATGGTGTTCCTACTGATGGGATACGCCTAATCCTTTTTCCATTCTCTCTTAGAGATAGAGCCAAGGCATGGCTCTATACTTTGCCAAAGAAGTCAATCGGCACTTGGGAGGAGCTTCTAAAGGTCTTTTTTGCAAGATATTTTCCACCTAGCAAAACTTTGCATCTAAGGAGTCAACTCATCAATTATTCTCAAAGGGATGGAGAGACTTTGTATGATGCATGGGAGAGGTTCAAAGATCTTCAACATCTTTGTCCACATCACGGTCTAAGCAATTGGCTTCTATTGCAATCTTTCTATAATGGTTTGTGCTACAATACAAGGATGTCTATTGATGCAGCTGCAAATGGAGCTCTAATGAACAAATCTTATGGAGAAGCCTATGCTATTATTGAAGATATGGCATCAAATTATTTCCAATGGAGTATGACTACAAGCTACCACCCATCCTTTTCACATACTACTTCTAAAATGCAAATGGAAGATCACATGGTTGATGCTATAGACTTGATTGCAATAAGGCTAGACACTTTGTCACAAAGGTTTGAGAATCTAAGCACACAACTAATTCAAACAGCCAACAATATTTGTGATGCATGTGGGTTACTTGGACACTCATCTTCTACATGTTATGCTTCTTCTATTTATTATCCAATGGTCTACACTCCACCGGACTTCTACAACAATGTGAACTCGAATTTCATTCAGCCACAACAACCACAAGTAACTTCTAGATTAGAGTCCATGCTTGCAACATTTATTTCAACTCAAATACAGCAAAATGAGGAGTTCCATCAACAAAGACAATCAATGAAGGGTGCCATTTGCCAACTCTCTTCTAAGATGGAGACTATAGCCACTCATGCACACATCTTAGAGAAACAAATTGCCCAGCAAGCTCTTCCTAGCAAAGAAGCATTTCCACCTTTCTTGCCTAGTCCACCGGAGACAAATCCTACATATTTCAGGCCGGTGACATTGAAGAATGGAGTTGTTATAGAGTTATATCCTTCAAAGTATGATGGTGTTGATATCCATGATGATTATGAAGTTGCAACTAAAGGGGAGAAAGCTACAACACATGGTCTACATGTTGATTCTTCAAGCAAGCTACATGTCCTTCCTCCTCACATTCTAGATGACACATTGCTTTATAATGATAACACTCTTCCCAACTCATATTTTGATGATGCTTCAAAGGAGAATGAAAAGACAAATAGTATTGGCATACAAAAGACTATTCTTGCTACAGCTAATAGGTGCTTTCGCTTGCCCCAAATCAAGGACATATTTGCAAGGAGGCATCAATCTTTAGCACAACAATTTCCAGCTGCAAATCAGAGCACTGGTCCTCCATGGACTTTGATGTGTCCACCATGATGAGGTACCCGGTTGCAACCTTTTTAGTTTGATTTATGCAGTGAGGACACTGCATATTTCAAGCTTAGGGGGGAGCAACCGGATGGTAACCTAGTTCTTTTAGATTTTCCCTTTCATGTTATTTGCTTCGTGTCATTTGCTTTTGTTTTGTGTTCACATTTCAGTCTTTTATTTTCAATTCTGCTCTTCTGGTGGCAAATGTAGTATGATATGAGGTTTATCTTTTATATGTGGATAGAACTTCTATGCTTAACTGATTGTCCTCTTTTTATGAGAAATATCATTTGGAGAAATTGTAAAAGGCATGCATTAATCAAATGAAACATTTTGGCCATCGACATGTGCTTAACCTTGGTTTATGCTTCTAGCCTGAACATTCATCTTTCACATCCTTGATTGCTTAAAACATGTAATGGTTTCAATTTTTTTTGAGTAAATCAAGTTTACAACATCATTTGGAATACGAGATGCCCTTGCCAAGCTCTTAGTGCATTTTCAATCACTCTTTCAATGAAAATTTTTCAAAACAAATGAATGAAATCTAGCTAATGTTGCAATTTAGTTGACTCTCCTATATTTTGGAAAAAAATTTAAAATTTCTTTTGGCTTATCTCACCTTTATACCCTATAAAAGATGGCTAAACCGCCCACATATCATGCTAGCCTAGTGTAAGTCCGATCTGGCCACGATGGTTAGGTGGTATATCTTAAAAGAGGGTAAAATACCCCAACTGACACTCCATGTGTGCATAAGCCTACATTATCATCCGAGTGGCAGAACCCATAATCCTTTATCATATCACTTTTAGGAAAGAAGGAGAGTACAACTAAAATTGTCAATTTTAACTAAGATTTTAGCATTTGTATCCTTAATAGTTGAGAGTTTGAGTTGCACATCCACTAATTGCTTGGCTTGGTCATCCAAATTCTACCTAGTGTTGTTTAATTGATTGATTCAACTAATTGATGCCACCCCTGCTGAACTAAAAATATCTTTCTTGGATGTTTGAGTTGAATTGATGGCTATGAGTATAAACATGTTGATCATGGTTGGTTTGGTCTTATATACATCTTTCATTTCATTGATCTATGCATGAACTTGACAATTCCTTCATTTGTGTTTCTATGCTCTTTTTGCTTGAGGACAAGCAATAGTTTAAGCTTAGGGGGATTTGATGTGCACAAATTATATCATCTTTTGGATCATGTTTGGTTGCATATCCATGTTGTTTTGACTCAATTATCACTCTCATTCATGCTAGATTCTATATTTTTAGCTATTCTTACTTGTCTCATGGTTTGTATTGTAGGTACTACATATTGCAATGAAATTATGACTAATATATCATATTATCTCTTATTGGATCACTCCTCAAGTATCTACATGTTTTGGGGTTCTAAATTGCGCAAATACCACTTTTTACGGCATGTAAATCGGACCTACACACTGAAAGTTATGTGCAAAATACACAACAGCCCAGAACAGCGAGGTGCACGCCGTGCACCTGGGAATTTCAGGCAGATAAAAGTTTCTGGAACGTTGCACAGCGTGCACCTGGGAGCCAAAAGTTTTAGTAAAGTTGCACGACGTGAATTTCCAAAGTGCACGCCGTGCACTTGGCAGTTTCAGCATTTTGTAAAATATGAGTTTTTGTTTAAAACGAAGTGGGAACTTAATGGGCAGTTATGCCCAGTCATTTATGAACGTTCCCTCATCCCAGAGCAAGCCTAGAGAAGAGGAGGGCGATTTTGAGGAGATCAAGGGTGGTTTCTTGGGAAAGGAGTCCATTTCTTCTTCTCTTCTTCTCCATTGTCTTCTCCAAGGTGCAGCCAAGCTTCCCCAACTTTGTGCAGCTTCTTGGGAGAGGAGCCAGTCCGTTTTGGAGCATCTTTAGGAGTGGGATTTCATCCCCAAGACGGAATTCTACTTCTCTTGGGTTACACTTTCAATTCTCCTAGCTTTTCATTCTCTAAACCATGTTAAACTCTGAAAATTCTGTAGCATTTCTGCATTACATGATCTTGGATGAGTAGAATCCGAATATTGGACATGGGAGAGTAACTCCCATGTCATAGCTTGTATGAACTTATGAATTTCGTACTAAATGTTAGTTTCTTGCATATTCCAAGAGTTGTTTCAGATCTGAAATGCTTGTTTGTGTGATTGTCCATCATACTTGCATGTTTTATACTTTCTTTCATAATCTGAGAAGATGTGTTTGAGAGTATGGAGTTACTCTTTTGGCAATTTTTCCTTGACCGCGAGAGTGGCTGGGATTATGTTGACGAGCAAGGTTTGTGATTTGAAATGAAATACATACACGAGAGTGATGTATGGAGTTAAAATCGTCATCACTTCACCGGGAGGTGAGTGATGACTACAAACCTCCTTTGCAAGTTAATTAACATGTTTAAATTCATATTTTAATATAAGCTATGATGTGATAGTGAAATCCCAAGTCTAAGATCCTTCCAAATCTGTATCTTAACCTTTCTTAAGTGATAATTTACTGTTTTGTTTTAAATTTATAATCTAGTTGTTCTAATCCAATCATCTTATGTACAATGATCTAGATTATTGAAAATCATAACTCTTGCGCCTAACTAACCAACGCTCCTTGTGTTCGACCTCGACTACAACTACTCTCGTATACTTGCAGGATATAGCTATTTGAGTAAAAGATCATTCTTATGATTGAAACTCGTTAGTGTAAACAACCAACAGTACACTCTGAAGAGTATTGGGGAGTCTCTACTCAAACGTACTATCACTATGGACATATGGGACACATCAAAAGGGACTACCCAAAGCTTCAGTATATTTCATAACAAGGTTCACATGTATAGTTTCAACCTTCGTAGAGATATACTCCAGTTATAGGGAAAAGTTCTCCTGTAGTCTTAGGTTCTAGAGGGGAGCATCTAGTACTAGTAGTGGGAAGAACGACAATGTGGCAGAGGGAGAGATATATGACGCTTCTTCTTAATGACACCATCTAAAGGTGTAGTCTTACCCATACTTGTGACAGGTGATGTGCTTATCTTTAACAACATTTTTGTTACAATATTTATAGATCATGGTGTGACACATTCTTTCATTCAAAGATCGATAGTTAGTGTCTTATGAATTGTTGTTAAAAGTCCCATTAGGTAACTCATCAGTTTTGACAAAAGTATGTCATGGATGTATGCTGACTTTTAGCAGCTATAAAATAGTAGTTAATCTCATACCATTAGATATTAATTCTTTTCAAATCATTTTGGGTATAGACTTCCTTAAGATATATCATGTCCAATTGGATTGTTCGAAGAAAGAAGCTATCTTTTAGCAAGGTGGTTTTTCATGTCATTAGAGGATACACCAGAGTTTTACCCACATGTATAATATCAGTTGTTGTAGCTGATAAGATGATGAGAAAGGGATGTGAGGTCTTTTTAGCACATGTGCTAGATGCTAGGGTAGAGAGCAAAATAGTTGGTATAGCAGATGTTCCAGTAGTATGTGAGTTTCCAGACGTCTTTCCTGATGAATTACCCAGTTTAACACATGAAAGAGATATTGACTTTTAGATATAGATTATACCTAGTATCCACCCAATATCATTACCTACCTATATAATGGCACATGTAGAGTTAAAGGAGTTAAAAGTTCAGTTATAGGAGTTATCGGACAAGATATATATTAACCTACTACATCACCTTAAGGAGCTCTAGTACTGTTTGTTAAGAAGAAGTATGGAACCATGTGGTTGTGCATAGACTGCATGAAATTGAATAAGATAATCATTAAGAATAAATATCCTTTGCCTAGGATTGATGACTTATTTGATCAACTACGTGAAGCAATAATCATTTAAAAGATAGACCTCAGTCAAGATATCATCAGTTAAGAATAAAGACATCTGATGTACCTAAGTCAACATTCAAAATAAGGTATGGGCATTATGGGTTTGTAGTCATGTCTTTTGGACTGACAAATGCCCCTACAACTTTTATGGACATGATGAACATGGTTTTTATACCATATCTAGATTAGTTCATAGTATTATTTATAGACGATATTCTTATATATTCCATAGATGCAAAACAACATGAGAAACATCTAAGTATATCCCTACAACTGTTAAGGCAGCATAAGCTCTATGCTATGTTTAGCAAATGTCAATTTTGGTTGTCTGAAGTATCTTTTCTTGGACATGTCATATGAGGAGAAGGAGTCAGTGTTGACCCTAAAAAGGTAGAATCTATTCTTCAGTGGGAGCAACCTACAACCCCTACTAAGATCAGAATCTTTCTAGGGTTAGCGGGATATTATAGGAGGTTTATAAGAAACTTCAGTGCAATTGCAGTACCTCTTACATGCTTAAAAAGAAAGGGTTACCTTTTATTTGGTCTGAATTTTGTGAGAAAAGTTTTCAACCACTAAAGAAGAAGTTAATGTGAGAACTCATTACACTAAATGAGATTACTAAAAACATAAAACACAATCAATCACTAAATAATCACATACCCAAAAATATGGGTAAATTAAAACTGATTTCAACGTCAACACCCACTCAAAAACATTTGCATGATAACCCAACATCTCTTATATCCATACTATGCTAAGAATTTGATACAAATTGTTCTATTGCCTTAGGGTGAGACCCATGTCCCAACAAGAGATATAACCTCCAACAACGCTTATTGATTACAACCTTTTAGGTAATGAGATAGTTTAAGCAGCTTAATCATATACAACAAATAGGCTCAACAACACTGATGATTAACAAAATACATAAAGGAGCTGATAACAATTATCATCATCAAGCTGACTATCATCATTTTCATTATTAACCGTATAAGAGATTCAATAGCATATGCATAACTAGCATAAGCAAGTCTAGTAGCATATTATCTCTATTAACATGAATAAGTCTAGCATCATAAGAATATCTAATAACATTAGCATGTCTAACAGTTTGAACAGATCAATATCATAAGTAGAGCTATCAACATAAGCACGAGTATTTGAATAAGCATGATTAGCAGTATATACATTTCTAATTATAGAAGCATGGATAGCATGTTAAACATAACTAACAACATGATATAGCTAGCATCCTAATTATAATCAGCAGTAGCAGTATAGATATCAACATAAGCATGACTACTATATGTACACATTTACAATCTTATGCATATCCACCACATAAGTATAATTACTCTCTCTTAATTGTACTAAGCATCATCTTTATGTAAAGAGAACAAACAAGGGTTATCATCCAATGTGAAACGTTGTGTATAACCCTAAACAGATATGCTATACGGTTGTATTACATCTTTTATTATGCCTTGAGGAAATTGAGGATACCACTCAAAATCCAACTGACCACTGCTAAGTAGAAATCAGTGCCATACAAGATCTAAGAAGAGCTGAACTCCTAAGATCTTCTCCTCCCCCGATCAGTATAGGTCCGCCACAATGACACATAAGGTCAAGCTACTAACAACCTAGTCTGTCCTTGGTACAAGTCACGACACTAGTGATAGGAGGTGGTACACATACCCTACCATCCGAGGTACAACTACAGTTGTCCTCCAATATCATCACATATATAATCCCCGAGACACGACCATAGTCATTCTCAAACTGAGGGCTATGTATGACCGCAGTCATCCTCCCTAAACACTTGAATTTAGGATAACAAACACCCTGCATACTCATCAGTATGCGCTCCAAGTTTCCCTTAGGAATATTCATTTCACCATCTGGCAAGTTTTAACACTCAGATGGATCTATGGCACAGAGCACTACATGATTAGAGTTTAACTTGATTAGTTATGCCAATTGGGTGAATTAAGGCTGCATCAAACAAGTGGACATACAAACCCTAATTCACTTCTAACAAGAATATACATATCATAACTTTAAAACATATAAAATGTGTGAAACATAATTTCTCATCTCATCATCACATGGTACTGTTCACTTGCCATTCATGAGACCACACTAGGCATCATACTATCACAAGATATAAATACTTTTCACTATATCACATGGTATCAACCCTTATCAAAACAAGAGGATTACACCTCATTCAGGGCTCAACCATGCCCAAAGGTCATTAAGACATTCATACTATTCCCTGCAAGATCATCATTATCTTTCCATGCATTATAACAAGGCTCAAAAACATCACTTACATATAATACACCAGATCAACACAATATTGCATTAATGAGCTAGGAGATATTCATAAACAATCATAGAAGGGCTATATTAACATTAAGAACATTCCTTTATTACATCAAAATGCAAGGAATATAGATATGATTAACACTCATCATATTCATAATGCACATATTTAGCATAGGAAAGTATCAACCATGTGGCTATGATAGCCACCAATGAACACATTAAGGTTATGATCATGTTAAGGAGGTTATTCTACCATCAATACATCATATAAGAATTTTAAGCATGAATAATAATATTTATCTATTTGCATTAGAGTTAGGTTCAACATGATAAATTATATCAATGTTACTAATCAAAAATCATGCCCAAACCCTAACTCATGACATCCCCATTGGATCATGGATGCATAAGGTGAAGCATCACCATCACATACATTCTATTCTCAAGTATGAACCCACACATAAATCAAGGTATAACCATTGGGTTATATCATACTAGGGTTTTGACAACAGTAAAAGAGTACTCCATGATTGTATTAGTCATTCAAGGACTATTCATACCCAATTACCATTATTTAGTTATATTAAAGCTAGGTATAACAAGATATAACTCATTAGGGTTACATATCAAAATAATATGGTTATCATCCTTTCTATTCATATGAGTGAATAGTTAATAATACCTTATTAAGGGTAACCCTCCATTTGTTCCATCATCATTCAACCCATATCGTCATACCACAATGTCACCCAGAACCATTGGATATTTAAAAGGTAAAACCATTGATTGTTTACATAAGTAAACACCTTGGATAAACCACCTATGAAGTCATTGATTTGTTCTCTAGAAAGAGTCACCATCTAACCCTAGACATCCCTTGATTAACAACACAAAAAGTTCCATTGAGAGTAGGGTAAAACCCACAATCGACTATTCATTTAAAACAAGCCATCCATTGTCAACAATTAAGCTCCTTAAGTTGATCATATAAAGGAAACCATCTAAATCACATTATTAGGACCAACATATTACATTAACTATCATTCCACTTTATTTTAGAAATAAATAGTAGATCTTGACCATTGGGTCTAGTTCATATATTAAAACCATCAATTATAGTATAGGTCCGACCATTGCATCAAATGACCCAAGAAACCATTGGTCTAAGGCTTAATTGATGATACAACTACAATGCTTGACTCAACATAGGTTTTAGAGACCTGATCCACCATCATTAGTGACCATTAAATCACCCTAGGTTGTTAGATCAACACTATATTCATTAATCATCATCAAATATTAAGCTAATGTCATCATTGATTGATAACATCAGTAGGGTACTTAATGGTTGATCATTAAACTTCTAATTGGTACAAAACCTGAACTAAGGGGGTGACCATAGGTTGTCACCATAATTTGACACCCTTTATCATGACCATCAGTTGTCATGAAGACAACACCATAGGGTTGTTGCAATGGTACCATCATCGGGTCATGGTTTATAGAAGAAATCAACTTTAAACCCTAAAATTGACCATTGGTTGATAGGTGCTTAGCACCATAGGTTGTCAAACCAACCTGATCCAAGTCATATTATACCTTAGGAATATCATACACATGATAACAGGTTCATATAGAACTGAAATAAGAATAGGGAACATTATAAAAAATGAAATCCAAGTCAAGCATAACTTTTTAGTGCATAGATCATCATTTTCAAGCAAGAACATGATCTAGAAAGCTTATGGTAAGCAATAAATATGGAGAAAGTTATAAAACTTGCCTATAATGAGAACTTGAAACCCGACAAAGAAGAAATCTTGAGCAGGTAGGGTAGAAAATTCAAGAATAAGCTATGAATTCGTCCATCTAACACCTTTCTTCATCAAATGAGCAAACCCTAAGCATAAGGAGCAAGAAAGGTAGGGTTTTATAGCTTTAGAGCAAATTCTACCATGTAACAACAAGGTTCCAACCTGGAGTAAGGTATAAAGAAGGAGAAGAGCAAGAGAAACGAAGAAGGAAGGAAGAAAATAACTTTCCTTGGTCTTAATCCCTAGAAGATGACATTGGAAACCCTAGGTAGGGCTAAATAGAGCTCTAGGAGACCTTCTTCTCCAAAAAGAGGTTGACTTCTATCTTAGAGCACTTGGTTCTGCATAAAAATAGAGTGGATTAGTCCTCCAGGTTATAGGAATGAGAAAGAAAGCATAGTTTCGAATTTGGGCAAGGAAAGGGTCAATATAACTCATGGATAAGGATAGAAGCAAGCATGAGGTGTAAAAGTAGCTTTCCCATGTGTCTATGGCCTTAAATTATTAAGAATATACAAGCACACACACAAGAAGATCCTCTACCATACCTATTGACCTGATTGTCTTTCCTTTGTCGAATTTCCCAGCCAATCACATAATTCACTAGTTGATAGCTACTAAAGGTAGCTCATCCGTGAAGGGGTAAACCCTAAAATACCCTTAGAGAAAACACCTTCAAACAATAGCTCAACTAGGATCTCCATGGCTCAAAACACTCAAGAATGATAATATAACATATAAGGAACATATTGTATGTGAAAAATTGCAAAGAAAATCCCTCAATTGGGTAAATTGCAAAAAAGTTTAAAATGTACAGAAAATTGCATAACTTGCTCAAATAGTGTCCAAATTGGACCAAATTTGAAACTTAAGATTTTCGTATGATTTCAAAACATATAAAAAGGTTATATTAGGGTTATAAGCATTAAATTATGGTAATTAAGCTCATTCAATTTATTAAGCAAGTTCAGGGGCCTTACAACTATAAACCCCTAACAAGGATTTCACCCCGAAATCCTACGGAAAAAGAGATGTGTATTTTCTATGTATCTCATTCTATAGTTCCCATGTGGCTTCCTCTATGCCATGATGATTCCATAAAGAAATTTAATCAACCCCATCTCACTCTTATTCAACTTGTCTCATAGCTATTGTTGCTTTGACAACCCTAAGGTTGTTGAAGAAATATTGATCATATTTTTTTATAATATTTGAAATACTTTGACATGTCATCATTCAAAGCTTGATATAACTTATTTGACATGACTGTAACACTCTGTTCCTCCTATTCATAAATTCTATTTGTACTTTGGTTAGTCTGAAGGACATAACCATAAACTCATCATGGTCATGTGAATTATGTCATCCAATCTAACTCTTATGCATTGATATTGATCATTGGTTTATCTTAAAGGAACACGAAATGCATATCTATTGACCAACAAACCATCTATCCTTAATAGTGGTCTTGCCCAACTATCATTGTACCATACACAACGTTATAGAATCGCTTTTGTTTTTCCTTCCAAACAACATTTACATGGTCATCACCAACTCTCTCTCCCTCTAATTAAGGGGGAGGAACACTTGGAATGTTCATTTAATAAACATCTCCAACCTTCACATATTTCTCATATTGTTAATACATCTTGGATACTAGGATTCATTACCTTGGTATCCACCTCGTGATAAGGAACTCACATCATTATCTCATCCACTTTTACCAACATAACAAATATCAAGACATATAAGAGGATTCTTCCTAATTATTGGAAGGCTCAAAAGAAAACTCATCACAAACTTTATGATCTTGGAACCATAGTCCAAGCAAGCTTATGCTATAATAAGCTATCCACCTTATGTTTACAATGAATCCACAGATACCAAGTGGCAATGATCCACTTGAAAGTTGTGTCCTAGAAAAGAAAGGCACAAAGGGAAACATACTTCCCACATCATAGCAGCATTGTTCAGGGGTCACTCGTAAAAAGGTAACCAATTCAATTTTCATTATGCATATTACAACTTCTTATGTATCATTTTACCTTTTTCATTTTGGTTCCTTGACATTAGCATAGGAATCATCATGATTAACATATCTCATTACTCCTTCCTTGATAACTATTTATCACACTTGGGTATGTTCTCTTATTATATTGTATTTTTCAACCACTTATCAACTAGTAAATACTCATATTCCACATTTGCTTCATTAAATAGGGACCATCTCCCTTAATTTCTTTCACATGTTATGCTGATTTTACATTAACACTTTCTTACACATATAGGGTGGTCTGAGATTAACTCAGGTTCCACTTTATTCCTTTATCATTATTCTCATTCATCTTCTCATTTTATACTTATCATTGGAGTTCTATCCATCTTATGTGGATTTCATACCTTGAATCACTTTATAAGCATGGACTTATATATCTTTTACTTCATTATCTTCTTGAATCACATCTTCAAGAACTCCTCCTTTTCTTATCTGTATTCAGATTTAGATTTCATGGTGTTGTATCTTTCTCTTATAGTTACCAAACATTCAAGTTTTGATAGATAATGATGCAATTATCATCTTCTTTAAGGTAGGATTGAGATATTCACACCATGATTTCTTAATCGTTATGCTCTTTAGATTGTCTCAAAATGACTACTTGATCAGAGTAACCAGAAAGATAACAATCTAAGAGTTCCATACTTACCTTTCTTCAATAATTGAATATCTGGCCAGGGCACCCAAATACTGAGATTAGGCAATATGCACCATATTTTTATGTCATATTCCTAATTTTGACATTATCCTAGTCCTAAGTCCTAGTGTCCCTATAGACTCAGTGAACCTAAAGCTTTGATACCAACTTGTGAGAACCCATTAAACTAAATGAGATTACTCAAAACATAAAACACAATCAATCACTAAATATTCTCATACCCAAAAATATGGGTAAATTAAAACCGATTTCAATGTCAACACCCACTCAAAAACATTTGCATGAGAGCCCAAAATCTCTTATATCCATACTATGCTAAGAATTTGATACAAATTGTTCTATTACCTTAGCCACAACATATATACACAGGAGAACAATATTCATATATACCACACAAACAAACATTAATATGCTAAGAAAAGTCTGATCCGTTTGAAACATCATATACAAACTTTTCATGCCCGGACCTGAGAGTACAAGGACGACTCTAGGACACACTAGATATCTAATCAACTTCCTCAAAGATTCATTACTAAAGCTCCTCTTTGCTGCCACATGTTTGTTTTCGTCACATTCGATTACCTAAAAAAATGTGGCGAACCACAAGGGTGAGACCCATGTCCCAACAAGAGATATAACCTCCAACAACACTTATTGATTACAACATTTTAGGTAATGAGATAGTTTAAGCAGTTTTTTTATATACAACAAATAGGCTCAGCAACACTAATGATTAACAAAATACATAAAGGAGTTGATAACAATTATCATCATCAAGCTGACTATCATCATTTTCATTATTAATCGTATAAGAGATTCAATAGCATATGCATAACTAGCATAAGCAAGTCTAGTAGCATTTTATCTCTATTAACATGAATAAGTCTAGCATCATAAGAATATCTAATAACATTAGCATGTCTAATAGTTTGAACAGATCAATATCATAAGCAGAGCTATCAACATAAGCACGAGTATTTGAATAAGCATGATTACTAGTATAGACATTTCTAATTATAGAGGCATGGCTAGCATGTTAAACATAACTAACAACACGATATAGCTAGCATCCTAATTATAATCAGCAGTAGCAGTATAGATATCAACATAAGCATGACTACTATATGTACACATTTACAATCTTATGCATATCCACCACATAAGTATAATTACTATCTCTTAATTGCGCTAAGCATCATCTTTATGTAAAGAGAACAAACAAGGGTTATCATATAATGTGAAGCATTGTGTATAACCCTAAACAAATATGCTATACGACTATATTACACCTTTTATTATGCCATGAGGAAATTGAGGATACCACTCAAAATCCAACTGACCACTACTAAGTTAAAATCAGTGCCATACAAGATCTAGGAAGAGTCGGACTCCTAAGATCTTCTTCGCCCCCGGTCAATACAGGTCCGCCACAACGACACATAAGGTCAAGCTCCTAACAGCCTAGTCTGTCCTTGGTACAGGTCACGACACTAGTGAAAGGAGGTGGGTACGCATACCCTACCATCTGAGCTACAACCATAGTTGTCCTCCAATATCATCACATATATAATTCTTGAGACACGACCGCAACCATTCTCAAACTGAGGTCTAGGTATGACTGCAATCATCCTCCCTAAACACTTGAATTTAGGATGACAAGCACCCCACATACTCATCAATATGCGCTCCCAGTTTCCCTTAGGAATACTCATTTCACCATCTGGCAAGTTCTGACACTCAGATGGATATACGACACAGAGCACTACATGATTAGAGTTTCAATTGATTAGTTATGCCAATTGGGTGAATTAAGGCTACATAAAACAAGTGGACATACAAACCCTAATTCACTTCTAACAAGCATATAAATATCACAACTTCAAAAGATATAAAATGTGTGAAACATAATTTCTCATCTCATCATCACATGGTACTATTCACTTATCATTCATGAGACCACACTAGTCATCATACTATCACAAGATATAAATCCTTTCCACTATATCACAGGGTATCAACCCTTATCAACACAAGAGGATTACACCTCATTCATGGCTCAACCATGCCCAAAGGTCATTAAGACCATCATACTATTCCCTGCAAGATCATCATTATCTTTCCATGCCTTATAACAAGGCTCAACAACATCACTTACATATACACCAGATCAACACAATATTGCATTAATGAGCTAGGAGATATGCATAAACAATCATAGAAGGGCTATATTAACATTAAGAGCATTCCTTTATTACATTAACATGCAAGGAATCAAGATATGATTAACACTCATCGTATTCATAATACACATGTTTAGCATAAGAAAGTATCAACCATGTGGCTATGATAGCCACCAATGAACACATTAAGGTTATGATCATGTTAAGGAGGTTATTCTACCATCATTCCATCATATAAGAATGTTAAACATGAATAATCATATTTATCTATCTACATTATAGTTTGGTTCAACATGATAAATTATATCAATGTTACTAATCATGACTCATACCCAAACCCTAACTCATGACATCCCCATTAGATCATGGACGCATAAGGAGAAGCATCACCATCACATTCCATTCTATTCTCAAGTATGAACCCACACATAAATCAAGGTATAACCATTGGGTTATAGCATACTAGGGTTTTAACAATAGTAACAGAGTACTCCATGATTGTATTAGTCATTCAAGGACTATTCATACCCAATTACCATTGTTTAGTTATATTAAAGCTAGGCATAACAAGATATACCTCATTAGGGTTACATATCAACACAATATGGTTATCATCCTTTCTATTCATATGAGTTAATAGGTAAGACTACCTTATTAAGGGTAACCCTCCATTTGTTTCATCATCATTCAACCCATATCGCCATACCACAATGTCACCCAGAACCATTGGATGTTTAAAAGGTAAGACCATTGATTGTTTACATAAGTAAACAACTTGGATAAACCACCTATGAAGTCCTGTATTTGTGCTCTAGAAAGAGTCACCATCTAACCCTAGACATCCCTTTATTAAAAACATAAAAAGTTTCACTGAGAGTAGGGTAAAACCCACAGTCGACTATTCATTTAAAACAAGCCATCCATTGTCAACAATTAAGCTCCTTAAGTTGATCATATAAAGGAAACCATCTAAATCACATTATTAGGACCAACATATTACATTATCTATCATTCCAATTTATTGGAGAATTAAATAGTATATCTTGACCATTGGGTCAAGTTCATATATTAAAACCATCAATTACAGTATAGGTCCGACCATTGCATCAATTGACCCAAGAAACCATTGGTCTAAGGCTTAATTGATGATACAACTACAATTCTTGACTCAAAATAGGTTTTAGAGACCTCATCCACCATAATTAGTGATAATTAAATTACCATAGGTTGTTAGATCAACACTATATTCATTAATCAACATCAAATATTAAGCTAATGTCGTCATTGATTGATAACATTAGTAGGGTACTTAATGGTTGATCATTAAGCTTCTAATTGATACAAAACCTGACCTAAGGGGGTAACCATAGGTTGTCACCATAATTTTACACCCTTGATCACGACCATAATTTGTCATGAAGACAACACCATAGGGTTGTTGCAATGGTACCATCATCGGGTCATGGTTTATAGAAGAAATCAACTTTAAACCCTAAAATTGACCATTGGTTGATAGGTGCTTAGCACCATAGGTTGTCAAATCAACATGAACCAGGTCATATTATACCTTAGGAATAATTTACACATGATCACAGGTTCATCTAGAACTGAAATAAGAACAAGGAACATTATAAAAAACGAAATCCAAGTCAAGCATAGGTTTTTAGTGCATAAATCATCATTTTCAAGCAAGAACATGATCTAGAAAGCTTATGGTAAGAAATAAACGTGGAGCAAGTTATAAAAATTGCCTCTAATGAGAAGATGAAACCCCACACAGAAGAAATATCAAGTAGGTAGGGTAGAAAATCCAAGAATAAGCTATGAATTCGTCCATCTAGCACCTTTCTTCATCAAATGAGCAAACCCTAAGTATAAGGAGCAAGAAAGGTAGGGTTTTAGAGCTTTAGAGCAAATTCTACCATGGAATAACAAGGTTCCGACCTAGAGTAAGGTCTAAGGAAGGAGAAGAGAAAGAGAAATGAAGAAGTAAGGAAGAAAATAACTTGCCTTGGTCGAAATCCCTAGAAGATGACCTTGGAAACCCTAGGTAGAGCTAAATGGAGCTCTAGGAGACCTTCTTCTCCAAAAAGAGGTTGTCTTCTACCTTAGAGCACTTGGTTCCGCAGAAAAACAGATTGGATTCATTGATCCAGGTTAGAGGAAAGATAAAGCAAGCATAGTTTCGAATTTGGGCAAGGAAGGGGTAAATATAGCCCCTGGATAAGGATAGAAGCAAGCATGAGGTGTAAAAGTAGCTTTCCCATGTGTCTATGGCCTTAAATTATTAAGAATATACAAGCACACACACAAGAAGATCCTCTACCGTACCTATTGACCCAATTGTCTTTCCTTTGTCGAATTTCCCATCCAATCACATAATTCACTAGTTGATAGCTACTAAAGGTAGCTCATCTGTGAAGGGGTAAACCCTAAAATACCCTTAGAGAAAACACCTTCAAACATTGGCTCAGCTAGGAGTCCCATGGCTCAAAACACTCAATAATGATAATATAACATCTAAGGAACATAATGTATGTGACGAATTGCAAAGAAAACCCCTGAATTGGGTAAATTGCAGAAAAGTCCAAAATGTACTAGAAAATTGCATAACTTGTTCAAACAATGTCCAAATTGGACCAAATTTGAACTTAAGATTGTCTTATGATTTCAAAACATATTAAAAGGTTAGATTAGGGTTCTAAGCATTCAATTATGGTAATTAAGCTCATTCAACTTATTAAGCATGTTCAGGGGCCTTACAGTTAACCACAACACCAGTCTTGATTTTACTAGAGGTAGGTAATGGTTTTAAAGTAAGTATGAAATCCGGTATGGTGTTACAATCTAAATAACTCTTTTATGCATTTGAGAAAATTCTTTAGCTTAAGGCCACTTGGTTTTCTAGAGGAACCCAACTGATACTTGTTTATGTTGGATTTGTTTTCAATTATTTTACACACATTACCCACAAAAGATGGCTAAGTTGCCCATATATCATTTTAACTAGTGTAAGTGCAATCTAGCCATGATGGTTAGGTGTTGTATCCTTAAGATGGTAATTAAACCCAACTAGCATTCAACATGTGCATAAGCCTATTTTAGGACCCAATGTTGCACCTAATGTCTAATAGTCTTATTATTTATCTATAAGAAAAGAGAGCATAGATGGATTGTTAAGATTAGACTAGATTTCTTCTTTAGCTATCTGCATAATCTAGAGGGTTATGTTGCATATTCACTTTTATTTAGCTTTTTCATCTAATATGTACTCAATGTTGTTTGGTTGACTTTTTCATCTAGATTTGACCACTTTTATGAACTTAAATATCTATCTTGGGTGTATAATTTGACTCATGACAATATCATGAACTCTTTGACTGACTGGTTTGGCTTGATATACTTCTTCCATTTCATTTGATTAATGCATGAACCTGATATTTTCTTCAGTCATCTATCTATGATTCTTTTTGCTTGAGGACAAGCAATGGTTTAAGTTTAGGGGGATTTGATGTACACATTTTATATTTCCTTTCTTATTACTCTTGAATACACTTCTCATCCCATGTATATCTAAATTAACCTCTAATCATGTTATATTTTTCACATATTTTTATTAGTTGTATGATTTTGGTTGCATCTATAATATTATTACATCAAAATTGGGATAAAATGTCCATCATATCATCCAACACAGTATTCCCCAAATAATCCAAAAATTCAAAAGTGTAAACTTGCAAAAATAGTCATCAACATGTTGTGTTGAACTCTAAACATGTGGTATCCATACTAGGAAATCAACCTTAGACAACAAGCAATCAACACATCTTGTAGACAGAATGACATGGTGCATCATTTTGAGACTATAATTCATTAGGTTCTTAGCAACACACCATTTCACTCGTCGACACACCATGTTTCTCCTAGTCAACCACTTACAGCTGTAAGAAAATGCAAGTAACATGATGTGTAGCTCAATCTACATGTCTCACTTGTAGAATTTACTCAATTCTGATTGTAACCACTGCACATCTATATATATGACACAAGTCATCTTGGGATAGCTACCAAAAAATATTATGGATCATTTGGAGTGATACTTTATGAGATAAGAGTAATTATAAGATGGAGGCAACCTAGGAGGGAAAGTTGGTTTCTCGGGGGAGAACATTCTTCATCTTCCTTCGTCTTCCTTCTCCACTTTTAGTTATAACAAAAATCTCTAGTTGTTTCTTCTCTTCACCTTAGAGCGAAGGTTCCTGGAGTGTGTTAATATAGAAAGGACAAAGTCTTGACTCCTTCACCAGATTTCTAACTATGTCCTGCCTCTTCCATGGACATACAAATTTATCTCTCTCTTATGTGATGTCAAACTCTATATTCTACTATTTGTGCCTTCTTTCTCTAGCCATGGACGAGTAGATCTCTCCTTCTTGGGTATTGGGGAGTAACTCCTATGTCATATCTTATTGTTCTGTAAATTTTGTACTTAAAACTAGTTAACTCATTGTTATATGATGCATCCGTGTTCATTTCACATATATGCTGATTGGCCATCTTGTGTGTATGCTTTATTATTCTTGTATAGATTGGGAAGGAAGAAATTGAAGTAAGGGGGGTTATCATAGATTCATTTCCTTGACAAAAAGAGTGGATAGGAAATGTCAGGGTTTTAAGATTTTTAGTGGTTTTATTCCGCATATAAGTACATTGGTGCTATATAAGGTTCGAACCATTTTACACTATTAGGAGGGGTGTTTAAATTGAGCCTTACCTTCTTATTGTCATTTCATGGCATAGTATGGTAGTGAAACATTGTCCTCAATAATCTCTAATCAAACTTGATCCTTTGGTATAAGTGAACCCTATTTTAGCTCTTTCAAATTGTTTAGTTAACTTAAATAAATAGATTCTATCTTGATAAATATATCTATATTTTTGAAGTTCATTACTCTTGCATTTGGGAATCAAGAGAGGTTTTATCTCCCCCTTTCCCATACCCGTGGTGGAGGTCGAACACCCAGGAGGGTGATAAATCAAGGCGGCAATTTGGATTCAAACCCAGGTCCCTTTGTTAAGAGACACTGTTCTTGACCACTTGAGTCAATCCTTGTCGGCCATTACTCCTACATTTAACAAACCTTTCTCATTTAGGAATTGAACTTAACTACAATAAATCCAAATACTTTTCAAGGTAGATGAGTTGACACAACTACAATTTTGAAACTCATTTGAACCACAAACCAGTAGTTTCCTAGTTAAATACTTTACCAATTGTTTGTTGGAACTTGCATGTTTCATTCCAAAGCATATTCCATTTCTTGTGCTTTTATGTCATATATATAATTCTATGCTTTAAGTATCTACCAACTTGACCTAGAGTACAATAACATCAAGATATCAAATAAATCTTCATCATAAGCTTGATTCCAAGTAGTAAGTACATCCATTTCATTTCACAATGGTCTCGTGAATTTCCTAATGATTTTATCAATAGTAGAACAAGTGTGTTCGTGAGTTTATCATCTTACATATCTTAGTATTGGATTCATACCAAGACACTCACCAAAAGTGTGGCTTACGTCTACCAAGGGCACATATTTTTCTTTCCACATACTAATAATATTATTCACATTATCTCTCATGTAACATCGTATATGTTTGCAAACATGTTTTTGGATAAGAGGACCACCAAGGTATTTTCTAAGATCCTAAATTTTTTATATGCCCAAAAAGGAACTTATACTTTTCCTTCAATCTCTAACTAAAACTATAAGAGACTACATTTTCTTACAAACACCATCAATACAGAGCTTACCCAAAGATGCATAGGGACTCCTTTATTATCTCAATAATTATTCAGTGAAGATATGGAAAATAACACCATTTTATCATTTAAAAACATGTGTCTAATTGTAGTGTCACTTCTTTCACTTCATGTGGCCTTCAAGTGTCCATCTTCCATAAATTTTTTGATCACTTGTATAATATCTCCATACAAAGATTGAGCATGTAATGGAAAAGAGGGATGTTATTAGCTAACTGTGGGTCACAAGATCACACTAACTTCTAAACTTGTAAGTTTTAGAGATAGATTATGATGATGGAATGATAAGGATCCTAAGTGATGTATCATGTAGGCGTGTATGTAGTTTTAAAGTACATATATGATGTACAATTTCAATGTATAGTATAAGATTATTATAAATTATATACAATATACATGTTAGTGAGCATTGTTTTTGGTTTCTAATGTTTGATATCCATGTATGCTTAAGAGTTGAGTAATCTAATATATATCGACATTATTCAATTATCATCTTTATTGATATAATGTGAGGCTCTAATTGAGACTAGTGTAATGTAGTTTGATTTCAAAGTACCACATGGGATTAAAAAGAGAAGTGTTGGGACATTACAAGTAGGTAGGGCTGTAAATGGGTACGGGTAAGACCCGCATACCCACAAATTCAGACCCTTAAAAAATCCATCATGGATCTAATGTTTTTATACCCACTTACCCTTGGACCCGTATACCCTTGGACCTGCATATAAGTGGGTCCAATAATGAGTATGCTTGAACCCAGACCCGCTAGACCCGTGTACCCACTATACATAAGTAGCTACTCAAATAATATGTTATATATCATATTGTATTAGTCTAACTAATATAATTCTTGAGATTATATCTTACTCTAACCACAATAAGGTTGAGAATAGTCATATAGTTAAGAATTAACTATTCTAGTTACAATAATGAACATTATATATAAAATAAAATCCAAATATCTACTAGTTTTACATTACTTTCTACATAATTTAACGTTATGATGATAACTACAAGTATGTAAAAAATTATCTCAGTTAATGTTAATGTATTAAATATATCATTATTTAATATAACTATTGCATGTTAATATACTATATAATAACAATATATTGTTGTATTAAAATATACAGAATAAAGTCATTTCTCTTACATAAACAATATGATATTTAATAGAACCGCTTACCCACATACCCACACCGCATACCCGCTATTATTGCGGGTACGAGTATGGTGCGGGTCCAGGTTTTGTTTAATGTGAGTCTAGAACTAGAACCAGACCCGTTAAACTAGATGGGTATGGATATGGGTATGGCCAGACCTGCACCGTACCCGTACCGTTTACACCCCTACAAGCAGGGACAATAAGATAATTCAAATGGGACATTCATTTGACTAGGAATCTTGCGAAAAATGTTAACATATTTTCAAAGACATCTCCTGGCTATGATATTTAGTACTTTTATCGAACTTATGACTTAGTTACTTTTTATGTGTTTAGAAATTGAGGAAGCTAGTATACAAATACTTGATTGCACTTCTTTTATATTATATGGATTGGTATTCAGAGGACGAATAACGTCAAGGTACTACTAATTTAGAAGCACATAAAATATGAAGACCACCCTATAGGACTAAGAATAATATGGAAAGAATGAGAATTGTTATACTTGTAAATTATCTAGTGGCATTGGTTCCCATGAAACTACTTGAGTCTAGGCATAGTGTAAATTTGCATCTTCTTGTACATGATAAGATTTTAAAGTGGAACTTAGCATATTTGTCCCTTTCCTATCTCACTTAGTGACAAGAAATAAGGAACATAAATATTATGACAGACAATAGAATACATAACCAAAAATAAGTGTGATAAAGAAGTAGTGTTTTTCTAAATCTAGGTGACAATTAATAGGTGTCACATATGAACTAGCATATTTGTCCCCTCACAGACCAACTTTTGAGATGACCTTTAGCCAGTCTGATAATCCACTAGCAAAGGGCATGCCATTGTATCTAAGGGGAAATAGGTTGCTAGAGGATCACATCTTTGATGTTATTACTCATTTACTAAGTATTAGTTAATTTGAGTAAATCAATAGTGATCTTGTTTGGTTGGGTCACTGGTAGTAGAGGGACTAGTGGTTATGATCATTTTGGCTGAACTAAATCTTAGTCAAGTTGAATAACACCAGTAGCTGTGGGGCTCGACACCATGAGGTCAACTAAGTCACATGAGTAGCGAATCTAAGGCCACCACCAAGGTGGCTCTCTACTAACCTTTATTCTAATGACCAAGAGGGGGTGCAACGACATTTAACAATCACTTTATAGAATTCAAATATCTTATGATTTTCAACTAATATAACATTGATACTAACCATTGGATCATTTTAACATATTATTATATATCAAACCCTAGAATAAGACATGAGTGGTCATATAGTCAGTTTCAAAGAAGAATAAAGAACATGGTAAGAATCAATGGGAAGTGGTAAAACCTAAAAATACCCATCTAGGTTAAGCATATAGATATGATTTACTTTCTCTTCTTCATCAAATTTTAAGTGTATAACTAACTCTACACTCTAGTATATTAGGATTAGTCCCTGATTGCATAAATGGGCATTGAAAACCACCCATAGTCCTATATAAAGGCTAGCCCTCTTGTCGATAATACACACAAAATATTCTCCACCTTTTATCTAGTTGCATGTTATTAGAGTGTCTCAGTCCTTTCAAAGAAAGAAGTATCCAAGTTCTCTAGGCGGAGACATTATCTTCTTTGTCTCCATTGTCCTCTTAGACTACCTATCCATGGTGAGTGATATAAATATGCTCCTTATTGTCTCCATAAATCCTATCAAATGTCAAAAGAAACAAGACTAGAAGGTTGTTATCAAGCTTCTTGGTGAGCTTCTTAAGGAATACGATAGATTTGGAAACAATATTTTGCCAGAGACATAGCTTCCTTCCATGGAAGAAGCATATTATCACGTCTCCAAAGCCTTCCCCGAGCAATTCCACTCTACAAATCCTATCATAGATTCATTTGTATTAATCTCTCACAAATCCACTAATCTATCTTCTAGAGGACATTATCATGGTTGGACAAGGGGATGCAGAGGATGCTCTTTTGGGGGTAGAGGACGACCTAAGTGCACTCATTGCAGAAAAAAGGGTCATTGAAAGGAGACGAGCTACTCCATTCATGAATTCCCATCTTGTGATCCTACTATCAATCTCAACACCATTGAAGAACTTTTCAATAAAACTCCCCATAAAATCAAGATATTGATGAATACTAAAATCAACTCCTTGATATTAAACCATATGAACATGCAATCTCATATGTTGCTTCATATGTTCAAATGTCAGACACGTACAATCCTCCTACTGTCTACATATCCTTGTCCTCAAATAGAGGTTCATCGTATTGGATACTCAATTCTAGTGTAATAGATCATACTACAAATATACCTAGCCTTATTTCCAATATATCCAACATTAGAGGTAGTACCTCTAAAGTTGCAATTGCAAATGGATACTCAGTTTCTATTCCAGGAGCAGGGACCATCTCACTTCTTCCTCTTATCAACCGGACATCCACCATTTTTATTTCTTACTTTCCATTTAATTTATTGTTTATTAGTAAATAAACCTGTACTCTCTGTGCCTTCATCACTTTTGATCCAGATCAATGTTTTGTACATGAAATTCATACAAAGGTGGTGATTAGTGGTGGATATGAGGAAGCTAGTCTCTAGTATCTAGATATGGCTTTAAAGGTTTGTAGGGTTGCATCTCCACTACACATCCATAGTTTCCTTGGTAACTTATTTCCCAAGAAGCTTTGCATTTTGCATCCTCAATTTACCCATTTAAATAAACTTGGTTGTGAAAATTTTCAACTAGAAAATCACTATAGATCTAGTTATCCAAATGCTAATGTTATGTGTGTGGATACTATCTTTCATACTATTCAATAAGATGTTTTGGGGATCTAGTAGGGTCTCCTCCAAACATGGGTTTGATATTTTTGTTACTTTCATTGACGAATTTTCTAGAACTAGTTTGTTATATATCATGAAAATCATTCTAAAATTTTCTCCATGGTGCAAAATTTTGTCTTGAAATTAAAAAACGATTCAAAAAGTATTTGCATTTTTGAACTAACAATGCAAAAGAGTACTTCAGTCGTGCACTCACCTCATTTCATTCCATCAAAGTAATTCTTCATCAATCTTCTTGTTTACATTCTCCTCAATGAAATGGAACAATAGAACAAAAAATAGGCATATTATCAAAATGATAAGAACTCTTCAAATATGAGTATTCCGTATAGCTTTTTGGGAGGTGATGTCCTTGTTACTACCTATCTTATTAATTGCTTGCCTTTGTCCAATTTGAATAATTATATCCCATTTCAGATTTTATATCCTAACCACCGCTATGTAGTGTTCCTCCTAAAATCTTTAGATTTGTTAGGTTTGTATAATAAATTAAGTAATGGCCATGAGAAGCTCAATCCTTGAATGATGAAGTGTGTCTTTCTTGGATATTACAAAACTCAAAAATGTTATTGTTGTTATAACCAACCACATAATATTTTTTGGCTTATGTTGATGTCGTGTTCTTTGAAGACATACCTTACTTTGTGACATCCTTAAACTTCTTCACAAATAGAAGACATCCCATCATTTTTAGTTGTCATCGGCCCTACATCTAGTCCATCAAATAATGCTAGTGACCCATATATATGTACAAACACCAATTATGCAAGTTCTCAAGATAACTCAGAGTAGGTTAAAGATGATGGAGCATCTCTTAATCCTCCTTCAATCACTACTACCTTTGGAGGTTCTACATATCCAAATGATTTTCCCATTCCCTATGAAAAGGGTAGAATTCATGCACTATTCATCTTATATCTAATTTTATGTCTTACGGTTGCTTATCCCCTTCATATGTTGCCTTTATTTTAATCCTATATACTGTCCTACTCCTTTGTTATATCTATTTTGGATTGAATCACCTAGGTTGGAAACAAGCTATGGTGATGGCTTCTTTGTTTAAAATTGATACATGGAGTTAGTGACTGCTGCTCTAGATAAAACAATAGTTGGTTGCATATGGGTTTACACAGTTAAAGTTGGTCCATATGAGACTATAGATCATCTTACATCAAGACTCATTGCAAAAAACTACACCCAAGTCTATGTGCAAGACTATCTAGAGACTTTTTCTCCTATGGCAAAAATGGCATTCGTTCGTCCTTTCATCTCACTATCTACTTACTTTAACTAGCTATTGCATTAGCTAGATATCAAGCACATATTCCTTAATGAGACATGTCTGAAGAAATCTATAAGGAGAAACCACCTAGGTTCATTTCTCATGGGAGCCTCATCTTGTTTGTTAGAGCCATAAATCTTTGTATGGTATAAAGAAATCATCCTGAGCATGGTTCGAGAAGTTTAGTCAATCTATTGAAGACTTTGTCCTACAACATAAAATCATATCAATTTGTCTTCTATCAACACGGTCCTTATAGTTGTTTATGTTGATGACATTGTTATTACAAGTGACAATCATTAAGGAATTGCATGCCTGAAACAATTTCTTCAAGGCAAATTTCAGACCAAAAATCTTGTCCCTCTCAAATACTTCCTTTCTATGAAGGTGAAAAAAAATCCAAAGATGGAATGATCATCTTCCAGCACAACTATGTACCTAAATTAAATTGTATAAAGATTGGGGAGCCTCTTATCAATCCTGGATGGTATAGAGAACTTTTTAGGAAATTGAATTATCTCAAATTTACTTCCAAACATCTCATTTTCTAAAAATGTAGTTAGTCAGTTCTTGGAGGAACCACATATTGGTCGTTGTGACTGTACTGCCCGGGCCCATTGCTGTGAGGTTGTAGTAGAATTTCAAGAATGACGACTAGATCCACAGATCATCAGTAGTCCTAACTACATGCTTTGTTCTCACTCACACACAATATAGGATAACATTCTGGACTAGTCATCCATCCTGGTACTACTCTGGGCTGAGCACACTTAGTCGTAGAGTTATTTAGTGATAGGCTCCCTAAAAAGGAGGTGCACCTTAGTGATATGGATAGTCTAATCATTCCTTTTAAGATCATCATATCTGAGGCCTCAAATCTTAGGACCTTACAATCTCCTCCACTAATGACTCTTGACGTCCTCATCAAGGCTCAACTATATGACC
The DNA here is from genome assembly GCA_963693085.1 of Alisma plantago-aquatica. Classification (NCBI taxonomy): domain Eukaryota; kingdom Viridiplantae; phylum Streptophyta; class Magnoliopsida; order Alismatales; family Alismataceae; genus Alisma; species Alisma plantago-aquatica. The sequence goes on along the minus strand of OY856411.1, from coordinate 1,482,363,425 downwards.
TAATAATATTTCCTCATTTCAATGCAGACCTAGAATGTCCGATGGACACCCAGCTCCCAATCACAGCTACCAACACAAGGGTGGCTACATCATGATGGACAACCCTTTCCAACATGCATGGACCACACAACTCAAGATTTGTGCTCTAATACCATTTGTAACGCCCCATCCCACTGCCTGAGGCTCTAGTAGAGTTTCATGAATGCCGACTGGCCTCACAGATCACTAGTATCTTTAAATATGCGTTTTATCCTCACTCAAGCGTAAGCCAGGATAAACTTCCCAACTGGTCATCCATCCTAGTACTACTATGGTCTGAGTGCACTTAACCACAATGTTCTTTAATGATAGGTTCCCTGAAAAGGAGGTGAACCTTGGTGATATGGGTAGTCCAATCATTATTTTTAAGATCATTTTATCCAAGGCCTAAAATCTAGGGACTTTACAATATCCCACACTTAGACTTTTGACATCCTCATCAAGACTCAACTATATGTCCTCATAATATTTCCCCATTTCAGTGTAGGCCCATAACGGTCGATTGACCCCAGCTCCTGGTCATGACTACCAGTGTAAGGGTGGCTACATCACCATGAAAAACCCTTTACAACATTCTTAGATTGTACAACTCTAGACTAGCATGCCACATGTCCACACGAGCTCCAAATACTAGAGCAGTTATGGTTATGATACCATTTGTAACATTTGGCCCACTGCCTGAGGCTCTAGTAGAGTTTCAAGAATGACGACTGGCCGCACAGACCACCAAGAGCCTTGAATGAGCACTTTGTCCCCATTCACACACAAGCTAGGATAAAGTTCCTGACTGGTCACCTATCCTAGTACTACTCTGGGTTGAGCACACTTAACCATATTGTTCTTTAGTGATAGTCTCTATGAAATGGAGGTGCACCTCAGTGATATGGGTAGTCCAATCATTCATTTTAAGATCATTTTATCCAAGACCTCAAATCCTAGCACATTACAATCTCCCCCAATTAGATTCTATATGTCCTCGTCAAAGATCAACCAAACATCCTCATAATATTTTCCCATTTCAGTGTAGACCCAGAATGGCCCATGGAAACCCAAGCTCCCAATCACGTCTTCCAACACAAGAGTTGATATATCACCATAGATAATCCTTTTTGACATGTCTATATTGCACAACTCAAGACTGGCATACCACATACCCATATGAGCCCCACCTACTAGAGGGTGTATGGATCTAGTACCTTTGTAACATCCTGCTCGAGGCTCTAGTATAGTTTTAGGAATGATGACTGGCCCCAAAAACCACCACTACCCTTAACTATGCACTTTGTCCTCAGTCAAGCACAAGCCATGATAAATTTCTACATTGGTCACCCATCTTAGAACTACTCTAAGCTGAGCATGCTTACCACAAAGTTTTTTAATGATAGGCTCCCTGAAAAGGAGGTGCACCTTGGTGATATGGGTAGTCCCAATCATTCCTTTTAAGACAATTTTATCCAATGCCTCAAATCATGGGATGTTACATGCACACCTAGACGTCAAGATGCATAGACACAAAACTTTTCCACCTTAATAAGTATGATACATATCCATACAAGTCAAGATCACTCTCGATTGCAATAAGGATATAAGGTTCATGGTTCCTTCGTTATAGCTTTTGTATTTATATTCATAAGGATAGACCCAAATGCATATAGTACCATTACTCAATATCATCAATCAAAACCTTAAGATTTTCAATGTCTATACAATTAGGGTGGTGACATCCTTGTTATTCAAACTAAATCTCAGGTTAGAAATATTCAACTAGGTTATAAACCCTTAAAACAAATCACCCCTTTAGGTTATCCACCCTTAAAAACAACATTCTTTTTTGAAATGCATATAGTAGCTTTAAAGGTGCATATTGATCATAATGAATTCATGAGAAGCATTCTTCAATTCTAATCCACACTTGCACATGCACACACACATTGAACACACACATAGACAAAAATGTACACAAAATGTACACACACAAACTCACACACATGCACACAAATAGCTATATATAATGCCATACAAATGAAACAATAATTCATTCATATTATCAATTTTGGGTAACAACAAGATAAATACGACCACTCATAGTCATAGATATACCAGATTTAAGAATAAATATAGAAGTGATAAGGAGAAGTAGATATCCTCTTAAATTCAATGGGTATCATCACAATTTCACCCTTTCATAAATATTTTAAAATCTCAATACAAAATCACAAATTATTGTATGTTTAGCCTCAATCATGCTGAAATCTCTCTAAGTGGGACTATACCACTCACCTCAAGGAAGAGAATAACCCATACGTCCTCCCATACTAATCATTAAGGATATTTCAGCCAAACTCCACCTAAACTCCCACTAAATATTCCACTCTCTCTAGGAGAAACATCATGGAAAAACAAGCGATGAAAGAAAGATTAAGGTTATATATAATTCTAGATACTAGGGTTAATGAAACATGCTACTTACCAAGATATTTGTGGATCACATGTCAAATCAGATCCAAAGGAAAGGGGAGATGAGATTCCATAAATGTACTCTCTCTTACAAAACCCTAAGTTTCTTCTCCTAGATAGATTTTGTAGGTTAGAAAATGCAAATGAGGTTGTAATTATAAATAGTAGTATTAATAGGACCCTTAGGTTCTTTCCAATTACTAAACTTTTCAATTTTATATTTTTGTCCATCTTCTTCAAAAGACCAACCAGTATCTTGAAAGATATGAAAAGAGGTCTAGAGTGGGGTGAATAGATCCTCACATAAAAATATTCAAAATTAAACACAAATGACTGTTAGTTCCAACTTGTTGGATAACTAGACCAATAAAGGAGAGGAAGAAGCATAACCAACCATAATAGACACAATATTTAAGGTGGTTAAAACTTTACAAAGAATACCTATCTCGACCCTTGATTGGCCTTTTCAACCACCATGATTTGGAAAAATAATTTGTATTCATTAAAAAGGTCATACAATACCAAAATCATAAAGCCTCCTAATGAAGAAGATCAGACGATATATCCTTTGTATTTTGCCTGTAAGGATCCTCATTTACTAGACTCAGAGGATAACCAAATCTTGCGGATAACTTCCTCAACTTATAGTAGGTCACACTTCCTTACCTTGAAGTACTTCTATAGAAATCTCACAAAAAGGCATTGGATATGGGAAAGGGATTAAAATATAAGTGCAAGAATGTTTCCAATGAGCTTCTCTGAATGATATTGAAAGTTAAGAGTAAGAGAAGCTCTAACTCGAGTGTTGTGGAAATTCTATAACACATAGTCAATTCTAGCATTTTTCAAGATGATTATATAACTCAAGATATTTAGAATGACAATAGATGGATCCTATAAGAGGGATATGTTATCCTATAAGAGCATCTAGCCACTATATAACCGTTGGCTTCAAGACAACATGACATCTTATGCTCAAAAAGTCTTTCTTCTCTAAACTTGTATTTGATTAGATACAATTTATTGAACCTTTGACTTTGATTGAAGGCATATAAAATTGATAGTCACAAGAACAACGGTTAAGTTTTGATTGAAGTCAATTTGGGAGTTCAACCGAGATGGTTTTGGTCAAAGTAGGAGTTTGACCAAAAGTGAAGTTTGTGTTTTGACAACTTTGTCATCATCTCCAGACTGAACCAAGACTTTGGGCTACCATCATCTCGATCAAGCTAAGAGTTCAACAAAAAAATACTCTAATTAATCTCTCACCAAAAAGTACTTTTTGAGTGTATTCAACTTTTTAATAAAAGTTATGACAGTGAACAACTCTGTAGGATTCTAACTAAGAGTAAAAAGGATTTAATGCTAGCAACACTTGTCCTTTTACAAGACAACAAAACCAAATTACATATTTTTTTTTGGTCGGCAAAAAACTCGTGTTACTATAATGAGATACCAAAACTTTAGGTACAACCAAACACACCCCCTAATCCTACAGAGGATTACCCAAACACCAAAAGGATTACAAACAGTCTTACAATTAAGACCCAACAAAGAAAGACAAGGACTCTGACCTAGATCTACACACCAAAAGCAAACATACAAGCCACCGCAGAAAGACTCACCCCCTACTCTGATGAAGAGCTACTCATACAATAATGCACACCCACAAAGAGAGCAGATACATCAACGTAGGGAGAAGAAAAACTACCATGGCTAGTACTCCTACTTGTTGAAGTGATACCAAGAGAGAACCATCTATCTTCATCCGCATACACAGCATAAAGCTGGCAGCAACATCCTGTACTCCTATCGGATGCACGAAGAGACTAGAAGTGCTATATCAACTGCTACGATCACCAGGTTGCAACAAGCCTGAAACATCCTTCACACAACAATATCTTCACCCACAAAAATAGTGGAAAGAATGAAACAAGAAGTAGCTCCCAGCCCTCAGATAGCAGACACAGACCTCAGCATCACCTGCATCTTGGACTGGAACAGGAGAAGGAAAGATATGGACTCAGCCATTCTTCCTCTTCTTAGGGAATTTTTTCCCCTACTAGGCCTATAATTATTGAACTCCAGTGATTCAGCCTCCCAAGGATCTAGCTCCAATTCCGAATTTGAATCCATTTTGGATTCATCCTCATCAAACAGCTGCTCCTTCTCCAATGGGAAATCCACAGAAAATCCACTGTTGTTCCAAACTCTGTTAATCTTCCACGAGGACGAGCTCAACTCCGCTCTACTCCTCTTACTCATTTCTAGTTCCCAATCAAGATTAAGACTCCCGACATTGACCATCAGGGACGTCCCAATCATCTCAGGCTCTAGGAAAGGAGATGGGGGTTGAGGTTTTTTCTTAACTGCTTCAGAGATGACGATAGCTCTAACCTGTTGAGCTAATACATCAAGCAGGTCTTCATCCGCTGCCTCTGAACAGGCATTGCTCTCTTTCTGAACAGTAGCATTGCTCACTGGACCATCCTTGGAAGCTTCCTTGGAAATCACCTTGGCATTACGTCGAACACCTGAGGTCTTCCCCAACCGAATCTGCAAATCCTTCTTCGGCGGGGGCTTGCGCGTCCTCGAAGGACAAGAAGAGGCAGTATGCCCAAATCTCTTGCAACTGGGACAGGTCACTAGTTTAGATACCACCTCAATCTTCAGAGTTTTGGGCTTCGAGTCCACTTCAACCACAGTCTCGTTTGGGAACTTTTCCTCACAGTTCATCTGAATACATACCCGGGCGGCATCGAGGCAACCAACAACAATTGAGCGGTCATCCAAATCTACAGGTCTTCCGATTGTTCTTGCAATGCTGGCTATGTGTCTACGCGTCCAAGGAAATCCAGGGTTTTCAATCCGAAACCACACTGGGACATGCGAGAAAGAGAGAGGTTGGAGCAGAGCACCTGGCTTCCATGCATGGGCCACAATCAAAGACCCATCCATGAACCAGAGTGTTCATCAAGCACCCTATCTCTTTCACTACTGGATGGCATTCAGACGATGTAGCCCTCCCTTTCCTCGGACACGATCTCAATAGAACCGCTTGGTCTCCATAGCTGACGAATCCATCCTGTGAGGTGTCCGCCATACAGCTTCCTTCCAACGAAACGGATCAAGACATACTTGCTCCAGTCATGGTTCAAGCAGTCCTGGCTCAAGATGGAGGTGCATCGACGACCATCTTTGACAATAGGCTCGATATACTCCATCAGGCTGCCATCGATCTCACCTCACCCCTTCCTACTGGACAACAACCAGTCAGCAACTCTTGAGGAAGACAATAATGCATCAGATCCACTAGACGGGGGTTTTGAGGGAATGGCGGCAGACTCGTTGGGCATTGCCTCCTTCGGCAAAACCTCAGCAGAAGGTGTGCCTACCTCTCCATTTGCCCCCGATTGGCAGAATGGAGGAGTCTGGGACTCGACAGTGAAACCTCTTCCCCCTCGACCTCTCGACGATCGCCCTCGCCCTTGCCCTCGCCCTCTTCCGCCCCATCCGTGACCCATCCAGAGGATTGCATATTTTACATTGCTATCTAAATGAAAAAAAGTCAAAACTTGTAATGCTTGTCCATACGATCGTTCTCCTAAATCTTGTGCACTTGAAATATTGAATAGAAAAGTTAGCATAAAAAACTCAAAAATATCTCTCTCATCAAAATAGGTGTATGATATGCCCTTGAGCCAACAAGGATATCAACTAACAAAGTCAATTGACCCCCATTTACACAACCAACGAGTTGTCTGGGTTGGTACTAACCTGAAAGGTTGACCCTTTTGTGGGAAGATTGTATCAACTTTTATGACAACCTTACTAGAAGTCGTCGGTCTCTCCATTTATCCACTTGTGGAATTGAAATGTTAGGAAACCTTTAGGAAAAATGACTTGATCTTTGATTTGACTTAAGACAAGATCACCTACACCTTCCATAATGATCTGAAACCAACTGAGATTGATGACAACACTCTCATTTCAATTAAGATTTCTTATACATTCAAACAGATTGAAGAACCTAACAAAAGTTTATCTCATTATTATATACTTGTTCAAGGTTTATTATCAGATAGAAAATTAAATCAAACACTATTTCATTATCTAGGGTTTCGACTCACAAAACCTAACCAAGCTATGTCAAAATCTAGTTAACACATTAGATTAGAGCAAAACTTCACACAAGGTTAAATATATGAAATTATAAACCTTGTGATTAGGTTGGTATAACCTAGTTACACATCTAAGATGAAAATAGGTCCTCATATTGAGGAAACTATTCATCTGGTTAATAATTAGTTACCACAGGGAGATGAGTATCCATTAGGTTTTATGGAGTGAGCCAACCTTTGAGAAACCTTTCCAGCATGTTGTGTTGTTTCACATCTGAGGTACCCCTCATGAGTACCCATGATACAAAGTGTTAGTTGGATGCCATAGGGTCTTCTTTACTATATGTGTCAAACCTTTATATAATTGGCCTTCAGTGTTATGGTCACATATTTACCTTAAGACGTATACAAAGTAGTCACTTGGGCTATCCAAGGCACTTCTGTTTGGTTAATACTAAGAAGTGGGCTCAAGAAGAAAAAAGCTAATCATATAATGAAGTCATTATGGTACTAGAAAGCGATTGACAAGTATAAGACATAATTTTTTGAGCAACAAAACAATGGATATAATAAGAAAATCAAGAATTTTTTTTAGTTGTTTTTGTTAGTTATTGTAATAATTGTTGATTTAGATCTAATCTTGAATTCTTCACAAGTTTGTTGATTTTACTTTTTGTTATTGTGTTTTTGATTGAATGAAACATCATGCTAGGTTTTGGGACAAGTCCTTTTGGGTTTCCTATGTGAACATATGTTCCTTGTCTACGTTGTTTTAATTTCCCATTCTTGTGTTTTAGACTTCTAGTTCTACTATGATCAACTTATTTGGAACTGCATTATAGCATATAAGCTTTCTTTTATGGATTGCTTGTCAGGTGAGAACTAAGAGGGAAAATCTTACCTAGATCCTAGTTTAGAGTGACTTCTCTCCCAAAGCATAAGTATAGGAAAGTTATTTTGAGTGACTTCTGTCCACATGTGGAAGTGTAAGAACTTAGTGGTTGCATGCACCTAATCATCTTAAATTAGTGATTTGGAAAGAAAGTAGGTCAAATCATTGGTTCGAGCATACATCTATCATTAAAATGGAGGTAGATGTTACAAGGAGTGCTTTCCATCATAATCTAGATTTTAATTGTAAATATATGGTAACTTGTATGCATAAAACCCTTGAAATAGTATTCTCAAAACCTAGATTTTCTCTTATGTCAAACATTTGAATTTGCTAGCGTAGCCACCTTTTACTTTCTTTAATCGTCCGTATAGCTAATAAAAATGTGGAGATTTGACTAGTCTGAAAACTTCCCTGAGATGTGATTTTAGTGCTACTTAGCCTTTACTAATGCACTTGAGAGCATCATCTAAATAGTTATAAAATATATACACAAGATACAACTTGTAACCATGCACTCACAAGATAAGTCATGCATCTTTTATAAGTTGTACAAGCCATTGTTTCAACATTTTTGTTGGATATATTTTCTTTAAATAAAGGTACATAGTTTGTAATAAAACCAAATGTATACATGAAATGAAGAAACCTACCAATAGAACTACATTCGGAGCCCATGCTACATATGTGTGATCTATGTTAAATAACAAAGATTTTGTGATATAACCATACATAATAAGATCTTATGCACTTTAATCATAAACCGTAGATGAAGAAATTTCTTACATAGGCATCTCATCCATGCTAGGTAGACCATGTGTACTTCCTTGTTTGCACTTTGAAAATGAGCTAAAAGTATTTACTCCTTGCCATTGTAAAGTTGGGTAAAATCCCTAAAGAAAATGAGGTAGTAAAAAAGTTCATCATGTTGGATACCCATGAAATTATATTCAAAGATATAATTGAAGCATTGCTTTTAAATATTTTATAAAACTAAAGCTGCAACTATTTACTGATTGGCTTTGTCCGATTGCTGATGGATAAAGTTTAGTTAGTATAGTATTGCTATCGATGTCGGTTATCACTTCATCTAAGAATTTTACAACAAAGGAAGAGTTTGGATTGTACATGTGATAATGATAAAAACTTGATGACAAAGCCAGTTGCTATGATTTAGTTAATGAATTGACTAAAGTTGCTTAACCTCAACTAATATGATGTGGCACCACAAGGGGCTACAAAGAGTAGGTCGTGCATGGATGTGTTGAAGCAATCCTTGTTAGAATTTGATGCGAGGTGGAGATTTGTTAAGAATTGCTTTACATTCAACTCTATGGATTTTGGATACTTTTGATAAAAAATGGGAAACAATGCCAAGATTCAACAATTTAATTAAGGAGTAGCTTTTGTCACTCGTTTATGTTGAGAACCATGGCCAAATGACCATATGCTTGTAATATGGTGAAATTTGTCATAAAAGATTGTGGTTTGTGACAGTGGTAATTGATTGATGAAGTATTCCCATAGATAATATGCGAATGTGAGAACTAAATGGTCACATGGAAGGGCAAACATGATGTGAAAAATAACTCAAAAGAGGGTTCTCTTACCTATACCAATTGCATGAAAGAAAACCACAAGTGCTAATTCATTTTCTGGAGGTGTGATCTATATTAAATAACAAAGATTTTGTTACATAACCATACATAATAAGAGATTATGCACTTTAATCATAAACCATAGATGAAGAAATTTCTTACATAAGAAACCCATCCGTGCTAGGTAGACCATGTGTAGTTCCTTGTTTGCACTTTGAAAATGAGCTTAGTGTATTTACTATTTGCCATTGTACAGTTGGGTAAAACCCCTGAAGAAAGAGAGGTAGTAAAAAAGTTCATCATGTTGGATACCCATGAAATTATAGTCAAAGATATAATTGAAGCATTGCTTTTAAATATTTTATAAAACTAAAGCTGCAACTATTTGTTGATTGGCTTTGTCTGATTGCTGGTAGATAAAGTTTAATTAGTATTGTGTTGCAATCGATGTCTGTTATCACTTCATCCAAGAATTTTCCAACAATGGAAGAGTTTGGATTGCACGTGTGATAATGATACAAACTTGATGACAAAGCAGTTGCTACAATTTAGTTCATACATTGCCTGAAGTTGCTTAACCTCAACTAATTTGATGTGGCACCACAAGGGGCTACAAAGAGTAGGTTGTGCATGGATTTGTTGAAGCAATCCTTGTTCGAATTTGATGTGAGGTGGAGCTTTGTTAAGAAATTCCTCTACATTCAACTCTATGGCTTTTGGAGACTTTTTATAAAAAAATGGGAAACAATACCAAGACTCAATGGTTTAATCAAGGAGTAGCTTTTATCACTCGTTTATGTTGAGAACCATGGTCAAACGACCATATGCTTATTACATGGTAAAATCAGTCATAGACGATTGTGGTTTGTGACTGTGGTAATCGATTGATGAAGTATTCGCATAGATAATATGTGAATGTGAGCACTACATGGTCACATGGAAGGGCAAACATGATGTGCAAAATAACCTCAAAAGAGGATTCTCTTACCTATACAAATTGCATGAAACCGCTAATTCATTTTCTAGAATCAGGATAGAAATCTGGTTACTACCAACAAAAAAATTTGAAGGCAAAGATGAAACTGCAGAGTTCATTACTCTAGTAGAATTTGGTTGCATCAATGAGGGGCTTATGTTCATTGCTAAAAAATAAATGTGGAGAGCACCTATTTGAATGATAAAGTGTTCACAACTTCACATGGAAAACATGAACCAACTAGAAACTATGGCAAATGTTGAATTCCTTGTCCTATTAGGCCCCACTAACATGCATTAGTGCTTTACCATATTTCCAAATAAATATTAATTTGATTATTTTTTAACCAATGCCATCATACAATTCATTTGGAGGAAAGTATGCACCAACTTGAAGCATGTCGATGCAAATTTTGAGAAAGCAATAGGTTAGACCGCTGGTGGCTTGTCACTTTGCCACTCACAATAAGAATTGCATAAATGTTTCTTCACATTTTCCATTTGTTCATACGTCATTGTGTTCATGTTCTACTTGCAATCTTTAATAGCTGCCCAAATGCTCACTGCAGGTAATCTAACAGAGCACAAAACCTCTTACCTAGTTGAATTTCTAAAAACATGGAAAATGTGTATGGAAACAAGTAACACAATTTAATGAAGTGCTCTTGACCATATTCTTTGCTAGCTTAAGGATAATGTGAAAGAACAGGAGAGGAGAATTGTATCCAATAATTCTATAATAGGGCATATTTTCCATTCTAAGAAATAACTTCTAATAACCTAGGATCTATGTGCCTAGTAAGCACATATAGTTTTATCTTAGTCCTGTGTTCGTGTCAGAATGAATTTGGACACAAATGTGGTTTGTACACAACCTAAAAGGTTTTAGACACGTCCAAGATGTGTCTAGTCATTTGTATTCCTCTTTTGCATCATAGACATGGTTGGATCTAGATATGTCCTGGACACTCTCTAGATACACAATACAACTGCTACTACACTAGGTTATTTTCGAGTGATCTAAGATCAAGAGGGGATTTAAGCTATTAAAAAATTAAATTAAATTTGTTAGACCTTCAAATTATATCACTAATAAGTAAAACAAATAATGAAAGTAAGGATGAGAGAGATTGAGCAAACCATAATTTGAATACACATGTTTATAGTGGCTCTGGGTTAAAATGCTAAAACTCCACTACATAGAGAGGTCAACCTCTAAGTTTGTTGAGTACTGCCTTGTAATAATACAAGAAGATATTCCTACTTAAGGGACAACCTTCCTTTACCTAAGGAGACCTACCCTACATATTCCTTATCCAAGGAAGAGCTTCAATAAACCTTTGTGAGAGAAACATATTGGAAGAGAGATGAGACTCCTACAAGTATCGTAATCACTCTAAATAAAGTAAGAAACTAAAGAATCTCAAGGGAGTGATTAGGGAATCTTTGAGGCACAATCTCTCAAACATAGCATAAGGGTCACTTGGAAACCTTGGGATGCTCTCAAGTCACTCCTATTTTTTGCTGAGGGTGCCTACTAGCTAGTAGACTTGATTGAGAAGAATTATAGCTACCTAACGGTTGTAGGTAAGAATCCAATGGATCTTTTTCCACTTTTCAGCCCACTCATATGACTTTTTTAGTACGAAAAAAGATACAACTACGATATAGTCAACTGAGATCCACCAGGAGATTCTCATCCTAAGGGTATCTATTGGAGACCCAATGTATCAATAGGTTGTGTTTCTCCTTTGAAACATCAGTTGATGACATTGCTTGTTTCTTAATTGTTTTGTTGGTCAGATGGGTATCTAAGAAAAGTATGATTAGTTGACGATAAGTAATAAGTGATTACAAGGTTTATACAAATAGGAGTTAAGAGATGGTAATACTCCTATATTCCACAATATCAGACTAAGCACATGACTAACACTCCCCATCAAGATGGATAATAAGTAAAACACCTATCCAACTTAGAAAGATAGACACAAACATGACTCATAAACTCAAATTATAAGAAAAAAGATATAATCATCCCATAAAAAAGATCACTTCCATGAACCTCAAAGTCAAACACTCAAGCATTACATCACTCCTCTTTAAAGTATATAGTATGAAATTAGTACCTGATAAGTCGACCCCCTTAAGCAAATATTATAGCAGTAGTGGAGGGGTAGACTCCCCCTGAAGCTGAAGTGCATGGAAGTAAAGTAGGTTTCATGAAGGAAGTAGCGCCACAATGTATCACTAAAGAGTCTCTAAAAATAAACAAAGTAACATATGAAGTAGTAAATAGCAACAAACTTTCATAGTGGTCTTCATCTCCATCACCAATGTCGTAGTCCAAAGGGTGTTGGTCTACTGGGTCATAATCTCCACATAATGCTAGGTCATAGAAAAGTAGTAGTGGACATGCATATAAAACATGGAGAAGCAATGAGTCGATGTGAAAATAAAGCAAATACAAAGAAAGTGTTGGAATACAAGTAAACTAATCAACATACACAAACATAGAGAAGTAAGCCAATAGAGACATAGTCAGATAGAAAACTAGAGCAATATATAGATGTGCAGGAATACTCTTGGATGAATTATGGAGATATATATGAATATCCATGTGAAAAAGTTTTCTTTGAAAATATAATGTCAATCACCTTCACTGACATCTGTCATTAGGTAGCCTAGTCATGGAGAAGTGTCCTCCAACCACATGCAAATCAGATCCAAAAAGATCCATGCAAACAAGTGGGCTGATTGACACGCCTGAGCCATGCGTTAAATGCAAGTGCACGTGTCGAAGTAATATAGACATTGTGAGGCCCAAGTCGAACTCAGGGAAATGTAAATTTCAGTAGACTACTAATAACTGGTCGTGATCAGCTAGACCGATTGGAAAAGTTGATTGTTGGTTTTGAAACAAAATAAAAATAAAACAAAGAGAAAACAAAAGTGAGTGATGATTAAATGTTTAGTTTAATCAAATGGAATGAAAATCCTTAGGGTTATGGTTTCACCACGAGGTCTCGCTGCATGCAATTCTACACAACCAACATAATTCGTGCCTTATCCCTAATTATGGCCTATAGTTAAAATTGCTTGTTTCCGCAATACAATTTAACTACCTAGTTCTAGGTCAGTACCATGCCAGTAGTAACTTATACCCTAGATCTAAGTGCTTTAATAAATTCTCTTGGTATCCACCATTAACCGTAGATTGCCTTGTCTAAGGAATTTATTAGTTAATGTGTTAATCGTGCCTTTTCAACCATTAATCCTCCGCCAAGAGCAATTAATAGTAATAGAAATCAACTATGGTGATCAAGCATAGAAAATTGCGATAGAAACACGATAACATATCAGGGATAATAGAGACAAATTATGATAATCAATGGAAAATTGTCATACAACGATTCCTTGGGCTACTCTTGGTCCTAAGGACAATGGGGATTAGCCCCGCATGTTCATCTCAACGATATACATGGAGAAAAAAGAGAAAAACATGGGGAAACGAATGAGAATATGATGTAACCCCTGAAATAGAGAAGATCCAGATGATCCTCGATGCGAGATGCACATTTTGTGGCCTTCCGGCAGTAGAATCTTCTGTCTGCGGCTCTGGAATCGTCTGGGGTGTAGCTATGGGATGCGTTCTTCACAGACAAATTTGATGCATACAATGATTATAGGATAAAGGAATTGAATCATGCCATTATAGTCACCAAGATGACAATTAAACACATAAAATAGGTACAAAATTAGCCTATAAATACGACTCAAAAACCCTGCATCAAACTCCCCTAAGCTTGAATCTTGCTCGTCCTAGAGCACAAAACTATAAAATCTAATTGAGAGGGTCAACTAAAGAACATAATCACATAAATGATATCTCAGTATGATTCCCACCTGCAAAACACATACCAGCCCTTACCAACCACGGAACAATAACTACCCTTTAGGTGACAATAATTATTCATGAGAGATGTCCACCCCAAAATCACCGAACACTATCAAATAAGACAGTTAATATAATAAAATCCTCTAGTTTAGGCTTGGTGCATCTTGTGATCTCCTATCTACGTTGCTCATTTCCTAACTACCATTTAAATGGAAGCAGCTCTCCTGATGTACATGAATGAGGAGAGAATCATGGGTGGCCTACCACTTAGAGAAATAGGTGGATGGAATGGGTGGTTATCGAAGAAATGGAAGCACAATACAATCGATCATGCAAAAACAAAAACAAAAAATGAATGACCTATCATGATGCGAATGCAGATGAAAATGTCCTAATGCTACATTTCTAGTGGAATGATACATGCACTATCATTCCGTCTCAGGATGAGATGAAATATCTAAGAAAACTACACCATGTGCATATTCTTCTTAATATGCTAGTCAGAACATGTTCCTTTCTCCCTCTTATTCACACTTACTTCTCAATCTTTTTTCTCTTTTTTTTCAAACCCTCATTTTAATAAATGACAATGGATTATTTATTGGGCTCCTTTCTTTTTACATAACTTGTACATTTGATTCATTCTATTTGGAGGGTATGGAACAAGTTCACCACCTTTAATGTTTTCAAAATAACATAAGACACATGATATACTGTATGCTCAAAAGATGTGAATGCAACTACATAATGACAGATGTGCAACTACTATGACATGCACCTATGGATAAGGTGCATGTATAACCACTTTATACTTTTTTTTTTATATGAAAACTTATGTAATAATAGCTATAATGCACTACCTATCTACATGGAATGCAATCAAAAGTGAAAGACAGTAATGCACTCCCAATTCTTATGGTGGAGTGTGAATGAAATTGCGGTAGATCAGATCACAAGACTAATTGACATAACCTTCAGAAAGAATTATTTGTCCCTCCTTGCTGACTTGCGTACCAATTAATCAAGGGATTTCTCTCTCTCACTTTAAATTAAATCCACGTTATCATTTGGTTGGTTTAGGCTCAACATCCATATCAATCCTCTTAACATGAACCATAAGGATACACAATCATGTTCATATGTTTTCAAGTTGACCTACCCAATGAGTTTCACAAGTGATGTCCTCACATTCTCACAAGACAAGCTTACAATTTCTTAAAGATTTTTCATTAAAATTCATTCTCTCACAAACCCCCAAGTGAAAACATCGAGATGACATGCAATAAAATTAGACTCCACTGATTACACTAGATAGATAGTGGATCCTAGAAAACAGTAAATCTAGAAATTAAGAAAACTAAGATAAAGAAGAATAATAATTGCAAAGACAAACAAAAGATGAAATAAAATAAATAAAAACTAGATAGATGTTGTTCCAGCACCCCCCTAAGCTTGAACTTGACTATGGCCTCATAGTCGAAATCCAGACTTAAGAGGTGGAACAATGATACCCCTTTACTACTCTGGTGGTGGGTGTGGTGGGTACTAGTGGCCCCTGGGATCCCAAGTAGGATAATCCCCCTGGAATGACATGTTAGATGGGGGCATCGGTGGTGGTTGTGGCGTCCTTGCCGGGGACACGACAAATTTCAGCACTACGAGTGCTGCAAGAGGCCACTCTAGGCCACTTTCTATTGCAATTTTAATTTTTGAGCTTAATTGTCTATCTTTCAGATTCTTTGTTCGTTCTAGTACTGTACTTACTTGATTATTCATATTGCAGGTACTAGTGCATGGTGAAGACGCGTAGTATGAACTACGCACAATCGAAACCTGAGATTCTGCCATCGGGATTTGCAGACGAGCGGATAAATACACCACCCGAAGACATTGAACAAGAACTTGAGGTTTTCACAATGGCCGAGGAATAGACCATTTGGGAGAAGATTAAGGCTTCTTCTTCTTCTGTGAAAAAGGGGCCAATTTAAAAACAAGCTATCAACATAGCCAGTTACAAGATTGATCCAGGGCTTATCCAGTTGGTCAAGTCGCAGGCTTTCCATGGACTTAAAAATGAGGACCTAGTGGCCCACATCAACACGTTTGTGGAGAACTGTGACATGGTGCAGGTGGATAGGTTTCCATAGGAAGCCATTTATCTGAAATTATTTCCATCATCTCTAGCAGGAAATGCAAGGGAGTGGCTCTAGAATCTGGATGCTGAATATGTTGAATCGTGGGATATTATTACTAAGAAAGTGAGCACATTCATTTTATGACATTGCCACCTAAGAGACAGGATCTAAGGTGTTTCAATATCTCCTATTACATTGGAAAGATGAAATTTGGAGAGGCCCTTTGTGACTCAGGAGCAGCATCAACTTGATACCTCTCTCCACTTTTAAGAAGATTGGTCTTAAAGAATCCTAGAGGAGAAACATGATGATCTAACTTGCAGATAACTCAGTCGTAAGGCCTTATGGGATTTGTGAGGATGTTCTAGTAAAGGTGGATAGATTTGTTTTTCCAGCAAATTTCGTTGTGATGGAGATGCAAGATGATCAAGGGAATGAGCTGCTACTAGGTAGACCCTTCCAGGCTATAGCTGACATGATTCTATAAATGGGTAGATGGGCATAGCTGATGACAGGTTTGAAATAAAAATGCCAACCAACCCAAAATCATCACAAGAGCAAGGACAATGTAATAAAGTCAGACACTTTGAGCACAATGTTTCCATTTGTCTAGGGAAACCTTTTCTTGACATGGCGCATATCATGACCAAGATAGACAGGGGGACACTTGCTGTGGATATCATGGAGCAAACCAAGGTAGTTTCTCTTATCAAGGCAGTGGGATATCCAAATGATGAAGACGAAGAAGTTTGTTTGTCTACTGAGGATAATGATGTGGAGATCTCAATGCAAGAATCTTATCCTAAATTGCCTCTTGAAGCTTGTCTGTTCAATATTATGGATGACTGGATGAGGAGCACATCACTACAGGAATGTGTGAAGATGCTTCAAGTTTTCCCCGCTACTATTCCAAGAACTTTGAAAATTTGGGACCACTACCACCCCCATTACAACCTTCTTTAGTGAATCTGCCGGATTTGGAGCTAAAGCCGTTGCCCCCTCATTTGAAGTATGCATTCTTAGTCATGGATTCAAAGTCACTAGTCATTATCTCGACATATCTAAGTGCCACTGAAGAAGAACAATTGATGGTCGTGTTGAAGAACCACCGTGGTGCTTTCGGGTGGTCAGTCTCTGACATCAAGAGGATCTCCCCTACTCTATGCCAACACAAGACCCGGCTTGTTGAAGGAGCTAAACATGTGATTCAACCCCAACGCTACCTAAACCCTACCATGATGGAGGTTGTCAAGAAGGAGGTGATCAAGTTGTTTTCAATGGGAATTATCTACGCCATCTCAAACTCTATGTAGGTAAGCCCGACACAGGTAGTCCCTAAAAAGGGGGGAATTATGGTAAATAAAATTTGTTGAATGATCCAGTCACCACCCAGTTAGTTATCGGGTGGTGGGTTTGTATAGATTACCATAGCTTAAACACTGCAACACTAAAGGATCATTTTCCTTTACCCTTCATTGATCAGATTTTAGAGTGATTGGCTGGTCGCTCTCATTTTTGTTTTCAAGACAGATATTCCGACTACAACCAAATTTTGATTGAACCTAAGGATCAAGAGAAATCTACTTTCACTTGCCCTTATGGTACATTTGCATATCGTCGGATGCCTTTTGGACTGTGCAACACACTGGCCACTTTTCAACGTTGTATGCTTGCCATTTTCTCTGACATGGTTGAACATTGTTTAGAGCTGTTTAAGGACGATATTTCAATCTACGGTGCATTTTTTGATGAATGTCTTTATAATCTTGATAAAGTTTTGCAGAGATGTGAGGAAACTCATTTGGTCCTCAAATGGGAGGAATGCCGCATGATGGTTAGAGAGGGGATCGTGCTAGGATACAAGGTGTCTAGCAAGGGACTAGAGGTGGATCCAATAAAAATCAAGTTTATTTACAAATTGCCTCCACCAAATGGTAGCGACGGGTGTTGATACCATCGATGGTGCCCACAGATCGTCGATGTGGATCATTCAATGGAGACATGCAGATCATTAACGCGGTGTGTCGATACCATCGACGAGGTGTCATTGCGAGGTGGTGGCACTGGTATTACGCTGTTGGTGTGTCGATACCATCAACCAGGTTGTCGATAGTATCAGCATTGCTGAGACAAATCGGTCTGAAAATCTCCAGACATCTGACGACCATCGATGAAACGGTCGATACTATCGACCTTCTCCAGTCTCGATCCTCTTTTTATCTGTTTGAGTGTCAATACCATCGATGAGGCCATCGATACTATCGACAAAATGAAATTTTCATAGCTGCTTCACAGTTCCCAACTCGATAGTAGTGACACATGTGTCGATGGTATCAACATCATTCTAGTCCTACACACTCAATAAACACATCAAGGTATCATTTTTATAAACTGATTACAAAATTATTGAAAACTACTTAGGAAAATGAAAAATAAAGCAAATACACATGTACTCTACCAAGGTTGGGTTGCCTCCCAACAAGCGCCCTTCTTTAACGTCTTAGGCTATATGCAATCATGCTCATTCTTCATCAAGTGCAATGAGTTTTACCTCATGCACCTTTTTCGTGAAATCCTCTCCATAATAGTGCTTAAGACAGTGACCATTCACCAAGAACGTCCTTTCACCATGTCTCACCTTCACGGCTCCATGTGGATGCACTTTCTCCACAAAAAATGGTCCACTCCATCTGGACTTCAACTTCCCGGGATGTAGCTTTAGCCGCTAATTGAATAATAATACACTCTCTCCTTTTGAGAAGACCCTCCTTTGGGTGTGGCAATCATGTAATTGTTTCATCTGTTCCTTGTAAATCTGGGAATTCTTGTAAGTGTTCATTCTCAACTCATCTAACTCATTGAGATTGAGCAACCTTTGCTTCCCTACATCATCAATGTTCACATTTAACTTTCTTAGCACCCAATGCACCTTGTGCTCCAGCTCCACTGACAAGTGGCATGCACACCCATAAGCCAACCTAAATGGCGTAGTGCCTATAGGAGTCTTAAAGGCGGTCCTATATGCCCAAAGTGCGTCTGGTAGGAGCATGCTCTAGTTCTTCCTTGATGTGTTGACAGTACGTCCCCCAATTTTATTTATCTCCCTATTGGAAATTTCTACTTGACCCTGTGTCTGCGGATGGTATGGGGTGCCCATATTGTGCTTTACCCCATACTTGCTCAAAAGTGCAGCGAACTTCCTGTTTGTGAAATGCATGCCTCCATCACTAATAATCATGTGGGGCACTCCAAACCTACAGAAGATGTATTCCTTTACGAACCTGCACACTACCGCAACATCATTAGTCCTAGTGGGTATCACTTCTACCCACTTCGAAACATAATCAACAACAAGTAAAATATACAAATTAGAGTTTGAGGACACAAAGGGTCCCATGAAATCCATACCCCACAAGTCAAAGACTTCAACCTCTTAGAACACTTTTAGGGGCATTTCTTATCTTTTTGAGATATTGCCTGCCCGTTGACATGAATAACATTTTCTTACAAACTCATAGTCATCTCTAAAAAGCATGGGCCAATATAAGCCGCTCTCCAACACTTTCATAGCTATCCTCAAGCTAGCATGATGGCCGCCCATGGGCATTGTATGATAATGGCAGAGCACACTGTAATACTCAAACTCTGGCACACACCTGCATAGAACACCATCCTTGCACTGTCTCAAAAGAATAGGGTCATCCCAAAAATAAAATCTTAATGAATGGAAAAATTGCTTCTTATCTTGATAATTCCAACCCTCGGGTAGTTCTTTGCATGCAAGATAATTCACTATGTGTGAAAACCATGGATCTTTGAATTTAATGGAAAGAATCTATTCATCTAGAAAAGTCTCAGTAATGGGTATATTAGTATCTTTCTCATCTACCCTCTCAAGGTGAGACAAATGGTTCGCAACCACATTTTCAATGCTCGCCTTATCCTTAACCTCAATGTCAAATTATTATAAAAGAAGTCTCCACCTAATGAGTCTAGGTTTCACTTCTTTCTTTTCTATTAAATATTTTAGTGCGGCATAATCCATCCATACCACCACTTTCGATCCCACCAAGTATTGCCTAAATTTCTCAAAAGCGAAAACTATGACAAGTAATTCTTTTTCAGTGGTGGTATAATTTAATTGTGCATCATTCAATGTTTTCTACGCATAATAAATGACTGTGGGTTTGTTCTGCCCAAGAACAACCCCCACGGAAAAATCAGATGCCTCGCACATGAGCTCAAATGGTTGACTCTAATCCGGAGTCTGCACGATCGGTGCGGAAATCAAGAGTTGCTTGAGGATCTCAAAGGTGTTCATATATTTTTCATTAAAATAAAAAACTGCATCCTTCTCAAGCAAATCAGATAGTGGCTTAGCAAGTTTAGAAAAATCCTTAATAAACCGACGATAAAATCCCATGTGACCAAGGAAGCTTATAACTCCTTTCACCGAGTTTGGTGGAGGCAATTTGGAAATAACCTTGATTTTTACTAGCTCCACCTCCAGTCCCTTGCTAGACACCTTGTGTCCTAGCACGATCCCCTCGCTAACCATCATGTGGCATTTTTTCCCAATTGAGGACCAAATGAGTGTCCTCACATCTCTTCAAAACTTTATTAAGATTATAAAGACATTTATCAAAAGATGCACTGTAGACCGTAAAATCATCCATAAACACCTCTAAACAACGGTCAACCATGTCAGAGAAAATGGTAAGCATACAACGTTGAAAAGTGGCCAGTGTGTTGCACAGTCCAAAAGGCATCTGGCGATATGCAAAAGTACCATAAGGGAAAGTGAAAGTAGATTTCTCTTGATCCTTAGGTTCAATCTAAATTTGGTTGTAGCCGGAATATCCATCTAGAAAACAAAAATGAGAGCGACCAGCTAGTCACTCTAAAATCTGATCAATGAAGGGTAAAGGAAAATGATCCTTTAGCATTGCAGTGTTTAATCTACAGTAATCTATACAAACCTGCCACCCGGTAGCTAACCGAGTGGTGACTGGCTCATTTAACAAATTTTTAGTTATCGTAATTCCCCAATTTTTAGGGACTATGAAAACTACTAGAGGGGGGGGGGGGGTGAATAGAGTTTTATAGAAAATTTAACAATTTTGAACTCAAACAACCACAATGAAAGTATTTGACAAGGAGACACAAGGTTTAGAGTGGTTCCAACTATAGCAAATACTATAGCCGTCAGTCCACTACCCGGTTGCTTACCCAACCGGGATTTGAAAAGAAATTTATTTTATTACCTCTCAAGGAATTTACATAAAATACAATCTCTTTTCCTAAACCCTTCAAGCAGCCTTCACCTAGAAGTAATCGCCAACCTTGAAGCAGCCTTCCCTTGAAGTAGATGCACCAACTCCCGTTGCACCAGCCTTCTGAAGTAGCTTCCCTTGCGATAGCCTTCTTGAAGTAGCTTGAAGTCCCCTTCTCCACCTGAGAAGTCAACCCTCTCCAATCCGCAGCCTCCAATCCTAGGAGTAGCAAGGAGAGTACAAAAGATAAATAGGAACAAGAAAGAAAAAGGAAATTACAACTTATCCTTTAAGCCCAAGGCTTGATATGCCTAGATCAAGCATATAGATCTCCTAGCCAAGTGTGTGAACTTGTGATTGCTGTGGATAGGAGAATCTAGCCTATAGGACATGAAATTGAGCTAAGGAGAATGTAGACAAATGATCACAGTGCTCAAATTGCTTGCAATAGATTGCTCAAGTATGCTCAAGTGTATTCTCAAGTGTAACAAGTAAATTCTAGTGTCCTATGGCTTGTCCTATTTATAGGAATGGCCTAAGTATGCTTAAGGACGTTTTAGACAACTTCTAGGGGTTTCTAAGTGCTTAACTAGCCGTTAGGTACAAAGTTGTTGCTTTAACAACGACTAATTAATTTATTCTGCAGTTGCTGTCAGAGACCATCTCGGTCGACAAATGGTCGACCGAGACACCTACTCGGTCGAACTTTTGTCGACCGACAGGCTCTCTGGAACAAGTGATTTGCAACGTCTTTCTTCAACTACCAACTAACTTGTTTGTTGTGTCTAACGGCTACTTTGGATCTTTCTCGGTCGAGAAGTTTGTCGACCGAGAGTGTCTCGGTCGAGGAGTTCGTCGACCGAGAATGATCCTGTTTCAAGATTTCATTTTAGGCACTAATTATATGTGTGAGTGTGCAAAGGTGATCCTAATTAAATGGGATGACATGTCTAACTATAGTGTTTGGCTAGGGAAAATCTAACGCTTGATTTACATGCAAATCTAAGTACTTGTACATTATATATTTGTACAAGTTTTACAACATTGATTACATTGCATGAAAATATAACTGAATAAGCTCTTGGATTTTTCCCTAGTTGCTTTGCCATCCATCTTAGTCCTGCACACTCAAGTAGCTCGTTAGATTAATAAGAATGAAATGTTTGTCATAATCAAAACAAAGGGATTTTTAGATTTCCATTTAGCCAACAATCTCCCCCTTTTTGAAGATGACAAACATTTCCAAAATAAATATAAAACATATGAATTTCATACCTTTAGATTGCCTTATGTATCTTTTCCTCTTGTTTATAAAATGTGTGCTTATTATTCCCAATGAATTATGGAACATGAGATCCAGTTCATTAGGGAATGTAGCAACTTTCAATGTAAAGCCAAGAGTATATTTATGAAACTCATTGATTGAGTTTTTCATAAATACTAAGTTATAGTTTTATATATCTCTCCCCCTTTGTCATTTCAAAAAGATAACCGTTTTATTAAAAACTCCCCCTTAATTAGATAACCGTTTTGATAAAAACTCCCCCTTAATTAGATATCCCGTCAATTCTAAAAGATGTCCATTGAAAAGCTAAAATGAAACAAGTAAACATATTCGTTTTAAAAACCGCAGATATCAAAGAAGACATCTTCCAAAGGAGTAATAAGCAATTGCTTCCTAATGTTGTTGAATTGATCTAGTGGAAGCGGTTTTGTAAAAATATCAGCCAATTGATTTTCTGTATCAACATGATGAAGGGAAACATGATTCTTTGAGATGTGATCCCTTAAGAAGTGATGACGGATTTCAATGTGTTTTGCCCGGCTGTGTAAAATAGGATTGTGTGCTAAGTTTATGGCGCTTGTGTTGTCACAAAAAATAGGTGTAGATGAAAGATTAAAACCATAATCGCTTAATACTTGTTGCATATAAAGCACTTGAGCACAACAAGACCCGGCTGCCATATATTCAGCTTCAGTTGTAGATAGGGCAACCGTATTTTGTTTCTTGCTAAACCAAGATACTAAGGCTCTCCCTAATAAGAAACAACCACCACTAGTGCTTTTGCGATCAAGTCGACAACCAGCATAATCTGCATCAGTATATGCTTTAAAATCCAAAGATTGTCCTTTTGGATACCATAAACCGAAACAAGTAGTACCAGCTAGATATCGAAGAATTCGTTTAACCGCTAGAAAATGAGATTGCATAGGTTGGGATTGAAATCGAGCACAAAGACCAACGGAAAACATAATGTCCGGTCGAGAAGCAGTTAAGTATAGCAAACTACCAATCATGGCTCTATATAAGGAATCATCAATAGGTTCCCCATTTTCATCCTTATCAATTTTGATAGAGGTAGCCATAGGAGTAGTAGCATGTTTGCATTGGTCCATCCCAAAACGTTTTAAAAGTTCTTTAGTATATTTTTCTTGGCTTATGAAAATTCCTGCAGGTGTTTGCTTAATTTGAAAACCAAGAAAGAATGTTAGTTCACCCATGAGGCTCATTTCAAATTCTTTTTGCATAATGTCACTGAATTGTGTGCATAATGAATCATTAGAAGCTCCAAAGATAATGTCATCAACATATATTTGCACAACTAAGAAATCAGATGCATATGTTTTGAAGAATAAAGTAGAATCTGAATTTCCAATAGAAAAACCATTATCAAAAAGATATGTCTTGAGCCGTTCATACCAATTCCTAGGTGCTTGTTTTAGACCATAAAGTGCCTTTTTAAGTTTATAAACATGGTCACCTTTTTCTGGTATTTCAAAGCCAGGTGGTTGAGCAACATAAACTTCTTCTTGTATGATGCCATTGAGAAATGCACTTTTGACATCCATTTGATATAGCTTAATGGTTTTATGGGCAGCAATAGCTAGTAACATCCTAATAGCTTCAAGTCTAGCTACGGGTGCATATGTTTCATCAAAATCTATTCCTTCTTGTTGATTATATCCTTGTGCTACTAATCGAGCTTTATTCCTTATGACCTCTCCTGCCTCATTGAGCTTATTCCTAAAAACCCATTTAGTTCCTATGACAGTTTTGTCTTGTGGTTTAGGAACTAAATCCCATACATCATTTTTAGTGAATTGATTTAACTCCTCTTGCATGGCTATTATCCAGTAATCATCCGTAAGAGCTTCGGATACCTTCTTAGGTTCAATGATAGAAACGAAAGCCATGTTTGCAACATCTTTGAAGGAAGACCGAGTTTTGACTTTATCATTTGGGTCTCCTATAATTAGTTCTTGGGGATGATCCTTGATAAGCCTAGGTGTGGGTTGTGTTTCAACTTGGGGATCGGATATAGGAATTTTCTCACAATCATTGGGAATGGTTATATTTTCGAATTGATTTGTGAGATCAATGATATCTAGATTTTCAAATTTTGATTCTTCATGAAAAGAAACATGAATGGATTCCTCAACTTTTCTAGAGATAGTGTTATATACTCTAAAGGCTTTGCTAGAAGTGGAATATCCCAAGAAGAATGCTTTGTGTGATTTAGAATCAAACTTGTCTCTATCATCTTTGGTATTTAAAATGTAGCATGTGGAGCCAAAAGTATGAAAGTAGTCAACTCTAGGTTTCTTAGAGTGTAATATTTCATATGGAGTTTTCTTCAAATGAGAGTGAACAGTTACTCTATTAAGCACATAACAAGCAGTGTTTACAGCTTCAGCCCAAAAGGTTTTAGGTGTATTGTGTTCAAGCATCATGGTCCTAGCCATTTCCTGTAGAGATCGATTTTTCCATTCAACTATACCATTTTGTTGTGGGGTACGTGGAGCAGAAAAATTATGAGTATACCCTTGAGTTGTACAAAAGGTCTCAAATGTATGATTCTCAAATTCGCCACCATGATCACTTCTAATGGTACATATTTTATGTTGTAAAAGATTTTCAATCTTGGAACAAAATTGCATAAAGACATGAATAGTATCATCTTTAGTTGCAATAAAATGTACCCATGTATATCTACTATAATCATCAACAATAACAAAACAGTATCGTTTACCACCAATAGATTGTGTCCTCATTGGTCCAAATAAGTCCATATGAATTAATTCTAAGGATCTACTGGTGCTAAGTACATGTTTTGATTTAAAGGATGTTTTGGTTTGCTTTCCCATTGTGCAGGGTTCACAGTTTTCAACTTGATCAAAAGACAAAGCAGGTAATCCACGAACAAGATCATATTTCACTAACTTTTTAATAGCATGTGAACTAGCATGTCCTAGTTTTTTATGCCATAGTTGTAAGGTATTTTCATTTGCAAGCAAGCATTTACCTACTACTGATTTCATAGAGTTTGGTTTAAGGATATAAAGGTTTCCAACTCTATTTCCTTCATAAACGACATTTGTAGTGTTTTCTATCAATAGTTTGCAGCAGGTTTTGTTAAATAACACATCATAACCACTATCACATAGTTGACTTACACTTATTAGATTATGATGCAATCCATCAACAAGTAGAACATTTTTAATTTTGAGATTTGTTCCAACATTACCTATTCCAACGATTTTGCCCTTACCATTGTCTCCAAAGGTGACCGTTCCACTTTTCTTTTCTTCAAAAGTTTGAAATGCGTCCTTGTTCCCGGTCATGTGTTTGGAACAGCCACTGTCAACTACCCATTCCTGCATTAGAGTGTAGATTTTGGTACCCATGTGATGGTCCGATATGGTTAGAAACCTTTTAAGTGCTGATGTATATAAAAGTTCTGATACAGAAAACCAGTCGGTCGACAATTGTTCGACCGATATTTGTCTCGGTCGACAATTTGTCGATCGAGCAGTTTACTGTATCACAAGCAAAAACACAGAAAATTTCTCGGTTGACCAATTTTCGACCGAAATAGGTGCTGTAAATTTTTGATTTGTTAAAGACATCCAGTCGGTCGACAATACTTCGACCGACCCAGAGCTCGGTCGACAATACTTCGACTGACAGAATTTCTGTTTCAGCAATTGCAGAAAAATAATAACAATAAGCATAGCACCTTTTGTTGAGATAAGACAATATAAATAGCAAAATTAAGCATTTGGTCATATCTCAACTACATTCCATTCTTCTAAGTTTGGGGTTTTGGGATCCAAACTAAATCGGACTCCTTAGTCTTGTAGGGGCATGAAAAACAATAATGTCCAAGACGTAAGCAGAAATGACAAGTAATAGAGTCAATTTCATTTCTCTTTTTAGTCATTGTGTTCTTGGGTACAAACATAGTTTGGGTCTTTTTGGGTTGGTTTTTCTTTGGAACATATCCCAAACCTTTTCTTCCATTGAAAACATTACCAACTTTCAATATGTTATCAAGAATATCTTTTCTTCTTAACTTATGAAGTTCTCTTTGTAACGTAGCAATGTCATTCATCTTCTTATGTATATCTTTTCTTGCTTGGTCTAAATCAGAAAACAATGAATCCTTTTCTTTTACAATATTATCATAGTCCGAATGGTTGCACAAGATAGGTTGAGTTTGATAATCTTGTAGTTTAGCTAGCAAATCAGTCTTTTCTTTTGATAGAAGATCAACATTGGTTTCCAAATTGAGTAGCTTTCTAGTGCAATCATCTAAAGATGTTTTTAAAGATACATTTTCAAGATCAATGTTGTTCTTTTCATAAGAAAGTTCATCTAATTTAGCAATGAGCTCATTATTTGATTTTATAGCTTTATTTAGTTTCTTCTTGGCATCAACATACTTATCATGAGTTTCTTGTAAACTAGTAATTAACTCTTCTTTAGGAAGATCAACAAGGCTTACCTCTTGAGAATCTTCATTTTCTTCTCTTGCCATTAGACATTCCACCTCTTCTCCGCTTTCACTGTCACTTGACTCATCCCATGCAGCTTTATAGGCTTTTTCTCCTTTCTTCTTATGTGAGCTTTTCTTTCCTTTCTTTGCTTTGGGACATTCGTTTTTGAAATGCCCTTTCTTCCCACATTCAAAGCACCTGGGAGTAGAGGAACTAGAAATTTTGTTAGATTTAAACCTTTTGTACTTCTTACCGTTTACGATTAAGGCTTCTTCTTCTTCTTCTTCACTTGACTCCTCACTTTCTTGTGTGACGACTTTTGAGGCTTTGAGAGCCACATCTTTCTTCTTCCCACTTTGATGTTCACGTTCTCTTCTTTCTTCTTCTTCTAGATCTGCCTCATGAGATTCTAAATTACCGATGAGTTGTTCCATTTTGAGACGAGTGAGGTCGTTTGCCTCTGCAATGGCTGTCACCTTTGGCTTGTATTTTGGAGGAAGTGATCGAAGAATTTTTGATACTTGATCTTCCTCAAGAACAGGTTTTCCTAAGGCACTCAAACCATTAACAATAGTAGAGAATTTTGAATACATTTCACTAATAGTTTCATTTGGATCCATACGAAAATGTTCAAGCTTTGTTTTAAGCAGGCTAATTTTGGAATTTTTAACTTGGGCTATACCCTCATAAGTGATAGACAATCTATGACAAATATCATACGCTGTATCACAATTTGAAATTCTATTAAATTCTCCTACAGAAATAGAACAATATAAAATGCTTACGGCTTTTGCGTTCATTTGGGCCTGTTTTACCGTGTTTGCATCCCATTCCGCAAAATCATTTTGAGGGAATTGATAAGGAGTAGATACCATTCTCCATAGATCCCAGTTGATGCCTTGGAAGTAAAACTGCATCCTTCTCTTCCAGTATTGGTAGTTTGTTCCATCGAACGCCGGTGGCCTAGCAACAAGAGTCCCTTCAATGTTGAGGTTGTTGAGCATTCCATCACCCATTTCTTCAAGACCTTGTTAGGGTTCCTTGAAGCCTCGCTCTGATACCAATTGAAAACTACTAGAGGGGGGGTGAATAGAGTTTTATAGAAAATTTAACAATTTTGAACTCAAACAACCACAATGAAAGTATTTGACAAGGAGACACAAGGTTTAGAGTGGTTCCAACTATAGCAAATACTATAGCCGTCAGTCCACTACCCGGTTGCTTACCCAACCGGGATTTGAAAAGAAATTTATTTTATTACCTCTCAAGGAATTTACATAAAATACAATCTCTTTTCCTAAACCCTTCAAGCAGCCTTCACCTAGAAGTAATCGCCAACCTTGAAGCAGCCTTCCCTTGAAGTAGATGCACCAACTCCCGTTGCACCAGCCTTCTGAAGTAGCTTCCCTTGCGATAGCCTTCTTGAAGTAGCTTGAAGTCCCCTTCTCCACCTGAGAAGTCAACCCTCTCCAATCCGCAGCCTCCAATCCTAGGAGTAGCAAGGAGAGTACAAAAGATAAATAGGAACGAGAAAGAAAAAGGAAATTACAACTTATCCTTTAAGCCCAAGGCTTGATATGCCTAGATCAAGCATATAGATCTCCTAGCCAAGTGTGTGAACTTGTGATTGCTGTGGATAGGAGAATCTAGCCTATAGGACACGAAATTGAGCTAAGGAGAATGTAGACAAATGATCACAGTGCTCAAATTGCTTGCAATAGATTGCTCAAGTATGCTCAAGTGTATTCTCAAGTGTAACAAGTAAATTCTAGTGTCCTATGGCTTGTCCTATTTATAGGAATGGCCTAAGTATGCTTAAGGACGTTCTAGACAACTTCTAGGGGTTTCTAAGTGCTTAACTAGCCGTTAGGTACAAAGTTGTTGCTTTAACAACGGCTAATTAATTTATTCTGCAGTTGCTGTCAGAGACCATCTCGGTCGACAAATGGTCGACCGAGACACCTACTCGGTCGAACTTTTGTCGACCGACAGACTCTCTGGAACAAGTGATTTGCAACGTCTTTCTTCAACTACCAACTAACTTGTTTGTTGTGTCTAACGGCTACTTTGGATCTTTCTCGGTCGAGAAGTTTGTCGACCGAGAGTGTCTCGGTCGAGGAGTTCGTCGACCGAGAATGATCCTGTTTCAAGATTTCATTTTAGGCACTAATTATATGTGTGAGTGTGAAAAGGTGATCCTAATTAAATGGGATGACATGTCTAACTATAGTGTTTGGCTAGGGAAAATCTAACGCTTGATTTACATGCAAATCTAAGTACTTGTACATTATATATTTGTACAAGTTTTACAACATTGATTACATTGCATGAAAATATAACTGAATAAGCTCTTGGATTTTTCCCTAGTTGCTTTGCCATACATCTTAGTCCTGCACACTCAAGTAGCTCGTTAGATTAATAAGAATGAAATGTTTGTCATAATCAAAACAAAGGGATTTTTAGATGTCCATTTAGCCAACATACTACCTGTGTCAGGCTTACCCACGTAGAGTCTGAGATGTCGTAGATGATTCCCACAGAAAGCAACTTGATCACCTCCATAATAGTAGGGTTTATGTGGTGTTGGGGCTGAATCATAGGTTTAGCTCCTTCAACAAGTCGGATCTTGTGTTGGCATAGAGTAGGGGAGATCCCCTTGATGTCAGAGATTGACCACCCGAAAGCACCACAGTGGTTCTTCAACACGACCATCAATTGTTCTTCTTCAGCGGCACTCAGATATGCTGAGATAATGACTGGTACTTTGAATCCACGGCTAAGAATGCATACTTTAAATGAGGGGGCAACAACTTTATCTCCAAATCCGGCGTATTCACCAAAGAAGGATGCAATGGGGGCGGTAGTTGTCCCAGATCTTCAAAGTGCCTGGAATAGTAGCAGGGCAAAACTTGAAGCATCTTCACGCATTCCTGTAGCAATGTGCTCCTCATCCAGTCATCCATAATATTGAACAGACAAAGTTTCAAGAGGCAATTTAGGATAAGATTCTTGCATTGAGATCTCCACATCATTATCCTCGGTAGACAAGCAAACTTCTTCATCTTCATCATTTGGATATCCCACTGCCTTGACAAGAGAAACTACCTTGGTTTGCTCCATGATATCCACAGCAAGTGTCCCCCTATCTATCTTGGTCATGACATGTGCCATGTCAAGAAAAGGTTTCCCTAGACAAATGGAAACATTGCGCTCAAAGTGTCTAACTTTATTACACTGTCCTTGCTCTTGTGATGATTTTGGGTGGGTTGGCATTTTTATTTCAAACCTGTCATCAGCTATGACCATGGTTAGACGACCTCTACCAATTTCTAGAATCATGTCAGTTGTATCATGGAAGGGTCTACCTAGTAGCATCTCGTTCCCTTGATCATCTTGCATCTCCATCACAATGAAATCTACTGGAAAAACAAATCTGTCCACCTTTACTAGAACATCCTCGCAAATCCCATAAGGCCTTATGACTGAGTTATCTGCAAGTTGGATCATCATGTTGCTCCTCCAGGATTCTTTAAGACCGAGCTTCTTAAAAGTGGATAGAGGTATCAAGTTGATGCTCGCTCCTGAGTCACAAAGGGCCTCTCCAAATTTTGTCTTTCCAATGTAATAGGAGATATTGAAACACCCTGGATCCTGTCTCTTAGGTGGCAATGTCCCTAGAATGAATGCGCTCACCTGCTCTTTGAGCACCACCACTTCCATATCTGGAATCTTCCTCTTATTAGTAATAATGTCCTTTATAAACTTACCATAAGAAGGTATATGCTCAATTGCGTCAAGCAGTGGGATATTGACAGATAATTTTCTAAAACTGTCCAAGAACTTCTTAAATTGTTGATCCACCTTCTTTGCTTTAAGGCTGTTCGAATATGGTATTGGGACTGTCTGTGCTCTCTGGTGTGGTGGCACGTATGGCGTACTCTTCTCTATGTATTTTTCTATAATGTTCTCCCCCGCAACGATCTCTGCACTATCCTCAGCAGTTTTTGTGACTTCAGCTTCCTCTACGGCCTCACCTGTAACTTCTGGATGTGATGTGTTTGGTTCATCGGCCTTAGAGTTTAAAATTTTCTTTCCACTCCTCAGCAAGATAGCCTTGGCTTGATGGTTCTTTCTGGGAACATCAGTATTCCATGGAAAACCCAATTGTGTCGGCTTCTATAAACTTGCAATTTTAGCTGCCATCTGCGCTAAGGACGTCTCATGCATCCTCATCTGTGCCCCATGGCTTTGTAGAGTCTGACCAAATTGGTTCATAAACCCCCCTTATGCCTTAATTTGATTGCCGAATGTGCTCATCAACTCTTGCTTTTGCTTTATTACTTGATTGAGAAACTCATTGCTCTTGTCCTCTGCACTTAGCTGTGGCTTCTGATCCAGATCCTGTAGAAAATTGTTTGGATCCTTCCATGAGAATTTCTTGTCCTTCCTCCACACATAGTCATTGTTCCTGTAGCCCTGTTGTTGGCACATGAACTTTGCTCGTGCCTAATCATCAGACCCTTCATTATCTTTTGCTAGAAGTCTCTTTGCTATCAAATCCATCTTATCATGTAATTCTTTAATGGCCTTTGCATCCCCTGCAACTTTGACCTGTTCCGGTGCATCTCTTTCACCCCAAGACTGCTTCTTAGCCATATTCTTCAAAATCTCTCGACACTTGGAACCTTTGTTGTTTAGAAAGAACCATGTTCCAACTGAGTCTAGATTGCTCCTATCATGTTCGTTAAGAGTAAAATAAAATATCTTCACTTGGGTTTCTAAATCCAACCCATGATGTGGGCATTTCCACAACATGATATTAAATCACTCCCATGTCTCTGAGTAAGTCTCACCAGCTTGCTGTTTGAAGTTATGGATCCTCCTCACGAGATCATTTGTCTTTTTAGGTGGAAAATATCTCTCAAAGAACACTTCAACCATCATGTCCCATGATTCAACATATTCATCATCCAGATTGTAGAGCCACTCTCTTGCATTTCCCGCTAGAGATGATGGAAATAATTTCAGATAAATGGCTTCCTGTAGAAACCTATCCACCTTCACCATGTGACATTTCTCCACAAACGTGCTGATGTGGGCCACTGGGTCCTCATTTTAAGTCCATGGAAAGCCTGCGACTTGACCAACTGGATAAGCCCTGGATCAATCTTGTAACTGGGCATGTTGTTAGCTTGTTTTTTAATTGACCCCTTTTGCGCAGAAGAAGAAGAAGCCTTAATATTCTCCCAAATGGTCTGTTCCTCGGCCATTGTGAAAACCTCAAATTCTTGTTCAATGTCTTTGGGTGGTGTATTTATCTGCTCGTATACAGATCTCGATGGTGGAATCTCAGTTGTCAATTGTGCGTAGTCCATACTACGCGTCTTTACCATGCACTAGTACCTACAATATGAATCATCAAGTAAGTACAGTGCTAGAACAAACAAAGAATCTGAAAGATAGACAATTAAGTTCAAAATTAAAATTGCAATAGAAAGTGGCCTAGAGTGACCACTTGTAACAGTCGTAGTGCTGAAATTTTCCGTGTCCCTGACAACGCTGCCAAAAACTTGACACGCCTGAGCCGTGCATTAAACACAAGTGCACGTGTCAAAGTAATATAGACCTTGTGAGGCCCAAGTCGAACTTAGGTAAACATAAATTTTAGTAGACTACTACTAACTGGTCGCGATCAACTAGACCGATTGGAAAAGTTAATTGTTGGTTTTGAAATAAAATAAAAATAGAACAAAGAGAAAACAAAAGTGAGCGATGATTAAATGTTTAGTTTAATCAAATGAAATGGAAATCCTTAGGGTTATGGTTTCACCACAAGGTCTCACTGCATGTAATTCTACACTACTAACATAATTTGTACCTTATCCCTGATTATGGCCTGTAGTTAAAATTGCTTACTTTCGCAATACAATTTACTACCTAGTTCTAGGTCAGTACCACACCAGTAGTAACTTATACCTAAGATCTAAGTGCTTTAATAAATTATCTGGGTATCCACCATTAACCGTACATTACCTTGTCTAAGGAATTTATTAGTTAATGTGTTAATCGTACATTTTCAACCATTAATCCTCTGTCGTGAGCAATTAATAGTAATAGAAATTTACTATGGTGATCAAGCATAGCAAATTGCGATAGAAACACGATAACATATCAGGGAGAATAGAGACAAATTATGATAATCAATGGAAAATTGTCATACAACGATTCCCCAGGCTACTCCCGATCCTAAGGACATTGGGGATTAGCCCCGCATGTTCATCTCAATGATATACATGGAGAAAAAAGAGGAAAACATGGGGAAATGAATGAGAATATGATGAAACCCCTGAAAGGGAGAAGATCTGGATGATCCTCAATGCGAGATGCACGTTTCGTAGCCTTCTGATGGTAGAATCGTCCGTCTGCAGCTCTGGAATCTTCTGTTGCGTAGCTCTGGGCTCCGTTCTTCGCTATCCTTCCTTTAGGACTTGTGTGGCTGAGTGCAACCTCCTCCCTTGGTCCCGGCCGTCTTTTCTTAGGTATAGGTATGACTTACGGCCTCCAAAAGATCATAGCCATTCGATCGTGGCAATTCTAGGCAAATTCCTGATCCGACGGCATCGATACTATCAATGGGGTGTCGATGGTATCGACACCTTAGGGTGCGGTTCCGTCGCTAAAAATTGGGATCAACCTGGATGCTTTTCGATACTATCAACCGGATCGTCGATAGTATCGACGAGCCGATTTTCTTTCTGCTGAGCTGATCTCGAGACCATTGACAGTTTGATCGATGGTATCGACTTGGATGCTTTCCCTCCACCTTGGTTACTATTGCCATGTCGATAGTATCGACAGACCTATTGATGGTATCGACAGGTTATGGAACACAAAGTACCTGAATCAGAGAGAAGCACAAGTCAATTGATGGAATTTCATAATTCGTTCAAAATAGGATAAAATAAGATAAATTTGATGCATACAATGATTATAGGCTAAAGGAATTGAATCATGCCATTATAGTCACCAAGATGACAATTAAACACATAAAACAGGTACAAAATTAGCCTATAAATGCGACTCAAAAACCCTACATCACTGATCTGAGTGAGTAGATGTGAAAGGTCATGCAATTGTGGATACATAAAATGTAGGTTCATTGATTCTACAAGAAGTTCATAGACATAATATGTATAGGGGATTTCAATGAATAACCTTCACATGCCACTCAGCTCCAATGTATTATGACATGTCATGTGTTGTGCCCATGTCCTATATTTTGAAAAATTTCTCTATCCCGTGTCCATGTCCTATATTTTAGAAAATCGCTTTGTCCCACATCCACATCCAATATTTTGGAAAGTAGCTAGTCACTGTCCAGTGTTCTGTGTCTGTGTCTAAAAAATTGTCTGTGGTTCCTAGGCGCATGCAAAGAAGCTAACAATGCACTAAATGAGCCTTGTTTATTTGGAAAGAAAGAAATAAGAGGACCATCTCCTATACTATTGTAAACCAAATAAATAAAGAAATAAGAAATTATAATGGAGGGTTAAGATTTTGAAAAACTTCCTATTACTAAGAGTAGGAATATGAAATTTGTATGAAACAATGGTTGGTGGATCTTGTTTACATGTGAAAAGGTAGATCAAACTAACCTATCTTTCTTATCTATATATTATTAGAATATATTTATGATTGACATGAACCTTAGTATCTTCAAAAAATCTCGTGAAAATGCAAGTGAGTTGGTGCTTTGAATTAATGATGTTCACTGCATGTCAGATAATTTCACAAGAATTGGTGTCTTTCTTATTCTAAATCATGTTCAAGCTAGAGAATGATAAATAAAGACTATGTTAGATGCTCGATGGTTATTCATATGTATGGGCCTGCTCTTTGAAACCATTTTTATTTCATGAATTATGACGTGGCTTACCTAGAGTAGCTTTTATTGGAAATAGGAAAAGGATCTGACCCATGTCTAATTGGATTTGGACTTGAGTAGGAGTTGGCTTGTGATACCAATCCCAATAGGAGTCAAATCTAAAAGTGAAATAAGATGGCTCCTTATGTTCAACATGGAGTTGGACTCTGAGTTGGACAAGAATTCCTAGTTACAAAGACATGCCATGGAGGCCTATAAATAATGGCCCTGGGGAGGCCATTGAGATCATCCCACCGGTTGAGATGTGATCCCTCCAGTTGCTTGTTGGTGCCTTATATGGTAGAAGATCCAGAGAATAAGAACAACTGGTGGAGCTCTCTTGGTTGAATAAGAGAGGGTTAGTGACTTTACCTTGAAGCAAAGTAGCGGCTGACAGTCGGTGACACATTAAGTGAACTGACATAGAAGCTCTTTTGGTTGATAAGAGAGGGCCAATGAGTTTTCCCAGAAGCAAAGTAGTAGTTGGTGGTTATAGACACAGTGTTGTCATAGCGGCAACGGTCTGACCCAGTCAACGATCACAATGATATCAAACAGTCCCCAACAATGACAATGGCCTCGTGAGGAGATTAAGTAAAGAGGGAGGTTTTATACACACTAGGTGTGATTCTCTTCTTCCTCATCTTTGTTCTCATGTGGGGAGGGCTACCTGGATTTAGAAGTAATCAAATCTAGGCAGTGTGAATTATAATATTAATTACATAGTGCTTGTTGACCGATATTGCCCCGTGATTTTTCTCTCCTAGTCTTGGGGAGAGTTTTCCACGTTAAATCTGGTGTTTCCTCTTTAGGTTTATACACTTGTCAGTCACACTTCCACAATAAGTTTTTGTCACATCCAAGACCGTATCGGTACAACATCCGCAATAAGTGATATCAGAGCACATGATGAAGATACTGGTCTAGATGGGGAAGGATCAAGATGCGATGATGATAAAGTTAACAAGTACAAATTGGCAGATTTGGAAACTCAAGATGGAGAATATTCTCTATTGCAAAGATCTATACGATCCGATAGAGAGACAAAGGCCAGAGAGTACGTCTGATGCAGATTGGAAGAAATAAAATAGGAAGACTATTGGAATAGTTCAAAAGTGGCTCAACATTTACATGTTCCATCACGTCTCAGAAGAGACCAACGCCAAAGATCTGTGGGAGAATCTCAACAAGTTATATGAGCGGAAGACTGCCACAAATATAGCTTTCTTGATTAGAAAGTTGGTGAACCTCAAGTACCAAGATGGTACAAGCATCACCGAGCATATGAATGAATTCCAAAGCCTTGTAAATCAATTGGGGTCCATGAAGATGGTTCTTGATGATGAACTCCATGCTCTACTTCTTTTGGGATCATTACCTGACAGTTGGGAGATGCTCATAGTGACAGTCAACAATTTTCACAGGAAGGCAAGTTGACACTTGACCAGGTAAAGAGCAGTCTACTGAATGAAGAGACTCAGTGACGAGCCTCAGGAGATAATGTATCAGAGGTGCACTTCATAGAGAGTAGATGCATTGATAGAGAGAGAGAGATCATGGAAGATCCAAGAGTCGTTGTGAGTCCCAGAACTGTGAGAAGTCTCATGGTAGATCCAAGTCAAAGAGTAGTAGAGTGTGCTTCCATTGTGGCAAGCCATGCCATTTCAAAAGGGATTGCAAGGCTTGAAAAAAGAAACATGGGTCTGAAGCCAAAGACAAGCAAGATGACGACAAGAATACTACAACGACAATCTCAAATGATAGGGATAATGACTACAATGTGGTCTTAATAGTCCAAGAGCAGTGATTGCATGCTGAGGATGATGATTCTGAGTGGGTGGTGGATTTTGCAGCTTCTTATCATGCATCATCGAGTAAGAAATTCTTCACTTCATATAAGAGGGGAGACTTAGTGACCGGACTAAATCGCACGTCCAAAAGTGGAGGAGGATTTGAGGTAGTCGAGCTTTTACATTTATAAACCCGAATCCTTCTAGGCCCCCGCAACTTTGTTTACGGGGTCGAAGTAGATATACGGGGTCAAACACAGGGACAAGGGGGGGTAGTGTTGAGAACCCAGAATTGACACGCTACACTCTGACAGGTATAAAGAGATGATAAATTCCCCAGAAGGGAAGCAGTAAGGTGTCACGAACAAAACAAGAAAACTATCTCCAAGTGGAGTTACTAGAAAGATTTAAGGTTTTAGCCATTTAGCAGTTTTTTTAAGGGTTTTCATGCCACAGAAATAGGGAGATAAAACTAGGGCTAGAGCAAGGTATGAAGGATAAGACTACAACATAACAAGCGGCACCGGTAACATCCTGCACCCCTCCTCTCAGAGCGGATACCTCTAACCAAGCCTCGGCACCCCTCTCGAGGTTACTGGGCTCAAAGTTAGAGTAGAATGTCACTGAAACGACTCCGTTCCAAGCACTCTCGTACTCCAGAATCGGACCAAACACTAGAGCCACAACACAACTCTCGAAGTTGTTGCGACGGGAAAACACGATTCGGTAGCTAAGAGAAACACGATCCAAACATGCAAGCTAGAGTTCAGTTATCAAACATAGCAGTCATCCAACATATTGTACCAAGCATAGAGCAGTAAGTAATTAAGCTCTTCTATTTCCATAGACAATAAAGGGTCTTAATTACAATGCATAAGTAAAGAATTAAATGACAGAAAATAAAGACAGGTGTCGCCTTCTTGATGTAGAAGGACGACGGGCTACTACAGCTCTCCAGCACGATATCGGTCAGGGGCCTAGCCCGATACAGCCATGTCGGGCGTCACACCCTCTCGAGCGGCATGCCTGACGGGCAACTGTATCGCTCAAGGATCCTGGCCGAAACGCTCACGTCGGGCGATGGACCCTCTCGGGTGGCACGTATGATGGGCAAAGCGTATCAGGTTCGATATCGTGTCGGGCATGGAGCTACACATTCTACTGTTGGGCATGGGTGTTGGGCACTCGTGTCGCGTATCTACATCGGCCGATATCGGCCCTCGGTGTCGCCCGGTATAGTCCTAGGTGAACCAGTCTCCTCCCTCTCGAGATGAGGAAGAGCTCACCTGGTGTCGCCCGGTACGAGCACTGGGGCACGATATGTATGCTCTCGCGATTCTCCTCGAAGATAGCTCAAGTTCCCTACTGTCTGAACTGTCTTTTCGTCTTCCTGTAGCTCTTATTTATAGTCGGCGAGTGGGGGAACTTATGGTGCTCGAAGCGCCACGTGTCCTCCTTATTTGCGGGTCGGTGGACGGCCGATACTCGTATCGCTCGGTGCAGGGATGTCGACCGTTGGTCACGTGACGGGCAACGGCGCCTGCCGGTGGGTGGATGTGTCGCCCGACATACTTGGGTTGTTGTGGCGACTATGGCTCCCTGTCGGGTAAGAGGCGTGTCGTCCGTTAGTTCCTCCTTGCGCGGCACCCCTTGTCGCGCGTCGTGGTGTCATTCCACCCTACCGGGCAGGGTGTGTATCGGGCGTCAGGAAGGCCGGTGCAGACTTGGACTTAATTTGTGGGCCGGGACGGCCTTATTGCACCAAAATGAGGAGAAACTCTGCAAAAGATGGAAATATAGGATTAAGAGCATTGTTTGGCCAATTATTGCGAAAGTGCATACAAAAAGAGAGGAAATAGCTAAAAATGGCAGTTTTGATAATAGAAAAAAGTCTAAAATATCACAAAAATTGGTGTTATCAACTCCCCCAAACTTAGCATTTTGATTGTCCTCAATCAATATTTAAACTTTATTTTGTGATGCTTCGTCTTATTTGGTACAACTTTCAGGCCAAGAGGTAAAGCAAGTATAGTAATGCCTTTAGAGATAATGTTGTCTCATTACGAACAAAAGACCTTGCGTTTCCTGCCTTATTATTTTAGTAGAATTTTTTTCTTACAGCTTCAGCGAGACTTTAGTGTATGATTCCGAAGTTAGCTTACACACCAAACAGCTTTATTTTCAGGGCAGAAAGTTGTGTAAAGGGTAGGCTAAGGCTTTTTGGGTTTTTCATTTTTGTTTTCCATCAGTCCATCCAGGTAAGGGTCCGTTAGCGGGCAAGTGGTCCCTGCATTCCAAGCCAGTTGGCTTTAGAGCAGTGATTTCACATCCTTCGTACCACTGCCCCGGATCTACCATGCCTAAAGATGGGTACTTTTGGAAAACAAGCGGGTATATATATATTTCTTTTCTTTTATTGGGCACAACTCTCATGCTTTTATTCACACTCATAAGGCTTCTCTCTCTTTTTGGGATTTTCATTGGGTAAAGGGGAACAAAGAGATTTCTGCTGTTTGGGCAGCTTTTTCCTTCTCCATACTCGTCTCTTAGATGTGTGCGAGATTATTATATTTTTCGAAATTTTTGGCATGGAAAAACGTAATCTTCTGTTCATTTGAAGCAGCATTATCAGAAAGATATAACGGAACTTGTATCTCGTTAAGCACAAAGAAAAATAACTTTGCAAGGAGTTGCATCAGGTTTTTACTAATATAGACTTTGTACATATGTAGGGAAATTATATGAGCATATATATGTACACATGATACAGGAAAGAACAAAAGAATAAAGAATTCGAGACAAAATTTTGTACCTCCCTCACTGGTACATGGTACCCCCCCAAACTTGGTCCACACTCTGTCCCAGAGTTGTGAAGTAGATAAGGTAGGGTAATGTTGATCCAGTGAGGGTTAGACAATGAGCGCGCCTGCGTCAGATAGAAGCTCCCACACGTACTCTCCTCTCTTGATGTGATAATTGATGTGTTGGAGCTGGTCAGGCGCTGCTTTGTTTGCTATCCATTCCAGGACAAAGATGTCGTAGTCATTAGATAGGGGAAACTGTTGCGGGCTGCGGTGGCAGAACTGGAGTTTGTGCCATTTGCTTGCTTGCGTGTCCAGGAATGGTTGTATCATCTTTGCCACCTCGTCGTAGTATTTTCGAGTTAGGCGTTCGACGGGTGACAACGGTTCTGATGTACACAGCACATGATGGTTCTTGTTGCTATCCGAGCTGTTGTAAAAGATTCCTGCTCGTTGCTGAGTGTACACCGTCAGGAGCGTCCAATGGTTATAATGCAATATTGGCAGAAAAATTTGGCTAGGGACCCCGCTTTCCAACTCTTCCAGAAAAAGCTTCTTTGCTCCTGTTTCATCGGCTAGGCAGACGTCGTTGAACAACAGCGGATGGGCTATGTATGCATGTTCGAACTTTGACTGTAATATTTGGATGCAAACGGTAAACACAGATATCGCCACGCATCCTCCTTCTTTAACCACGTTCCTTAGATCATCTACTGGGACTACCACATTGCCTGCCTTGTAAATGACGTCTCCTGGGGTAGCATCTGCTAACTTTAGAAGGATTTCATCTACCTACTCCTGTGTGAGCGTAGCGCACGAGAAGCGGTCGAAGTCTTTGATCAACCCTTCTGTAACTATAGGCGAAGCAGTGTCTTCCATCCCGTGCACTTTCCGCAGGGTCTCTAACTGCTTGCCTGCCCCGTGGGTGTCAGTTTCTAGTTCCGCTTCTTTCTCTGCGGAGCTGCTGGATTGTGAAGATTCGTCCTCTTGTTCATCGTTCAACAGCTTATCAGGTACCCCTGCGTCTCGAAAATAGTGCCTGCCTTTGATCAGTAGGATGGCGTATGTGCCCCTGCGGTGATAGAAACATTTTCCCCTAAGGGCCCTCAAGTTGCCAAAAGTACTGAGCACCTCAATGGCACTTAAGATGACTAAGGCGTTGTTTCCGCTTCCCTCTTCATCCTGGATGGGGAAGTTGTGAATAGAATAGAAGTTCCAAACGCCTCCGTGATGTTTGGCTCCTTGCTTGATAGCTCGTAGAAGACAAAGTGGTAGAAGCCTCAGCTTTCGGTCCTCCGGGCGGCTGAAAGTAGTTCCGGAGTGTGACACCTCGTTGTAATTGCAGTTCAGCAGCCGGGCGTCGTGGTTCTTTAAGTCTGCTATGCAGAGGAACCAAAAGTCGCGATGCTTGTACGGTGCCAACACGAGGTTAGGGCTATGCTCGTCAATGTGTCGCAACATGTTGGTCACCGCAGTGGAGTCTTGTTCCCCCTTCATTATCCTTCTTGCCAAGGTCAGGGTGGCGGCGTATATTTTCTTCCGACCTATCCTGCTATCGATATTTTCTATTATCGCATTTTCGAGGACCCTAAACAGTCTTTTTCCGACGACGGCCGGCGAGCGGAACATGCCGCAGAGTGTTCCCCATCGTACGGAGAAGTAGCCGTCGCTCCAGACGACGTCTTCTTCATCTGACCGCGATCTTAGGACCTTGTCCAGCAGCTTCTGGTCTCTGATCGTCAGGCAGCCGATGGCCCTTCTGTCAAAGTCGGCCATCTCGAAGGAAGGTATCTCAGATGGCTCACGGAACCTGTCTGCCATCGAGCGTCTTCCTCGGGGGAGGTGTCTTTCATTAGCTGCATACACGTCCCCC
Source organism: Alisma plantago-aquatica (assembly GCA_963693085.1). Taxonomy (NCBI): domain Eukaryota; kingdom Viridiplantae; phylum Streptophyta; class Magnoliopsida; order Alismatales; family Alismataceae; genus Alisma; species Alisma plantago-aquatica. Next base: position 1,482,321,874 of record OY856411.1, on the reverse strand, counting down.
TTTTCTCCCTCTGATTCGTCAGAAGAGTCTCCCCCGATGCTGATGTCTTCGTTATCATCTTCAACTTCATCCAGGGAGACTGAGGGATTTTCTTCCTCTAGGCTTAAAGAGCTCTCCTGTCCTGCTGGAGCTCCGTCGGTTGACCTTGGCTGCGTCCCCTCCTCGGACATTGTGGATCGCTCGCTGGAGGTGGAGGCGGACCCTGCTGTGGAGGTGGATGTTGACGAAGAAGAAGGAGAGCTACGGCTAGGGGGCGATGGCGACCTTCTCGGCTGCCTTCGGTGCAGATGATCATCCCCTCTATCCAACCTCTCCTCGATCTTGTCGAGGCATTGGAGAACTTGCTACAGTGTCGCATTCAGAGTCTCTAGCCCGCCGGGAAGGCCAGCTAGCGTCAACAGTTCTTGCTCTTGGCTGTTCAACCGGTCTTGGAAAGATGCAAACTTGTGGGTTAGGGAAATACAGGTAGCTGAGTTATTATTTGTTACCTCCCGCAAGTAGTCGAGCTCGTGCCCTAGCATCATCCTGAGTGACGGAGGGGTTCTTGCGGTCCTCCCTTCTGTCCTTGCGACACCCTACTCACGCTCTAGTCTACCAGACGAGGCAGAGTTTATCTCGATTGTTTGCGAGGCAGATGTCTCCGGGTGAGGTGTCGGCCTTCTTGCGGCCGTATCTTCCTCGCCTTCATGTACCGACGAAGATGGCCGTGGTGTGGGCGGATGCTGCTCCACCTCTACGTCCTCAGCAATCCTTTCAGCAGCTCTGACTGGAGACACTGGTGGTGGTGTCAGCGTCAGCTGCATGCCTTCGAGTCTCATCTGAAGGACCGTGACGAACACCTCATTACTGGCGTCCGGCTGCGGTTCTTCTTCTGCCTCTACTGGTATTACAGGGATGTCGGGAGCTGCGGCCGTCTTCTCTGCGACAGCTCCCATAGTTATTGCCTCGGTGACCTCAATGATCACCAGTTCTTCTTCGGCCCTTTCAGTCATCGTCGTGGCTGTGGCTGGTATTGCAGGAGTGACGACAGCCCTATTAGTAGCCATCGTCCGAAGCTCTGGATTTGTTCTTTCCCGGACACTTGTGGCGGTGGCGTGGGCTGTATTTGCCGCCATAACTTCAATTTCCGTGGTAGTGAAGACCAGCTTGTCTGTGTCGTAATTGGCGCAGCGAGGGAGCGGGAGGAGTGTGTTCGTCCTTGTGAACTTGTAGAAGTAGCCTCCCCCTTCCTTCCTTATGATGCTGGTCCTCATCAGGTATTTGAGGTCAATCACCTCGTCGCCTTGTGTCCTTGACAGACTTCACGGCTCCTTAGGGTACCCGAGCCCTGCTGCAATTAGGTTAACGATGCCCCCATGCAATATTCTTTGGTGGCATCCCTTATTGGGTGTAGCCTGTTCAGCAGGAACCGTATGAGGTTTATCACTCTTCCCTCCATCAGGTGCCATATGACATGGAGTTCTTCTGTGTAAATGTTGATGGACTCGTTTTTGCTGAACAGCAGGCATGCCACCAACTTGTGTATGATTCTCCAGAAACAGGAGTGCATCGCCGCCACTTTGACTCCCGGCTTAAAGGATGACTCGCCGGTCAGCTTATTCCAGAGCTCCACGGGGTTGAACCCATCTCCTTCGGTGATTGTCTCACCGTTATTCATCGAATCTTCCCCCTCCTCACTGGAAGAGAAGATCTTGTTCAGCAGCTTCTCAGAGATTGCGTACTCCGAGTTGTACAACCTGGCTTGGAGTCTATCAGCTCCGCCGTATTCTTTCTTTTTAGCTGTAGAATTATTTACTCGACGGAGAGACGACATGAACTCTTTTGTGAGCTCGGTGTAGGAGGAAGACCGGACGAGGCAAATCTTCTTCAATCCAGCCGCGGTGAGGACGCCCTTCAATCTTTCAAATATGCCTAGCTCCACGAAAGAAGTCCGATGGCAGAACCTGCTCGGCCTGTAGAGCTTGGTTGATAGCTCAGCGTAACGGCGTGCATGCTCGTAGTCCCTTGGCAGGAACCTTCCTGGGGTGTATTCCAAGGGTTCCTGGGGTGTATTCCTTGTCGTTGCTGAGGGTGGTACTGCCACCTCACCTGTCCTCATTCTCTTTTCCGCCGTTGACGGTCCATCTGCTTCCAGATTCGGGCGTTTCTGCCCGGCAGTGGGTACTCCAACTGATGTCTCGGGGTAGACCCTTCTGCCTTGCTCGTCGACACGGACAACAGTTTGCTTGATGCGTGCCATTATGTTAATTAACAAGCAAAACCCTTGGTAAATTTTGATATCTCGATGTTTTGAAGAAATTAAATTTGAATGCTCAAAAAGGTATGTCCTAATATAGAAATGATACACACCCCGTATCGGGCGACACAATTGTTTCAGGGGTGAAGCCTTGTGCCTGGTACTAGAGGTGGGTACCGCCCACCAAAAGAAAACTCGAGCTGATGTGAGATCGGGCGATACGAGGAGAGCAGTGCGGCACAAAACATTGCCCGACACAGATGTACTAGGCGATACGGTCGCCAAAGATCGACCGTCCGTCAGGACGTCACAAAAGACAAACGTGTCGCCCGATATGGCGTATCGGGCAAACGTGAACTAAAGGTACGTTGCGCGACATACATATCGGGCGATACAAGGCATGTTCAGCAAAGGACCCGTAAGACTGATAAGCTTCATGTTTAAAGAAAGGAACGTGTCGGGCGATAGGGTCTGTCGGTCGTTACCTTCTTGAACTTTCGCATGACATGAGAGCAGGGCAAACTTGCGCGATGCGGGAGCAACAACACAAGGTCTTAGCACGGTATGGGAGCGTGAGAACAGTAAGGCAAGGAGCCCGACACGGTAAAACTCGCCCCCCCTTATATAGCAAACTCAATCGGGGTGAAACAGGTAAAACTGGGGCGGTTGTCGGCCGTTAGGGCAACTCGTAAGACGGGCAAGCCCATCCGTTGGCCTAAGGGTGATCAGTCCTTTGGCACGACGGTCACAGGTGCATGCCGTCTAGGCGTGTAATCCACCACGGCCCTTGCGATGCCCGAAATTCCACTGCCCGATATGGGCGCATTCATAGCTCCGGTTGGGTTGCTTCCGTTACATCATGAAAACAAAGCGGTTTAAGCTTCGGCTGATGAGTAAAACATCATTGGCCGAAGACTGAGATCCCAGCCTAAGATGGTATTACCCATCCCGGTCTATAAAACTAAGGCGGTGACCCATAAGGGTCAGTGCATGTGGAACATGCACTGACTCTGGCCTTATTACATGCCATAATGTTCATAATGTTCATTTTGCTTGAAAGTAAATGCGCCCTATACTAGGAATTTAAAAACAGCTCGGGTTGCCTCCCGAGAAGCGTTGTAGTTTTTCGTCTCCAGCTTGACGATTCCAGCTTTTTCATCCTCTAGCCTTTAGTATCGTCCATCTTTTGCAACTCAATCCCTTCTTCTCTTGATCACATCCCTGCCTTCTTGGAAGCCTCGGTGTTGGACAGTATTCTGCCAGAAGGATTCTTCATTAATTCAGCCATTTGAGCTAATTGTTGATCAATTAGGCGTTGATGTGTCTGCATATCCGCCAGCTAGACCTGCAATGAGTTCCAAACACCCGAATTTGATAGCGCACTCTGCGCTAGCTGGTTATTAATCGTGTCCTGCTTCTTTGCGAAGTCGAAAAGCTGGCCAATCACGTCTGATTGGTTCGAGCCCTTGTCCCAATCTTTGTTCGGCCCTTGATATTTACCTTGTGCCTGAAAGTTTCCTTTCGCTGACTGGAACTGACTGTTCTTGGTATATTGACCAGACCCCCCTCTCTTCTCAAAAGCTTGTATTGGCTTAGATGTATCATGCAGCTGGTGAGAATTCTCAGCTGCATCTTTGTTGCCGTAGTTAAACCCGGGATGATCTGGCCTTTTGAAGTTCACGAAGGAGACATTTTCGGTCTGTTCGTCTTCTGAGTCAGAATCACTATCTGCGTCCGGTCGGGTGTAAACACAGTTGTCTACCCCATGTCCTCCTTCGCCGCATGTGACACATTTCATCACCTTCTCGACTGGCTTCTTACCTTTCCCACTAGCTTCTCGCAGTTGTTTAACATCAGTGGCGATTCTCTGTATCTGCGAGGTGATGGACTCCAGTGCCTTCGACTCGAGGGTAGACCCTTCACCGCCCTTCTTGACCTGTTGACCGGCCTAAATCACGCGTCCTAAAATTGGAGGCGGATTTGAGGTAGTCGAGCTTTTACATTTATAAACCCGAATCCTTCTAGGCCCCCACAACTTTATTTACGGGGTCGAAGTAGATATATGGGGTCGAACACAGGGACAAGGGGGGTAGTGTTGAGAACACGGAATCGACACACTACACTCCGGTAGGTATAAAGAGAGATAAATTCCCAAAAAGGGAAGTAGTAAGATGTCACAAATAAATGAAGAAAACTATCTCCAACTGGAGCTACTAGAAAGATTTAAGGTTTTCGTCATTTAGCAGTTTTTAGGGGTTTTCATGCAACAGAAACAGAAAGATAATGCTCGAGCTAAAGCGAGGTACGAAGGATAAAACTCCAGTAAGACAAGTGGCGGTAGAACCAGTCCTGTACCCCTCCTCTCGAAGTGGGTACCTCTAACAAGGCATCAACGCCCCTCTCGAGGTCACCAGACTAAAATTAGAGTGGAAAGGTCACTAAAGCAACTCTGTTCCAGGCACTCTCGTACACCAGAATCGGACCAAACACTAGAGCCACAACACAACTCTCAAAGTTGTTGCGACGGGAAAACGCGATTCATTAGCTAAGCGAAACGCGATCCAAACATGCAAGCTAGAGTTCGGATATCAAACATAGCAGTCATCCAACATTGTGCACCAAGCATAGAACAACAAGTAATTAAGCATCTTCTATTTCCATAGACAAATAAAGGGTCTTAATTACAATGCATAAGTAAGGAATTAAATGACAGAAAGTAAAGATAGGTGTCGCCTCCTTGATGTAGAAGGACGACAGGGTGCTGTAGCTCTCCTGCCCGATATCGGTCAGAGGCCTAGCCCGATACGGAGGTGTCGGGCGGCACGCACCGACTGTCGACCATATCGCTCAAGGACCCTGGCCGAAACGCTCATGTCGGGCGGCACGCTCGAAAAGCTAAGCGTATCGGTTTGATATCGTGTCGGGCTAAGAGATACGCATTGTTGTTGTCTGGCACTTGTGTCGCTCATCTACGTCGGCCGATATCGGCCCGCAGTGTCGCCCGGGATGGTCCTAAGTGAACTGTCCCCTCCCTCTCGGGATGAGGAGAAGCTCACCTAGTGTCGCCCGAGACAAGCACTGGGGCATGACACGTATGCTCTCGCAGTCTCCTCGGAAGATAGCTCAACTCCCAACTGTCTGAATTCTAAAACTCCGAACCGTTTTTCGGCTCCCTGTAGCTGCTATTTATAGTAAGCTGGCCGGGAGGAGTTATGGTACTCGAAGCGCCACGTGGCCCCCTTAAGCGCCGGTCGATGGACGGCCGATACAGGTATAGCTCGGCGCGGAGGTGTCTGCTATCACTCATGTGACGGGCGGCGCGCCTGCCGGTGGGTGGCTGTGTCGCCCGACAAGCTGGGTTGTCAGGGCAAGCCGGGCTCCCTGTTGGGTAGAAGGCGTGTCGTCCGTCAGCTTCTTCTCGCACGACACCTCTTTGTCGAGCGTCTTTGTGTCGCCCAACCCCTGTTGGGCAGGGGTTGTATCGGGCGTTAGGGAGGCCGAGACAGGCTTGGACTTATTCATGGGCCGGAGTGGTCTTATTGCCCAAAAATGAGGAAAACTCTGCAAAAGATAAGAAAATTGGATTAAGAGCATTGCTTGGCCAATTATTGCGAAAGTGCATACAAAAGAGAGGAAAAAAGATAAAAATGGCAGTTTTGATAACAGAGTAATAGTCTAAAATATCACAAAATTTGGTGTTATCACCTGTCCTCTGTCAGATCAATCAAAGTCAGCGCCGACCATCAGCTCGGCCATATTCTTGATGATCTTTTCAGACTTGCTTGGTTTCTTCCCGAGGAAGTCACTGCCTGCTGCCGCATTTAGTGACACCCTTTAATCGGGAGTCAGACCATTATAGAAGGTGGTGACGAGGAAGCCATTCTTGTAATTATGATGGGGGAAATCCCTCTCATACTCCTGGAACTGCTCCCAGGCGTCATGGAGGCTTTCACTCGGCTTTTGCATGAAGGATGTTATTTTCTGCCTGTTTCTGACCGTTCTTTCGGTGGGGTAGAACTTGTTTACGAATGCATCGGCCAAAGCTCCCCATTTGTTCAAAGACTGATGGGGTAACCCAAGATACCAGGATAGGGCCTTGTATTCTAGGGAGAAGATGAAGCCCTTACAGTAGATAACCTCTTGAGGGACCCCCCGCATCTTTATCGTATCACATATGTTTTTGAATGCATCGAGATGGTGGTAGGGATTGTCGCTTCTCGAACTCCCCCTGAAGCTTTTGTTTTGAATCATAGAGATCACGGACGACTTAAGCTCAAAATTCGCCGCGTTGAACCGCGGGGTGATGACGGGACATCTGGAGTTGTTGGCTTTTGTGGACGCCAACTCTCTCAACGTCTTCTCCTCCTCTTCGGAGTTGTTGCTGTCGCTTTCTCCCCGACGTTGTTCCTGATCGTTACGATTTCTTCTTTGCCTCTGACGGTGATGACGTCTGTGTCGGTGATGGTCCTCCTCGTACTCTCCTGAGTCTGGATCTTCTTGTTGATGGTCACCGTCATACCTGTCGTTGCCTTCAGGAGGGGGCGAATCAGGTCTCCTCCCTTGGCGTTCGCCTTCAGAATGGGGTGGCTCAATGCGAGGTGGCATGATGGTTGGAGTTGGTGCTCAGTGGAATAGATCACCGTTCTTCTGAGTACCTATTAGTGGCACAAGGAATCAAGTTTAGAAGAAAGATTTATTAATTTCAAACAGAGAATAATAGTAAAGAAAAAAAGAAAAAGAAAAAGAAAAAGAGTGCTGTCAAACTCATTGCTAAGCTTGAGGCACAAGAGTGTAGTTAGTGGATTTGGATTCATCAACAGTGCCATTTTGCCTTGTCCCCGGCAACAGTGCCAAAAAGTTGACCGGCCTAAATCACGCATCCAAAAGTGGAGGCGGATTTGAGGTAGTCGAGCTTTTACATTTATAAACCCGAATCTTTCTAGGCCCCCGCAACTTTGTTTACGGGGTCGAAGTAGATATACGGGGTCGAACACAGGGACAAGGGGGGGGGGTAGTGTTGAGAACCCAGAATCGACACGCTACACTCCGACAGGTATAAAGAGATGATAAATTCCCCAGAAGGGAAGCAATAAGGTGTCACGAACAAAACAAGAAAACTATCTCCAAGTGGAGTTACTAGAAAGATTTAAGGTTTTAGCCATTTAGTAGTTTTTTTAAGGGTTTTCATGCCACAGAAACATGGAGATAAAACTAGGGCTAGAGCAAGGTATGAAGGATAAGACTACAACATAACAAGCGGCACCGGTAACATCCTGCACCCCTCCTCTCAGAGCGGATACCTCTAACCAAGCCTCGGAACCCCTCTCGAGGTTGCTGGGCTCAAAGTTAGAGTGGAATGTCACTGAAATGACTCCATTCCAGGCACTTTCGTACTCCAGAATCGGACCAAACACTAGAGCCACAACACAACTCTCGAAGTTGTTGCGACGGGAAAACACGATTCGGTAGCTAAGCGAAACGCGATCCAAACATGCAAGCTAGAGTTTAGTTATCAAACATAGCAGTCATCCAACATATTGTACCAAGCACAGAGCAGCAAGTAATTAAGCTCTTCTATTTCCATAGACAATAAAGGGTCTTAATTACAATGCATAAGTAAAGAATTAAATGACAGAAAATAAAGATAGGTATCGCCTTCTTGATGTAGAAGGACGACGGGGTACTACGGCTCTCCAGCCCGATATCGGTCAGGGGCCTAGCCCGATACAGCCGTGTCGGGCGGCACACCCTCTCGAGCGGCACGCCTGATGGGCAACTGTATCACTCAAGGATCCTGGCCGATACGCTCACATCGGGCAATGGACCCTCTCGGGCGGCACATATGACTGGCGAAGCATATCGGGTTCGATATCGTGTCGGGCATGGAGCTACGCGTTCTACTGTCGGGCATGGGTGTCAGGCACTCATGTCGCGTATCTAGATCGGCCGATATCGGCCCTCGGTGTTGCCCGGTACAGTCCTAGGTGAACCAGTCCCCTCCCTCTCGGGATGAGGAAGAGATCACCTAGTGTCGCCCGGTACGAGCACTGGGGCACGATACGTCTGCTCTCGCGATTCTCCTCGAAGATAGCTCAAGTTCCCTACTGTCCGAACTTTACGAACTGTGTTTTCGGCTTCCTATAGCTCTTATTTATAGTAGGTGAGTGGGGGAACTTATGGTGCTCGAAGCGCCACATGTCCTCCTTATTTGCGGGTCGGTGGACAGCTGATACTCGTATCGCTCGACGCAGGGATGTCGACCGTTGGTCACTTGACGGGCAACGGTGCCTGCCGATGGGTGGCTGTGTCGCCTGACATACTTGGGTTGTCGTGGCGACTATGGCTCCCTGTCGGGTAAGAGGTGTGTCGTCCGTCAGTTCCTCCTTGCGCGGCACCCCTTGTCGCGCATCGTGGTGTCGTTCCACCCTACCGGACAAGGCGTGTATCGGGCGTCAGGAAGGCCGGTGCAGACTTGGACTTAATTTGTGGGCCGGGACGGCCTTTTTGCACCAAAATGAGGAGAAACTCTACAAAAGATGGAAATATAGGATTAAGAGCATTGCTTGGCCAATTATTGCGAAAGTGCATACAAAAAGAGAGGAAAATAGCAAAAAATGGCAGTTTTGATAACAGAAAAACAATCTAAAATATTAAAAAAATTGGTGTTATCACTTAGGGAGGGTGAACATGGGAAATTCTAACTTCTCTATAATTATCTGGATTGGATATATTTGTATTCAAACAAGTGTCAGTTGCATGCCCACAATGAAGGATGTTTGTCATGTTCCATATTTGCGGCTGAGTTTGATATCTGGTTCATTCTTTGTTAGAGAAGGTTGTCAAATGGATTTTGGTGGTGGGAAATGTGAGATCACCAAGGGGGCCTTGGTTATTGTTTGGGGCAAATTATGTCACACATTGTATAAGACCTCACTTAAGGTTCTCAAAGGAAGCTATATATACAGTTGAGGATCACCGCACATATCTATAACACAGATGACTAGGACACATGAGCGAGATAGGCTTGAAGCTTTTATCAAAGTAGAGATTGATTCCTTGTGGCAAGGATACTGGTCTCATTTCGTGAGATGCATGTCAAACATGAAATCATCGATGGGTTTCTTTCAAGACAAGATCAAAGGTGGTCACAACTTCTGCAGCTAGTTCATTCGGATGTCTGCGGTCTGTTTGAGGTGGATTCACTGGGTGTCAATAGGTATTTTTTCACTTTCATTGATGATTCATCTAGGAAGGTGTGGGCCTACTTGTTGAGGACCAGGGATCAAGTCTTTTAGTGTTTTTAAAAATTTCATGCCACGATGGAGCGGGATACAAAGAAAAATTGTAGTGTCTTCACACAGACAAAGGAGGAGAGTACACATCTAGAGAGTTCCAGGATTACTATGTACAACACGGAATACGACATGACATGATAGAGCCTGACACACCACAACACAATAGTATAACTGAGAGGATGAACCATACCATAGTGAAGAAAGTTAGATGCATGTTGAAGACTGCAAAGTTGCCAAAGACATTCTGGGTTGAGGTAGTGTGCACTATCTGCTATCTGATTAATCAATCTTTATTAGTTCCTTTGGGGTTTGATATACCTAAGAAGGTATGGATAGACAAGGATTTATCCTATGCTCATCAGCAAGTATTTAGGTGCAAGTCTTATGCACATATTCTAAAGGAAAAGAGACAAAAGCTGGATGATAAAGTAGTGCCATGTATCTTTCTTGGCTATGGAAATCATTGGTTTGGCTATAAGTTATGAGATCCTATATAAAGGACCATGAGTAGACACAGAGTTGTGACTTTTTGTGAGAGTCAGATAGTTATAGAGCCTGAGGGTGATGATGCAGAGGCTGCAGGATCAAGTGACAGTTCTTCTAATGATGAATATGATGATTCTTCAGCTTCGTCACAGGTGTAGTCTTCATATGACGAAGAAGAGCAGCAAGATCACCCTGAATAGTAGAGTGAGAGCATGTCGAGTGTTCCTGTTCCAGACACACAATTGAGTGATTCAAATTTACAGTCAGAGACTTCTGTGTAGGGGGAGCAAGATCATGACCAAGTAGAGTCCTCAAAGCAGTAGTTGGGGAGGTCTGACAGAGTTCGTCATCTTTCATCCATATATCTGACATATCAATATATTCTCCTTACTAATCAGTGGGATCTAAAGACTTATCATGAAGCACAAACTCATAGAGATAAAGCATAGTTGCATCAGGCGATGCAGAAGGAGATGTCTTCTTTATAAAGAATGATACCTATAAGCTTGTGACGCTTCCCAAGGGCCGGAGAGCACTAAAGTCCAAGTGGAACTACAAGATGAATAGAGATGATATAAGCAAGGATCAAGCCTTTAATGAGGGTTGAGCATCAGCAGAGGACTTCTGAACATTGGTACAAAAGGCCAGAAATAAGGTTTTCATCCAGGGTGGCTCGACATACCAGTCAGGGGGAGCCAACAAAGTTCCATGTGTGGGCATGGAGAGAGAAGTGATACTATCAGGATACTTCTTCTCAGTTTTTTAGGAATAGAGTGAATTCAGGATTGAACTTTAAGAAGATGGATGAAAATGATAGGATGATGACATGTCTGAGGAGAGTGGATCCATCACAAGTGGTGATGAGGTCTAGAGGCTACTCTAGATGATTGCTGAAGACAACATTTTCCTCATGGCCCGGAGGGGGAGATTGTTGGGAATAGGAAAAGGATCTGAACCATGTCTAAGGACTTGAGTAGGAGTTGTGTTGTGCTACCAATCCCAATATGAGTCAAATCTAAAAGAGAAATAAGATGGCTCCCTATGTGCAACATGGAGTTGGACTCTGAGTTGGACAAGAATTCCTAGTTGCAACCACATGTCATGGCACTTATAAATAGAGGCCCTAGAAGACGCCATTGAGATCATCCTGCCGATTGAGGTATGATCCCTCTGGTGCCTTCTATGGTAGAAGAGTCAGAGAACAAGAACAACTGGAGGAGCTCTCTTGGTTGAATAAGAGAGGGTCTATGACTTTGCCTTGAAGCGAAGTAGCAGTTGACAGTCGGTGACACATTAAGTGCACTGAGAAAACAACTCTCTTGGTTGATAAGAGAGGGTCAATGACTTTGCCTTGACGCAAAGTAGCAGTTGGTGGTTACAGACGCAATATTACCATAGAAGCAATGGTCTAACACAGTCAATGGTCACAATGGCATCAAGCAGTCCCCAACAACAACAATGGCCTCGTGAGGAGATAAGTAAAGAAGGAGATTTTTTACATACTGAGTATGATTCTTCTCTTCCTCATCTTTATTCTTGTGTGGGGAGGGCTGCCTGGATTTAGGGGTAATTAAATTCAGACAATATGAATTGTAATCTTAATTACATAGTGATTGTTGACCGGTATTGCCCCATGATTTTTCTCTCTTTGTCTTGAGGAGAGTTTTCTACGTTAAATTTGGTATGTCTTCTTTGGGTTTATACACTTTTCAGTAATGCTTCCGCAATAAATTTTTATCACATTCGAGACTGTATTGATACAACACCTCTAATAGCTTTTGAGGGTTATCTATAATACTCTCTTTTGTCCATTTCATGTAGGATGAATTCATATATATAATTTTGTATTTGACTACTCTTTCAAACAATTATTGCATTTAGATTTCCCTTATGATGTAATTTAAATTCACATGTATTCGGTTCTCCTTTTACAATGATTTATATATTTATGCTATTCTTTCTAATTTTGGATTCATACTTTTTCTTGTAAATTAGAATACACATTTTCTCCTGAGTTAATGCTTCTTTCTCTAATTAACGATCCTTGTTGCAAACATATAAAATTTAGATATTCTGGGATGAAATTTGGCAGTCACATTGTTTATAGTAGAACTGCTTGTGAAGTTGAAAGGGATGCTGCCTACCAGAGAGCTTTTGGAAACTATTAATTCTAGAAAACAAGGTGGCAATTGATAGGTTTGTTTGATGAAGAATATGCACACATATAATATGCAACCATGATGTAACAACAAAGAAATATATAGTATATATTCACTACCCGTGCGAGTAACTAACTTTAGTTATATGTGAATCTATTTTGTAATAGAAAGGTACCTATTTGTAATGAGACATGCAACATTTGTAATGAGATGACCAAATTTGTAATAAAAACACTCATTTTGTATAACATGCCTGATTACAGTAAAAATGATACTTATGACAACAATTCACACTGTAATACAAAATGAGTCTTTGCATTACAAATTTGGTCATCTCATGACAAACAGTGTATATCTCATTACAAATAGGTACCTTTCTATTACAAAATAGATTCACAGGTAACTAAAGTTAGTTACCCATGCGGGTAGTGAAAGAATGGCCATATATATATATATATATACACACACATACATACATACATACATACATACATACATACTAGGAAACACACACGTGCCCATGAACGTGACAACAAAATATGATATATTTTATATGATAATTTTATGGATATATATATGTTCTATGTTAAAATGAATTAAATTTTTATATTTTCTATTGTGATATATTTCCTTTTAGATAAAATAATTGCAGTTGTTTTATTTGGTGATATTTTTAGATTGGTTAAATGGATAATATTATGAAAAGATGCTAGAGAGAGAGAGTTGGGGTTATAAAGGAATAGTTTATGCAATTTTGAATTGGAATATGAAAACGAGACAACTGGAGAGAGAGAGTGGTGAGTGAACATAGAAAGAGTTGTGGTAATTAGGTCTAGATTGGGAAAAAACTAAGTAACTTAGTGGAGTAGTCATCTTCAATTGGGTACACAATCTATTTATGTATCATCGATTATGAAAATATTTTATTGGGAGAGAATTTAAGAGGTGTGCTAGGTTGATATGTGGCTACAAAATAAATTTGATAATAAATTAATGACATTTGAGAAAGTGAAATTTAAAATAATGCTAGTTAACACACACATGCCAACATGAAAAGAAAATACGATAAATCTTAATTATTTAGTTATTCAAAAAATTAAGTGAAATGTCATATATATTTTTTTACTTGTGTAATAAGTAAATAAAGCAACAATATATTAGAGTATTTGACATTATTAGTTTTATCCACAATAAATTTTAAATGAAGTAATAATTTTGCATAACTTCTGATTGTAAATTTCTAGTTCTTGAACTATAATCTATGTCTCGATATAAAATTGTGCCATGTACATCATTTAAAAAGACTTACAAGTTAGTTGTATATCAAACTGAAACAACACATTTTGGTGGTGCTATTGTGGGTTGGAACATAGAATATGAATTTAGTAATATACATTTTTTTATTAAAATAATGATCATAATAAGTATAATGTAATAATAACAAATAGGTAAGGTTGATGGTGTTCAATTTGTATTACCTTTTAAGCTAACCGTGGAGGAGGTGTTCACACATATAGAACCGTATCAGGAGTTAGTGATATACTATAACTTGATACATGTCTATTCCGTCAGATATGCTTCCAACTATATGTTTAGTTTAATGTCGAGCATGATTATTTTGAGTTCTGTATTTGGGAGCACCTTGTCAGCATAAGTGAATAAGAAATTCATGGATAAATGTCAGCATAATTAAATATAAAATTCATGGACAAATGTACATGTACACAGTAAGGGAGCTCATTTTGTCCCCTCAATATAAAAAATAAGAAATATTCCAAGCAACACATGAATTGTTAATTCATACTATTATACATGTCAGACATACCCGTTTACAAGCTTAACTCTTCTCTATATGTCATTGCCAATAAAGTAACACTGCACAATCGTCCATCAATAGTCTGTCACTATCATCGTTGTTGCCACCTACACGAATTCTGACTCAAACTATAGAGGTGCAAAGTCTGATTTGGGCATTGTGTGATGTTGGTGGTAGTTGCTAACATAATTTTGAAAAGATCAACCATTAGTGATAGTTGTAGGGTTATGGAAGATGTAGAACTGCCATGATCAGTTCGTCATTGTTGCTAAATTGGCCAGAACAAGACACACAAAAGAAGATAGAAATCAAGCTGTGTGATTAGATCTCAACAAATAAGTTCGAGAGCATTAGCATAGCAGTTTTCTAACCAGTAATCTATCTTTCTGTACATGAATATCTTGCACCTACTTCCTTGTCATATAATAATTAGAAAACCCACTGATATCATGCACCTACTTCCTTATATAATGATTAGAAAAATCACACTGTTAGATAACATATCAAAATTGCATACCCAGTGATTTATGGTAGATATGCTTCTTAGATACAATATGGTCATGATTTAAGGATATGAAATTACCAATACTAATAAGGAGTCCCATACCTGCAGGGGTTCAATTACTTTGATCACTCCGTGCATCAGATAGAAACTTAGTTTCCATATCAAGTCATTGTAAGACCATGTAAAGTGGAGCGGGAAGATGATGACAGAGAATTATTGTCTGTGTTGCAGGATAAGTCATGCTAAGAGAAGGCCATATATGAAAAAAACATGCATGTCCTATAGCTAAAGACAATACTGTTGCTAGGTTGATCATTCGATAAAATACTGACCATTCAACAAGTCGTCCTTCTCATTAAATCCCCCTTGTCATATCGTAAGTTAGTCTTCTAGGTGTGAATGTAACAAGATATAATGTGACAAAGTAGGAGAAAGATTTGGGTGTGGATATAGATGGGAAGGGAGGGAGAGTGGAGATTATTGAGGGAGATGTTGGGAACATCGTGGGAGAGTGGGGATCAATTATATGTGGGGAAATGTGACGAAAGGAGGAAGAGTCATGGAAGGAAGAAATGAAAGTTGGGATTAGGAGGGAGGGAGGGAGAGATGGATGGCAATTGAATCAAGGGAGTAAACATGAGAGAAGAGAGGAAGAGTCACCTAAGGAGTAAAAAAGAAATAGACATTGTAATTAAAGAGATAAATGTGAGAAAAGAGAGAAAGAGTCATGTAAGGAGTAAAAAAAGAATGGATTTTATTAGGATGAGGAGGGAGGGAGAGATGGATTTTGTTAGGAGAAAGATTTGGGTGTGGATATAGATGGGAAGGGAGGGAGAGTGGAGATTATTGAGGGAGATGTTGGGAACATCGTGGGAGAGTGGGGATCAGTTATATGTGGGGAAATGTGACGAAAGGAGGAAGAGTCATGGAAGGAAGAAATGAAAGTTAGGATTAGGAGGTAGGGAGGGAGAGATGGATGACAATTGAATTAAGGGAGTAAATGTGAGAGAAGAGAGGAAGAGTCACTTAAGGAGTAAAAAAGAAATAGACGTTGTAATTAAAAGGATAAATGTGAGAAAAGAGAGAAAGAGTCATGGAAGGAGTAAAAAAAGAACAAATTTTGTTGGGATGAGGAGGGAGTAAGAGAGAGAGTGAATGGAAGGTTGTAGAAGTTACAAGGAGAGAGTAGGGTGGAGGGTGGGAAGAGAGTATCAGGGGTTGTTGGAGTATGGAATAGGAAGGAGCGTATATTTTGGGAGATGAGGGATGTGAGAGTAAGAAGTGATTACTATTGAGTTAATGAGTGCGTAAGTGGAGGGTGGAAGTCCATTAGGTTTTGAGAAATTAATAAGACAAACATAGTGGCATAAGAGAGATAATAATAGTGGGAGAGTGAATTGAAGAGTTGTTAGGAATGCAGTGAGAGAGTAGGGAGTCGTTATGGACGGGATATTCATTTTTGTTTAGTTTGAGGATGAGTGAATTACAAGCAATTAAAATAGGAAAAAAGTGAGAAAAAATGTGAGCATAGATTGAATGAAGGAAAGAACGCCAGCTCAAAATGCTGGCTTTTGATTGGTCAAAGAGGTTTTGAATGGCTGGTTTGTAAATAAACGAAAAAACTCCCTCTTTTTATAGTAACACACACACATATATATATGTGTGTGTGTGTTTATATATATATATATATATATATATATATATATATATATATATATATATATATATATATATATATATATATATATATATATATAGAGAGAGAGAGAGAGAGAGAGAGAGAGAGAGAGAGAGAGAGAGAGAGGCTAGAATACACTCGAGTGTACAAATTACGCTGTACACCCGAATGGTGTTTGCCTATCTAGACCCTATTTTTCTAAAATTTAATCCATTGATCTTAATGGTTACAATAATAATAGGCCACATATAAAATTTGAGCTCATTTGGATGAGTGTAAGTCACTCATCCAAGGGCAACAAAATCGACACACAAAATAAATTTGAAATGCCTGATTTTTGCATCCTTTAGATGCACGACCTATAAGTGTCCAAATGAGCTAACATTTATTATATGGTATGTTCTTAAGATGTTTAAGAAGGTCAACGGTTTAGATTTTTTAAAAAGTTATTGCATCTTTAAAAATGACTGAGGTGTACGGTGCCTCCGGTACACTCGAGTGTACACTAGCCCAACTCTCTCTCTCTCTCTCTCTCTCTCTCTCTCTATATATATATATATATATATATATATATATATATATATATATATATATATATATATATATATATATATATATATATATATAGTCAGACTAAAATACACTCGAGTGTATCCGGAGCGGAATACACTCAAGTAATTTTTCATGATACAATTTTTTGTTTGAAAATCTAATCCATTGATCTTCTTAAACATCTCGTGAACAACTCATACGCAAAATTTGAGGACATTTGGATATGTATAGCTCATGTTATGAAGACCGCAAAAATTATTCATTTCAAATTAGTTTCGCGCGTCGATTTTGTTGCCCTTGGATGAGTGACTTACACTCATCCAAATGGGCTCAAAATTTGTATGTATCCTAGTTATAGTATGACGGTGAAGATCAACAGTTTACATTTTGTAAAAAATAGTCTTGATATGAACCTAAGATAATAATCGCAAGAAGTTAGAAGAGAAAAAGATCAAATTTTTACGTGGAAAACCCTCACGATATGCGAGGGAAAAACTACGAGACCAACCATGAGTAAATCACTATAAGAAGAAAATATGATTTTTACCTCTCCAATTTTGACTCAAATCCAAGATAATATATCAAAAAGAAGAAATAAGAACATACCACACTGTAGGGGAAGATTCCTACAATTCTATTACTCCAGAATTTTTCAAAAAGACTGCACTTTTTGACAAAGTACACTGTAATAGATATCCCACAAAAGAATGCGTGAATGCTTTGACAATATGTTCTACTTTTCTTCTTCTTTTTCTTCCTTTTTTTTCTTCTTTCCCGTCTCCAAGGTAGCGAAAACGCTGCTTTTTTCTTGGCTTGCGGCTGCTTGACGGCTACAAACTTGTCTTCGATGACTTGGCTGCCCTGCTTTGTTAATTGGCTACGACTCTTTGTTGCTCGCGGCTGGGATTTATATCTCACGCATGGCGGCAGCAGCAATTAGCCAATGCCCTAATGGGCCACTTGGTCTTGGGCTGCAAAGACACGCAGACCCAACAACAATTGTGTCCCTATTGGATTTGATATTGAGTGGAAACCAACATTCAGGAAAGATTCGTCATATCAGCGACTTCATTTCCCTTTGATTACCCAGCTCCTTATATCTTTTAACACCTAACTTAGTTCTATTTCAATCGACTATGTACATATGAAGCCTGGTCGCAATTGGATTTTACTGATCTTCTTATTGCCAATGTATTCAATCACAATAACAACATAATGGTATTTCTGAAATTCACTGTAGCTGTTCGTGATTTGGTCCGAATATTCATAAGAAAAGGAAAACATATTACAAATTTGCTTCATATTTTGTAGAATAGAAATCACATTGATCTTTAAACAGTTATTTTCTGTAGATTCTAACAAATTGAGGTGAATATTTCGATTATAGGCTGCATCTCGGCACTAACAGTATCTAACACATCTGAAGTTTATTAGCAAAACTTGACATATTCTTACTGTTGCTTTATTTATTGTATTGGCCTTCTATCTATGATCATTTTTTGGGTCTTTTTCTCGGTAGTTTTGATGCCTTTAATTGACTTCATTATACACGTTTTCGCATCCTCCAGCTGCTTGAGTACTTCTTTCATTTGAATTCGCTCTTGTGGTTTTTCACTTGAACATAACAGAGCCGTTTTGATAATCATAACTACACAATCATGTATCATCTCCAATTGTACTCCTAGCTCCTCTAATATGCCTGTGTCCAGTATATCCATGACCCGAGTAGGAAATTTATTGCTGACAAATTCATGCAAGTTTTGACATTCCATGAAAGCTATATCAGTAGGCCTATTCCCTGTAAACATCTCCAGAAGAACCACTCCAAAACTATAAACATCCCATAGCGTAGAAATTGATGGTTCCATTGCGCATTCTGCAACTCATTACGACAGGTACCAATTACTTACAAACAATCTTGGATACAAATGGTAAACGATCACACAAGGTTTGTTAGAAAATGTCTTACCTGGGGCTATATACCCAATGGATCCTTTAATTCCAGTTGACGCAATTTCATTATTTGATAACAGAAGTTTGGAAACTCCGAAGTCGCCAACACATGCTGTCATGTCTTGCTTTAACAGGATGTTGCCTGGTTTTAGATCTCTGTGAACAATTGGTGTTTCAGTACCGTTATGCAGATAATCAAGGGCAGATGCAACATCAATGGCTATGTTAACTCTTTGAAGCAAATTCAGAGTTCTCGGCTCAAACTTGTTGAATCCCATTAAATCCTTTTGTGGTTCTCTATGCAACCACATATCCAGGCTCCTGTTAGGCATATATTCATATACCAGAGCTCTGAATTCATTATGAGAGAAATCCTCAGTCACACAAGAAGTTATTATTCTGACAAGATTTCTGTGCCTAATGCTTCTTAATGCTTCACATTCTGCCATAAAGCTTTTCGAAGCCCCATGGAGCTGTGGGCTAATCACTTTCACAGCAACCTCTATTCCTTCATTCACTAAAAATCCTTTATACACAGTACCAAATCCTCCTCTACCAACTATGTTTGTGGAAGAGAACCCTTTTGTTGCTTCGTAAAGATCAGCGTAGGAGACCCTTGAGAATTGCCCTTTTTCTAAACAAGAAATTTCTAGAGGCTGGTGGGATGACTTCTTTGAGTTCGTTTTTCTCTGTTTTCTCATCTTTAGAATGCATAATACCAATAACAGAGAACATACAAGGGCCACAAGTGTTACTATTATGATTAGTTTTGCCTTGGACGATTTGTGACGATCCTTTGTTAAGCAAGCTTTCAGGTTCAATTTTGGATTCCCTCCACAAACATTTTTGTTGCCAAGAATAGAGAATGAACTTATGTTGCCAAACGCACCACCAGTTGGTACT
The DNA here is from genome assembly GCA_963693085.1 of Alisma plantago-aquatica. Classification (NCBI taxonomy): domain Eukaryota; kingdom Viridiplantae; phylum Streptophyta; class Magnoliopsida; order Alismatales; family Alismataceae; genus Alisma; species Alisma plantago-aquatica. The sequence goes on along the minus strand of OY856411.1, from coordinate 1,482,302,291 downwards.
TCCCCTTCAAAATCATTGTATGATAAATTAAAAAACACAAGAGAAGTTAAAGTCTCAAAGAATGTTGGAACTGGACCAGAAAGCTGGTTTTGTGAAAGATCAAGAATCTGAATCCCCCTGAGATTACTCCAGGATTCTGGTATTCCACCACTGAAATGGTTGCCCTGTAGGTACAGGTACTCTAACAGAAAACATTCACCTATAGGTATAGGAATCCTAGTAGAAAATTTATTCCAAGACAAATCTAAGGCTCTAAGATTCATCAGTTTCCCCACTTCTTGTGGTACTGGTCCTTCGAGTGCATTATTGGATAAGTTGAGGTAGATTACCAAGGAGGATATACCTAACAGCCCATCAGGTACAATACCACTCAGGTTATTGTAGGACATGTCAAGCACCTGTAGCTTTTTCAAAGAGGCAAAACTCCTTGGTATGCTACCATAAAACTTATTCTTGCTCAAATATAGTTCTGTGAGCTGTGTAAAGTTGCCCATTATGGGTGGGATTTCATCTATGAGGTTATTGTTGTGGAGAGATAATGCTTGTAATTTCCAAAAGGAAGTAAATGTAGTTGGAATGGGTCCGGTGAACATATTATTCTCCATGTCCAGAGTAACTATATTGCTAAGGTTCCCAATTCCCACGGGAATTCTACCAGGTATTCTGTTGTCTCTCAGCCTTAACCATTCTAAGTTGTATGAAAGGTTTCCTATAGACTCTGGCAAAGCCCAGCTAAACTTGTTCTCAGACAAGTCCAGTTCTTCCAAACTTATACAGTTCGTCAAGGAGGCAATGAAGTTCCATTCATCAGCGGTTCTCGCTTCCAACTGGTTGCCACCCAGTTGCAATATAGACAGGCTTCCAGTGACACCTAGATCCGGTGGGACTGGTCCAGTGAATCTATTGTTGCTAAGCTCAAGAATTTCAAGTAGAGAAGCATTAGACATGGATGAAGGGATGTTCCCATCAAAATGGTTGTCATATAGGTATAAATAGGTAAGGCATGGAAGGTTTTTGCCAAAATCAGATGCCAGGGATCCAGAAAAACCATTATTCCCCAACCCCAAACTGTAAAGACGTGAAAAATTGTAGAGGCTGTAAGGAAGTTTACCAGAAAAGCGATTGAAAAACAGGTCCAAAATTCCCAAGCCACGAATGCGATTGAGCTCGGGTGGAACTTCTCCTGTCATGTCGTTGAAGCTGAGAGAGAGAACCGAAAGAGATGTAAGATTGCCAAACGTAGAAGGAATGCTCCCTGTCAGATTATTGTTGCCCAGGGCCAAAAAGTCTAGGTTTTGGAGCGAACCCAACTCTAGGGGGATGTTTCCGGTCAGCATGTTTTCCCTCAGGGACATTGTTCGGAGATCAGAACAACGACTTAAGTTGGCAGGGATACTTCCACGAAGCTGGTTGTTTCTTAGTACCATGACCTGAATCTTGGAGCATAGACTCAATTCATCAGGGATTTGACCTTCTAGGTAATTCATGGTGAGATTGAGATACTCTAGCTGTCGGAGCAGACCAATCTCCCGCGGTATGCGCCCATGGAGCTTGTTGTTTGGAAGGTGGATGTCTCTTAGGAAAGTAAGATTGCCCAGAGAAGGTGATATTGCACCATGTAGGTCGAGCAACTCCAAGCTGAGGCTGGTAACTCTGTCGGGATGAATGGCACCACAAGTGATGCCTGTCCAATGACAGACGTTGGTGCTGTCGTTCCATGAAGACAGCACTGATGGAGGTGCGCCGGTGCTGACTAGGAAAGACTTGAAAGACAGTAGAGCTAGACGATCAGTAGAATTTCCTGGCAGTGTTTGAGCAGTTGCAATATGGGATAACCCAATGACAAGGAGGACGACGAAGGTAGTTGCACTTGGCAAGTTCATCATACTTTTTGAAGTATAGTGAAGCAGATTTTGTCTAATAGGTCTGCAAATGGTGATAATGTGCCATCCTCTCAGTTTGTCAGATACATATAAGCAAATGGCAAAGTAAAACCATGTATAAGTATTCATGTTGCGGCATTACTCATTTCGTCAGTCATACCACGGCATCAACTTAAGACGATCATATATTGCTTGATTCACCTTCTCAAAGTTTTATTTATTTTGTTTTTGAATGATACATTTTGAGCTTTATAAATGGAAATCATGTTCTGGTTTATAACTTAACTACGATCTGTTTAGTTCCTGAATCTCAATATAATGCACTCCATTATTTGGTATGGCACAAATAGTTTCCGACTAAGAAAAATATAACTCAACAGACCCCTACAGTGGTACGGCCAGCGCTGTAGGTGCAAAGAATCAGCCACCTGATTTTTGTATTCAATGACATAATTTTGTGTTTCTGCTTTTAATTATAAATGATAAATAATAGTATATATTAACTATCTGCTTTGGTCATGGCAGTAGTCATGCATCATTCAACAGACAGACACAGGATCAAAGCTAGCAATAAAGTGTATAAAGTTTCAAATCAACAGACGCCTTTTTCTGATGTTGTGATACAAAGACAAGGCATAATATACACCTTTCAAAACAACATACACCAATACCGTGCCCACATTATCGTAAAACCATCTTGGTAAAATTTACTAGCTTGCCCTAAATGATAACTTTAATGACACATTACTAAAGTGCAGATTATTTACTCTGCAATACATGCATGCAACTAGTTGTAGTTGTCCAGATCGACATGCGAAGTTGTAGCTTTCATCAACTATTCATGGGATCTGAAAACCTCTTCTTCTGTGGTAGTGCTTGCACCTTTGTCATTATTAAATTGTTGCAAATTGGATGCATCAGGAGGTACGGAACAGATCATGGCACTTGCTAACGACTAAGATGATAGAAAAACAGACAATTCACTCCTGTTTAATTATATAAAGCGTGAACAGTAGAAGCATGGCACTCGCAATTGATAACAACCGTGATGGAATTTTGAGATGTACCGCGTTTATGTACGGATTAATTCAGTATCCCTACAGACTTGTATTTCTATATTATTTTAAGAGCATAAGACAATGCCCCCCCCTCCTCCTCAAGACAATGCATCAGGAGGTAGGGAACAGATCATGGTACTTGCTAACGACTAAGATGATAGAAAAAACGGACAATTCACGCCTGTTTAATTATATAAAGCGTGAACAGTTGAAACATGGCACTCGCAATTGATAACAACCGTGATGGAATTTTGAGCTGTACCGCGTTTATGTACGGATTAATGCAGTATCCCTACAGACTTGTGTTCCCCCCCCCCCCCCCCCCCCCAAGACAATGCATCAGGAGGTACGAAACAGATCATGGTACTTGCTAACAACTAAGATGATAGAAAAACGGACAATTCACGCCTGTTTAATAATATAAAGTGTGAACAGCTGAAACATGGCACTCACAATTGATAACAACCGTTGAATTTTGAGCTGTACCGCGTTTATGTAGCTCTCAAACATGGCATTGTCTATCGGGGGAGGAAACAAGAGGTGATGATAGCTCTCAAACCTCACACGAATATGACTCTTAGAATCCATATAGATCATCATTCAACTTTTTTAGTTGAACCAAGGATCTTAGATGCATGGGAGTCAAAAGGAGGGGTTAGATGCATGAAACCACACAATATGAGTCCTTTTTCTTTTTCATAGTTTGGGCTATTAATATTTATAAGTGATGTAGACTTAGTACATATTAATGCCCCCCCATAAATTAAGTCCATACCTTTGACATTGACGTGATTTATTATGCACTAATAAATTCACTCGGGGTTGAAATCCTAGAGTTTTTAACAAAAACTTGTGTAATAATACCACCCACAAGCGGACGGGTCTTATCGCAGTATAATTGAGGATCAAATCTCAAGGGACAACATTTTTAAGAATCTTTTACTAGTCGAATCTAGTTGAATCGAGACTAATATTTAGAACAAAGGTTGGTTTGAGTTTAATTAAACTAATTGCGAGGAAAGTAAAGAGTAAGATTAAAAGTTGATTAAAGATTAATGATGGGAATCACTGGGATGGACCCGGGTTTCACCACCGCTACACATGCAAACACATCCAAACACAAATATCCAGGCTAGACATAACCATCCAAATAGAATTACCGTGAACCCTTCCAGAGGGATGTTTAGGTTCGCGTAAGCATCACCCTAGGCATCAGATTTCTCATCGCCATCCAAATCATGCACTTACGGTTCCGAAGATACAAATATCCAACTGAAGTTGTGGCTCTCCATTAGGATGTTTAGGCACACAGAAGCGTCACCATGGGCTAGATGGCTCGTCCCCTCACGGATCATACACTTACGACCTCAGAGAATCCCATCCGATTTCTCATCAGGGAGTCAACCACGTTAATCAACATTCAAATCCTACATATTGAAGTTCTCGCAACATAAGAACGAACAAGATAAATGCAAGCAGGTGATCAATCCACAAGCACACATCGACGATTAACAACGAAATGAAAAGTTATATACATGCCATGAAATGTTTAATGAAAAGACATATAAGCATGGGCAGCAGGGCTAGTCCCCGCACCCCAACGAAAGGAAACTACTCGCTCATGGTGAGAGAAACAAGAAGAACAAGAGAGAGAGAGAGGATTCCGCCATGAGTATTGTTGGTAGTTTACACTAACGAGTTTCAATCATTAAAAATGATCTTTTACTCAACTAGCTATATCCCGCAAGTATACGAGAGTAGTTGTAGTCGAGGTCGAACACAAGGAGCGTTGGTTAGTTAGGCGCAAGAGTTATGATTTTCAATAATCTAGATCGTTGTACACAAGATGGTTGGATTAGAACAACTAAATTATAGATTTAAAACAAAACAGTAAATTATCACTTAAGAAAGGTTAAGATTCAGATTTGGAAGGATCTTAGACTTGGGATTTCACTATCACATCATAGCTTATATTAAAATATGAATTTAAACATGTTAATTAACTTGCAAAGGAGGTTTGTAGTCATCACTCACCTTCCGGTGAAGTGATGACGATTTTAACTCCATACATCACTCTCGTGTATGTATTTCATTTCAAATCACAAACCTTGCTCCTCAACATAATCCCAGCCACTCTCGCGGTCAAGGAAAAGTTGCCAAAAGAGTAACTCCATACTATCAAACACATCTTCTCAGATTATGAAAGAAAGCATAAAACATGCAAGTATGATGGCCAATCACACAAACAAGAATTTCAGATCTGAAACAACTCTTGGAACATGCAAGAAACTAACATTTAGTACGAAATTCATATGTTCATACAAGCTATGACATGGGAGTTACTCTCCCATGTCTAAGATTTGGATTCTACTCGTCCATGATTATGTATTGCAGAAATGCTACAGAATTTTCAGAGTTTAACATGGTTTAGAGAAGGAAAATCTAGGAGAATTGAAAGTGTAACCCAAGAGAAGTAGAATTCCGTCTTGGGGACGAAATTCCACTCCTAAAGCTGCTCCAAAACGGACTGGCTCCTCTCCCGAGAAGCTGCACGAAGTTGGGGAAGCTTGGCTGCACCTTGGAGAAGACAATGGAGAAGAAGAGAAGAAGAAATGGACTCCTTTGGCAAGAAACCACCTCCTTTCCCCTCAAAATCGCCCTCCTCTGCTCTAGACTTGCTCTGGGATGAGAGAACTTCTGCAAATGACCGTCCGTAACCGCCCATTAAGTTCCCCCTTCGTTTTAAACAAAAACTCATATTTTACAAAATGCTGAAACTGCCAGGTGCACGACGTGCACTTCAAAGTGCACGTCGTGCAACTTTCCAGAAACTTTCTTCTGGCTGAAATTCGCAGGTGCACGGCGTGCACTTTTGGTGCACGGCGTGCACTTTGCTGTTTTGGGCTGTTGTGTATTCTGATCATAACTTTCAGTGTGTAGGTCCGATTTACATGCCGTAAAAAGTGGTATTTGCGTAATTTCGAACCCCAAAACATGTAGATACTTGAGGAGTGATCCAATAAGAGATAATATGATATATTCCTCATAATTTCATTGCAATATGTAGTACCTACAATCCAAACCATGAGACAAGTAAGAATAGATAAAAATATAGAATCTAGCATGAATGAGAGTGATAATTGAGTCAAAACAACATGGATATGCAACCAAACATGATCCAAAAGGTGATATGATTTGTGCACATCAAATCCCCCTAAGATTAAACCATTGCTTGTCCTCAAGCAAAAAGAGCATAGAAACACAAATGAAGGAATTGTCAAGCTCATGCATAGATCAAATGAAATGAAAGATGTGTATAAGACCAAACCAACCATGATCAACATGTTTATACTCATAGCCATCCATTCAACTTAAACACCCAAGAAAGAGATTTTTAGTTTAGCAGGGGTGATCACAATTAAATGAATCAATCAATTAAACAACACTAAGTAAAATTTGGATGACCAAGCCAAGTAATTAGTGGATGTGCAACTCAAACTCTCAACTATTAAGGATACAAAAGATGAAATATTAGTTAAAATTAACAATTTTAGTTGTACTCTCCTTCTCAAAAGTGATATGATAATGGATTATGGGTTCCGACACTCGGCTGCTAATGTAGGCTTATACACACGTGGAATGTCGGTTGGGGTATTTTACCCTCTTTTAAGACATACCACCTAACCATCATGGCCAGATCAGACTTACACTAGGCTAGCATGGTATGTGGGCGGTTTAGCCATCTTTTATGGGGTATAAATATGAGATAAGCCAAAAGAAATTTTAATTTTTTTTTCAAAAGATAGGAGAGTCAACTAAATTGCAACATTAGCTAGTTTTCATTCATTTGTTTTGAAAATTTTTCATTGAAAGAGTGGTTGAAAATGCACTAAGAGCTTGGCAAGGGCATCTCGTATTCCAAATGATGTTGTAAAGTTGATTTACTCACAAAAATTGAAACCATTACATGTTTTAAGTAATCAAGGATGTGAAAGATGAATGTTCAGGCTAGAAGCATAAACCAGAGTTAAGCACATGTTGATGGCCAAAAGGTTTCATTTGATTAATGCATGCCTTTTACAATTTCTCCAAATGATATTTCTCATCAAAAGAGGACAATCAGTTAAGTATAGGAGTTCTATCCACATATAAAAGATAAACCTCATATCATACTAGATTTTCCACCATAAGAGCAGAATTGAAAACAAAAGACTGAAATGTGAACACAAAACAAAAACAAACGACAAGAAGCAAATAACATGAAAGGGAAAAGCTAAAAGAACTTGGTTACCATCCGGTTGCTCCCCCCTAAGCTTGAAATCTACAGTGTCCTCACTGCATAAATCAAACTAAAAAGGTTGCAACCGGGTACCTCATCATGGTGGAAATATCAAAGTCCATGGAGGACCGGTGCTCTGATTTGCAGCTGGAAATTGTTGTGCTAAAGATTGATGCCTCCTTGTAAATATGTCCTTGATTTGGGGCAAGCGAAAGCACCTATTAGCTACAGCAAGAATAGTCTTTTGTATGCCAATACTATTTGTCTTTTCATTCTCCTTTGAAGCATCATCAAAATATGAGTTGGGAAGAGTGTTCTCATTATAAAGCAATGCCTCATCTAGAATGTAAGGAGGAAGGACATGTGGCTTGCTTGAAGAATCAACATGTAGAGCATGTGTTGTATCTTTCTCCCCTTTAGTTGCAACTTCATAGTCATCATGGATATCAAAATCATCATACTTTGAAGGATATACTTCTATGACAACTCCATTCTTCAATGTCACCGGCCTGAAATATGTAGGATTTGTCTCCGGTGGACTAGGCAAGAAAGGTGGAAATTTTTCTTTGCGAGAAAGAGCTTGTACTTGTGGTTGTTGTGGCTGAATGAAATTTGGGTTGACATTGTTGTAGAAGTCCGGTGGAGTGTAGCCCATTGGAGAATAAATAGAAGAAGCATAACATGTAGAAGATGAGTGTCCAAGAAACCCACATGCATCACAAATAATAATGGCAGCTTGAAATGGATGTGTGCTTAGCTTCTCAAACCTTTGTGATAAAGTGTCTAGCTTTGCTGCAATTATGTCTAGAGCATCAACCGTGTGATCTTCCACTTGCATTCTGAAAGTAGTATGTGAAAAAGATGGGTGGTAGCTTGTATCCTGACTCCATTGGTAATGGTTTGCTACCATATCTTCAATAATAGCATAAGCTTCTCCATAAGGTTTGTTCATTAGAGCTCCATTTGCAGCTGCATCAATAGACATCCTTGTATTGTAGCACAAACCATTATAGAAAGATTGCATTAGAAGCCAATTGCTTAGACCGTGATGTGGACAAAGATGTTGAAGATCTTTGAACCTCTCCCATGTATCATACAAGGTCTCTCCATCCCTTTGAGAATAATTGATGAGTTGAATCCTCAACTATAAAGTTTTGCTAGGTGGAAAATATCTTGCCAAAAAGACCTTTAGAAGCTCCTCCCAAGTGCCGATTGACTTCTTTGGTAAGGTATAGAGCCATGCCTTGGCTCTATCTTTAAGAGAGAATGGAAAAAGAATTAGGCCTATCCCATCAGTAGGAACGCCATATATCTTTATGGTGTTTAGCAACTGCAGAAATTCAGCAATGTGGAGGTTTGGATCCTCCATTGGTGTCCCTCCAAATGCATTCAGTTGTAGCAATTGTATGATGGATGGGCTGATAGAAAACTCCTCTACCTCAAATTCTGAAATATTAATAGGCCCACTCATGTGCATTGCAGCTGTACCAAAGTAGTCCTTAAGAGGAAGGTCATCCTCCTTGATTAGTTCTTCATGTGGATTCGGAGGATTAGGTGGATGTGGTGTATGTGGTATGGATGAAGGTGGTGGATATGAGGGTGTGGAAGAATGTGGTATGGGTGTTGGTGGTGAATTAGGTGTGGATGATGGTGATGTGGATGATGGATGCATGGGTGAATGTCGTTTGGATGATGGTGACATGGATGATGGTTGTGTGGGTTGTGATTCCTCCATACATGTTTGGGTTTCACTCCTTCTTGCTCCATGAGGGCTGCAAACAGTGTGTTCATTTTCTGAATGTAGAGATATGCACGGTTCAAGGATCTTTTTATGAACACCCCATATGCTCCTGCAAATAAATAAGGTGAGTGAGATACAAAAACAAACATGGAAGATACAACAAATTATGATGATCATGATGAATTATGATTTATGGATATGATGGTGGATATGAAGGTTGTGATTTAGTCTCATTTACTTATCAAGAACTCTTACTCTAACAGGAATACCGATGCTCCCCGGCAACGGCGCCAAAAACTTGTTGGTAGTTTACACTAACGAGTTTCAATCATTAAAAATGATCTTTTACTCAACTAGCTATATCCCGCAAGTATACGAGAGTAGTTGTAGTCGAGGTCGAACACAAGGAGTGTTGGTTAGTTAGGTGCAAGAGTTATGATTTTCAATAATCTAGATCGTTGTACACAAGATGGTTGGATTAGAACAACTAAATTATAGATTTAAAACAAAATAGTAAATTATCACTTAAGAAAGGTTAAGATTCAGATTTGTAAGGATCTTAGACTTGGGATTTCACTATCACATCATAGCTTATATTAAAATATGAATTTAAACATGTTAATTAACTTGCAAAGGAGGTTTGTAGTCATCACTCACCTCCCGGTGAAGTGATGACGATTTTAACTCCATACATCACTCTCGTGTATGCATTTCATTTCAAATCACAAACCTTGCTCCTCAACATAATCCCAGCCACTCTCGCGGTCAAGGAAAAGTTGCCAAAAGAGTAACTCCATACTATCAAACACATCTTCTCAGATTATGAAAGAAAGCATAAAACATGCAAGTATGATGGCCAATCACACAAACAAGAATTTCAGATCTGAAACAACTCTTGGAACATGTAAGAAACTAACATTTAGTACGAAATTCATATGTTCATACAAGCTATGACATGGGAGTTACTCTCCCATGTCTAAGATTTGGATTCTACTCGTCCATGATTATGTATTGCAGAAATGCTACAGAATTTTCAGAGTTTAACATGGTTTAGAGAAGGAAAATCTAGGAGAATTGAAAGTGTAACCCAAGAGAAGTAGAATTCCGTCTTGGGGACAAAATTCCACTCCTAAAGCTGCTCCAAAACGGACTGGCTCCTCTCCCGAGAAGCTGCACAAAGTTGGGGAAGCTTGGCTGCACCTTGGAGAAGACAATGGAGAAGAAGAGAAGAAGAAATGGACTCCTTTGGCAAGAAACCACCTCCTTTCCCCTCAAAATCGCCCTCCTCTGCTCTAGACTTGCTCTGGGACGAGAGAACTTCTGCAAATGACCGTCCGTAACCGCCCATTAAGTTCCCCCTTCGTTTTAAATAAAAACTCATATTTTACAAAATGCTGAAACTGCCAGGTGCACGGCGTGCACTTCAAAGTGCACGCCGTGCAACTTTCCAGAAACTTTCTTCTGGCTGAAATTCGCAGGTTCACGGCGTGCACTTTGCTGTTTTGGGCTGTTGTGTATTCTGATCATAACTTTCAGTGTGTAGGTCCGATTTACATGCCGTAAAAAGTGGTATTTGCGTAATTTCGAACCCCAAAACATGTAGATACTTGAGGAGTGATCCAATAAGAGATAATATGATATATTCCTCATAATTTCATTGCAATATGTAGTACCTACAATCCAAATCATGAGACAAGTAAGAATAGAGAAAAATATAGAATCTAGCATGAATGAGAGTGATAATTGAGTCAAAACAACATGGATATGCAACCAAACATGATCCAAAAGGTGATATGATTTGTGCACATCAAGCATGGTGAAGAAGATGATCACAGCTCGGTGGAGAAACAATCTTCTATACAACTTCTGGGCAGATCTGGACAAGGAGGGAAGAACACCACGGCAGACGGGGCAGATTTTCTTTCTCCACCTTCTCTCTCTTCTCGTGGTCCTTGCTCCCAATAGGAGGAGCATCTCACATATGTGATGGCGACGTAGGCACGACGTAGATGCAACAAATCTAGATCTAGATGGAGTGTCTTACAGATCTGGGTTTCCACCTCAAATCTAGATGAACGGGGGCGCAAGACCACCACGGAGGCAGGCTCTTGGTTGTGGAGATCGTCTCCTTAGGCTCAGGGCAGACCTGCAGCCTAACGACGTCTGGAGAGGATGCCTTGAATGGCTGGGGGTAGGGTCCTATTTATAGGCACGGTTGGCAGGGCACTGCTGGGACCTCAGTCAAGGTTCTTCTCTTGCTGCCAGTAGGTCACAGTTTTGTTCTCTGGTCGTGTGGTCGCGGTGTCTTTGTTGAGGTCGCGGTGTACTTGCCTTGGTGGTCACAGTTCTTCGCGACTTCTGGTCGTGGTTTCTCATTGTACAGACCGCGGGAACGACTTTACTGGTGCCTGGTCGTGGTTATCAACTTGGCCTGGGTCACGGTGTTGAAGAGAATCACGGTCTGTTGGATGTGGCGGAGGTCGAGCGGGAACTGCGGGCAGGTGGGATAGATCGCAATCATCTACTATAGGCGACGTTGGTCGCAGTTGTGGAAGGTGGAGACCAGATCACGGTGTCTGTTGGATCGTGAGCGGGGTGTGAAGGTTGCGATCTAGAGGATCGCAGGTGCGTTGCTGATGGTGGAAGGCGGGTCGCGGTACTGATGATGGTGGAGGTGGACCACGATTAGGGCAGCCGCATGCAGTAGGAAGAAGATGGAGACCGTGATCAAGCGGGAGGAGGTGATCGTGGTGTAGAGAGGAAGAGGTTGCGATGAAGAGGTATAGACTTCGATCCGGAGTAGGTGCTGGTCGTGGTTAGAGGAGAAGGGCTCCGCGGTTGGTCGAGGTGCAAGCGAAGAGGACCCCAGGTCGCGGTTACGGGAGTGGCGTTAGTGGTGAGAGACACCGCGATCGCGGTGTTGTTGGAAGTTTGAAGAGGGAGTCATCACGACCTGGTGTAGGTGGAGGTTGCGATCAGGGAGGCAGGAGGTCGAGGTCTGAGAACTGCAGACGTAGATGTCGAACTGGAGAGGGGTCATGATGGTGGTGGGGAAACCTTGGGTCACAGTTTGAAGATAGATTGTGGTTGCTGAGGTGCTAGGGTAGATCGCGATCAGGTGGCGTGAAGATGGAGGTCCGCAGGAAGGGAGAAGAGAACCGCGATCGCGGTCTGGTACAAGTGGGCATGGAGGTCACGATTGTTAGGGTAGAGGAAAATACCGTGATCGCGGTTTGAGGGGAAGTCGGTCGCGGTTCGTTGGCTGGAGCAATAGGAAAGAAAGAAAGAGAGGGTCATGATGCAGTGCTCATGGGCCCAAACAAACAAGGGCCCAAATATGACCCCTTGGACTCAAAAAGACCTGCAAATAGGTGCAAAAATCGAATTAAAATAGGGATAAATTTGATTAAGCCCAGTCAAAACGCATATTAGAAGATAAAGCCAATAAATGCAAAAATACTAAGCAAAAATGGGCCCAACATGGCGACTGAACCCGGATGAATATGCATTCATCAAAATACCCTGAACTTAAACGTTGCTCGTCCTCGAGTAATATAAAATCACAAATAGTCACCAAACAAATACTTTCAACTCGTGTGAATGCCTCATCTTCACATCACGATTATTCCTCTTCTGCTCTGTATGACTAAACATCTCAACTTCCTGAGACCACTGAACACATCTTACCATATATTCATTCCTAAGTTTGTTTTCCAATATCACCTCCTCCCTACTTTTCCCAACATTAAGCATGTCTAAGAGTTTTGTAAGAGTCTAGAGATACCCGCAAAACAACAAGTGTGCACCTGATCTGACACTGATGTTTTTCAAGATATTGGCAAAGTAGGCATTCATTGTGCCAGTAGTTGGAACAAGGAGAGAAGGGATGTATGGAAGGAAGAAATACAGCTCTACTCTATTCGAATCAAGATTTTTATTATTTGGTTTCAGTTTCATTGACTGTAACTCTTATTATTATTTTTGTGTGCAAATCTCTCCTCTATTCGACTCGAGATTGCATTTTTTTGTGTGCGCAATGGCATCTTTGTTGTTGCCTCCCGACAAGTGCCTTTGTTTTATGATGTTGGCTCGACTTGATTCCTTCAATTTTCTAGTAGATATGTTGGTTTGGAGAGATCCAACATTGCTTCAATGCCTATGTCAGCTGTGGTGAAATATCTCTTCAAGTGTTGGCCGTTTGCCACAAATTCTCCAGAATTTTCACTCCATAAAATGAAGGCACCATGTGGGTAGATGCTTTTGACAATGTACGGTCCAGACCATCGAGAACGGAGTTTCCCTGGGAATAACCTCAATCTTGAGTTGAACAGTAGAACTTGGTCTCCCACTTGAATGTTCTTCCTTTTCAGATGACCATCGTGCCGCAACTTTGTGCGTTCTTTATAGATTCTAGCATTCTCATAAGCTGTCATCCGGAGTTCATCCAACTCCTGATGTTGTAGTGTCCTGGCTTGGCCAGCTTTCTTCATGTCAAAATTCAGTTGTTTAATTGTCCACCAAGCTTTGTGTTTGAGTTCTATGGGCAGGTGACATGATTTTCCATAGATGAGTCTGAAGGGTGTTGTTCCAAGAGGAGTCTTAAAAGAGGTTCGGTAGGCCCACAAGGCATCATTGATTTTCACTGACCAATCTATTCGGTTGCGGCCTACTGTATTTTCCAAGATAGCTTTGAGTTGACAGTTTGAAACCTCTACCTGCCCACTTGTTTATGGGTGGTAGGGGGAAGCTACCTTATGCGTTACACCATATTTTCTTAAGAACGCTTCAAAGCTTCTTTCCATAAAATGAGAACCTCTGTTGGATATCACAGTGCGTGGGACTCCAAAATGGGGAAATATAATGTCTTTGAACATTTTGCTGACATGTTTCGAATTGCTAGTGACTGTTGGTATGGCCTCTACCCATTTAGAGACATAATCTACTGCGACTAGAATGTAGCAAAATCCATGTGAGGATGGGAATGGGCTCATGTAGTCCAATCCACAAACATCAAAAATCTTAACTTCTTGCTATAGCTAAAGTGGCATCTCATCTCTTTTTGTAATGTTACCCGTTCTCCGACACTTGTTACATGATAGAACAAAGTTGTAGGCATATCTGGATATGGTTGGCCAAAAGAAACCACATTGCAAAACCTTCAAAGCAGTTTTCTTAGAACTCATATGGCCTCCAACTGGGATTGAGTGGCATTGCTCTAAAACAAGTTGGGCTTCTTCCTCAGCGATACAATGTCTGTAGAGACCATCAACACAAATCTTGAAGAGGTACAGTTCATCCCAGTGATATTGCCTCACATCATGCATGAATTTCTTCAGTGCATTTCCGATACATTCAGGGTGGATGACACCAGCGGTGAGCTAGTTCACATAGTCCGAGTACCAAGGAGTAGCTTCTGAGACTTTCATGAGCTGGTCATCAGAAAGAGAGTCATTAATTGGGATCTTTTCAGTATCCAGGGTATGTATACGAATCAAGTGGTCAGCCACAACATTCTCTGTACCTTTCTTATCTCTTATCTCCAGATCAAATTCTTGCAAGAGGAGAATCGATCGTATCAACCTGGTTTTTGCATCTTTCTTTTTTAGGAGGTAACAAATAGCAGCATGATCTATGTAGACAACTACCTTCGAACCAATGAGGTAAGATTTGAACTTGTCAAAGGCATACACAATTGCTAAGAGTTCCTTCTCGGTAGTTGCATAGTTCCTCTAAGATTCATCAAGGGTATTTGATGCATAGTAGATGACATGATGTTTCCTCTCTATGCACTGGCCTAAGACGGCACCGACTGCATAATCATTGGCATCACACATAATTTCAAATGGGTGCCCCCAATATGGAGCTCGGATGATGGGTGTTGTTGTAAGAGCATGCTTTAGGTTGTCAAAACTCTTGATGCATTCTTCATCAAAATGAAAATTAGCATCCTTTAGTGACAAGTTGGTCATAGGCTTGGTTATCTTAGAGAAATCTTTGATAAACCTTCTGTAAAAGCATGCATGACCAAGGAACGTGCGAACCTCTCTTACATTGGTTGGGATAGAGAGTTTGGAAATCACTTCGATTTTTGCCTTGTTTACTTCAATTCCTCGATTACTGACCCTATGGCCAAGGACTATGCCTTCTTTTACCATAAAGTGACACTTATCCCAGTTTAACACAAGATGTGCTTCTTCACACCTTTTGAGGACAAGGGAGAGATGCTTCAGCCATGAATCATACAAATCCCCATATACGGAAAAATCATCCATGAAAACTTCCATGATAATTTCATTTAGACCAGCGAATATGGCTTCCATGCAGCGTTGGAAGGTTGCAGGCGCATTACATAGCTCGAATGGCATCCTTCTAAAGGCATATGTTCCAAAGGGGCAAGTAAAAGTAGTTTTCTCTTGGTCATCTGGATGTATAGGAATTTGATAGAATCAAGAGTAACCATCGAGATAGCAAAAATATTCCTAGTGAGCCAAACACTCTAAAACTTGGTCTAGAAAAGGCATCGGGAAGTGATCCTTACGAGTTGCCTTGTTCAATTTCCTATAATCGATACACATCCTCCACCCGGTGACTGTTTGAGTGGGGATGAGTTCATTATCTTCATTCTGTATCACAGTAGTGCCACCTTTCTTTGGGACAACATGTACATGACTCACCTATGGCGAGTCAGATATATGATAGATGATTCCAGTAGTGAGGAGTTTAATGACTTCAAGGTGAACAACTTCTTTCATATTAGAATTCAACTTCCTTTGATGTTCAACAATCAGCTTGTGGTCTTCCACCATTGGGATTTTGTGCATGCAAAGTGCTTGACTGACCTCAGTGAGATCACTGATCTTGTAGCTGATAACTTTCCTTCTTTCTTTTAATTCTTTCAGGAGTTTATCTTCTTGTTCGGTCGTTAGATATGAATTTATAATAACTGGGCAGACCTTGAGATCATCCATAAACATGTACTTTAGTCCCTCAGGTAGGGGCTTCATTTCAGGAGCTTCTAGTTTCTCACATAGGTCTTTAGCTACATTCACATCCTTGAGTTCCTCCAATTTGGCTTCAAGATCTTCTTCAGCTGTGTTGAGGGTGAGAACACAATTCTTCACTTGTTTGTCAATGGAGTTATCAACAGATGGGGTTGTTAGAGCCACTTCTAAAGGATCGTCTTGTTCATAATCTTCTTGTGTGAGGAGGGACATTTTCTTAATGCAATCAATCAAATAGACTTCTTCTTGCATGCTTGGTCTTCACATACTTTCAAAAACTTCAAACTCGAGAGTTTCTTTACCTAGTCTGAGCAGCAAGGTTCCTGCTTCAACATCAATCAGAGCTCTAGCAGTGGAAAGGAATGGACGGCCAAATATAAGAGGGTATCTGGAGTCCTCTTTTATGTCCATGATGACGAAGTCACATGGGACATAAGAGTGTTTGCCTACTTTGACTGGGACATCCTCAATGATTCCAAAAGGAAGAGTCATAATATTGTTTGCAAGCTATATAGTCATGCTAGTTGGGAGAAGTTCTGCAAACCCTAACCTCTTGCAAAGGCTAAGTGGCATGATAGAGATGCTAGCTCCAAGATCGGCCAATCCCTTCTTGCATGAAGAGTCACCGATATGGCACGAAATCCCAAAGGATCCTGGGTCTTTCTGCTTCTTGGGCATCTTGCTCTGAATGATATCGAAAGAGGTTGTTGCTAACTTAACTGTATCGTATTCTTTAGTTATATACTTCCTTGTGAGGAGAGACTTTAAGTACTTTGTCCAAGCTGGTATTTCATCAAGAGCATCAAGAAAGGGTATATCAACATGAAGCTTCTTCATAGCTTCCTTGAACTTGTTGAATCGAATATCAAGCCTTATCAGCTTCAAACGAGCTGGGAAAGGAGGATGAGGCTTGTACACTAGAACCTCTGGCTTAGGTGTTTCTTCAGTTTCCGTACCAACAAGTTCTTCTAAACTTACTTTGTCTGTCTTGTCATCAGTTGGTGGTTCTTTCAGTTGAGATTCACGTACTATAAAGTCTTGGACAATCACAAGATCATCATCATCTGTAACAACCATGGGTGTCTTGATAGGAGGACCATAATAGTCTTTTCCAAACCTGGTGGTGACAACCTTCAATCGCTCTAGATGTTTAGGATTGTTCTATAGTTGGCCAATAAAAGCTCCAGTAGGTGGCTTGAGGCTAGCCGATAGTTGAGCTAGTTGAGATTCATTAGCCTTCTGATGGGCTTGCTGGCTCACTATCATAGTCTGATGCGACTGCAACATCTTCTCAATGGTCACTACTACAGAACCTACTTTTAGTGTCGGTTATTTAAGGCCTTTAGTGTCGGTTTCTAAGCGACACCTATGTGGGCGACACTAAAAGCTCACCCATTACGCGTTGGTTCCAAAACCGACGCCCAAACTCTTCGCACGCCACCGAAATTGCGCATGTTTCCTGTGGCGCGAAGGTATAGGCGTCAGTTATTAGATAAGAAACCGACACCATATACCTTCGCGCCACAGAAAGGGCGCCGTCTTGCCCACTATCAACGTCGGTTATTAGATAATAAACCGACGCCATATACCTTTGCGCCACAGAAAGGGCGCCATCTTGGCCACTATCAGCGTCGGTTATTAGATAATAAACTGACGCCATATACCTTCACGCCACAGGAAACAGGCGTCGGTTATTTATATAAAACCGACACTATAACTTTGTGTGTCGGTGTTATACAAATAACCGACACCTATTGTTTTTTTTTTTTTTTCTGTCAGTCTGCAGACCTGCTGTGGCAGGTCGCATGATGAGAAACCTGCAGTTAACTGCATGTTTTACGACATCCATTGATATCAGCCAACAACAGGCCACAAACCTGCAAATTTAACAACAAAAATATTCACACATGCATTTAGCAATACAACCTGCAGTTCCATTTTATTTTCACACATTTAGAAACATTCATGTAGCTAGCAATCTGTAGTTCCATTCATTCACATTCACACATGTAGAAACATTCATATAGCAACCAACACTTTCATTCATTTTCACTCAGACACATGTAGAAACATCTAGACATGTAGAAACATTCACACATATATTATAATTCAGAAATTCATTTACAAAATATCATTCTTTAGTCATTATTCGCTATCAACATCCCAATTATATTTTAAAACCCCCACTATTTGTATGGCTGTTGCCCATTCTTCTCTTACTTCATTTATTTCTCCCATCGTATAGGGAGCATGTACATCTGGTAAGTCCGTTCCTATAGTGGGTTCAGCTTTAAACACTTGTAAAGAGAATGATGTATATATATAATTAATGAGCTATAAATAAGATTGATATATTTCATATTATCTAATGAGACTATATAATACCTGAGCAATACAATCGATGTCCATACAACATGACATACTAACACATATATAGTACATAACAACAGCAGTGTCGAATTTACATACAACACTAGCTTAGTACATATATAGTGGGACTAAGGTGACGATCCCACCTGCTAAAATAGGTTACCGAAAACTACATGTTACAACTGGGAGGTCGTGATTCAGCAACCGTATGCATTAGCAGGAGGACAAACAGATCCACCTGCTAATGCATACGGTTGCTGAATCACGACCTCCCAGTCGTAACATGTAGTTGTCGGTAACCTGTTTTAGCAGGTGGGATCGTCACCTTAGTCCCACTATATATGTACTAAGCTAGTGTTGTATGTAAATTCGGCACTGCTGTTGTTATGCACTATATATGTGTTAGTCTGTCATGTTGTTATATGAATCTGAAGCACTTGTGTGTGCTGCACTTTATGTATTGTATCTGTATCCTGCTTCTCTTCATTGGGGCTTCTTTTGTTGTTTCATGGCTTGCTGCCTATATATCTATATAACCTTTGGCGAACGCCTGCATATCCTCTTGGACCCATTGTGTGGTCGTAACATGTAGTTGTCGTTGAGCATCGCTGATAGCCTAGTTAGTTAGCACATTGATTTGGTTAGTAACAATAAAGGTTAATCTTGAATAGGTGAATACATAAAAATGTATATTAATTAAATTGGGAATGTCGCTTAATACCTTGAATTCATCTGTTTTTCTTTGGGTAACAAACTCCTCCCGGTCTTTGGGGTCCAAGTAGTTCCATTACTGTGTGTCTTCCTTCTTCCTATATTTATTTTTCAAAGAGAATACAAACAAAAATTATTAGTGTAGAGTTAGTGAAATACTGATCAATGTCTAGAATTGGAATCAATCAAGAACCTATTCTCAGCATCGCGTATGTAATCTTGGGTGAGATTGGTCCTATAGTTCTTTAGCACCCTCCCACAATGTTTAGCATTTGTATTAACTAGAAGATAATGAAACATCAAATCATAAAATGATATTGATATTAAAAAAGTAAACATTTAGCTTCAATAAAAAAATATAAACATGCATGCCTCTAAAATTGTGATCTTTTATCAATTAACAATCCTTCATTGTGATCTCCGCGCACATATAAGTCATCATTAGCTTCAATATTTTTTGGAGTTGGCAACCCAACTGAGAATGGACTGGAGTCATCATATTTATCATAGTACTCTTCTTCATCTATAGGATCTTCAATGAACTGTCTTTTACCATGAAGAACAACCGACCATTTATCATTTGCAGGATCATCGATATAAAATACTTGTTTCGCCTGTGATGCCAATATGAATGGTTCAGCCTTCTCACCAATCTTTTCAAAGTTCACTAAAGTGAAACCCAATTCATCCACTATAACTCCTTTGGTGTTATCAACCCAATTACATTTGAAGAGCGGAATTCTGAAATCTATGTAGTCAAATTCCCATATCTCTTCAATGACACCGTAATATGACATTTTAGCTTCACATGGACTCTTATCCTTTGCACTTGCAAAAAACATAGTCGATGCTTGAAGGGTGACCCCACTATTTTGGACGACACTCTTATCATCTTGGCGCTTTGTGTAATATGTGAATCCATTAATGTCATACCCTTCATAAGACATAACAGTCAACTTTGGTTTAAAGGCGAGGCATTTGATAGTTTCAGTAATATCATCTGGTGTTTGAGATAGTTGATGTAAGACTTTATCTTCAAACCACTTAATAAAAGTCTTGTTATGCTCTCTAGCAAGCCACATTGTATTGGCTCGAGGATATTGTCTTTTGATGAAATTGGTATGTTCCTCGATATAAACGTTCACTTCGTCCATGTTGTGTAAAATATACAAATGACCTTGTTCCAATTGCTCACGGCTGATTACTTTCACACGTAATCCCAAAATTCCTTTACCAAATAGCTCGTCAATATTCTTGTCATTATCAGGAGTGCCATTACCACTGAGAAAGTCATTGCAGAAATCCATAACCTCTCTCACCACATAACCTTCAATAATACTCCCTTCAGGCCGATAATGGTTTCAAACATCACCTTTAAAAACGCTCATGTATCGTTCAAAGGGATACATCCAATGCAAGAAAACCGGTCCCAAGATTTTCACTTCCCTAGTCAAGTGGACAACAAGATGTACCATGATATCAAAGAACAAAGGAGGGAAATACATCTCAAGCTGACATAGGGTAACAACCACTTCTTATTGCAAATTATCGAGAGTCTCAGGGTCAATAACTTTGCTGCAGAGACTGTTGAAAAAGAAATAAAGTCTGGTGATTGCAAACCTTACATGCTTCGGCAATATAGATCGAATTGCCACAGGCAATATTTGTTGCATTAGAGTGTGACAATCATGAGATTTAAGACCTATCAAATTCAGATCTTTTATTGATACCAATCTACAGATGTTGGATGAGTAACCATGTGGCACCTTAACATTTACCAAGCATTCACAAAAAGCTTTCTTCTCCTTTCTAGACAATGTGTAACAAGCGGGAGGTAAGTATGTTCTTTTATTACCCATTTCACGTAATTCTGTTAATTCTGACCTTATTCCCATTTCACGTAGGTCCAGTCTGGATTTTATCCCATCTTTAGTCTTACCTGGTATATTTAACAGAGTACCAATGATGCTATCACAGACATTTTTCTCAACGTGCATTACATCGATACAATGTCTGACTGTCAAAGAACTCCAATAAGGAAGATCTCAAAATATTGACTTCTTCTTGAATGAAGAATTGTCACTCTGTGTAGTACATTGTGATCTATTACCAAATTCATTGACAAAGTCTTGTACTCTTTCATAAACAACCTCCCCTGGTATAGGTTTAGGTGCACTGCGTTCCTCATTCAATCCATTGAATGCTTTGTGCTTCCTACGATACGGATGGAATTTTGGAAGAAACCTTCGATGACCGAGATATACATTCTTACCGCCATGTTTTAGTCTTGTTGAATCAGTGTTCTCTTCACATATAGGACACGCTTTAGCTCCTTTGACACTATATCCAGACAAATTCCCATATGCTGGAAAGTCATTAATAGTGTAAAACAACATAGCATGCAAACGAAATGTCTCTCTTTGTGAAGCATCATAGGTCATCACACATTCACCCCCGAGTTTCTTTAAGTCATCAATCATAGGTTCAAGATAAACATCGATGTCATTTCCAGGTTGTTTAGGGCCCGATATCAACAACGACAACATTACGTACTTATTTTTCATACACATCCAGGGAGGAAGATTGTATATAACAAGCATGACTGGCCAAGTGCTATGTTGGCTGCTCAATGTCTCGTACGGATTCATCCCGTATGTACAAAGCCCAAGTCTTAGATTCCTGACTTCTTCACCAAATTCAGGGTACAATACATCAATCTTCTTCCACTATGGGGAATCAGACGCATGTCATAGGATCCCATAATTATTTTTCTTAACATCTGCATGCCACCTCAAATTCTTCGCATCTATCGGATTGGAAAACAAGCGTTGAAACCGTGATATTATAGGTAGATATCACATCACCTTGGCAGGAGAACCAGTTTTGGACTCCCCCAAAGTCGTCAATTTATACCGTGACACACCACATTTTGGACAATCTTTCAAATCCGCATAGTCCTTTTGAAATAATACACAATCATTCGGGCATGCGTGTATCTTCTTGGCATCCATTCCCATTGGGCACAACAATTTCTTTACCTGGTATGTTGAGATTGGCAACTCGTTTCCTTCAGGAAGCATTTCTTTCAACAAAGACAACAATGAAGTGAAGCTTTTGTCGCTCCATCTATTGTTACCTTTCAACTTATACAATCTCAACACAGTGTTAAGCTTCGTAAACTTAGTACAACCTGTGTATAACAACATCTCAGCATCATGCACAATGTTTCTAAAAATGGGAGGTGGATCGGTGTGCTCTACCCCACAACTATCCAGCATCGCATCAACGATGTCTACTGGAACTGGTTCATTCACATCTACGTCATTGTAGGCAATTTCTTCTTCCACACAAGCACTGCTATCGATATCCACTGGTTTCGGGTTTGAAATCTCTCCATGCCAGTGCCATTCTGTATAGCCTTGTATAATCCCGTTGCACATGACATGAGTTTTGATTTCGTCACCAGTGTTGACTTTCAAGTTGTTACCGCAATGCCTACATGGATAGTAGAACCTATCTCCAGGTTGTTTCCTATGTTCCTCGGCAAATCTAATGAACTGGTCAAGACCAGAAATAAACTCTGGGGTGCATCGATTGCGAATGGACATCCATGATCTATCCATTCTATGATCAAAGATAAAACAAGTATATATTAGGACAAGATTAGGGTCTAGGGTTAACAAATACATGTGATTTCATTCTTATATATAATAAATGTGTACCACCTATTCATTCTTGAACACCTAATCTCACTAGTAAGTGTATAATGTGTATTGGGTTTTCAAGAAAATTTCGGCAGCATTTCCCCGCTGTTCTCCAAGTACATATGTACTTAGAGAACAAACGGGGAAATGCTGCCGAAATTTTCTTGAAAACCCAATACACATTATACACTTACATCCTAAGCGAGATTAGGTGTTCAAGAACAGTCCCAAACCGGGGACTATCCAAGATTTACTCCTAATGAGTAAATCTTGGACGGGTTTCTAGGCCAACAAATAATGTGTTGGACGAGTTTCTAGGCACATGTATGCATATATATACTATACTTAAGTTAAAGATATAAGTAAAGTAAACTCACCCAACATATACCATATGAGTAAGTATGTCATATTCAAATAGACTATACAATATGAGAAAATAGTAGTGTAATCATGCAAATGGGAACATTCATGGGAACACACACTTCAGTTATAAGCATTCATGTAGCAACTTTCAGTTCCATTCATTAATCTCTTTTTACATCCACACACAGGGGTGTACCCCTAAATAGTAACTAAACAAAGGGGTTGGTGTACCCCTAAACATGCGCATAATTAAAAAAACTATTAATACAGACAAGTCTAGATAGATAGACAACTAAATACTACACCAACATGGTCCCGCATCAATAACTTCAAGGACTTATCATTGTGACGATCTTCTCCTGAAGTTCAGAATAGAAAGCATCTATGAGTATTGATTGCTTGACAATTATATTTGTTAATTGGACTTACCGTGGTCTTTTTGATGATGAAGACGTGTCACGAAGATCCTCACTGTATTTAGACGAATCCAAACTTTGATGGAATTATGGCCAACTGGACGGAGAAAAAGCCTGTTGCAACGGACCACATGCATCTCTCCAATCCAATCACGCCAACTGGATTTTGATACAAGATTTCTCGCCAAATCATACTCAACCTCGATAACATGTGAATAATTGCCAAAAGTTAGGATCACTTTACCAGACATGTAGTGTCTTCCTTTTAGAAAACGCCAATGTTTGGGTATGACCAATTGGTTTAAGGAACGATCATCTAGGATGATGTCCAATTGTTCTTCAATAGGGAACATTAACATTGACATAGAGGCCCAGTTCATAGTGACTGTTATGGGTGGACAGAGACTGCATAATATTAGTATTAACAAAGTGTAAGTACATATAACGATGTTATATATTTTTAGAAAAAGTTGTATAACATCAGTTAACCTTTTATTGCTTGTCATAACCAACTTTATTGTGGTAGACATGATAGCTTGAAAAGAAGTCTACATATGTACTTAGAGAACAAACGAGGAAATGCTACCGAAATTTTCTCGAAAACCCAATACACATTATACACTTACATCCTAAGTGAGATTAGGTGTTCAAGAACAGTCCCAAACCGGGGACTATCCAAGATTTACTCCTAATGAGTAAATCTTGGACGGGTTTCTAGGTGCTTACTAAAATAGAACCATTATATGGAACTAATCCTACATTATACACATACTTTTCCTGAGTAAGATAATGTGCACTTCATGGAATTATTAAGATTTGAATATATATAAGTTGTTTCTACCTACTTTGATGGGATTTTATAACATTTGAGTCTTCCATTTAAGGCAGTAGATGCATATATTGCAGTCCATTGTGTTGAGATAAGAATCCCATGTGATACACACGATTGAGAATCTTTCACGATACTAGGAAAATACACAACTAGATATTCATTTAGGTGTTAGACATTCATTTAGGTGTTCCTGATAACTCGCAGGTATGCACAACTAGACAACTGTGGCGGAGCAGTACTGGAGGAAGCATACCTTTCGATAGCGGCGGCGGACAAGTAGGCGACAATAGGCAATTTAGGGAAAAGTTCATCATTTACATTCCAAGCATGTCACATGTGTGCATTACAGTTCATCATTAAGCAAGAAGGGTGATTAGGATTCTCACCAAGAACGGGTTTTGATTTTCTATACAATTTTATAAAAAAATGCACATGTATGCATATATATACTATACTTTTTGGAACCATACTAAACACCCAAATACTTTATAACACAACTATAAAACAATGATTATAGATAAACTATTAAACAATAGACTTGTCACACATAAAACACCCTATACAACTATAAAACAAAAAATTATTAAGATATGCATGATACAATAACTATTTTGCATCACATTACAACAGACTTATCATTGATACCTTACTAACTTATTTCTACATTTACATATCATCACTTGATCAAAAATTACATGTATTGTATAGACAATAGAGGATTCAACTCAGTAGAAGCACAAAATCAGTACCTAAACCCTAAACACAAATAAGTAAATAACTTAAAAAAAAACGCCCAGCAGTTGCTTGGGCGTGCCTTGGCACCGCCCAAGCAGCCGCCGGAGCAGAGGAAGAAGGCAGGGCAGGCGGGCATACCTTGAGGGCAGAGGAGAGAAGCGGACAGAGCACAGCAGCCACCGGCGGAGGTGACGACAAAGAGAGGAGAAGCGCCAGCGAGGACACGGAGCAGCGGCGGCGAGGGCACAGAGCAGCGGCGAGGGCACGGAGCAGGAGCACGGACGGCCGCCGGTGAGCACAGAGGGCAGGAGCAGGAGCAGGAGCACGGCCGCCGGTGAGCACGGAGCAGCGGCGAGGGCAGGAGCAGGAGCACGGCAGCGGCGGCGGAGGAGCAACGACCGACGGGGGCGAGCAAGAAATCGCCGGACCTAACTGAAATCGAGAATGAAAAAGGGAAAGGGGAAGAGAAGCTCACGCTGGTGAGCTATTAAGTTGACAATAAGTGTTGGTTATTCTAAAAAACCGACAAATAAACCAACTGTGTCGGTTCTTTTCCAAAAATCGGCACCTATACTAGATTATAGTCGTCGGTTTTTAACTAAAGGACAACCGACAACTATTCCTATCTCGCGAATACCCTTTAGTCGTCGGTTATTTATTTATGAACCGACGACATATGTCAAATTTTGGAGGTAATTTTTTCACTAGAATTTTGGTTTTGGCGGTTGATTTTAGGTGTCGGTTTTTTATTAATTAACCGACACTTAATAAAAGCGGTACCCGTGTCTGGTCGACCTTCGCAGATTGTATGTCAGTTTATGTTATAAACCGACACTGTAGAGTTTAGGTGTCCGTTTATGTATACAACCGACACCTTGAAAAGTGACTTTATAAGCCATTTCTGTAGTAGTGGGTTGATAGTTTGTCATCAGGAGAGATGGGACTGGCTTGCTATCCTTGTTGTTGTTCTTGATAGGGGACTTGGTTAGGATTCTGTAAATGAGAGTTGTTCTGATAATTGTTGTAGCTTCTATTCTGGAAGTTACCTCTAAAGTTCTCTTGATTCTCAAAATTTTGTTGTTGGTTATACTGGAATCCTGGCGGGCCTCATTGTTGATTATTCAAACCAAGTTGACGCGAGTTTTCCACTCCTGAAGGATTTCCATATTGAAAACCTGGATGGTTCCTGTTCTGATTACGATTATAATATCCTTGACCAGGGATAGTGTTGACAGCATTCAGATTTTCCATTTGACAATTATCTCCTTAGGTACAAGTATTGCCCAGAACAACATTATAGAGGATATTACAAGCTAGCGTAGAATGATCTGTGCCTTTACATGCTTCACTGAAGAGTGAAGCTGACTTGACTTGTTCTTGTTGTCGAGGGGACGAGCGTCTTCTTTCATAGGCAACAAAAGATGATTCAAGTTGGTCTTTCTTGGCAACTAGAAGGTTAAGAGACTCGGTGATAGACTTGTACTCAGGAGTAGCTTCTGCCATAGCAACCTTCAGCACTCCTTTACTTACAGGTCTACCCCAGTTGGCTTGATTTTCAACTCCAAGGGTGACAACCTTCCATGCGCTATAATAGCTTTGACGCATGAAGTTCCCCATATGTGGAATCTAAGAACTTCTTGATATCATCATCCACACCCCTATAAAATATTTCGATGAGTTGATTCTTAGGAATGCCATGGTGTGATATCATCATCCACACCCCTATAAAATATTTTTATGAGTTGATTCTTAGGAATTCCATGGTGTGGACACTTGCATAGGAGCAATTTGTATCTTTCCAATGCTTCTGCAAGGGTTTTACCGGGGACCTGAGTGAACTGTTTTATTCGGCCCCTAATTTCATAGGTGAGAGAAGGAGGATATAATTTTTCTAGGAAGACGTTCTGAAGTTGCTCCTAGGTGGTGATGGGTTCACATTACAAGAAGTTGTACCAACTCATGGCTCTGTCAGCAAGAGAGTATTTGAAAAGATAGAGTCTGATGGCATCATCTGTGACTCCATTTTGCTTTTTCATAGAACATAGATCTATAAACCTCAGAAGATGTTCTTGACTATCTTCTCCTCGCTTACCATAGAAAGGGCTATTCTGAAGTAGCATAACCCAATGTTCCCTGATCTCAAAATATGGAGCATTTATGGGAGGAGGTTGTACTGGGTGGTGAACATCAACAACTTTAGGGATTGAGAATTCTCGATGGTCTTTTTGTAACTCAGCTTGTTGAGCTGCTTGGATTTCTTCTTGAACTGCAGCTCGGGCTTCTTGCATAAGCCTTTCTCTTTGTGCATTAAGAGCTTGAGCTACCCTTTGGGTAATTTCCTCCTCTTGTGCCATCCTTGCTTGGTTTTCTCTACTCTGATGATGAAAGGTTCTTTCTATATCAGGGTCAAAGCTAGCAGCAAGGCCGGAACTGTTCAAGTGGTGCATGCACTAGTCTTTGAGGGTACCTAGGATGAAAAGATCTTTCAGAAGTAAGGTGGATGGAGTAGAGTAAAATTCAAGTAGATGTGATTGATTATATCAAAATTAAAAGCAAAATCCTAAATTATCCATAGCAGAACTAGATTTAACTAGGTGAGTCCGTTGTCCCTGCTAACGACGCCAGAATTTGACGTGGTTTATTATCGCACTAACAAATTCACTCGGGGTTGAAATCCCAGAGTTTTTAACCAAAATTTGTGCAATAATACCACCCGCAAGTAGACGGTATTATCACAGTATAGTTGAGGATCGAATCCCAAGGGACAACATTTTTAGGAATCTTTTACTAGTCGAATCTAGTTGAATCGAGAATAATATTTAGAACAAAGGTTGGTTTGAGTTTAATTAAACTAAATGCGAGGAAAGTAAAGAGCATGATTAAAAGTTGATTAAAGATTAATGATGGGAATCGCTGGGATGGACCCAGGTTTCACCACCGCTACACATGCAAACACATCCAAACACAAACATCCAGGCTAGACATAACCATCCAAATAGAACTGCTGTGAACCCTCCCGGAGGGATGTTTAGGTTCGCGTAAGCATCACCCTAGGCATCAAATTTCTCATCGCCATCCAGATCATGCACTTACGGTTCCGAAGATATAGATATCCAACTGAAGATGTGGCCCTCCGTTAGGATGTTTAGGCACACAAAAGCGTCACCGTTGGCTATATGGCTTGTCCCCTCACGGATCATACACTTACGACCTCAGGGAATCCCATCTAATTTCTTATCAAGGTTTCAACTGAGTTAATTGACATTCAAATCCTACATATTGATGTTCTCACAATATAGGAACGAACAAGATAAATGCAAGTAGGTGATCAATCCACAAGTACACATCGACGATTAACAACGAAATGAAAAGTTATATACATGCCATAGAATGTTTAATGAAAAGACATATAAGCATGGGTAGCGGGGCTAGTCCCTGCACCCCAGCGAAAGGAAACTACTTGCTCATGGTGAGAGAAACAAGAAGAATAAGAGAGAGAGGATTCTACCATGAGCATGGTGAAGAAGATGATCACAGCTTGGCAGAGAAACAATCTTCTACACAACGTCAGGGCAGATTTGGATGAGGAGGGAAGAACACCATGGCAGACGGGGCAGATCTTATTTCTCCAACTTCTCTCTCATCTTGTGGTCCTTGCTACCAGTAGGAGGAGCATCTCGTGGACGTGATGACGGCGTAGGCACGACGTAGATGCAACAGATATAGATCTAGATGGAGTGGCTTATAGATCTGTGTTTCCACCTCAGATCTGGATGAATGGGGGTGCAAGACCACCTCGAAGGCATGCTCTTGGCTGTGGAGATCATCTCCTTTGGCTCAGGGCAGACCTGCAACCTAATGACACCTGGAGAGGATGTCTTGAATGGCTGGGGGTAGGGTCCTATTTATAGGGACGACTGGCTGGGCACTGTTGGGACCTCAGTCGAGGTTCTTCTCTTGCTTCCAGCAGGTCATGGTTTTTTTCTCTGGTCACGTGGTCACGGTGTCTCTGTTGAGGTCACGATGTACTTGCCATGGTGGTCACGGTTCTTCGCAGCTTCTGGTTGCGGTTTCTAATTATACAGACCGCGGGCGTAGCTTTGCTGGTGCCTGATCACGGTTATCAACTTGGCTCGGGTCGCGGTGTTGAAGAGAACCGCGGTCTGTTGGATGTGGCGGAGGTCGAGCAGGAACCGCGGGCAGGTAGGATAGGTCGCGATCATCTGCTGTAGGCGACGTTGGTCCCGATTGTGGAAGGTGGAGACGAGATCACGATGTCTGTTCACTACTACAGAAATAGCATTCAGTGTCGCTTTTCTGGGCGTCGGTTGTTTACGGAAACCAACGCCTATACTATTAGACGTTGGTTATTTATACAAACCGACGTCTATAGTTGAAGACCAGCCAGACACGGGTACCGTTTTATATTCAGCGTCGGCTGTTTATAAAAAACCGACGCCTAAAATCACCCGCGAAATCCAAATTTCGAGCAAAAACATTTTAGGTCATCTTTAGCGTCGGTTTTATAGGTATTCACCGACGCCTATTTAAAATGAAAATTTGCGCGAAAATGTCCCACTTTCAGCGTCGGTTGTGCCAGATAACCGATGCTGATTATGGTTCCCGCCAAAAAAATTAGGGTAAAGGTTTTCTAAACGGGCGTCGGTTTTTTACAGACAACCGACACTAAAGCGTTAGAGGCGTCGGTTTTCTAAATAACCGATGCTGATTACCAAATTAATAGACCCGATCACCCAGCTCTTCCCCCTTTCTTCCTATTTCATCCTGCTGCTCGCCGCTCGCTCTCTGCCCGACGACTCCAGCTGCTGCTCTCTGCCGCTCGCTCTCCGCTGCTGCTCTTCGCCGCTCGCTCTCCGCCGCTGCTCTCCGCTGACGTCTCTGCCACTACTGCCACTGCGCAACGCTGCTGCCGGAGAACTGCCTCTCCGCCGCCGCATCTCCGCCTGACGACCCCCGCGTCTCCGCCGCTGCTGCCACTGCCCTACGCCGCTGCCGCCTCCACTGCCTACACCGCCGCCTCCACTGCTCAACGTCGCCGCCTCCACTGCTCTTCTTCCTAAACGGAGCTTGCTACCGACAGAGCTACTCCTCTTCTTCCTCCACGAGCTCGCTATTTACAGGTTCGATTTTACTCTGTTATAAGATCCTTCAATGTGTGTTCTTTATAAGGTCAGATTGGTTTATGAGTTGTTGGTCAATCATTTGGTTATGAGTTTTTATACCTAGTTACACAGCTCATTTTTGCTTCAATCATTTTCAACATGTTGTTGTTTTTTATTGCAATTTGGTTCATTTTGTCATTTATATTTGCTTGTATTTTTCAAAGGAGAACGGTTTGTACAATAAATCCTAGTAGATTTGGATTTGGTTCTGATTCTAATTCTGATTTTTGCTTTGACCTTTCCCTGAAAGTTGTTCATGTTCTTCTGATAAGTTGTATTGTGGGTGAACCTAGATGACCGACCTCAAAGATGGACCTTCAACTCAAATTTGTTCATGTTCTTCAACTCAAATTTCACAATGTTAATCCTGGGACAAACGACCAACTTCCTTGTTCATTGGCTCATATGGTAGCCAAGGACTGCAAAGATGGACCTTCATCATCCTAAGATGGGGGGTTATGAGGGTTATGAACTTCTAATTTGTGCATATATTTGTCATACATTTGTGCTTGCATATATGAACAAATCTTTTGCTTGCATATATTTGTCATATCTATTATTGTGTTTGTTGGCCTAGAAACCCGTCCAAGATTTACTCATTAGGAGTAAATCTTGGATAGTCCCCGGTTTGGGACTGTTCTTGAACACCTAATCTCACTTAGGATGTAAGTGTATAATGTGTATTGGGTTTTCGAGAAAATTTCGGTAGCATTTCCCCGTTTGTTCTCTAAGTACATATGTACTTAGAGAACATCGGGGAAATGCTGCCGAAATTTTCTTGAAAACCAAATACACATTATACACTTACTAGTGAGATTAGGTGTTCAAGGATGGGATAGGTAGTACACATTTATTATATATAAGAATGACATCAAATGTATTTGTTGGCCTAGAAACCCATCCAAAATTGACTCATTAGGAGTAAATCTTGGATAGTCCCCGGTTTGGGACTGTTCTTGAACACCTAATCTCACTTAGGATGTAAGTGTATAATGTGTATTGGGTTTTCGAGAAAATTTCGGTAGCATTTCCCCGTTTGTTCTCTAAGTACATATGTACTTAGAGAACAGCGGGGAAATGCTGCCGAAATTTTCTTGAAAACCAAATACACATTATACACTTACTAGTGAGATTAGGTGTTCAAGGATGGGATAGGTGGTACACATTTATTATATATAAGAATGACATCACATTATACGCTTAGGATGTAAGTGTATACCCTAATCTTTTCCTAATATATACTCGTTTCCTAATATATACTTGTTTTCTCTGATCATAGAATGGATAGATCATGGATGTCCATTCGTAATCGTTGCACCCCAGAGTTTATATCTGGTCTTGACCAGTTTATTAGATTTGCCGAGGAACATAGGAAGAAACCTACAGATTGGTTCTACTGTCCATGTAGGCATTGCGGTAACAACTTGAAAGTCAACACTGGTGAGGAAATCAAAAGTCATGTCATGTGCAACGGGATTGTACAAGGCTATACAGAATGGCACTGGCATGGAGAGATTTCAAAATCGAAACCAGTAGATGTCGATAGCAGTGCTTGGGTGGAAGAAGAAATTGCCTCTGATGACGTAAATGTGAACGAACCAGTTCCAACAGACATCGTTGATGCGATGCGGGATAGTTGTAGGGTAGAGCACACCGATCCACCTCCTATCTTTACAAACATTGTGCATGATGCTGAGATACCGTTATACACAGGTTGTGCTAAGTTTACGAAGCTTAGCGCTGTGTTGAGATTGTATAAGTTGAAAGCTAACAATAGATGGAGCGACAAAAGCTTCACTTCATTGTTGACTTTGTTGAAAGAAATGCTTCCTGAAGGAAACGAGCTTCCAATCTCAACATACCAGGTAAAGAAAATGTTGTGCCCAATGGGAATGGAGGCCAAGAAGATACACGCATGCCCGAATGATTGTGTATTATTTCAAAAGGACTATGTAGATTTGAAAGATTGTCCAAAATGTGGTGCGTCACGGTATAAATTGATGACTTCGGGGGAGTCCAAAACTGGTTCTCCTGCCAAGGTGTTGTGGTATCTACCTATAATATCACGGTTTCAACGCTTGTTTGCAAATCCGAAAGATGCGAAGAATTTGAGGTGGCATGCAGATGTTAAGAAAAATAATGATGGGATCCTACGACATGCATCTGATTCCCCACAGTGGAAGAAGATTGATCTATTGTACCCTAAATTTGGTGAAGAAGATAGGAATCTAAGACTTGGGCTTTGTACAGATGGGATGAATCCGTACGGGACATTGAGCAGCCAACATAGCACTTGGCCAGTCATGCTTGTTATATACAATCTTCCTCCCTGGATGTGTATGAAAAATAAGTACGTTATGTTGTCATTGTTGATATCGGGCCCTAAACAACCCGGAAATGATATCGATGTTTATCTTGAACCTTTGATTGATGACTTAAAGAAACTTTGGGCTGAAGGTGTGATGACCTATGATGCTTCAGCAAGAGAGACATTTCGTTTGCACGCTATGTTGTTTTGCACTATTAATGACTTTCCAGCATATGGGAATTTGTCTGGATATAGTGTCAAAGGAGCTAAAGCGTGTCCTATATGTGAAGAAAACACTGATTCAATAAGACTAAAACATGGCGGCAAGACTGTATATCTTGGTCATCGAAGGTTTCTTTCAAAATTCCATCCATATCGTAGGAAGCGCAAAGCATTCAATGGATGGAATGATGAACGAAGTGCACCTAAACCTATACCAGGGGATGTTGTTTATGAAAGAGTAAAAGACATTGTCAATGAATTTGGTAAGAAATCATAATGTAGTATGGCCACACGGAGTGACAATTCTTCATTCAAGAAGAAGTCAATATTTTGGGATCTTCCTTATTGGAGTTCTTTGACAGTCAGGCATTGTATCGATGTAATGCACGTTGAGAAAAATGTCTGTGATAACATCATTGGTACTCTATTGAATATACCAGGTAAGACTAAAGATGGGATAAAATCCAGACTGGACCTACGTGAAATGGGAATAAGGTCAGAATTAACAGAATTATGTGAAATGGGTAATAAAAGAACATACTTACCTCCCGCTTGTTACACGTTGTCTAGAAAGGAGAAGAAATCTTTTTGTGAATGCTTGGTAAATGTTAAGGTGCCACATGGTTACTCATCCAACATCCGTAGGTTGGTATCAATGAAAGATCTGAAGTTGATAGGTCTTAAATCTCATGATTGTCACACTCTAATGCAACAAATATTGCCCGTGGCAATTCGATCTATATTGCCGAAGCATGTAAGGTTTGCAATTACCAGACTTTGTTTCTTTTTCAACAGTCTATGCAGCAAAGTTATTGACCCTGATACTCTCGATAATTTGCAAAGAGAAGTGGTTGTTACCCTATGTCATCTTGAGATGTATTACCCTCCTTCGTTCTTTGATATCATGGTACATCTTGTTGTCCACTTGACTAGGGAAGTGAAAATGTTGGGACCAGTTTTCTTGCATTGGATGTATCCCTTTGAATGATACATGAGCATTTTTAAAGGTGATGTTCGAAACCGTTATCGACCTGAAGGGAGTATTATTGAAGGTTATGTGGCGAGAGAGGTTATGGATTTTTGCAATGACTTTCTCAGTGGTAATGATACTCCTGATAATGACAAGAATATTGAGGAGGGCAAAGGAATTTTGGGATCACGGGTGAAAGTAATCAGCCGTGAGCAGTTGGAACAAGCTCACTTGTATATTTTACACAATATGGACGAAGTGAGTGTTTATATCGAGGAACATACCAATTTCATAAAGAGACAACATCCTCGAGCAAGTTCAATGTGGCTTGCTAGAGAGCATAATAAGACTTTTACTAAGTGGTTTGAAGATAAAGTCTTACATCAACTATCTCAAACACCAAATGATATTACAGAAACTATCAAATGCCTCGCCTTTAAACCAAAACCGAATGTTATGTCTTATGAAGGGTTTGACATTAATGGATTCACATATTACACAAAGCGCCAAGATGATAAGAGTGTCGTCCAAAATAGTGGGGTCACTCTTCAAGCGTCGACTATGTACTTTGCAAGTGCAAAGGATAAGAGTCCACGTGAAGCTAAAATGTCATATTACGGTGTCATTGAGGACATTTGGGAGTTTGACTACATAGATTTCAAAATTCCGCTCTTTAAATGTAATTGGGTTGATAACACCAAAGGAGTTATAGTGGATGAATTGGGTTTCACTTTGGTGAACTTTGAAAAGATTGGCGAGAAGGGTGAACCATTCATATTGGCATCACAGGCGAAACAAATATTCTATATCGATGATCCTGCGAATGATAAATGGTCGGTTGTTCTTCATGGTAAAAGATAGTTCATTGAAGATCCTATAGATGAAGAAGAGTACTATGATAAGTATGATGACTCCAGTCCATTCTCAGTTGGGTTGCCCACTCCACAAAATATTGAATCTAATGATGACTTATATGTGCGCGGCGATCACAATGAAGGATTGTTAATTGAAAAAAGATCACAATTTTAGAGACATGTATGTTTATACAAATGCTAAATGTTTGTCTTTTTCTAGTTAATACAAATGCTAAATGTTTGTCTTTTTCTAGTTAATACAAATGCTAAATTTTTGCCTTTTTCTAGTTAATACAAATGCTAAATGTTTGCCTTTTTAATGACATTTTCAGATGGCTGACCATGATGAGCATGATGTCCATGATGAGCATGAAGTCCATGATGAGCATGCTGTCCATGACGAGCATGGCGAGGATACTAATGTAAGTTCTAAAAACATATCCTGTATTTCTATACAATTCATTATCTTCTAGTTATGTCATATATCCTATATTTCTATATTGGGCTAATTTAGTGTGTTTATTTTTATCAAATTTTAGGTTGATGATGCACCTGTACCCACTGAAGCACTGGAGCAACTTGATGCGCAGCACCAAAAAGTTAACAAGAAAAGGGGCATCACTCTATTGAAGAAGTTATTAGCGCTAAGTGGTAGTGGATCCAAATTGGTGGTGGAGTTTGATAATGGAGGAAATCCAATTGGAGTGAACCGCAATAATTTTGTAAACTATCTTGGGTGTACCACTCAGAGTCATTGCGGTGTTAAGTATGATAATTGGCATAAAGTTCCTGAAGGGAAAAAAGACTTGATATGGAAGGATTTATGCGTGAGTTATTATTATTTGCAATTCTATTTTGTACATTACAAATTCTATTATTTGCAATTCTATTTTGGATACTAGTTAATAACATTTCTATTTTACAGAATCTGTTTGCATTGGATGAGAAGTTGCATCGTAAAAGTGTGATGCAACGCGCTGGGAAGATGCTTAGGAATTATAGGACAAATCTGAACAGAGAATACATAAAAGAGGGTGATAAGAAGAAGAAGTCAACCCTTGAACAATGGAACTTCTTGGACAAAGAAGATTGGGACAATTTTGTTGCTTCAAGAAAATCTGAAGAATTCAAGGTATTAGGCGTCACTCCCAATTTAATTAATATACATTGTATTCACCTATTCAAGATTAACATTTAGTGCTACTAACCAAATCATTATTGTGCATACTAACTAGGCCCTCAGTGATGCACAAAAAGCAAGGCGTGCACTGAATGTGCATGACCACACTATGGGTCCAAAAGGCTATGCAAGTGTTCGCCAAAGACTACAGGCGGAGTCTGCGGCTACTCAACAGTCTGCTCAGGAGTCTGCTCCTACTCAGGAGTCTTCCACACCCATGCCTCGCCATGATATCTGGATAGCTGGCAGGCAAAACAAGAAGGGTGAAATAAAGAAGCCTGTAATTGCTGAGGCGGCTGCAAAAATGGTAAAATACAACTCTTAGAGAAATCGTTTGAATATTGATTATTTGTGGTGTTAACTTACCAATTTCTGTTTATGGTGATTAGCGGGAGCTGCACGAGCAGAGGCAACAAGGCACGTTCATCCCTCAGGGCACAAGGGATGAATTGACAGTTGCTCTGGGTAACCCAGAGCATCCTGGACGTGTTAGAGGTGCCGGCGCTGGTGTTGGCCTCAAAGCATTCTTTGGGCCATCCCAACGCAAACCCAGAGCGGGACTTTCTCAAGAAGAGGTAACCTATTCTTTTTTTAGAATGTTACTGCAAAAAGAAATTCATTAATAAGAAGTTAATGTTTCTTTTATCCATGTATAGGAGAATAAGAGAGTTGAGGATTTAGTTTCTAAGAAGGTCAAGGAAGAGTTGCTGCGGTGGCAGGCATCTCAGGCTTCCAATACGCCTATGGCGACCCACTCTTCTCCTGATGCACAGACTACGACTAATCCTGGAGACCCATCGCCTAGCACGTCTGCTGTAAGTATTGTTTATGACATTGTAGCTAATCTTTTCAAGATGATATGTTTTCAAGATGATATGTATAATATTCTTTATGTAAATTTGTAGGCATTGAAGCCATGCCGCTTAAGAATGCAAGACTATGTTGTTGCAGAGGCGCAGGCTTACCCGTCCCTTCCTGGGGAAAGGTTTCACGGGACTCCAATGCCACAAGGCTACGTTCGTGTGAGCCCGTTACGTGTGTTACCCGATTGGAGGGGAGCTGCGTTGCCATATGCCCACCCAGATATTGATACACTTGATGAGGCAGAAGGCGGGGTCATATTGTGGCCCAAAGCAGATGTCGTCTACACGAATGAAATTGTAAGATAAATTTACATTGATTTAGACTGTTAATGTGTATATATGATGTCAACTGATCTGAAATTATATATACAGGTTAAAAAGAAGACAGTAGGAGCACCTAGGCCTCCACCTCCACTTCCCGCATTACCCGATTGGGTTCCAACTGACCTAACATACCCGTTAGGTCCTGCTTGTAGGGGAATGGCATGTTGGCTACGGGCACATAATATACATTGCCCTATAATTATTTCTTTAGATGGAGATTATGCAGGTCAATCATATGATAGCTCTTTATTTATACAAGATATTATTGAGTTGTTTATGTATGATTGGCTGAATACATCAATGATAGAGACATGGATAAGGTGAGATCTTGTTTATACATCCATATACCTTGTGTAAGATCCGGTGATCTGGTTTCTTATATATTAATGCATACACCTATATGTTTTGCAGCTACTTAGTCGAAGATCATTGCAAACAATTTGCATTTGATCATGTGGGATTTTTAATTCCATCATTGATTAGTATGGTAGCTAAAGACCCCGATACTGTTCAACAATACTGTATAGATGCTTTTACAATTTTTGGTCAGCAAAAGAAGACGATAATAATAGCTCCATTTAATGTCAAGTAAGTTTACTTTATTTATAATTTGGACTTAAGAAAATTCCATTTTTATTTTGCATTTTGAGTTATTAATTGTTAACTTCTTATCTCTAGCGGTAGACATTGGGAGTTACTAGTTATTGTCCCCGGGACATTCACTGTTTATTATCTAGATCCTGCGGGGAGTACATTGAACCCTAAAATTGGACACGTAATGAGAATGCCATTATTCTGGTGAGAAATATTTCATTTTTATATCCGTTAACATCTTTTATTACATTACTATTTACTTATGCAATTTACTGTGTTATATTAACATGTAGGGGTTTAGATGCATTCAAAAAGGCTGGAGGAACGGTCCCAAGGAAAAAGAACCAGCCAATAAATTGGCAGAATGTACAAGTAAGTTCGCGACTCCAATGTATATATTATTGATGTGAATTGTGCTTAGTTGTATTATTTTGTATGTTTCAATTTATAGTGTGCTACACAAGACAATGGCTGGGCATGCACATACTATGTGATGCGATTTATGCAGATGATTATCTGATATGCCGCATTGGACATCGATACCATACATGAGGCATTATACATAGTCTCATTAGTTAGTATGAAATATATCAATCTTATTTTTATATTATTACTTATATATATACATCATTCTCTTTGCAGGTGTTTAAAACGGACCACACTATAGGCAAACGCTTAAAAAATGTACATGCTCCATATACGAGGGAATCATTAAATGAAGTAAGAGAAGAATGGGCAAAAGCCATACAAGCAGTGGCAACTGTAAGATATAATTGGGATGTTGATAGCGATAATTAATGATACTTTGTAAATGAATATTTCTGAATGTTAATACATGTATTTGAATGTTTCTATATGTGTGAATGTGAGAATTGAATTGATGTCTGAATGTATGTACTTGTGTGAAATTTTCCTTATTAACTTTGTAGGTTTGCGGCCTGTTTGTAGGCTGATATCAATGGATGTCGTAAACCTGCAGTTCAGAAAACTGAACTGCAGGTTCTCATCCTACTGACCAGCCACAGCAGGCCTGCAAACTGATATTAAAAAAAAATGTAAAACAGGTGTCGGTTATTTATAGATAACCGACAGCAAAAACCTACAACGTCGGTTATTTATAGATAACTGACGCCTTATGTGGCCAAAGCAGCCCCAGAAATGGCGTCAGCTAGGGCACTTTCTGCGTCGGTTATTTACTAAGGGACCGACGCCTATATACCATGTAGCGTCGGTCTTTTGGTATATAACCGACGCCAAAAGTGTTCGCGCCACACGTTATGCGTCGGTTATCTACTAAACGACCGACGCTACATGTTATATAGGCGTCGGTCCCTTAGTAAATAACCGACGCAAAAAGTGCCCTAGCTGATGCCGTTTTATGTGGCGCGAACCTTTTTGGCGTCGGTTATCTACTAAACGACCGACGCTACATGATATATAGGCGTCGGTCCTTGAGTAAATACCCGACGCATAAAGTGCCCTAGCCGACGCCGTTTTATGTGGCGCGAACCCTTTTGGTGTCGGTTATCTACTAAAAGACCGACGCTTATAGGTAAAATAGGCGTCGGTTAAACAACCGACGCCGAAGTGTTCGACCTTTAGTGGCGCCCACATAGGCGTCGGTCGAAAACCGACGCCAAATGGGGTTAAACGACCGACGCCAAAGGCCATTTCTATAGTAGTGGTTGGATCACAAGAGGGGTGTGAAGGTTGCGATCTAGAGCATCGCTGGTGCGCTACTGATGGTGGAAGGTGGGTCGCGGTACTGATGATGGTGGAGGTCGAGCGGGAACCATGAGGTGGGATAGGTTGCGATCATCTACTGTAGGCGACGTTGGTCGCGGTTGTGTAAGGTGGAGACCAGATCACAATGTCTGTTGGATTGCGAGCGGGGTGTGAAGGTTGCAATCTAGAGGATCACAGGTGCACTGCTGATGGTGGAAGGCAGGTCGCGGTACTGATGATGGTGGAGGTGGACCGCGATTAGGGTAGCCGCATGTAGTAGGAAGAAGATGGAGACCATAATCAAGCAAGAGGAGGTGATCATGGTGTAGAGAGGAAGAGGTTGTGATGCA
Organism: Alisma plantago-aquatica; assembly: GCA_963693085.1. Taxonomy (NCBI): domain Eukaryota; kingdom Viridiplantae; phylum Streptophyta; class Magnoliopsida; order Alismatales; family Alismataceae; genus Alisma; species Alisma plantago-aquatica. The sequence goes on along the minus strand of OY856411.1, from coordinate 1,482,262,625 downwards.
GAGGTGTAGACTTCGATCCGGAGCAGGTGCTAGTCGCAGTTAGAGGAGAAGGGTGCCGCAGTTGGTCGAGGTGCAAGCGAAGAGGACTCCCAGTCACAGTTACGGGAGTGGCATTGGTTGTGAGAGACACCGCGATCACGGTGTAGTTGGCGGTTTGAATAGGGCGTGATCATGACCTGGTGTAGGTGGAGGTCATGATCAGGGAGGCAGGAGGTCGAGGTTTGAGAACCGCAGACGTAGATGTCAAACTGGAGAGGGGTTGCGATGGTGGTGGGGAAACCTCGGGTCACGGTTTGAAGATAGATTGTGGTTGCTGAGGTGCTAGAGTAGATCACGATCAGGTGGTGTGAAGATGGAGGGCCGCCGACAGGGAGGAGAGAACCGTGATCACAGTCTAGTGCAGGTGGGTGTGGAGGTCGCGGTTGTTAGGGTAGAGGAAAATACCACGATTGCGGTTTAAGAGGAAGCCGGTCGCGGTTCATTGGCTGGAGCAACAAGAAAGAAAGAAAGAGAGGGCCGTGATGCAGTGCTCGTGGACCCAAACAAACAAGGGCCCAAACCTGACCCCTTGGACTAAAAAACACCTGCAAATAGGTGCAAAAATCGAATTAAAATAGGGATAAATTTTATGAAGCCGAGTCAATGTGAATATTAGAAGATAAAGCCCATAAACACAAAAATACTAAGCAAAATTGGGCCCAACATGGCGACTGAACCTAGATGAATATGCATTCATCAGACATCCAACTCAACATATGCTTTAGTTTTGACCCTACAAATAATCAATACGTGGGAGTCCAAAAGGAGGTTAGATGCATGAAACCACACAATATGAGGCATTTATACTTTTCATAGTTTGGGCTCTCAACAATTATAAGTGATTTGGACTTGGTAACTATTGATAACCTCTCATGAATTATGTATATACCTTTGAAATCCAACTCGACATATGCTCTAGTTTTGATCCTACATAAAATCAACACATGGGGAGTCCAAAAGGAGGGTTTAGATGCATGAAAAATATGAGGCATTTTTCTTTTCCACAATTTAGGCTATCATATAAGTGATGTATACTTGGTACCTACTAATGATCTCTCATGAGCTAAGTCCATACATTTGACATCCAACTCAACATATTCTTTAGTTTTAATCCTACAAAAAATCAAAGTCCAAAAGGAGGGATTCGATGCATGAAACCACACAATATGAAGCATTTTATTTTTCATAGTTTGGGATATCAACAATTATAAGTGATGTAGACTTAGTACATGTTAATGACCTCTCATGATCTAAGCCCATACCTTTGACATCTAACTCAACATATGATTTAGTTTTGATCCTATAAAAATCAATACATGGGAGTCCAAAAGGAGGGATTAGATGCAAGAATCGACACAATATGAGGCACTATTACTTTTCATAGTTTAGTCTATCAACAACTATAAGTGATGCAGACTTAGTACATGTTAATGACCCCTATGAGCTAATTCCATATCTTTGACATAAACTTGACATATGCTTTGTTTTAATCCTATAGAAAATCAATACATGGGGTTCCAAGAGGAGGGATTAGATGCACAAATCCACACAACATGAGGTATTTTCTTTTGCATAGTTTGGGTTATCAACAATTACAAGTGATGCAATCTTAGTACATGGTAATGACCTCTCATGAGTTAAGTCTGTACCTTTGATAACCAACTCACCATATGCTTTAGTTTTGTTCCTACAAAAACCAATACATGGGGGAGGGGTCCAAAAGGAGGGATTTGAAGCATGAAGTCACACAAAATGAGGCATTTGTTTTTCATATTTTGGGTTATAAAAAATTATAACTGATGTAGAAATAGTGCCTCTTAATGACCTCTACTGATCTGATTCCCTACCTTTAACATCCAACTCAACATATGCTTTAGTTGTGATTGTACAAAAAATCAATACATGGGGAATTTGAAAGGAGTATTTAGATGTGTAAACTACACAATATGAGACCTTTTTCTTTCTCACAGTTTGGGTGTATGAATAGATATATATAATGTAGACTTAGTACCTATTAATGACCACTCATGAGAGAAGTCCATACCATTGACATCCAACTCAACATATGATTTAGTTTTGATCCTACAAAATCCAATACATGGGGATCTCAAAAGGAGGGATTAGATGCACGAAACCACACAATATGAGAAAATTTTCTTTTACATAATTTAGGTTGTCAACAATTATAAGTGATATGGACTTAGTACATGTTAATGACCTCACATGAGCTAAGCCCATACCTTTGACATCCAACTCAACATATGCTTTAGTTTGACCCTACAACAAATCATGCATGGGTAGTCTAAAAGAAGGGATTAGATGCATGGAACCACCCAATATGAGACACTTTTCTTTTTCATAGTTTGGGTTATCATAAAAGTGATGTAGAATTAGTACTTGTTAATGAACTCTCATGAACTAAGTCCATACCTTTAACATCCAACTCAATGTACGCTTAAGTTTTGATGCTACAAATAATGGATACACAATGAGTCCTAAAGGAGGGATTGGATGCATGGAACCACATGATATAAGACATTTTTATTTTTCATAGTTTGGGTTATCAATAGTTATAAGTGATGTAGACTTAGTACCAGTTAACGATGTCTCATGATCTAAGTCCATACCTTTGTCATCCAACTCAACAAATGCTTTTGATCCTAACAAAATTCAATACACGGGAGTCAAAAAGGAGGGATTAGATGCCTAAAACCATACATATGAGGCATTATTATTTTACATAGCTTAGGCTATCAAAAATTATAAGTGATATTGACTTAGAACATGTTGATGACCTCTCATGATCTATTCCCATACCTTTGACATCCAAATCAACATATGATTTAGTTGTGATATTACAAAAAATCAATACATGGGGAGTCCAAAAGCAGGGATTAGTTGCATGAAACCACCCAATATGAACATTTTTCTTTTTTATAGTTTTTACATCATATAAGGGACGTAGACTTAGTACTTATTAATGACTTATCATGATAAGAGTCCATAACTTTGACATCCAACTCAACACATGCTTCAGTTTTTATCCTAAAAAAATTAAATATTAGGTGTAGATAATTAAACCAGTTTTATTAAGAAGTTGACAGAAACATAGGCAAATAAGTATCATTTAAACAATATCATATTTTAATTAATCCCAACAAATACATAAACAAGAAATAAAAATGTCATCCAACATGGTGGAAGGGAAACCAAAATGGTAGCAAACCAATAAAAATCAAGAGGAGCAATGTACAATGAGTTGATCCAAATATTGATCATGACAACTATAATTTGATGTTATTCCTCCAATGTCGAGGATAGGAAAATCCAGTGTTTGGTGTACAATTAGAGGTCCATGAGAAAAAAGATATTCATGATACGAAACATAAAAGATGGGGATATTACCAAGTTTATGTTTGATTTTAACATGTAATGGTTGGGTGTATGCTCATTTCGTGGTCTACTCCATGAAGAAAATAAACCTACTTATGAGGGGTTGAATATAGTTGAGTGTTTAAGAAAGGAGGATTGTTGAGAGTGGTGATAGAGAAAGGAGAGTAGGGTAAATAGGGGTTAGAAGAGTGGTGAAAGAGTTGGAGTAGGGAAAATAGGGTATGAAGAGCAAAGTCAAGTAGAAAATAAAGAAGATTAAGGAGTAAGTGCACAATGGGAGTACTAGAAGTGAAGTAAGAGTGAGGATGAATATCCAAGATCCAAACTCAAGAGAGGATAACATGACAACATTTACTACATGGTCATGAGATTCAAAATCTAGATGCAAGATCCTATGATGTCTACCCTTCAAACTCTATGCTTGTACATTTACTGTCAATAATTACTATTGACATATAGATCTGGATAAGAGGGGAAGCTCTACATCGATCTTGTATATCTTATTATTTCACTACCCAATGATGAGAAGATCTAGTTGGACATGTTGTCATTTTTCCATGTTGACATCTACATAGAGCGATGCTAGAAAAGTCTAAATAGGGAGGAGTAAACTAGGGACCATTCTCCTTGGATAGCTGGTGACAAAATGACCACATGAAAAGAGTTCAATATAAAAGTAGGGTGTGGATCAAGTAGTAGGAAATGAAGAAACAAGAAACATAAGAAGGGAAAGAGGAGTAACGAAGTAGGATGACTCATGAAGAATCATGAAACCATGGAGAGTAAAAAAATAAGTACTCTAACAAGCCTCCTTTGTGACCACTATTTTCTGCATTGGGCAATTGGTCGACCTGCAAATTGATACCCTAGTGACCATATTTGGAGAAGGATTTCACATTTAATGCATAGGATTAGTCTTTTGGTGGTATTACTATGTATATTTTTTGGTGTGAATGGATTATAAAAACTTTAAATGCTTACTTATATGAATAATATATTGATCAATGATGTTAGGATCAAACAATATGATAAATTCATCTTATAAAGCTGATAGTTGAGGATGGTCTCAACACCTTATTTGTTACACAATCTTCTTTTGGTCATTAAAATTTATTTGTAGCATATATTAACCAATTTTTAATTAATTAAGATATTACAGTGACGGTGACTCCTCAATATCATTTTTTGAGCTATATACACAATAAATACCAATTAATTATTCTTATGATATACTCATTAGTTAATAAGTTTTAATGCAATCATGATGGTGGATATGTAATCAAATGGTGGTAGTGGGTGGATACAACCATAAGTGGACACACTATATGGAATGAGGTCCAAAGTGATCCATTATAGCATCCAAAAATACACAATGGGACATAATGACTAGAAGAAAATTATACATTGGGAGGATTATCATGAATTTGAGAGTTTAAATCTAAGTTAAGATATGTTGTTAGGTTGCTTCATATTGGTCTAGCACACCCTTATCAAGAACAATACCATTAATTAACATCATTCACCTTCACATTACTCTAAATGCAATTTTTCCATTTGAGCAATTAAACACCCAATCATATTTATTTAAAAATATTTAATTGTAGATATGTTCAGTTTTTTACCACCATAAAATAAATTCTGTTAAGAATGAAAACTATACTAAAACACTAAAGTTCTTCCATGGATGGTTACTCATAATTTTACAAGACAAGCACAAATGAGCGAATGTGTCCAAGATATAGGAGGGAGGGACATCTACCAACTTCCAATTGGAAGGAGAAGTTATTAATCTCCATAATACTAGAAACTATCCAGTTGCAAACAATGTTCGACATGTTCGCTTCATTATTGACTGTGCATCCATCCATTTCTGTTGGGTATCACAAACTTAGGGTAAGAGATATTCTTTTTAAGAAAATGGAGGGGATTCATAGGAGGGTATGAAAGGATGAAGTCAACAAGGGACAATAGGAGGCAAAATTAGACCAAAATACAGAGGAAGGTGGCAAAAGAGAAGCGAATATAGGGGAATCATATGGAGGAGGAAGATCATGGTCTATAGGGGAGTCATTAAGAAAGGGAGTGAGATGAGGAGGGGAGTACAAAAGATGATAGATATACATAGTAGATGGGGAAAGAAACTCCTTGTTTGGCTTGTGATCAGGGGCCGTGCATAGCATTGTCTGCAAATCTCGAGGTTGATTTCATGGCCATGTCTATTGGTCGCTCTAGGTTGATTGCACAGAGAGGCATACAAAGGCAAAGGTGCAAAGAGAGATTCATAGAGAGGTGAAATGGGAGAGGGGTATAGGTGTAGATGGAGAGGCATACAGAGGGGCATAGGGAGAGGCATTGAGTGGAAACTGTGAGCTGGGAGCCGAGAGCAAAATCACTCTTCGTTTGACTGTTCCTTTGTAAGACTGCTACCCTAAATTAAAAAAAAGTGGGGTTGGATAAATTTCATTTGGGACTTTTCTTTTTGGGATACCACCAAATAAAATTCAATGGCAAATTCCAACTAATGGGATGAGGTTTCAAGCCCATAGAAAACATTTTATAAGGGTGGTATCTATTCTCTAGGCCAGTGTCCATATGCAAGTTGTGTCATAGTGAAGCTAGATATATGTCTCTAGAAAGGCATCCCCACATCCTCTATCTACATACTTTCTATATCAACTCTAGGGAAAAGGACCGCACAATTTTTATTTTATCATCCTATGGTGAAAAGCTTCACCTTATTGACTATCACATCATCCCCTCCACCAACCTCATAATTTACCACCAACAAGTGTCTTCATATCTAATATTCATAATCTCTCCAACGGCAAAAATGTTGCCTTTATTAGCTATGCATTTATTAAGGCTCACATAGGTAAAACCCAAAGTAGGTGCTTCTAGGGCATGTGAGTAGGAAATAAAGTAGTTTATTTCAGTTATGCAAATGGGTGAGAAGTTTCATCTTCCCTTGTGTACTTCTATGATGAATCACTACCACTTGTATGAGAGTGTATTTGGAATTGTTGTCTCAAAAATCTAAAGGAGAGTTTGCAAAGCCTTGTGGTGGGTTTGATGACCATAACACACATGCTTGCAAATGCCACACCTCACCTAGATGGGATGGGTCGGGGTAATGCCTCCCCACAACCCAAAGCTTTAGTTGAATTTCAGAAATGATGACTAGCTCCATAAACCAACACTAGCTTGGTTGTGCACTTTGTCCTCACTCATGTACAAATTATGTTCAACTTCCCAAAAACTCACCCACCATAATAGTAATCAAAGTAGAGCATGCTTACTTATGAAGTTCCTATTAGTAGGTTACCTAAAAGGAGGTGCATCTTGGTTATATGTGTAGTACAATCTTTCCTTTTATATAACTTTGTCCTAGGCCTTAAATATTAGGATGTTAAAATATCAAGCACTTAGACTCTAGTTGAATTTGTCAAGGCTCAACTATAAGGTCTTGTAATCTCTTTCTCTTTTCAATAATGACCCAAAATAGCCATGCACGCCCATCTCCCAAATTGGATACTAATACAAAGGTGGCTCCTTCTTGCGTCAACTAGATAGCTCTTTCTTCATGTTTGGATCACATGACTGGAGACTATAGTTGTTCATGTCCATGTGGTACCACCTATTGTTGGGAGACTAGCTCTAATATCATTTCTAACATAGAGGTCCACCGTACAAGGCTCTGGTGGAGTTTCAAGAATGATAAGTGTTTGCCTAAATGCGTAAGTTTTAATATTTATAACTCACTACCCTGCAAGTATACAAGTGCACATAGTATGTTTGACATCATTCAATGATTAGGGTACAACTATATGTAAGAGCATTAATCTTCAACAATCTAGATCAATTTACAATAGCTAGTTTGGTTTGTGATTCCACTAATTAACAATTTAAAGGAAAATATGAGAATTAAACACTAGGACATATGTAGACAAAATTTTAAAGGATCTTGGTCATAGGATTTCACTTCCATACAATTACTCACATGTATTCATTGAATTAACATACTAATTAACTTGCAATTGAGGTTGCCATCATCATACACATCCCAGTGATATGAGATGGTTTTATCTCTACATAGCACTCATGTGTGAAAACCTCTAGAGGGGGGATGAATAGAGTTTTATGATAATTTTAAAGTAATTTAAACTCAAACAACCAAAGTAAAGATTGAGAAGAGGAACACAGGTGTTTAGAGTGGTTCCACCTTAGCAAATACTAAGGAGTCAATCCACTACCCGGTTGCTTACCCAACCGGGATTTTGAAAGTACTAAATTTTATTACCTCTCAAGGATGTTACATAAAATTTACAATACTTTCTAAACACCCTTTGGACAGCCTTCACCTTGAAGTAGTCTTGCCAACCTCGAAGCAGCCTTCCTTGAAGTAACTTCAAGCTCCCCCTTGAAGTAGCCTTCCTCCCGAAGTAGCTTCCCGTCAAGACAGCCTTCCGAAGTAGTCCAAAGTCCTCCTCTTCACCACGAAGAGCTTCACCCTCTCCAATCCGCAGCCTCCTACCTGGAGTAGCAAGGAGAGTACAAGTAATACAAAGGAACAAGAAAGGAATAAAAGAAAAAAACAACTTATCCTTGAAGCTCAAGGCTTGATTTGCCTAGATCAAGCATTTGGATTTTCCTAGCCAAGATGATGGACTTGTGATTGCTAGGGTTAGGAAAATCTAGCCTATAGGACGAGCTTGAGCTAAAGGGAAAATTGCCAATTGATCACAATGCTCAGTTCACACAGATTGCACAAGAGGGCTCAAGTATTTTCTCAAGTATAGCAAGTGTAAGAAGTGTATTTTAGTGTCCTATGGCTTGTCCTATTTATAGGAATGGCCTAAGTATGCTTAAGGACGTTATAGACAACTTCTAGGGGTTTCTTAGTGCTTAACTAGCCGTTAGGTACAAGTTTGTTGCTTTTGCAACGACTAATTACTTTATTCTGCAGTTGCTGTCAGAGACCATCTCGGTCGACAATTGGTCGACCGAGATGCCTACCCGGTCGAGGACTTGTCGACCGAGAGGCACTCTGAATCAACGTTCATTTACAACTTCCAACTACTTTATCAACTGTGTCTAACGGCTACTTGGGTCAATCTCGGTCGAGAAGTTTGTCGACCGAGAGTGTCTCGGTCGAGGAGTGTGTCGACCGAGATAGACTCTGTTTCAATTTATCAAATAAGGCACTAAGTGTGTGCATGAGTGTGCATAATGTGATCCTATTGGATGGATGACTAAGGTATTTAGCTAGGGAAAATCCAATGCTTGATTTATATGCGATTCTAAGTACTTGTACATTATATTTCTGTACAAGTTTTTACAATGATTACATATGCATGAAAATATAAATACTTCTTGTTGGATTTCCCTTGTAGTGTTGTCATCCTGCACACTCAAGTAGCTCGTTAGATAAATAAGAATGAAATGTTTGTCATAATCAAAACAAAGGGATTTATCATAATATCCAATGTACCCAACAATCTCCCCCTTTTTGAAGATGACAATCATTTCCTAAAATATGAAATAAGGAAGTATAAAGCATGTGAGTTTCATACCGGAGGATTACCCTTTGTATCCATTCTTGTTTTTACAAGAAGATGAAACTCATTTATACTCATTTATATTTATATTTGTGATTTTATATACTTTCTCCCCCTTTGTCATTTAAAAAAGATATCCAATATGAACATTTTATTTCGTCTCCCCCTTAATTTTATATTAAGTTACTCCTTAAATAGATATCCTATTGGAAACAGGAATTTTATATCATTGATGTCCAATTTAGCCACAATTTATTTCTCAATCATTTGCAAAGGATGTTAAGCCTTGAAACGATAAGAGATCATGTTAGGTTCATGGCATATGTATATATTGATTTCTCACTCATTTTACAAGGGATGTTAAGCCCCAATGAAATGAGAGTCCTTTAAGCTTAGAATATATGAAGATGTCTCGAACCAAATACAAGGAATGGTTAAATCCTGATTTGTCTAGAGAATTCTTTTTAAGAGCAAAATATATCATTTTGATGAAATTTTTCATACAAATCGCTTTTAAGAATACGAAGGTCATAGCAAGCTTAAATTATGTTTACAATATATGTGGAAACTTTGTAGTCAAACAAATTTATTTTTAATTTTCATATAAGCTGTATGCAATTTTATGTCAGTCTGGATAACAGAAACCAGGTCGGTCGACAATTGCTCGACCGACAGTGTTTCTCGGTCGACTAGTTTCTCGACCGAGAATGTTTCTGGAGAACTGTTGTTGCATTTGTCAATTTAATTACAATTGTAATAGTTGCTTGTTTTAATTATTACTCCCCTTATTTGTTATGCTCTACAATAATGAATTTATGATCCATATTTTGAAGATGTCTCATATGCCAAAAAATAATCATGTGAATCAAGTAAAAATGGCAAACTTCATTCAATAGCATGGAGAATATTACAATCATATAGAATTTGACTAATCATTGTTATTACAACTAGTACAACTCCAACACTTCACAGGAAAGATTTAAGAATTACATCGATGTCCGGATCTTTCCCAAGGAATGGCTCGGCTCCATAGTATTTGACCAGAGTTTGCCAATCCAAAGCACCAGTCGTAGTCAACGCATATGCTTCCAGAAAAGTGGGAACTCGGTCAAATCGGAAGTGAGCAGCTATGTCTTGCAATTGCATGGAAGAAAATTGAGTATGTGCAAGATCCATTGATGGTGGAGGTGGAGGTTGATAGTAGTTGTATGAGGGGTTAAACGGGTTGAGCATGCCAGGGTTTAAGGAATGCAGATATTCATCGGTTTGGCCAGGAGAAAGGTTTTGCATTCTTTGATTTAAGTATGTCATGGCATGGTGATTGTAGTTTAATTGTCTACTAAGATGGTATTGGGAGCCAGCAATATAAGTAAGTGTATTTTGGATGGGATCAACGGAAAGGTTAGTAGAAGGAGGGGGTGGTATATCTTGATGTGATGACTCTCCTTCTACTCTTGCCCTTTTATGGCCAAAGTCAATCCCCATCTTTTCTACGGTATTCTTACTTATCTTTTGAGGTCGACGCTCCCATATGTATCCCATATCTTCAATGTTTAACTTAAGACAATGTTGGGTAATCTGGCATACAAAATCGGCATATGGTGGATTGCCAGAAAACTCAAGCATGTTTTTAAGTATTATGCGAATGAAGTTTATGGGAATTTCTTTTATGATAGCATAAATTAGACACATACGGAAAATAGGAACCTCGGATTTATTGGCTCGTGGATGTATGTTGGTGGAAACAATGAGGTTTACTATCCTACATGCCGGTTTTAGGTTTATTGCATAGTAGGTTCCCCTATCTTCATGACAAGTGGTATTGGCTTGAAATATGACTCTTTTTATTTCACTAAGGTTAGTGGAATGGTCATCATGGGATAATAAATTTAGTGGATTGCCGGTGGTAAGGTCAAGGAAATCTTGATATTCATCTATATCAATTTCTAACATATCAAGAATATCCCCTTCGGAAAATTTGAAACTATGCCCATTGACCATGGTGTAAAAGAATGGGGTTTCATTTTCGGTGTAGGATGTGAGATTAGCATAGAATTCGTTGACTACCTTAATGGAATAGGAAGGAAAGGATGGATTGATGAAGTCCTTCAGCTTTTGTACTCCAAAGAGATGCTCCAGATCAACTATGTTGATGAAGTCCATCACTTCGACCGGGCGTCGGGGAAGAGGAGCTTTAGAGGAGAGCCGTAGGTATCGATCTCCAGCATCTCCGTCGACGAAGGCGATATCGTTGATGATCGTCAGTGGCGGAGTGGCTTCCCGAGCTTCTCTTCTTTTTCTTCCGGCGACCTTCTTCTTTCCACGGGCAGCTGAGGATGAAGCCATTTGTGCTTCTTGAGCGTGGAGAAAGAGCAAGGAAGATTGGATGGTAAGAATGCTGAAGGGTTGCACAAAAATGCTCTAGAGATGGACTATGGAGGCAAGGAAATGCAAGTGTGAGTAAGTGGCTCGTTTTTGCACTTATTTATAGCATTCCAGTGACCTGGTCGGTCGACGACTCGTCGACCGAGCGTCCGCAACGGTCGAGTTGCAGACGCGCCACTTTGTCCTCCAACGGTTAAAAAAAAACGGTCATAACGGTCGGGTTGCAACGGTCGTATCCAACGGCTATTTCTCGGTCGAGCACCCGTCGACCGATATTGTCTCGGTCGAGCACTCGTCGATCGACAGTTCGTCCGATACTGAGTCTGTTTAGAATTTGTCGGTCGAGTGAGATGGGCTGACCGAGTGGTTCTCGGTCGACGAATTCGTCGACCGACAGACTTTCTGAGTTCAATTTTTGAGACTGAGTTTTAATGCAAATCATAGATCATTTTTGTAGAGCATATATATATGGATATTCTAAGGGAGTAATATTGTTTTGTTTTAAGACTTCTAGTATTACAAATGATTTGAATTTTGATCTAAAAAAAATGTGCTAAGATTAAGTTTAATAAAATAATGTCCAAATAAGCATATTTGCCAAAGCTTATTTTAGGTCGCCCTTGACTACGACTGTGGCGCCCCTTGGTCAAATTTTATTTTAACCAAGAGGCATATTCTGCAGGTTTCCAGTATAAACATTCATATGCGAAGTAGCTTGCAAATATCAATTAGAGGCTCATTAAAGTGTACTAATTATAAGAGCTTAATGAGGACATCAAATATGATGAAACATATTCAAGAATAATATCCATTCATGAATTGAAGATTACTTTGGATAGACTAATTCAAATAAGTGATGCTTAATATAAAAGCATGATTAAATAGAAACGTAAGCATGATCAATCCATATAATCTTACATATAATGTAAAAATTTACAGCAGTCTGAAAACAGTGATAGGCTCGGTCGACAGTTGCTCGACCGAGGATCATTCGGTCAACAACTTCTCGACCGATCAAGTTTCTGGAAACTTGTTTCAGAAATATATTTCAAGTGCAATATAGGTTGTATCTAATTCAATTTTTTTAAAGATCAGTTTGAGATAAAACATATGTGTATCAAAGTGATATTTAAATTAAATCTTTTGATTTTGTTATCCCTAAATGTTAAGTTGATATAGACAGAAGGATATACAAATTAAGGTTTTTGGTCATATCTCAACTTAGTCTAACCTATTCAATTTGGGGGTTTTGGAACCCATACCATCTCAACATTCTTTTTCTTGTATGGGCATGAAAAAGAATAATGTCCAAGGCGTGAGCAATAATGGCAACAAATTGAATCAACCTCAAGCCTTTTTCTATGGTTTTGATCTAGGTTATTCTTGGGTATATATATTTTTGTGCCTCTAGGTATATAAGTAGGTTGATGTGTTTGTGTTTTTCTCCAACTAGGTTTTTGAGGTTTACCTTTAGGCTTATAACCTAGTCCACTCCTTCCAATTTGTCGATAAGGATTATCTAATATTTGATCAAGGATGCCATTGTTATTTAAACTTCTAACCTTTTGTTGCAACTTAACAATTTCATCCATTCTCCTTTTGATATCTGACTTTGCTTTATCTAACTCGGATACTAAAGAGTTTCTTTCATTGACAACTTTATCATAATCTAAATGTGAGCATAAAATAGGTTGTTTCTGAAGATCATTCACTTGTGTTTGCAAATTTAACTTTTCTAAGGAAAGTAGACTACAATCTCCTTCTATCGATTTTAACTTAAGATCATAACCTTCTTTTGCCCTTTTTAGATCTTCATTTTCAGATTCAAGAGCAAGAAGTTTAGTATTTAAATCCTCATTTTCTTTATTTGATTTCTTTAGCTTCTTTTTGCATTCAATATATTTACTATGTGTTTCTTCAATAATAGCAACTAACTCTTCTTTAGGTAAATCAAGCAAGCTTACCTCTTCTTCTTCTTCCTCACTTATTGTAGCAACGAGACACTCTTTATGTGTATCTTCTTTCTTTGACCTCCATGGACATCTAGATGTAGAGTGCTTTGTTCCTAAGCACCAATTGCAACTTGTCGAACACTGGTCCATGCTCCTTTACTTGTGGTTTTAGTCACCTCCTCCCTTTATCTCTTCAAGACCTTGTTAGGGCTCCTTGAAGCCTGCTCTGATACCAATTGAAAACCTCTAGAGGGGGGGTGAATAGAGTTTTATGATAATTTTAAAGTAATTTAAACTCAAACAACCAAAGTAAAGATTGAGAAGAGGAACACAGGTGTTTAGAGTGGTTCCACCTTAGCAAATACTAAGGAGTCAATCCACTACCCGGTTGCTTACCCAACCGGGATTTTGAAAGTACTAAATTTTATTACCTCTCAAGGATGTTACATAAAATTTATAATACTTTCTAAACACCCTTTGGACAGCCTTCACCTTGAAGTAGTCTTGCCAACCTCGAAGCAGCCTTCCTTGAAGTAACTTCAAGCTCCCCCTTGAAGTAGCCTTCCTCCCGAAGTAGCTTCCCGTCAAGACAGCCTTCCGAAGTAGTCCAAAGTCCTCCTCTTCACCACGAAGAGCTTCACCCTCTCCAATCCGCAGCCTCCTACCTGGAGTAGCAAGGAGAGTACAAGTAATACAAAGGAACAAGAAAGGAATAAAAGAAAAAAAACAACTTATCCTTGAAGCTCAAGGCTTGATTTGCCTAGATCAAGCGTTTGGATTTTCCTAGCCAAGATGATGGACTTGTGATTGCTAGGGTTAGGAAAATCTAGCCTATAGGACGAGGTTGAGCTAAAGGGAAAATTGCCAATTGATCACAATGCTCAGTTCACACAGATTGCACAAGAGGGCTCAAGTATTTTCTCAAGTATAGCAAGTGTAAGAAGTGTATTTTAGTGTCCTATGGCTTGTCCTATTTATAGGAATGGCCTAAGTATGCTTAAGGACGTTATAGACAACTTCTAGGGGTTTCTTAGTGCTTAACTAGCCGTTAGGTACAAGTTTGTTGCTTTTGCAACGGCTAATTACTTTATTCTGCAGTTGCTGTCAGAGACCATCTCAGTCGACAATTGGTCGACCGAGATGCCTACCCGGTCGAGGACTTGTCGACCGAGAGGCACTCTGAATCAACGTTCATTTACAACTGCCAACTACTTTATCAACTGTGTCTAACGGCTACTTGGGTCAATCTCGGTCGAGAAGTTTGTCGACCGAGAGTGTCTCGGTCGAGGAGTGTGTCGACCGAGATAGACTCTGTTTCAATTTATCAAATAAGGCACTAAGTGTGTGCATGAGTGTGCATAATGTGATCCTATTGGATGGATGACTAAGGTATTTAGCTAGGGAAAATCCAATGCTTGATTTACATGCGATTCTAAGTACTTGTACATTATATTTCTGTACAAGTTTTTACAATGATTACATATGCATGAAAATATAAATACTTCTTGTTGGATTTCCCTTGTAGTGTTGTCATCCTGCACACTCAAGTATCTCGTTAGATAAATAAGAATGAAATGTTTGTCATAATCAAAACAAATGGATTTATCATAATATCCAATTTACCCAACAATGTGCTTATGTTAAGACTCAAACTGCAACCTTAGATCCTCAATGTATCTCAGACACTCACGTGGTCCATGGTTTGTTCCCAAGACAACTACTCCCTATTTCTCTACATATCTTCCCAAATCACATAAAAAGCATAAAACATGTAGGCAAGATGTCCATGCAAGTATACAAGCAAATAAAGTCGTAGAAACTATTAAAGAAGCAAATTAACTAGCATTAGTTAAGAAATATGAGTTCACATGAGTAATGGCATGGGAGCTACTCTTTCATGCCCAAGAAGAAGGAAACTACCCATGCATGATGATGAAACACATGAACATGCTACAAATTTTAGAGTTTCACATGATTAGAGAAGAAAAGAACAAAGGAAACCCAAGGAATGGGGAAGGGAAAGGTAGAAATCCATATTGGGGACAAAATTCCACTCTTGCTGGTGTGTCTACTCAGACAAACTTCTCACCCAAGAGGTCTGGGTGAAGTAGAGAAGCTCTTGCTACACTCCTTCTAGAAGAATGGAGAAGAATGGAGGTTCTCTCCAGAGAAACCACTTCTTCCTTCCCAAAATTGCCTTTTCTATGCTCCAAACTATTCTCCAATCGAAATGTGTTTCAAATGACCATGGATAACCACTCCATATGGGTGTTCTTGCATTTAAAATGAGGGATGATTAAATTCAAAATCTGTAAAAATTGGCAGGGACACACCATGTACTAAAGGAGGCACGTCGTTTTGCTGTGGTAACTGGTGCTGGAACTACTTTGATTGGTTTGGACACAACATGCACAATCCTAAACATGATGTGTATCGGGAAGTTGGTTGTTTTCTGGGCATAAGATGTCGGGATGGACATGACATGTCATATTAAATACATGACGTGTATCTTGACAAAACTTTTGAGCGTGATTTTTTAACGGTGTGGCACGCCGTGTTGTTCTGGAGACATATCGTGTTGCAACACTTTAGGGTGAGACGAGAATCATCTATAAACTTACATGTTGTGTGTTAATTAACATACACCCTATGTTTTCTTTGAAATCTTCAAGAAGAGCTGCGTCAAGTATGCAAACTCCAGGGGACTCCAACTAGGGTCAAATTTGGGTTGGATTTCTTGGCTTTTTTGGATATGCCACACTGATTTTCTGATGATACAAACATTTTCCAAAATTTATTACTAACATATGTATTAATTATTTCAAGTGATCAAGGAACTAATCCAAGATCCAAATACAAAGACCTTGAAAATATATATGTGTAGATACATACAAATCAAGTTGTACCATGTATTTATGTATATGTTTGTACACATGTATTTTTATACAACTTGATAGACATGATGTAAGGACAAGTGATGATCCTACAAACCTACCCAAAAACCTATCCTATACTCACATGAAGACCTTTGGACTATTAGGTTTCAGATAAGTCTCTTATAACAACTACAAAGACCTTGCAAACATATATGTTTGGATACTTGCAAATGAAGTTGTGCCATGCATTTATGTATTTGTTTGTACATGTGTATTTTCACACAACTTGATAGACATGATGTAAGGACAAGTTATGATCCTCCAAACCTACCCAAAAACCTATCCTACACTCACATGAAGACCTTAGGATTGTTAGGTTTCAGATAAGTCTTTTCTAGGACCTCACATACATTAAAAATCTTTGCACAAAGTCCTTCTCGGTCGACAATTCTGTCAAATAAGACACACTCGATTGAAGACTTAGATAACTGAAAAATAGGTCTACATATCTTAAGTTCTGAGTCATTCTTGGTCGGCAATATAGTCAACTGACAATTTTGGTTGAAGAAAAGTTTGACTGAGAACGAGCCATTGTGCTTAGTTGACAATGATATAGACCGACACATAGTCATTGGAGCCTAAGACACTGCCCGCTCAACAATTTAGTGAACTGAGACTCTTCTTGGTCGAAGATTTTATCGACAAAGACTCTTCCAGTCGATAATATTATGGACCAAGAAATTTTCTGGAATGATAATTAATTAGCAATCAAACTAGCCATTACAACTTAATTAGTTTCATCCCAACAACTAGTTGACCAGCCAAAACACTCTATACACTTCACAAAAGTACTGTAACCACTTGCATACATTTCCTATAAATAGGAGTGGTCTTAGGACACTTTGAGACATGAATTGCATGTATAATTGCATACACATTGGCTCCCATACTTGAGCACACTACTGGCAATCTTTCTCAAAGAGCTTAGGCCTTACACATCAAGTTTTCATCTAACTAGACCAAGCGTTAGCTCTATACTAGAATACTTCTGCACCAAATACAACCTTACCTAAACCTTTTGCAGAGTGGATCATCATCACTTTTCCAATAGTGATTAATTGTAAATCTTGTGAGTTGCATTGTATTTTCTATCTCTCCAACCTACTTCTACTTTGGTGTACTTCTCTTAGACTACTTATTGGAGTGAAGGCTGTCCAATAACCTACAAGATGAGGAGTCTTCTCAACTTGATGCTCTTTTTCTGTCCTCTACAGAAGAGATGAAGTAATGGTGACCTTCCGTGGCCTATCAAAGATGTCAAGAGTTCTCCTTGAGCTGAAAAGGAGGGTTACTCTTTGTTCCATAAAAGATACCAATAAATTTTTGCATATCATGTATCGATATATAAAAGGAATAAAATACACGATTTAGAAATCTTGATTGGAAACAACTAGGTAGTGGACTGACGTCTTTTGATAGAACCACTTTAAATCTCTATGTCCTTTTGTGGTTGCTTGTTTCTCATCTCATTTTGTGAGCTAAGTATTTTAATTTGCTTTAAGATCTACCAAAAGCTCTATTCACCCCCTCTCGATATTTTCATTTGGTATCAGAGAAAGACTTTAAGGACCTTAACCGGTTTTGAAGATGGGGGAAAATAGAATGGGACAACCCGATGTTTATTGTTAATGGTGTTTTATACATGGAAAAAGAGGTCACTTGACTTTTAAATGTATAAAGTTCAAGAAAGGTAAGAAGTCTTACAAAGCTGCATGGGGGCAATCAAGTGATGATAGTAAAAGTAGCAAATAGGCAAAGATAGAATATCTCATGGTAATAACATATAAGAAGAAGCTAATGAGTTAAGTATTTTTGGTTTATCTAATCAAGAATCAGTTAATAGTCTTGAAGAACTTCATGATAAATATATTGATTGTAAAAGACAACACTAGAAACTTGCTAAAATTATTGATGAGCTTCGCGATAACCTAAATAACCTTAGTTCTAAAAATCAAACTTTAAGAACTTCAAATAATATATTAAAGGAGTCCATTGAAAATTATAAGGCTAAAATACTTGATCTTGAAAACAAAAACAATATTCTTTCTCAAGAAAAGGTTGACATGATGCCAAACTAAATGATTATCAAACTCAACCTATTTTATGCAATCATTCATATTATGATGCTTTGATAAAAGAAAGAGATACTTTCCTTTCAAATCCTACTCAAGTAAACTTAGATATAACTAAAAATCTTGCTGAACATGTTGAGTTGCAAAAACAAGTTTCTAGATTATTGCAAGGGAACAAAAGTCTTCACAACATATTAGTTAATACTCCTAAACAAATAGGAGAAGAGGTTTTGGATATGTGCCAAAGAATCAATCCTCGCATATGCCTAGAACCAAAAAGACGTATGATTCCAATACTAGAACTACATGTACCTAAGACTAAAGATGTAAATTCTCAAAATGTTGAAAAGAGATGAAAAATATTTTATTTCATGTCATTATTGCCAATGTCTTGGACATTGTTTCTTTTCATGTGAATATCTAAAGAAAGGAGCCCTTGACATGGTTTGGGGTTCCAAAATCCCCAGCTTAGAATAAAAATGGGAGTTGTTGATATTTTACCTATACTTAATTTGATTAATATATTTATGTGTTATCTCAACTTTATTTGAAGTTAAATTTGCATATCTTTTCTTATAAAACTCTTATTTGAAGTTAAATTTGCATATCTTTTCTTATAAAACTCATTTGCATGACTTTTAAGATATTTAAATTTCAGATTTAGGACCTAAACAATGAGATCATATGTAGGATAAGAGTACATACATTCTTGTTAAGTCCCTAGTAGGTTATTATAGTGGAAGCAAAATACACAAAAATAATACATAAGACTAAAATGTGTGTTGGTTTATGAAAAATCTCATCAACCATGATATTTGATATCATACCAAACACATACATACTTGTTAGAGAATACTATATCAACATACCCAACTTAAAAGTGATACATATTAATCATAATTGGTAGTCACAATCAACTCTTATAGTCGTGGTGGTGATTGTGGTTCTTAGACATAAAATCATTTTGATATCATACCAAACACATACATACTTGTTATAGAATACTATATCGACATACCCAACTTAAAAGTGATACATATTAATCATAATTGGTAGTCACAATCATCTCTTATAGTCATGGTGGTGATTGTGGTTCATAGACCCAAAATCATTGTACTCATCACATGTCGTTCGACGTACTTTGACATCATAAACCATGACCTTGAATAAGGGTTGCCATAAAGGTGGTGCTCAGATGTGATGTGACACATGGGGATGACTATGAGTGATGTAGATGGGATTTGACTCTCCTAAAAGAGTATGATACCCTGGCCACTTGATACCTGAGAGTGAGAAATGCATTTCCATGCTCATGCAAGTCAATATGTGATATTAGGCTTATGTATATCTCAAATAGTATTATCTAGTTCAAGGAACATGGATTGAATATTGAAGAGGAAGATGATTCCATGCCTCAAGTTCAATATGGATAGCAGTGACAAAGGAACTATACAAACATTGTAACAACAATCATAGAATATAGGTTGAAGTTGATCTCCCACTTTACAAATTACTTAGGTAGCAATGACGTGTTGCTAGATATCGCTCATTACTTGTGATGTCATAAATTAGTTATGGTCATTCACTGTCAACGTAACTTGGGACCTATAGGGTCACACACATATAAAACACTTGGAATAGGAGTTTATTCATGAATATAGTTTAAACTCGATCACTAAAGTTTAGGCATTCAATTTAAATGACAATGCATGATAATTGACTGACTGGACTCTGAATTGCCAGTTCAAGTGTTGAATTGATCAGTTGAAGTGTCAGGTTAATTGGAAACAACATTGACTGAATAATACTTGAACCAAGGCATGAACTGATCGGTTCACTTAGAGTACCTATCAACTCATGGTCTCAAACTATTGGTTCATGTGATGAACTACCTAATTCATTGGTCAACTCGAATGGATCAAGGATTAGTGTTTAAATCATGTTGTGCACTAAATTAGATATTAGTTGCCAATACAATTGCGATTGGGAAACATGATGAAATGACCGGTTTAAGAGTTGAACTGATCGGCTCATATGTGATGCACTGAGTATTTGTAGTTTTGACAGGCTATCTTATATTTATTTTTATGCACTATTTGTTCATTTTCATATTAATTGTGTATGATTTATTCTCATTAGTCTGTGATACTTAATTGCATCAAATAAATATAATTTTGATGTTTCCAAATGATTTATGATATTTTGAAGAGCTTATGTTTGGATTTTTATGGATTTCATGAACTTTTACAAGAATCTACACAATTCAATACTACCGAATTTGGAGTCGATAGTACCGACACATGCTCAATTTGGGAAAGAAGGAAATCGAGAAGACTCGATAGTACCGACATGAAAAATCGGTACTACCAAAAACATCACAACATCTTACTCAAAATTAATCATAGTAAATCAGTATGATTGACAAATGTGTCTGTAGTACTGGCAACTTGCTAGGTGGCCGCACAATTAGAGGAGTTCATAGTACTGACACCTAGTCGGCAGTACCGACCTATAGGGATCAGGCAAATCTAAAGATATCATTTAATTCAACAGTTGAGGGTTTATTTCTACGTAAGTCACTTCTATGACTTAGGGGGAATTCGGCCAACCCTATGTATCTTGTTCTTTTGCATTGGATGGCAACTGAGAGAAAAGAGCAGATTAAAAGGAGAAGTACACTAGGTGAGAGACGATCCAAGCACTTCCAGTGGACAAATTTGCATCTGGAAGGTAGTAAATCGGCATGTGCACAAGAAGGGATATTTTGAACCGTCTACTTCAGGGGTTCTTTAATTATATTAATATTCTCCACATTTTTCTTCTCCTCTCCTATGTTTTTTATCATAGAAACCATGTGAGGCTAAACCCCTTATTTCTTAGGACCTGGGAGTAGCCCGGTGATGCATTGTAATTGATGTTATGCATTAATATATCAATTTCTCTCAATTTCTGGACTTATTTCTATGCATTTGCAATGAACTATCCATGCTTGATCATCATAGGTAGTTAATTAATTAGGCTTTTAATCACTTTGTAAAAGAAAATTAACAGTTGGAAAATCATAAAAATACATAAATTATATCGTCCTTTGAGAAAGGTGACTTACAAACATGAAAAGATTACCTAGAGGTTCCGTAAAAGCACCTAACTAATTACATAATCCATACGAGAGTGAGATTGGTATTACATTAAGTAGTGAATTACACTGCAAAAGTGGGTAATTCTTGTTATAGGCTGTTAGCCTAGGGTTAGTAGAGAAATATATTAATATTATTATGTTAATTGCAATGTTAACTGAGGTGAAACTGTAAATCCTGAGGAATTCCATCCAATTGTGATAAATCACCAGTAATTGAGATTTAGTTTCTGTTTTAAACAACTAAAGCATTCAATCAAAGTTTTCTTCATTCTAGCTGATTGTATTACAGTTAGTAGTAGTTTTTGAATTTCACATTTCCCTATGTTCGACATCTGGGCCTCATTGGCCTACATTACTCTAATAGTGTACACTTGCGTTTTAGGGCGTATAGATAATAACTATTAAGTTTTTGGCACCCTTGATGGGGAAATGGAAAATTAAGCACTATCAATGTTGTATTTGGCCACTCTAGGCCACACTTTTTTTTAATCCTTTTAAGATGCTTAAATATCATTTCTTCAACATCATTAGTACTCGTTCTCACATTATCCTTAATATTTTAGGTACTAGTGCATGGTGCACGCCAAAGTTCATGACTATGGAGAGTCCTCTCTATAGGGCCTTAGTCAGGTGAAGCTATCACGACAAAGAAGAGAGTACGATAGTTCAATGCCAAGGCTAATTCAAACTCCTCCACCAGCTACTCCAACATCAACTCGAGAGGCACCAGAATAACAACCACCCATAGTAGAAGAGAAAACAATTTGGGAGAAGATCAAGACGTCTTCCTCAACAACTCAACTAAGGCCAATCAAGCAACAAGCAATAAATGTGGATAGCTACAAGATCGACCTAGGGCTGGTGGCGTTAGTCAAACAATAAACCTTCCATGGCCACAATACTGCCCGATGATGCAAATTAGAAACTTCATTGAAAGCTATGACATGGTGAAGATAGATCGAGTGTCGTCAACTGTGATATACTTAAAGTTTTTCTGTCATCACTGGAAGATGGGGCCAAGTATTGGTTACAGAACTTGGAAGATGAGTCTATCGAGATGTGGGATCAAAGTATTGATGCCTTCTTGGAGCACTATTTCCTTCCTCAAAAGATGAATAGTTGACCAAAAAGATCTACAACTTCAATCCACAAGCAAAGGAATCATATTCTGAGGCATGGGAGAGGTTACAAAACATGCTAAGGAAGGTTCCGAACCATGGTATCGATGTGTTAGGCCAGACAAAGATATTTTACTATGGTCTTCATCAAGGGGAAAGGATTACGTTGGATAGCATAGGGACATATTACTTCATCAACAATAAGCTGTCCAAATGTCATGAGAAACTTAAAAACATGGCGAAAAACTAGTCATGGGGAGAAGAACGTGAGCATCAAATGACTGTCAAAAGTGTTAGAGAATCTAAGGTATTTTTTGCTTTGAATGAAAAATTGGACTTGATCACCAAGAAATTATGTGCCAAGGATGGAAGCTCTTTAGGAGGATAACAAGAGGAGTGCATGTTTGCACGTCAACAAAACTACATGGGAGGAAATGGCTACTCATGGAGAAAGGATGTACAATTTTCATGGAGGGATCCTAAAAACTTCCAGAAAGATCCTTCTCAAGATCAGCAAGGCAAGCCACAATAGGGTGTTCCACAACAACAATACCAACAAGACAACCCCTAGCAAGATAGACTACAAATAGGACATGTTGGGCAAGCTAGTCAGCCAGAATGAAGTGCTCATTGGACAGACTCAAAGGGAACTAAAAAATAAATGAAAACATATTTGTAGCATTGAGACGCAAATTTCTCAGATTGCAACAGAGGTTGCATCCTTGAAGAAACCAACTTAGAAGGGGTTCCCCAAAAGCACCAACATACTGACTGAAAATCAACATGTAAAAGTAGTGATGTTAGGAAGTGGGAAGAAGTCGTTGAATGAGCAGAAGAAGGCTCTAGAGTCAAAGGACAATGAAGATGATAAAGGCTCATTGGTGATTATTGTAGCAGTTGATTCAGCTGAGACAAATAATGCAACAGAGGACAAGTCCGTTGATGCTGAAAATTATGAACTTGAAGAGAAAAGGACGGAGTCTTATGCCCCACCTCAATAGAGGAAGGCAGTGAAGCTCGTGCCATTCCCCAACATCTTGAAAGTTCAGAAGATTGACAAGAAATTTCAAAAGTTCCTAGACAACTTTAGGAAGCTTCATGTCAACATTCCAATCATCGATGAAATTGAGCAAATTCCCTCCTACGACAACTTTTTGAAGGACTTCATCAACAAGAAGAGGAGGATAGATGATTCTGAGGTGGTAGTTCTGAAGGAGAAAGTTAGAGATTTTATTTTAGGAACATTACCACCAAAAAGTTAGGATCTGAGCTATTTTAACATATCCTACTTTATTGGGAGGACAAGATTTGAAGAAGCTTTATGTGATATATATATATATATATATATATATATATATAAATCTTGGTCTGCATGAGTCTAGGAAGAGTAATATGACCATACAACTGGTAGACAACTCAGTGGTGAGGCCTTATAATATTTGTGAGGATATTCTTGTCAAGGTTGATAGATTCATATTTCTAGCAGACTTTGTCTTCATAGGGATGCAAGATGGTCAAGGCAATGGATTACTACTCAGAAGGCCATTCCAAGACACAACCGATATGATTCTGGAAGTGGGCAGGGGAAGACTAACATTGGGCAACATAGAAGAGTGTTTTGAAATCTTGATGCTTGAGCCTACACAAACTGCTAAAGGAAAGGCATTGTGTCAACTACTACAGTAGCTAAAATAAAATGTGTCATTATTTCTAGGGAAGCCGTTTCTTGATATGGCTCATGTGATGGCCCAAGTCCACAAAGGCACACTGGCGGTGGACATCTTAGAAAACACAAAAGATATTTCTTTGATAAAGGCAGTTCAACATCCTGATGATTAGGAAGAGGACTATTGCCCAACAACGATTGAGGAGGCAACATCTACCGCCCTTGTCCAAGCATACCTGCAGCTTCCTTTAGAGGCATGTCTCATGAATCCGGTAGATGATTATACCAGATGTTGTTCTTTGGAGGATTGTGTCTTATTTCTCAAGATACTACTATGTTATAACACCAGACACTTTGAGGATCTAGCACCATCACCTCCACATTTGGTCCCCTCTTTGTTGAGTCCCATGAAGCTAGAGTTGAATCCACTGCCACCGCACTTGAAGTACACTATCTTGGCAGCATAGGAGAAGCTTCCAGTCATCATTTTAGCTTCACTAAGCATTCAGAAAGAGGAGAATCTACTTGTGGTTTTGAAAAATCACTGGGCAACATTCAGATGGTCAGTGGTAGACATAAAGGGGATCTCCCCTAGTTTCTGCCAGCATAAGATCAGACTAGAGGAAGGATCTAAGCCAATTGTGCAACCTCAGAGGAAAATAAACCCCATTATGATTGAGGTAGTGAAAAAAGAGGTAGCAAAACTTTTATCTACAAGAATAATATATGCTATCTCTAACTCGACTTGGGTTAGTCCAACCCAAGTGGTTCCTAAGAAAGGGGGGATAACAGTCACAAATAACTCAAATAATGAACTGTTTTCGACTAGGTTAGTGACTAGGTGGCGTGTCTATATAGATTATCGACGTCTCAATTTTGCCACTTTGAAGGATCATTTCCCACTCCCTTTCTTCGATTACATTCTTGAGCAGCTCGCCATATGCTCTCATTTTTATTTTCTCAATGGTAATTCTGGATACAATCAAATTTCTACCGAGCCACAAGATCAAGAGAAGTATACCTTCACTTGTCCTTATGGCACTTTCATGTATCGTCAAATGCCGTTCAGGCTGTGCAATGCACCGACCACCTTCTAGCAATGCATGCCTGTCATTTTCTCTGATATAGTAGAGCAATGTTTGGAGATGTTCATGGATGATTTTTCAATTTATAGGGAATCATTTGAGGATTGTCTTTCTAATCTTGATAAGGTGTTGCAGAGTTGTGAGGATACTCACTTGGTTCTGAACTTGGAAAAATGTCATATGATGGTGAGTGAGGGAATTGTTTTGGGACACAAGGTGTCCCATAAAGGAATGGAGGTTGATTTGGTTAAGATAGTAGTCATCTCCAAGCTACCTACACCTTAATTGGAAAAGGGAGTGAGGAGTTTCTTGGGGCATGATGGGTTTTACTGAAGATTTATAATTTTTTTTTGAAAATTGTCAAACTGCTCTCTGAACTGTCAGAAAAGGATGTTGATTTTAATTTTGATGAGCCATGTGTAAAGGCTTTTTGTTGGATCTAAGGGATCTAGAGGGGGAGTGAATAGAGCTACACAAATTCTCACAAAACATGTTAGACCTTCAAATTATATCAAATTAGAGCAATAGCTTAATGGCAATTTGAAGTCCTATCTAAACAAGCATAGTAAGGATGAGAGAGATTGATAGAAAACACTTGACAAAGTGATGTAGAGTGGTTCCACACTTCAAACTAGAAGTGAGTTAGTCCACTACCTAGAGAGGTCAACCTCTTTGCAAGTGCTTTTCTCTATTATATCACCATAGAGATTTTCAGCAATAGACCACAAAAAGACTTACCCATCCAATCACAAGGAGATCTCCACCTTACCAAGGAACTTACCCACTTAGCTTGAGTCTTCAGCCTTCACCTAGGTCTTACCCACTCAAGCTCAACTCTTCACCCTTAAAGGACTTTGCTTCTCCTCTTGGATCTTCAGCCTTTGCCTTCTCCTTCACTTGGAGAAGATCACCACCTCTTCATCAACCTTGAAGAGGACCAACTACATCTCCTTCACTTGATGGATCTTGCTTCAACTTTTCTTCATGAGAGAAGGGGATAGGGAAGTAGTGGAAGATTGAGAGCTTTACATGCACAAAGGTGGAGCTCTCTTACAATAATCCTAACTCACTCACAAATCATGAAATGATGTGCAAACTAGAGAGAGTAAGGGGCTCAAGGAGTAGTAGCACACTCAACTATAGCAAGGACCTTGAATGTAGTGAATGAGTAAACTTGGAATGAACTCCAAGGGGTCCTATTTATAGCTGGGGGTGCTCCCTTGAGTTGGGGAACACTTAGGGCCAAAATATAGCCATTTTTGCTCAAGGCAACAGATCTATTTTTGTCCAAACAAGTCACCAAAGGTTATAATCACTTTTGCTACATTTTCCGTACAGTGCATTCGGTCGAGTTTCAATAATGGTAACTCGACCGATCGGCTAAAAGACAAACCCAATTTTCAAACTATCAGTCGAGTTAGTCCTGGGAAACTCGATCGATTAGCCAAAATTGCATTTGGTCAGTGACCCATTCAATCGAGTTCTGTGAATGCACAACTCGACCGATGCATATCATCGAAAAATGAATCCATGGGATCGGTCGAGATTGAAACTCGATCGATCAACAACCTGTGATCAATTTTCTAATTTGGCTAAAAAGTGATTAAAACTTGGTACTAAGTGTCCCACATATTTTTCTCATCTTAGTTACAAGTCATATCATCAATACAAGTGATTATAAAATTCTTCTAAGGTCGTTTGAAGTGATTTCCTTATTAGCATACTTGCATTGCATTTGACTTGAACTTTGACAAGCTAGGGCTTGTGTAAATTGATCCTTTTCATGTACGTAAAGCCTAAGATCAATCTTGAATACACATATTAGATACATATGAATGGAATAGTTGAATCATTATCAAAATATGGACAATGTATAACCTCTAGGTCAACATTCTCCCCCTTTTTGACAACGACAAACCATTCCTCAAACATATTGAAAAGGATATTGAAATTATACATTTGCCTTGTGAATTAGGGGGATTCACAATTTGAACAATGTGAATTGCTCCCCCTCAATCTATGCGTACTTTAACCTACATAGTTAGTTTATCTACAAAAAGCAATATAACATGCATGTAGTATATGGTCCTTTAGCAAGTCACATGATAAAACATATAATGAACAAGAAAAGGATTACATAAGCAATAATAGCAATATGATTGAGTTTCAAGACATTGAATTTCTCTCCCCCTTTTGACATTATCAAAAAGTAAGGGGGGTAGAAGAGCATATAAGCGGGTCTTCTCCAAACACAACCAAACATATATCCAAACATGCAATGTCATAACATACATCAAACAGAGACTAGAGAAACACACAAGCTAGGTCATAATCAAAATATGGTGAAAATCATGGCACCTACTCATAGGATATAATAGATCAAAGAGTAAGAGTGCACATAAGATATATTACAACACATGATGCATGTTCTCATAAAAACAACTACAAGAGAGAAGCGATGAAAGCTAAAGAGAAAATAGTACACCTCAGATCATGTGCCCCGATGTTTTTAATACAAAATAGCATAGAAAGATATATAGGATAAGCAAACTAGACTAAAAAAACTAATAACATCTAGACATCTAGGTCATCTATATCTAAATCATCCACAACATCATCATCATCCTTAACATCAGGCTTGTAGTCATCGTCTCTGTCTGAAGGTGCAACAACAATGCCTTCATCACTGGAGTCATCAGTGAAGCCATCAGAGCCATCACCATCATCCTCACCATCACTAAAATCCTCATCAGCATCAACAATCTCTTCATCATCCTGGTCTGGCATCTCTTCATCCACAAAAGGTCTGAAGTGATGACCGGGCCAACAAGCATTCTGCTCATCCCAAGTCATACCAAGAGCATAGAGCTCATTGGCCTAAGGGAAGGAAGGAGTAGAATCTCCAAGACTGGCAAGAAGAGTGGCCAAGGGGCCAACATGTAGTGTTAGGATGACTGGAGTAGGTCCACCAGTAGCCGAAGGTGTGGGAGCACTAGCGGAAGGCTCAAGTGCAGGTGGAGGGGTAGGGTATAAGTGATTGTATGCATATGATGCATAATCACTACCGGGGTATGACTGGTAGGTGGGGTAAGGGTGTGCACAGGATAAGTTCATGTTTGACATTATTGAACATAAATCCTGATGCAAATGCTCCTGGACTTGGAGGCTGTATTCCTGTTGGTGTATCATGTAACCCATGAGGGCTTCATTGGATATACGGAACGAGGCACAACTATGTTAGGTAGGCTGAGGAGGTGGAGGAGCTCGGGCTGAGGTAGAGGCAGGTGTAGCTAAGGCAGAGGTAGAGGGTGAAACATCAGAGGTGGTGGAGGAAAAGACAGGCACATATTTCTGAATAGTGGTCTCACTGATACTCATTCCCTTCCTGGCAGGTATGTAGTGGAAGTCAGAGAAGAGTGATTTCTCAGTGGAAAACTAGAAAATACCACATATCAGGGCAGGAAAAGGAGGATGGATATCACAACTATTCTTGCTAGAGTCAAATCAAGTCATGTGATGGAGGATGTATCTAGACCACTTGACTCTGACATTCTCTAAGAGGCAGTAAATTATAACAGTAGTGTTTTCTACAATATCCGTTTGATTTTTCTTTGGGTAGATGTTGCAGTTGACCACTAGGGCTAATATACACTTCTTGAGGTCTAAGGAGGAGGAGGGTAGTGTTCTCTTCTTATTATAGGGAATGTCAGGTTCTTTCAGTAATGATGGATATCGGGAAGTGTGATCTCGTTTTGCTTGTAGAAACCTTTGCGGTCTGGTAGGTCAAAATACTCACCATAATCTTTATGCCAGGTAGCATTCTCATCGACTCATGAAAAGAAGATATTCAAGATATCCTATGAGATTTGAAATTTCTTTTCGGTGATCATAGAAGGATAACTTGAGTATTTGGAGGGGGTAGAAGGGAGTCGTAACTCCAACACAAATTTTCATAGAATTCATGAACGGCTTTCATGCTAGACATTGAATTACAATAGCACTCACACTCGACAACTAGGGTCGATAGGTGGTGAACTTGGAGCAACCTCACCACTTTATTGATGATGGCTTGACGCCTAGGGAAGGTCAAGGGTTGAGAGCTTAGGGCTAGGAGGAGTGGAATTGGTCGACTATTCTCTAGTTGAGAGGGAGGACAGTCGGCCGAATCCAACTTAAGTTAGATTCAACCCACCGATTGGTTGAGTTCTTTGAAGAGGAAACTCGACCGATTGACCTTTTTTGAAAAAGCTCTCAGTCATGGATTTGTCGAGTTTGTCCTGGGGAAACTTGACCGATGGTCAACCTGACCTAAAACCATCAAACTTAATTTCTAGCCATTTGAATGTCAATTAAATTTATTTTTCAAGTCCATTATGTATATATTATACATACATAGGCACATATCACTCATCATTGGGTACTATTTTACGATAAAATAAGCGTTTGCAAAAAAACTCAAAAACAAGAAAAAAGGTAATTATGAACATGAAAAACTAATTTTAAGCATATTAGCAAGTAAAGATGACCAAGATAGATGCAAAACATATAGGATACATGACTACTAGATAGAAGGCATATCAAATTCATTCAAGGCAGTTATAAGCAATTTTGATCTAATAAAGTTAAATTGCTCTCTAGCTAGAGGTTTAGTGAAAATTTCTACCAACTGATTTTCCATGTTCACATGCGTGATATAAATATCCTGCTTGGCAATGTGATCACGAAGAAAATGATGGCAAACCTCTATATGTTTAGCTCTACTATGCAATATAGGATTGTAAGACAAGTTAATTGTACTAGTATTATCACAATAGATAGGAGAAGCATCAAAATGAATGTTAAAGTCTTGGAGCATTTGCTTCATCTATAGGACCTGGATACAACAACTCCCAGCTGTAATGTACTCAGCCTCGGTGGTTGATAATGCCACAGTTCTCTGTTTCTTGGAGAACCAAGACACCAAGCATGGTCCTAGGAGGAAACAAGTGCCACTTGTGCACTTTCTATCAATCGAGCAACCTGCATAATCGATATCACTATAGGTAGTAAGAGTAAAGTCCCTTGACTTGGGATACCATAGTCAAAAATTTTGGGTTTTGGCTAAGTACCTTAGAATCCTCTTAACAACTATAAGATGAAATTTCTTAGGATGATTGAAATCTAGCACACAAGCCAACACTAAACATTATGTCAGGTCTAGAGGCAGTTAAGTAAAGTAAACTTCTAATCATACCTCTATAGAGCTTCTCATCTACCTTTTCACCTTCTTCATCTTTATCAAGTTTGGAGGTATTTGACATGGGTGTGTCCATTGACTTGGCATTCTCCATCCCAAAGTGATTAAGTAGTTCATTTTTGTACTTACATTGGTTGATGAAGTTCCCATCTTTTGTTTGTTTGATTTGAAAGATGAGGAAGACTGTGAGTTCACCAATCATACTCATTTCAAATTCACTCTGCGTAAGATCACTAAATTCTTTGCAAAGATCAAGGTTAGTTTCGCCAAAAATGATATCATCAACATTTATTTGAATGATAAGAAAATAGTTAGAAGTGTGTTTTAGAAATAAGGTAGAATCCACTTTGCCCATGATATAACCATGATCTAACAAAAAGTTCTTTAATTTCTCATAGCAAGCCCTTGGTGCATGTTTGAGTCCATAGAGAGCTTTTTGTAATAAATAAACATGGTTAGGTAGACTATCATGTTCAAAGCCTAGAGGT
The DNA here is from genome assembly GCA_963693085.1 of Alisma plantago-aquatica. NCBI lineage: Eukaryota > Viridiplantae > Streptophyta > Magnoliopsida > Alismatales > Alismataceae > Alisma > Alisma plantago-aquatica. Next base: position 1,482,231,561 of record OY856411.1, on the reverse strand, counting down.
TGTGCAACATACACTTCCTCCTCAATTGTACCATTCTAAAACACACTTTTAACATCCATTTGATACAAAAGAAAGTTTTTATGACTAGCAAAAGCAAGCAACATACGAATGGACTCAAGTCTAGATAAAGGTGCATATGTTTCATCAAAGTCAATACCTTCCTATTGATTGTAGCCTTGAGCCACTAACCTTGCTTTGTTTCTTACCACTTTGCCGCTTTCATATAGCTTGTTGCGGTAGACCCATTTGATTCCAATGATCTTTCTAAGACTTGGTCTTGGCATAAGGGTCCAAACTTTGTTCTTCTCAAATTGTTCCAGCTCCTCTTGCATAGCTAGGATCCATTCTTCATCCCCAAGAGCTTCTTTGACATCTTTAGGCTCTAGTTGTAAGAAGAAATCGTTGTTGGTTGTTCTTTGTTGAATGCAACCTGCGTATTCACTCTCTCAAATGGATCACCTAAAATAAGCTTCTTAGGATAATTCTTTGCAAACTAGGGAGTTGGATCCTTTTTTCATTATCTTTGTCTTATTCTTGAGAAACCACCTCTTTTACCTTTTGGGTTATGTTGAGTTCTTTAAGGATAGGAATTACTTCATCTGCAATGTCATCATTTGAAACAATATCTTTGGGAATAGAGGGGTTAGTCTCAATAAAATTTACATTAATAGATTCTTCTACCTTAGCAAGATCAACATTATAAACTCTATATGCCTTACTAGTAGTGCTATAGCCAAGAAAGAAAGCCTTATATGATTTTGGATCAAATTTGTCAAGAGAATCTTTCATATTCAAAACAAAACAAGGACATCCAAAAACATGGAAATACTCAATAGAAGGCTTCCTACCACGCCATAGCTCATAGGGGGTTTTCTTAAGAAAAGGATGAGTGAAAACATAGTTTTGCACAAAATAAGAGGTACTGACAACTTTAGCCCAAAACTTCTTAGGAGTATCATACTCAAGAAGCATGGTCCTAGCCATCTCATGTAAAGACCTATTCTTCCTCTCTACAACCCCATTTTTTTGAGGTGTTCTAGGAGAAAAGAATTTGTGTGCATAACCCGATTCTTGACAAAAATGCTCAAAAATCTCATTTTGAAATTCTCACCCATGGTCACTACAGATGGAAACAATCTAGGAATAAGCTTCATTTTCAACTCATTTGCAAAAACTAGAGAAAACATCAAGTGTATCATTCTTTGAAATGAGAAAGAAGGTCCAAGTATATCTTGAGAAATCATCGACAATAACAAGGCAATACTTGGAACCACGAAGCGATTGTGTTCCCATTGGTCCAAATAGATCAATACGAAGAAGCTCAAGAGCTCTCTTAGTGCTAAGGACTCCTTTGGATTTGAAGGATAACTTGGTTTGCTTTCCTTGTGTACAGGGTTGGCATTCCTCATCCTTTTCAAAATCCAATTTAGGAAGTCCCTTGACTAAGTCCTTTTTGCTCAACTTCTTTAATTGATGCATATTTACATGACCAAGCCGGTGGTGCCAAAGAGAAATTCATTTGAATTGGCTACAAGGCATCTACCAACCACATGCTTAATAGAGTTAAGAACAATAACATAAAGACTACCACTTCTAGTTCCCTTATATATAACTTGGTAGGTGAGAGAATCTAGAATCAAACATTCAAGAGAAGTAAATAGCACAAGTTAACCATTATCACAAAGTGACTAACACTTATTAAATTGTTATGTAGCCCATCTACAAAAAGAACATTTTTGATGTATAAGAATTCTCCTACATCACCTTCACCTTTGAATTTACCTTTCTTGTTGTCCCCAAAGGTGACAGATCCTCCTTTCTTCTTTGTGAAATTGTTGAAATGGCTTATGTCACAGATCATGTGCTTTGTGCATCCACTATCAACAATCCATCTATCTTTTCCATATTAAAAATGAGAATGTCAGTTCCAAACTCAAACTTTGGGATGCAGAGTTAGCTTGGGGACCCATTTCATCTTTGGGTTGGTCCCCTTAGGCTTGTAAGGACAATAAGTGGAATAATGATCATCACATTTGCAATAAGAACAAACCATAGGATCTTAGTGCCCAAAGATTCTCCTATAAAGAAAGAGATCTCCTTGCTCTTTTTCTTACCTTTGGCCTTACTCTTGCCCATTGAGACTGCCCCTACAAATCCCAAACCACTAGTACCACTTTGTTTAGTAGAATGGTCAAGGATTTCATTTAGCAAGTTCTTCCCTTTGAGGAATTTCTAAAGGGATTCTCTCAATATATGGTATCATCATTCAAAGAAACAATAGTAGAAGATAAACTAGATATGTCATCCCTAGCATGCACAAGATCAGCCCCAAGACATAAAGCTTTAGTAAGATATGAATCCTTTTTCAAGAGAGATAGACACAACATTAACAATAGGCAACAAAGGTCTAGAAGATAGATCATTTACTTGACTAAGCAACCTAGCATTTTCATATTTTTAGCATTTGAATCTCTTTGAGATAGACATCTCTCTCTTCTCTACGAGCATCAATAAGCAACTTAAATTCAACATTTTCAGTTTTAAGAAATTCAAGTTCTTTTAAGCAATTTTGGTTTTCTTCCTTAAGATTCTTAATGTTCTTAAGGTAGATACCATTCTCGAATTCAACCCCATTGTAGTGGAGTTCAAGATCAAGGTATTTCCATTTCAAATTATCAATACTTTCAAGGTTGGTTTTCTCATTCAATTCCAAAATCTCAAGCTTAACATAAAGATCATCAATAATTTTTCCTAACCATTTTCTCTTAGATTTACATTTAGCAAAAGAAGAATGGGTAGTAATAAGCATGTCAATAATAGCTTCTTTAGGCAATTCATGCAAGCTTACCTCACTTACCTCACTAATATCTTCACTTGTAGAGGCCACGAGAGCAAGGTGGCACTCTTCATCTTCTTCAGATCTAGAGTTGCTTGAAGATGAAGCTTCCCAAGCTGCATGAGCTACATTCTTGTATCTCTTCTCCTTCTTGTCCTTCCCCATGTGCTTGCTCTCCTTCTTGTAACACTCTTCTTTCCTTGAGCTGCTCTTGTGGTGAGACTTTCTTGACTTTGGGCATTCACTCTTGTAGTACTCCTTTTAGCCACACTCGTAGCATCTTGGAGTAGAGGATGAGGATGCTTACTTTTCTTTGAAGTTCTTGCCCTTAATGTAGTTAGCTTCATGCTCACTAGGGCCTTCATCTTCACCAGAGGAGGATGGAGAAGTCCAGCAAGAAAGTTGTTGTTGAAGGATGACAACCTCTACTTGTGCTTTGAAAGCACTATCTTTAATCTTCTTGGCCTCCTTCTCTTCTAGCTTTGCTTCTTCTTCTTGCTTATCAAGTCTAGGCTCATGGGCTTGAAGATTGCCAATGAGTTCTTCAGTTGGGATGTCACCAAGGCTCCTCACTTCTTCAATGGAGGTGACCTTTGACTCCCATCTCTTTGGAAGAGTTCTCAATATCTTTGAGTTGATGATGCCTCTATTCAAAGTGTTGCCCAAAGCATCCAACCCATTGATGATGACATTGAGCCTTGAATACATCTCCAGAATGCCATCTTTATTTTCCATCTTGAAGTTCTCTAGGAGGCTGTTCAACATGTAGATCTTTGTCTCCTTGACTTGCTTTGTTCCTTCATATGTGATGCATAGCTTGTCACAAATCTCATAGGCGGTGTCCCATGATGAGATCCGATTGAACTCCGTGGGGGTGAGGGCTGCATAGAGGATGCTAATGGCCTTTGCATTGCGTTGAGACTCCTTGAGAGAAGCTTCACTTCATGTAGCAATAGCTCTTGTTGGATCCTTGTAAGGTGTGACCATCACCTTCCACATATCAAAGTTCATCCCTTGAATGTAGAATTGCATCCGCCTCTTCCAATAGAGGAAGTTGGTACCATCAAAGATCAGAGGACGCATGGAGAAGCCTCCCTCTAGGCTGAGTGAAACAAGTAAGTTGTCTCCCATCTTCTCATCTCATGGGAGATAGTTGGAGAAGATCCTTAGATTTGATACCACTTGTTGGATCTATGGGCTCTATAGGGGGGGGGGTGAATAGAGCTACATAAATTCTCACAAAACATATTAGACCTTAAAATTATATCAAATTGGAGCAATAGCTTAATGGAAATTTGAAGTCCTGTCTAAACAAGCATAGAAAGGATGAGAGAGATTGATAGAAAGCACTTGACAAATGGATGTAGAGTGGTTCCACACTTCAAACTAGAAGGGAGTCAGTCTACTACCTAGAGAGCCTCTAGGACTTTGCAAGTGCTTTTCTCTATTATATCACCACAAATATTTACAACAATAGACCACCAAAGACTTACCCATCCAATTACAAGGATATCTCCACGTTACCAAGGAACTTACCCACTTAGTTTGCATCTTCAGCCTTCACCTAAGTCTTACCCACTCAAGCTCAAGTCCCCAGCCTTGAAGGACTTTGCTTCTCCTCTTAGATCTTTAGCCTTTGCCTTCTCCTTCACTTGGAGGAGATCACCACCTCTTCATCAACCTTGAAGAGGACTAACGACAACTCATTCACTCGATGGAGCTTGCTTCAGCTTTTCATCATGAGAGAAGGGGATAAGGAAGTAGTGGAAGATTGAGAGTTTTACATGCACAAAGGTGGAGATCTCTTACAATAATCCTAACTCACTCACAAATCAAAAAACAATGTGTAAACCAGAGAGAAAGGGGCTCAAGGAGTAGTAGCAGACTCAACTATAGCAAGGACCTTGAATGTAGTGAATGAGCAAACTTGGAATGAACTCCAAGGGGTCATATTTATAGCTGGGGGTTCTCCCTTGAGTTGGGGAACACTTAGGGCTGAAATATATCCATTCTTTCTCAAGGAAATGGATCTATTTTCATTCCAACAAGTCACCAACGATTATAATCACTTTCTCTGCATTTTCTGTACAGTGCATTCGGTCGAGTTTCAATAAAGGTAACTCAACTAATCGGCTAAAAGACAAACCCAATTTTCAAACTATTGGCTGAGTTTATCCTAGGAAACTCAACCGATTAGCCAAAATTGCATTTGGTCCGTAATCCGTTCGGTCGAGTTCTGTGAATGCACAAATTGACCGATGCATATTATCAGAAAATCAATCCATGGGATCGGTCGAGTTGAAACTCGACCGATCAACAACCTGTGATCAATTTTCTAATTTGGCTAAAAAGTGATTAAAACTTGGTACTAAGTGTCCCACATATTTTTCTCATCTTAGTTACAAGTAATTTCATCAATACAAGTGATTACAAAATTCTTCTAAGGTCATTTGAAGTGATTTCCTTATTAGCATGCTTGCATTGCATTTGACTTGAACTTTGACAAGCTAGGGCTTGTGTAAATTGATCCTTTTCATGTACTTAAAGCCTAAGATCAATCTTGAATACACATATTAGATACATATGAATGGAATGGTTGATTTATTATCAAAATATGGACAATGTATAAAATCTAGGCCAACACTTTCAAGGTGTTGAAGGAGAAGCTGGTCTCCACACCTGTTGTATAGGCTCCAGATTGGAGCCAACCTATTGAGATGATGTGTGATGCATCCGATTACATAGTGGGGGCTGTTCTAGGCCAATGTCGAGATGAGGTCCCCGCGGTCATCTATTATGCATCCAAAACTCTTAATGATGCCTTATTAAATTACACAACTACATAAAAAGTGCCATTGGCGGTTGTTTTTTCTTTTGAGAAGTTCCGCCAATATTTGGTAAGGACAAAGGGTATAGTTTAGACTGATCATGCGGCAATCAAGAATTTGCTTCATAAAAAGGATGCTAAGCCTAGGTTAATTAGATGAATATTGCTTTTGTAGGAATTTGATATTGAAATCAAAGACAAGGCAAGCACTGATAATGTGGTGTCTTATCACCTATCTAGGCTTGAAAGGGTGGATGAAACGGACATTGATATACCTATAGTGGAGGAATTCCCATATGAGCAACTCTTTGCTATGAAAAGGAAAGATCCTTGGTTTGCAAACATTGTAAACTACTTGGCATGTGGAGAGCTGCCCATGGATTGGGGTTATCAGGAGAATAAGAAATTCTTCCACTCTTTGAGGTATTATATTTGGGATGATCCCATTTTGCTCAAACAATGTAGGGATGGTATCTTGAGAAAATGTGTGCTAGAGTGTGAGATTGAAAGCATCTTGTCACATTGTCATTCATTACCTACCGGGGGTCATAATGCTAGTTCTAGGACAACAACCAAGGTTTTAGAATGTGGTTTGTATTGTCCTACACTTTTTTAGGACGTATATAATTTTGTTCTTCATTGTGATGAGTGTCAACGTACAGGTAACGTTTCGAAAAAACATGAGATGCCTCTAAGTGTTTTTCAAGAAGTCGAGGTGTTTGATTTATGGAGCATTTATTTCGTGGGCCCTTTTGTGTCTTCAAATTCAAACTTATACATTTTACTTGTTTTTGATTACGTGTCTAAGTGGGTGGAAGAAATTCCAACCCACACCAATGATGCACAAGTAGTATGTCGTTTTGTGAAGGATCATATCTTTTGTAGGTTTGGGGTGCCCAAGTTGATCATTAGTGATGGTCGATCTCATTTCACAAATAAGCAAGTTGGGGCACTTTTTAGTAAGTATGGAGTGATAGACAGGGTAGATACTCCATATCATCCCCAAACTGAAGGTCAAGTGGAGGTGTCTAATAGAGAGATCAAGAATTTTTTTTTAAAAGATAGTCTCCACTAATAGGACTAATTGGAGCGTGTTTCTTAATGATGCTCTGTGGGGATATAGGACAGCCTATAAGACTCCTATAGGGACCACTCCTTTTAGGTTGGTCTACGAGCGAGCCTGTCACTTGTCTATAGAGTTAGATCACAAAGCTAGATGGACATCAAGGAAATTGAACTAAAATTTGGACGCCATAAAAATATATAGGATGTTGGAATTAAATGAGCTAGATGAGCTTAGGTTTGATGCTCATGAAATATCAAGGATCTACAAAGAAAGAACTAAAGAGTTTCATGATCACCACATCCTACATAGGGTTTTCACTCTGAGACAGAAGGTTCTTCTGTTCAATTCTAGGTTAAAATTACTTCCTGGTAAGTTGAGGTCTAGATGGAGTGGACTTTTTGATGTAGTTAAGGTTTTTCCCCTTGGGGCAGTAGAAATAAACAATATTAATGGCCAGTGACTTAAAAACTACTTTGGGGGAGATGTGGTGAGGAAAGAGGATGAGTTGAATCTCATTGAGATTCACTAATGGGTTCATTTGGATCGTCGAGCCTATGACGTAAAACAATGGTTCTTGTAGGGAGGAAACTGATGGAGCCTCCACTCGTATGGAGTTGCGTGCACCACTAAAATTCCTAGAGATAGTAAGTCTCTAAGTTTAACCTTGTGTGTGCTATAATAAGATCTCCACCCATGTATGCTAAGGTATGTGGAAGTCTTATCATAGTACAGTTGAGGGTCGAATCCATGAGACAACGGTCTTGTTAAAGACTAACAAGATGGAAACCCTTATAATTCTACTTATCCACTTAAGAGTTGATATCTAGATCAAAGATTTGATTGTATGATCAAACTAAAGTTCAAGGTAATGTAAATGGAAGGAAAGTAAGCTTAAGGTTGTAGACAATATTTTGGAAACCACTAGGATGTGATCGAGTTTCATCACCGCTACACATGGATCAAAACATACATCATAATAACATGGCTTGCAAAGAAAAGAGTCTAAACAATTAGTATCTTTGTAGACTTAGCTTCCTTTCGGATAACTAACTACGAGAATGTGGGAGTATTGCAATGCCAGCCATCTGCAAATGAATGGTCACTTACTTTGCATCACTCCCCTCGCAAAGTGTGTTCCTCAACCTGTCAAGGTTGTACTTTCATACGTCAATTGATTCCATTTCATAGTATGAAAGTACAACGATGGAGGTGAGTTTACTCCACTCCTTGAGGAATGCTCCTAGATATCGAAATAGACATATGGTGACTACATACATCAGGAACCAACATGCAATGGATATTCAAATCTAAAAGCACAAACATAGACAATTCACACTAGTAGATAATAGATAACACAAGTTGGTGATCAATCAACTAGAATTCATTAAACGATTGATGTTGAACTGAAAAGATAGTATTTCTCTATTCCAAACTCATGAATTACAATGCATGGAATGAAAACATGAGTAGTGGGGCTACTCCCCGCACCCTAGTGTATGGAACTACTCGCTCATGTCAAGAATAAAGAAGGAGGTGGGAAGAGAGAAGGAATGCATCATCTCCACGTAGGAGGGAAGAAGGTCAACCCCTTGGAGTAGAGAACAACTATCTTCATGCCATGTGGTTGCCTTGGTGATGAATCCTAAACTTCCCACCTTCTATGTCAATGAGAGAGGAAGTAGCTTGAGGATGGGGTGTGGATCTCAGACCGGCAGCCTTGGGGTGATGGATGAAGGTTGAAACAACTCTGGAATAGATGAGGCAGCCTTGGGGCATCTAAGAGTTCTTATCCAGTGAGGACCCCCTTTGGTCCTATTTATAGGCTTCTAGGGAGTCTTGAACGGTCTTCAGACCGTTTGGATCTTTAATGGTTTGGAGACACCGTTTGGATCCTCGTAGTTTGGGGACCGTTTGGATCCTCTCAGTCTTGGGACCGTTTGGATCCTCATGGTTTGGAGACCGTTTGGATCCTCGCGGTCTTGGGACCATTTGATCTGCACTTGATCTTGGGACTGATGAGATTTGTTCGATCTGGAGACCGTTTGAGGTTTGCTTGGTCTTGAGACCATTTGAAGCTTGCTCGGTCTTGAGACCGTTTGAGGCTTACTCGGTCTTGAGACCGTTTGAGGCTTGCTCGGTCTTGAGACCATTTGAAGCCTGCTCGGTCTTGAGACCATTTGAGGCTTGCTCGGTCTTGAGACCATTTGAGGCCTGCTTGGTCTTGAGACCATTTGAGGTGGAACTTTTGCAATTTTTTGGGGTTTTCTATAAGAAGAAAAGAAGAAATATCAGTCTATTGGTATATTCACAATAAAGCAGAAAATTAATTATTCTATCTAATTTATCTAAGAAAGAGTATGGAAAACTAAGAAAAATTAGTAAGATAATATCACAAAATGGGAGGTTATCACCCCCCTAACTTAGAGTCTAGCTTGTCCTCAAGCTGGATAGAGCTAAGGCACATAGTGAATAAATGATTTTATTTAGTGAAGATTTCCATACTCTTGCTTCAATTCTAAACTAGAGATCTCCCAGAGTCATATCAGGGCTTCTGCATGCACCAAATCTTTTAGGAATCGAGAGTTGCGTGGATTTCAGGTTTCTTCCGTATTGCGTAACTCGCATTGGGACCACCTTTTCCTTGATCGTATTTTGTGCATGCTTTCGACTCTGAGCAATTTTATACTTCTTTGAAAATTATACCGGAAGCTAATATGGGTATGAGGGTTGGCTGAAGGCTGCTGTGTAACTCCACCTTCGAAGGGGGATGGTTTTTCTAAAAATTTTGGGTCTCACTACTGGGCACGACATATCTGCCTTTGTGAGGGCAGCTGCATGTACCGGTCGGGCAAGACCTTTTTCATATATTTGGAGACCTTAGGATCTCACTACTGGACATGACACATCTGCCTTTGTGAGGGCAGCTGAATGTACCGGCCGAGCAAGACCTTTATTGGTTCTTCATATAGGTCCTTATGCATGGCATAACTCTCATGTTTTTATTGAACACTCTGGCTTTTATTCATATGCTCACCGGCTTAGGAATTGGGTAATTAGGGGTTTTTATTTGGGATACCAAACCTCTTTTTGAAAAGAAGAAAATAGTTCTCTAGTATTTCTAGACATGCATTTGTTTCGATTTCGTACTCGGAGGTCCACTTGCGAGGTTCCTTGATTTTGGATTTCGCCTGGTTTCCTTCCATCCTTGAGAGTGGTTGCTTGTTTCTACCGTGACTTTGACCTATGGAGAGTCTGATGTAGAATTGAAGCAAAAGTGTGAATATCGAGTGTGAGAGTGATTTATTAATTCACCATTACATGCCTAAATGCTACTTATGTAAGTGCTTCTGAGGACTACTTTGTCTCTAAAGTACCTAGGGTGTCCCCTTTCCAAAATGAAAGTTTTGTTATGTACAAGAGCTATTCTATCAAAGAAATTATCAGAAAAACTAATTGACAGAAAAGGAAAAAAAATGTATGAAAGAACAAAGGTAATTTCAAAGAGTGGGGAGTAGAAGGTTTGAATATAATACCTCGCCCTTGCCCAGAGTACACCCCCCTTAACTTATCACTCACTCTGTCCTCAGAGTGTCAAGGTGATATGTTGAGAAGTACATGGGAAAGGGTGTTAAGATTTTGTTAAACCCTTGTTTGCGCCATAGGAACGGAGAAGATTTGCTGTGAACTTCTCTCGTAAAGCGTGATAATCCACATACTTCTTGTCCTCCACATGTTTACCAAGAACAGTGAGGGTATACATCCAGTAAAGGATGTGGAAACCACAGTCATTTGATTCTCTTATCTGCTGGGGACATCTGTGGTAGAAGGCTGGGAGATTAAAATGTTCTTTGTTGTACGCCTTTGTGTGTTTGCCAAGAAGATCGTGTAGACGTTCGGCGCAATCCTTCACCACTTCCTCCGTGGGCATCTTTGCTGTAACAACATACTCCCTCTGGTTTGGATTGAATTGGATATCAGAACTATTGTAGATGACTGTAGTTCCATTATGTAAGTTTGTTGCCAACATCATCCAATGTTCAGAGTGAAGGAAAGGAAACAAGATGAACTTTGGAGTCATATGTTGAAGATATGAGATAAGGGCTTCAGTGGTTCCGAATTTCTTTGAATCGAGTAAATCATCCTTCATGTATGCGGACGCCATGTAAACCGTAGGTAGGTCCCGTGCTAGAAGAAATTGGTAGGCCGTCATTACGCTCATGGATAATGAACCTTTTTATTTGTACGGTTTCACAGAGTGAATCTGCGATTACGAGAATGTTCCCGTCGAGGAAAACAAGCTCATCGTTCTCTACATAAAGTCGAGACATGATGAGTCTGAGTTCATTATCTGAAAGACTCTTGCATGTAGTAAGGTTAAAGTTTGGGAACGTTGGTTGTATAGCAGATAGGGGCACCATATCTTTGGATGATCTATTAATGGTAGCCCATGTTAACAAATCGATGTCCCCTTTATCATCCGCCATATTGAAGATATAAGGGTCCCATTGGCGTTGTTCTGGGACCTTGGCGGTCTACTGTTGTTGTTTCTCCAACTCCTTTAGGGTTTGTCTGAAAGGTTGCTTTTACGGACGTTGGATAGCAGAGAATAAGTAGCGAGGTATGTCATTTGGCATCATTGTCGGGTCCTTGAAGAAACGTCTGTTACAGATGATCTTGATGGTGTAACATCCCCGTAAGGAGTGCATATTGTCTGTGGCTAGCTCGGTAAAGGGGATATGTCTGTTGAGCGCTTCAATAAATCTTATTATACATAGAGAGCAGTCTCCTGAACCTTCTAGTGTTTGGACTGCTGGGTTGATGATTTGGAACCAAGGTTGGTTCCAACCATTTTGAAGAGAGGGACAGACAGCCCATATTATTTTGAGAAGTTGGAAAGGAATGCATCTTGCTTCTCCAGCTTCTGAACCAACAAAGTTTATCCGTCCGACCTTGAGTTCACTGGCGTAGAAATTGTACACCTTGGCATCACAGGCTTCGATGTCGACAATCATTAGTAGCTAGTGGCTGAAAACTTTAAAAGGCATTGTGATGTAGAGTGCCTTCCTTGTGATACCCATTTGTAGCCGCTCGATGGACTTTGCCTGTAAGTCCATGTTCAATAAACTTAAAGCAAGAGAGGGTAAATCGTTGAAAATTGGCTACAATTTCTTCAGGATCTGGAATTCTTCTATAGTGTTAGCAAGGAGGACACAGAAGATAGCCATCTTCACCGCCGATTGTGGTTGTAGGAGAATACGAAAATCTTCACGTGTCAGCTTGCACTTCATCTTTGTATTATTATAGATGTTGTCCCCCCATCCTTGGCATCATCTACAATAGTGTTCAGGATGAAGATGTCCTAAACATCTAAAGTAGAGATGGCCGCCCTGTCCAAGTCATGCATCTTGTGAGGTAGAGGTGGCGGCGGGGGAAGGTCTTTTGGTGGAGGAAGTGAAGTCTGCTCGTTGTCGTCCAAATATTGTGGCAGATCTTCATCTTTATTAGAATCAGAGTCAAATCTATCTTCAGTGTCGAGACTCACTCTGTCCTCAGAATCCTCATGCTCTGGGGGAGGGGTGCAGCTTGTTCCAGGATAGAATGTTGAAGAGTGATGGCTGTTGTGATAGGGCTAGTGCTGGTTTCCATAATACATTGTTGAAACTCAGCAAAAGTTGCATCTTTTACAGTGTTCCCTAGGGATCCCAAGGTTGAGAAATTAGAAAATTGATCCCCATATGACATTGTGACATTGTCATTATTATCAGGGGAATGGTGGTGTTTGGTTTTACCCTCCTTGTGGTCTCCACCTTCTCCCCTCTTTGTATTATCTACCCCTTGACTGGTGCCCTCCCCAGCATGGCCTGGGTCATTGGGTTGGTCATCTGAGGAGGAGTTGTCTGCATTGGAATCAGCTGAGAAGTCAGAATCCTTATCATCATATTCATTGTCATCATCATCATCTGCCGCTTTGTCCTTTGGCTTCTTTTGTGCTGCTTTCTTACACTACCGATGGATGGCTTGTAATTCTTCGAGTGCCACTTGTACATGCTCGTGGGTTTCGAGAAGTGCATCGTGGCTTTATTTAAGATCGGTATATCTTGCTTCGGTAGAGGGGATTCATGCTGATAGATCGGTCATTTATGCTCGTAGATGATTGAGTTCATCATTTGAGTGCTCCTCTTAGAAGAAGATGAATTGTGTGAGGCTTCTATCAATGCCATCCAAGTGTGTGCTCAATGTAGTTTGCTGTCACTGAATCTCGTGAAGGGTTTCAGGCAGAGGCTGAGTTTGCTTAGAGACCCTGTCGACTTGCTGGACCAATGCTTCTTGTTGGCCTTTCATCCTAAGTATCATCTATGGCAAGTTTTATATGTGGTCGTCGATGCAATCGACTTGCTGGGCCATTGTTTCCTGCCGTTGTTGAATGCTTGTGAGGATGCCTGGTAAGGCGTGAGTCCACTCATCAAGCTTGGATACCTGTGTAGCAAGTCCCTACACACAAGAAAAAATTGATTGTAAGATGTTAGAAGGGTCGGTGAGGAGGTTTCAAATAGCATCAAATTGCCGTCTGAATTCCTCACCGACCTGTGAAAATGGGATCCCAGAGGTGGATGGGTGGGATGGCTGGGGTCTAGGTGGAATGGTGGAGGTGCCTTGTGAAAAAGACACTATTGATGGGCCCGCAAATTGTGTGGTGACTGTAGAGGGAGTCATCAGTGGTATGGGGGTGGTGGCAGATGAAAAGGGTGGTGACATACTGGGTGAAAAAGGTGGAACCGAGAGGGGGGGAGTGGTGGAAGTAAAGGTGAGATCGGGCGTTGAGGTGAAGAATGGGACGCCCGAGGAGAAAATGAGTGAGGCAGAAGATGCGGGTGGAGTTGTGGTTGTGGAGAAAGGGGTTGTGGTGGGAATTATTGTGGAAACTGGTGGAAGAGTGGTGGATGGCAGAATGGTGGAAGATGGGAATGTGGTGGGGATGGTTGTTGAGGTGATCCCAACATCCATATCTATGATGAAGGGGTCTGATGTGGGATTGATGATGTTTTCTTCATTGCGGGGGTGCTCTACCTCAGGGTTCATCTTAGATGTAGGCATCCCGGACTGCTATTGCTTTTGTGCGCGCAATTTGGTCAGCCGTGTTACGAGTATTTTCTTTGGCCTTGTCATTGGGGCAGTGACGCTATGCTTTGTCTGCCCTACTTTTGCTTGTTTCTCCTTTTCTTTTACTGAGGCGAGAAGGTTAGAAAGCTCCTATTCAGTGAAGAGAAGCTTGTCTTTATCATAATCAGCCAGCTATGGAAGTGGTAGCAATGTCCTGGATGCTTTGACAGTTGGGCAGAAGATGTAATGGAGTTTGGCATCCTTCTCCTTTATAATATAGGTGTTCTTTAGGACATTCTCATTTGTTAGAGAGTCACCCTTAATCAAAGTACATTTTTGAAGTGGTCCATCCATCTTAAGATATTTCAGAATTGATGTTACATGACCACCCATGTAAATTTCCTTTCTGAGGGCATAAGATGTGTGTTTGTGTATCAAATGTCATCCTATATTGACCGACTACCCCTTTAGGATGGACCATAGTGTGAATAGATCTGAAATGATGACATTCCTGCTCTCTGTCCTAGGGAATAGAGCGCCTGTTATTATTTTGTGCAAAGTTCGCACTAGGCCGGAATGAATGTTGGAGGCTTTGCAAGTCTTTGGTTCATAACTGGGAAGTCCCGTCAATGACCTCCAGAAGGTATGCCTGTTGAATTGGGGGTGGTCTAGACTTGCCACCTTAGCCTTTTTTAGCTGAACTTTGTTGTCGATGAACATTTTATTCAGCAAGTTCTTGGTCAGAATGACCTTTCTACCAAAAAGTGAGGTTACTAGTTTGCGGTCGCCTCCGTCCTTTGGTTTGTCTGTTGCATCCACGGGTTCTTTGATGAGGTAAGTGAAGAACTCCAGTGTGGGTTCAACATAGGAATTCTCTGCGATGAAGCAGAGTTTGGAAAGATTTGTGTTGTCGAGCAGGGCGAGAACTCTGTCATAGATCCCCATTTTCTTCAGTATGTTGGAGCAGACGTACTTGGTTGGTCGCATGATTTTGTTGTCAGCTTGCAATTGTTGAATGTAGAGGTCAGCTGGTGCTGCGATTGTTGTGGTGGCGGCAACAGGAGTGGCATGGTCTGCCAAGATTTGTTCTCTTGCAGTTGAGGGCCAGACTTGCGTCTGTGCCCGTCTTTTGGTGGGTCTTTCTCCAGTGGCCTCCTGGGCCTTCCTTTTTCCCTTTGGCTTTGTAGGTGGGGATTCCTCCTCAGAATTTGGTGCGTAGTCCAAATCTTCATCGATTGAGGAAGGATCTTTGATTTCTTCAATCGGATCTTCTGCTAAACATTTGTTGACTCGCTCAAGGTCATGGATGACCTTGTTGGAGTTTTGCCCATTTTTTCGCACATGTCAAGGATGCACTGTAGCTTATTCCGACATTCCATCAATTGCTCCCTGGTCCAGATGTGGGAATCAACAACTTCTTTTGCAGGTGATGCCATTCTAAAAATTGAATAAGAAATTTTTTAGAAAAGATTGAAATTTGAGTAAAAATGGAATTGAAAGGATTGCAGCATTGTGTAAGCTTCATGGTTTTGAAACAGAAATTGTTAAAAATGAAACCGTTAAGGGTGAAATGGGTCCAAACGGTTTCACAACCGTATTGGGTCCAAACTGTATCATGACTTTTTGGGTCCAAACGGTTTCACAACCGTATTGGGTCCAAATAGTATCATGACTTTTTGGGTCCAAACGGTTTCACGACCTTTTGGGTCTAAACAGTTTCACGACCGTTTGGGTCCAAACGGTTTCACGAACAGTCAAGTCAAAACCGTTTGGAAGGCGAAACCATGAGGAAGATGAAGCAATGGTGACAACAGACCGATTAACGGCAATGAAAACAACACCAGCAACGAAAGCAACAACGACAGTGATAGCGGTGGCAGCAGCGGTGAAGATGATGATAGTAAGCGTCATCTACCTAACTGTTGTGTTTGCACTGATGGTCTCTACGGAGAGAGTGGCGGAGAGAAGGATAGAGCAGCTTTCAAGTAAGAGAACAGATATGGTGGCAGCGATGTTGGAAGAGAGAATGGAGGCGAGAGTAAGGAAGCAGCACCGGAGGCGTTAGCGTGGATGGAGATGGCGGTTGCCTGAGAGTAGGAAGTCAAAAGGAATGGAGCAGGGTTCGTGCGAGAGAAAGTTCAAGAGTCAAAGGAATGAAAAGGGAGCGGATTGAGGAGTATTTATAGAAAAAGGAGGTGCAACTATACAAATTTTCCTTAGGTCAAATGATCTCGAGACCGTTTGGGTCCGAATGATTACGAGACCGTTAGGACCAAACAGTTTCAAGATCATTTGGATCCAAACAGTTTCGAGACCATGAGGACCAAACAATCTCAAGAGGTTAGGACAAAACTATTTTGGTTAATGATTTTTGTATTTTTATATTTGTTTTGGTTGCTTATATAAATTTTTATATTTTCTGATTAAAGAAGATAGGTCTAAAAAAACAAAAATCAAACAAGAGATTAGAAAATTAACAATACTAAGCAAGGTAAAATAGAAAGGTGATATTCAGTTCTTTGGTTGCCTCCCAAGTAGCGCTTTGGTTTTACGTCGCTGGCTCGACGAAGTTCTGACTTGATCAGTTTAAAGTTGTGGGGTCCTGAATGTTGATAGTTTGACTTGGAGTTTTATCAGCTGGAGTATAGTATTTCTTTAGTCTATGGCCATTAATAGTCCTTTCTCCTCCATTGTCATCAAAGATGATGATAGCTCCAGTTGGATAGATATGCTTGATAGTGAAGGGCCCGGACCATTTTGTGCAAAGTTTCCCGGGAAGCATTTTGAGTTTGGAGTTGAAAAGTAGGACCTTGTCTCTGAAAATGATATCTTTCCTTTTAAGGTGGCCATCATGCCACATCTTAGTTTGCTCTTTGTAAATCTTGGCACTCTGGTAGGCAGTCATTCTTAGTTCCTCCAGCTCTTGTAATTGAAGTTGTCTGTATTTGCCGACACTTTTGAAATCAAAATTCAATTGTTTGATAGCCCACCATGGTTTGTGTTCTAATTCAACTAGGAGATGGTATGAATTTCCATACACCAAACGAAATGGCGTTGTTCCTATTGGTGTTTTGTAAGTAGTACGATATGTCCAGAGAGCATCAGGAAGTTTGGTGGACCAATCTGTGTGGTTTCTGTTGACATTTTTTTTCTAAGATAGCTTTCAATTGTCTATTTGAGACTTCAACTTGGCCACTAGTCTACGGATGATAAGGCGTAGCGACCTTATGTTTTACTCTGTATCTTTGCAGAAGAGCTTCGAAGCTTCTTTCTAAGAAATGTGACCCTCCATCAGATATGACTATTCTAGGGACTCCAAATCTAGGAAAGATGATATCCTTAAACAACTTAATAACCGTCTTAGTGTCACAAGATACAGTGGGTATAGCTTCTACCCATTTGGATACGTAATCCACAACAACCAAAATATAGGAGAATCCATATGATGGGGGAAATGGGCCCATATAGTCCACTCCCCATACATCAAAAAGTTCGATCTCCTGCCACAGAGTTAGTGGCATTTCATTTCATTTCGATATCCCTCCAGATAGCTGACATTTGCTGCAAGATTGTACAAATTCATGGGCATCCTTTTCTATTGTCGGCCAGAAAAAACCTGATTGTAGGACTTTAAGAGCGGTCTTCTTGGAACTCATGTGCCCCCCAGTAGGGCCAGAATGACAGTGTTCTAAGATTGGGATAATTTCTTCTTTAGGGAGACAACGACAGAATAATCTATCTGTGCATAAGAGGAAAAGGTATGGTTCATCCCAAAAGTATTACTTGACGTCATGAAGAAATTTCTTTCTGTCGTGGTAGGAAGCAGCAGAGTGGATAATTCATGTAGCCAGATAGTTTACTATATCGGCGTAATAAGGAAATATGGTGGTGACTTTCATGAGTTGATTGTCAGGTAGAGAGTCTCAGATAGGTATATTGCCATCATCTTGAAGCTTAATGTGACTTAAGTGGTCGGCGACAACATTTTCTACCCCACTTTTATCTTTTATTTCCAAATCAAATTCTTGAAGCATCAACACCCAGTGAATAAGTGTGGGTTTTGCATCTTGTTTCTGAATCAGATATTTTATTGCAGAGTGATCTGTGTATACTATGACTTTGATCCGATCAGATAAGAGTGGAATTTTTCAAAAGCATAGATGACTTCCAGGAACTCTTTTTCTATAGTTGTATAGTTCTTTTGGGCTTCATCAAGTGTTTTTTATGCATAGTATATCACATAGTGTTTCTTATCTATTCTCTACCCTAGTACTGCTCCTATAGCATAGTCACTGGCGTCACACATTATCTTGAAGGGTTGTGACCAGTCAGGGGCTCTTAGTGTAGGTCCAGAGACTAAGGCATTCTTTAGAGTCATTAAGCTACGTCAACATTCTTGATCAAAATTGAAATCCGCATCTTTAGTCAATAAGTGAGACATGGGCTTTGCTATTTTTGAAAAGTCTTTGATGAATCTTCGATAAAATCCGGCATGGCCCAAATAGCTCGTACTCCCCTGATGTCTTTTGGTGGTGTCAGTTTGAAATGACATCTATTTTTGCTTTGTCCATTTCAATCCCTCTTTCACTCACCCGATGTCCGAGGACAACACCTTCTGTCACCATAAAATGACATTTTTCGCAGTTAGGGATCCAGTTTGTTTCCTCTCATCTTTGTAGCACTCTACCGAGGTTAAGCTGACAGTTGTCAAAAAAGTCCCCATAATCTGAAAAGTCATCCATGAAAATTTCCATGATGGACTCAATTAATCCTACGAATATGGCAGACATACACCACTGAAATGTTGTGGGTGCATTACATAGTCCAAAAGGCATCCTTCTGAAGGTGTAAGTTCCGAAAGGGCAAGTAAAAGTCACCTTTTCTTGATCTTCAGGGTATATCGGAATTTGATAAAACCTTGAATAACCGTAAAGATAGCAAAAGAATTTTTGATGGTCCAAACGTTCAAGGACTTCAACAAGGAAAGGTAGAGGGAAGTGATCTTTTCCTGTTGCCCTGTTCAGTTTCCTATAATCGATACACATCCTCCATCCAGTGACAGTCCTTGTGGGTACTCGTTTGTTTTTATCATTCAAAATGACAGTGGTTCCCCCCTTTTTAGGGACCACTTGGACCGGAGTCACAAACTAACCCATTAAGAATTAGAAATTGGTTAAATGATACCAACTTTTAGGAGTTTAAGAACCTAGACGTGAACCACCTCTTTGAGATTTGGGTTTAGTTTCCTCTGGTGTTCCCGTGAAGGTTTAAACTCTTCTACCATGGGTAATCCGTGCATGCACAGAGCTAGATTTATTCCCGTTAGGTCATTCATCTTGTATGAAAAACCCAGCCCGTGTTTGCTCCTTATTGCTCTGGCAACTAGGGTTGCGAACGGATTGGTCATCTTCCTCCCTTAGATTAGGGTTTGCTCTTGCAGGTTCAAGCGTGGATAGGCAGTGCTTTGGGTCCAGGCTCATGGCAGCGGAACTGGCGGAGCGCTATGCAAGTCTGAGGCTATCGGAAGAGGAAGAGGATCCAATAGACGTGAATCCAACAGGAATCGAGGATGGGGAAGGTGATCATACAGAACTGGCCCTAGTAGGACGGCTGCTGACGGATCGTGCGTACAACTTCAAAGCAATGGAGCAGACACTCTCGCAAGCATGGAGTCTCAAGGAGGCGGTGGTCTTCAAACAGCTCGAAGGGGAAGTCTTTGTGATGCAATTCTTGCATTGGCGGGATAAGCAGCGAGTGCTGGAAGGAGCACCGTGGAATTTTGATGGTCGTCTGCTACTTCTCAAGGAAGTGAACAAGGAAGAACAGCCGGGGCGGCTCTCCATTAACCAATCTCCGTTCTGGGTGAGGCTATATGGACTGCCGATGGGATACAGAGGGGAGGGCACTGTCCGTGAGGTGGCGAGTCGAATAGGCACAATCATCTCTACCGACAGGGACGAGTTGGGGTGGGACTCCTCCATTAGAGTCCGCGTTATGTTGGACGTTACTCGCCCGCTGAAGAGGGTGCTGAGAATCAGGGTGAAGAGCGGCACCGTTGTCAACATTGATGTCAGATATGAGCGTTTAGCTATGTTTTGTTTCAACTGTGGTTTAATGGGACATATTGATCGGGACTGCCAATACCTGGAAGAATAAGGCGAGGAGAAGCATGGATGGGGTGGGTGGTTACGGGCACCGCCGTGGAAACAACGACGGCAGGACATTAGCAGGGGGGACGGAGGCGGAAAGATGAGGAGAAAGCTGACATTCAGGGCGAGTGGGAGTTCAGGGGAGGAAGGTATGAGGAAGACGGAGGAGGTAGGGGATAATAGCAGTATCAGCGGGGGAGAGGGGAACCTAGAGGGACAGGAGGAGGAGGGCAGCAGTGGGAACAAATAGAGGGACAAAGGTTTGGGAGGTAGAAAGGTAATCCCTGACGAGAGGGTAGGGGAGGGTGACAGGTGGATTCGTTATACTAATACACATGCCGGTGGGAGGTCAGGAGAAGGGAGGGGAGGGAGTAACCAGTTCATGGGCGGAGGGGAGGGGGTGGGGGAGGGCGAGAGATCGGGAGATCGAGTCCCGTGGGAAGAGGTGGACAGAGAGCTGACGAAGCATAAGGAGAAAGGTGGATGGGAAAGAAGGGATGGCAGAAATGAGGAACTGTTACAGGATGCTCACATGGGGAAGACGAAGGGGAATCTACGTGAACAGGCTGCTATCAGGTATACAGCGGGGGAGCTGAGGAAGATAAAAGAATCCATACGAGGAGATGAGATCCCTGAAGAGGCACCAGAAGAAGGGGATAATGAGCAATACCAACAGGAGGAAAACCCAGGCCCAGCAGAAGAGTGGCCGACGATGAGAAAGGAAGGGAAGAGACACCAGGCTAGCAAGACACAACTGAATTCATCCAGCCCAAGTTGCTTCAGGATAGTCCAGTGTGAAGAAGGTCAAAGAGTTATTACCAGAGCACAGAGAAAGGAGGCAGCGGCTACTAAACTGAAACATGGGAATAAAGGAAGAAAGGGAAAGAAGAAACATACCCCATGGGCATACAAGATGAGCAGGGGACAAAGACTGGGCATTGCAGAAACAGTTGTGGTATGGGAACAATACACGGGCAAAAGAGGGAGGACTGTAGAGACATGCGACATGGAGGTGGATGAGCAGCTTCCACAGGAAGGGCAGGATAAGAGACAGAAACGTGGCGTGATGGAGAACACAACATATGAGGGCCAGATGACCCAAGTAGCGGAGATTGGCGGAGTCCAATCCCACGAAGGACAATGAAAATCCTAAGCTGGAACTGTCGGGGATTGGGCGACCCCGATAGGTGCAGAGCTCTCCGGTCTTGGATATGGAGAGAACGTCCGAACATAGTCTTTGTTATGGAGACTATGATTGCTGAGAGGAAACTCGAGGAGGTCAGAAGAAGTTGTGGTTTCACTGAGGGGATGTGTATTTCAAGTGAGGGCAGGGCAGGTGGCATAGGTTTTTGGTGGAAGGATCTGAATGTGGAAATCCAGAATTACTCTCAACGACATGTTTCAGTTCTAATAAAAGATGATGAAAATAACAAGGCATGGCGAGCGGTGGGGCTCTACGGGTGGGCGGAACAAGCAAAGAAAGTGAAGACGTGGGAGCATATGAGAAAGTTAAAAGGGGAGTCGGAGGTTCCGATCATCTTTTTCAGTGACTTCAATGAGATAATTTCAAATTCTGAGAAGCAGGGTGGCCCCCCAAGGATGAGAGGCTTATTCAGAATTTTCGTGATGTCATTGATGATTGTGACCTGGTGGAAGTGGGCTTTGAAGGTAATATCTTCATGTGGAAACGAGGACTGACAGAAAAAACTTTAGTCCAAGAAAGACTGGATAGATTCCTACCAGACATGGATTGGAGAAATATGTTCAGTTTCTGCAAAGTGTATCATTTCCCTATTCATGAGTCGGATCACGCTCCCATCGTGTTGAAGGCGGAGAATAGAAAGGAAAAACCAAAGAACCGGAAAAGGCAGTTCATGTTTGAGCAAATGTGGGTTGATGAGGAGGGCTGTGATAGAGCCATAAAGGAGGCATGGAGGAACACTGAAGGCGGGGTCTTGAAGACAAAGTTAGTGAAATGCAAAGAAACCTTATATGAATGGGCATCGGAAAAGTTCGGAGAAAGGAAAAACAAAATAAAGGACCTGGAAAACGAGTTAAAAGGGCTGCAATCTCGTCATCCGACACAAATAAATCTTGACAAGGCGGAGGAAAAGTCAAAGGAACTACAGTACTGGCTGAAAAAGAATGAGGAATACTGAGCGGCGCGGGCCCGCGTCAAGGAGCTGAGGGAGGGGGACAGGAATACTGCATACTTCCACCAAAAAGCTACAAATAGAAAGAGGAGAAATCACATCTCAGATCTGGAAGATGAACAGGGTGTCATGCACACGCAAGATAGGGATATGCATTCTATCATTCTGAGCTATTTTGCACAGTTGTTCCAGACAAGTAATCCTTTGGGTTTTGAGGAAGCAACAAAGGGCCTGCAACAACTGGTCATGGAAGCTCAAAGGGAAGAGATGGAAAGGTATATCACGAAGGAGGAGGTTTGGACAGCGGTATAACAAATGCACCCAAATAAAGCGTTGGGGCCAGATGGTTTCAAGGCAATGTTCTATCAACAACATTGGGCAACTGTTGGGAAAGATGTGGCGAATTACATTAAAGGATGGTGGAAAGGTGAAAGAAGTATTGGGGAGTTCAATGACACTCTTGTTGTCCTTATTCCAAAGACCGAGCAGCCTAAGTCCATGGGGGAGTTCATACCCATCAGTCTCTGCAATGTGGTGTACAAAATAGCATCAAAAGTGATGACAAACAGGTTGAAACCAATCATGGACAACATTATTTCTGAGCAACAAAGTGCCTTCATCCCGGGGAGATTAATCACAGATAATGCCCTCATTGCCTATGAAGTGTTCCATTACATGAAGAGAGATAAAAGACAGAAAAAAGGCAGCCTGGCCCTGAAACTGGATATGTCCAAAGCGTATGATAGAGTTGAATGGTCTTTCCTTGATGAAGTGTTGAAGAAGGTGGGGTTTGGGTCCCTTTGGAGGAGTAGAGTGGAAGACTGCATATCATCCGTCCAGCACACCTTTGCCATAAATGGAGACAAGACCCAAAGCACAATGCCTTCACGCGGCCTACGCCAGGGTGACCCTCTTTCTCCTTTTCTTTTTGTCTTATGCGTAGAAGCTTTCTCTACATTACTTTCCACTGCTGCCCGTGACTCCTGGATACATGGGATCAGACCATGTAGGGGAGCGTCATCTATCTCACATCTTTTTTTCGCAGATGATAGTATTCTTTTCGCTAGAGCTACCAATGCAGAATGCTTGAAGGTAGATGAAATTATCAGCCATTATGAACAGGCATCGGGGCAAAAAATAAAATTTTCAAAGACAGAGGTGGTGTTTAGCAAAGGAGTACAGGCAGAAAGAAGAAGTGAGATGAAGAGGATTTTGGGCGTCAAAGAGGTGGATAGACATGCCAGTTATTTAGGACTACCAACAGCCATGGGTAGGTCTAAAAAGCAGGTGTTCAATTTCATTAAGGAAAGAATTTGGAGGAAGCTTCAAGGATGGGCAGAGAAATTACTATCCAAGGAAGGGAGAGAGGTCCTGATTAAAGCAGTGGCACAGACAATACCCACATATATCATGAGCATCTTCCAGCTTCCAACAGGAACAATTGAGGAGATCCAGAAGATGGTAGCTAGATTCTGGTGGGGGGCAAAAGAGAAGGAGAGGAAGATAGCATGGATGAGCTGGGACCGGATGTGTAAGCCAAAGCGTCAAGGAGGTCTTGGATTTAGAGATTTTCAGATCTTTAACCAAGCACTCTTAGCACGACAACTATGGAGGATGGTCACCCACCCAGAAGCTTTAGCGACCAGAGTTTTAAAGGCCAAATACTTCCCGAGGACATCTATTTGGGAGGCTAGAATGGGTCACGCACCGAGCTACACATGGAGGAGTCTATGGGGGGCGAAGGCTCTTCTAAAAGAAGGGACACAATGGAGGGTGGGGGAGGGGTCGGAGATAAACATATGGAATGACAAATGGCTGCCGGGTGAGAAGGAAGTGCTGGAAATCCATAAAAATTAGAATTGTCCAGATTATGTGGTAGTCCGAGATCTAATGAAGGAGGAGGGGAGCTGCTGGGATGGTGATAAAATCTGGGAATGCTTTTCGGACAACATAGCGAGGAGAATTTGCGGCATCCAGTTGAGTGTTAGGAAACCGAAAGATACATGGATGTGGTGGCCTACAAAGGATGGAACGTTCTCGGTTCGGTCGGCGTATTGGTTGGGATTGTTAGGCATAGAGGAAGCACGAAGATACAAAGCTAGACAGGACAATACTCTGTGGAAGAAGATATGGAAGGCGGGATGGAGTCCGAAGATAGTACACTTCCTGTGGAGGATTTGCACGGGATGTCTTGCGACTCGAGGACATCTTTTTGATAGACATTGCATAGATGATGGTACATGCGCGTTGTGCGGGTCGGAAAAAGAATCCATCACACACATGCTTCTCCGCTGTCCCAATGCAACTGAAATATGGGAGCAAACGCCACGAGCAACTCAGGAGTACGTGGAGGAGTGTAGGGAGGAGGATATTGGAGTGAATATGGAGAACATGTTAGACAAACCTTCTACCATGGAAACGGAAAGCGCAGTGGCTGCAATGTGGGCTGTATGGCGGACTAGGTGCAAACACATCTTCCATGAGGAAGGGATTCATTGCGGATACATATACAGGGAAGCTTTAACGGTGGTAGGGGGGAAGGGAAGAGGGAATCTGATGCATGGGCCTTTGGGAACGAGACGTGAGTCACGTCAGGCACGTAGGAGGACAACGGCAGACATTCCAACGGAGCCGAACCGAGCAGACGTACAGCAGATGAACCATCGTGGTGAAGCACACTACCACCCGAGCAGGACCTACGACGAGCGCATGCAAGGAAGGGGAATAGGGACCAGCTGCACGCCATTAGCAACGACGACCAGCATCCAGCACTAGGCCAGAGAGGGGAACGAGGTCCAACAGACGGAGGAGGACACGGACGTCGAGCTGAACACGAACAGACTGAAGTTGTGGATGAAACTTGAAAGGGGAAGGATTAAGCTAAATGCTGACGGCTCATTGGGAGATGATGGGAAGGCAGGTATAGGCGTGGTGGCAAGAAACGAGGATGGCGAACTCCTTGGAATGCTGAGAAAGAAGATAGAGTGCAGGGAGGACATCACCATTATCGAAGCTCTAGCTGTCCGAGCAGCGCTGCTGTGGGCGAGAGAGAAAGACTACAATCGGGTGGAGATTGAAATAGACGCGATGGAAGTCATTAATGCATGCCAAAACAAGAAGATGAGGAGGGATTACTTGGGAGCTTTAGCGGAAGACATCATCTTGCTTTGTAGTTCTATATCTTTTTGTAGTTTAAATTATGTAAACCATAGAGGTAATAGGGCAGCTCATGAGGTGGCCAATACGGCTCGTAGAGGTCTAGCAGATAGTTTTTCTTCTTACCAGGTTTTTCCGCACAGTCTGTTGTCCATTGTAAACTTTGATTTAGTTTTATAGTATGGTTTTTGCGGGGAGTCCCAATCATAGGACTTCCCGCCCTCCCTCAAAAAAAAAAAGGTCAGTCATCTTGTATCCAATGGCTTTGTTGTGCTTTCTTAACTCAATAAGTAGTCTTTCTTCTTGGTCATCTATTAAAGTGGAACTGATAATGACTGGACATAGTTTTTCTTCGTCAAGGAAGACATGTTTGAGTCTAACTGGTAGAGATTTCATTTTAGGTGTCTTGGGTACTTCTACGGTGTCCAAAACGGTGACATATTTCAACTCCTCAAAGGTAGCTTCGGGGGTTTCTTTGGCTTGTTCAAGGTATTGTAGACATTGTGAACTAGTTTGTCGGTTGATAATTTGGCTTCCGGATTTGTTAAGGCGTTCTCCAAATCATCAGATGGTTCGGAAGGTTCTTTCTATAAATGAGACATTTTATCAATTGCCTTGAGAAGAAAAACTTCTTCATGGATGCTAGGACTTTTTAAGCTGTCAAAGACTCTAAATTGAACGGATTCCTTTCCCAATGTTAAGGTGATTGTGCCAGCTTCAACATCAATTAGTGCTTTGGCTGTAGCAAGGAAGGGTCTGCCGAATATTATTGGATATCGCAGGTCTTCCTTTATGTCCATAATAACAAAATCACAAGGTACGTAAGAATCTTTCCCTACTCTTATTGGGATATCTTCAATAATTCCCAAAGGTGTAGTGATGGTAGAATCAGCCAATTGAATTGTCATTGATATGGGTAGCAAATTGGTAAAGCCCAATCTTTTACACATGGAAAAGGGCATAATGGATATGATGGCCCCCAAATCGGCTAATCCTTTCTTACAAGAGGTATTTCCGATAGAACATTGGATGCCAAAGGAGCCAAGGTCCTTTTGCTTCTCTGACATTTTATTAAGAATGATGTCAGAAGTAGTCTAAGCTAATTTGACAATCTCATGTTCTTCAGTCATATATTTATTTGATAGTAAAGTCTTCAGGTATTTGGACTAAGCTGGGATTTTAGAAAGAGCATCAAGGAATGGAATATCCACATATAACATCTTCATATGTTCCTTGAATTTTAGGAATCTAGTGTCCAGTTTAGTTTCTCTCAATCTACCTGGGTATGGTATCCTAGGTTTATATGGTGGGACTTCTGATTCTTTGGAAACTATCTCCTTTTCCTTTTTCTTCTCGGCCTCCACAAGGTTTTTCCGTTTCTTGATTTTTACTTGCTATTGGGATGGCTTCATCTATATCTTCGTCTTCCAGAATAACATTGGTGACTTGATAAAGAACACGACCAGACCTTGTAGTGACTGCATTTAGTTGTTCTGGTCTGCGTTGATCGTGTCTCAGGTTTATTTTCGGCTGACCAGCGAAAGTTCCCACTGGAGGTTTCAACTGAGATGCAATTTGTGCTAATTGTGTTTCTACATCTTTTTGTTGAGCTTCCTGGTTGGCAAGCATGATTTTTTGGGATTGCAACATCTACCTTATCAAAGATAATTCATCTGCTGGCGGAGTCGGAGCATTCTTCTATTGATATTGTGTCATCTATTGTTGTCCCTGTGGTTGCAGCTGCTGAGGTGTTGGTATCTGAGGTTGTTGATTTTATGGCTGTTGAAGCTGAGATTGTTGCAATTGTGGATGCAACAGAGGATGAGTGTATTGGTAGTATTTAGAAGGATTTCTTGGGTAGACAATTCTTTAGAGGACCCGCAAAATTTCCATACTGAAACATGGGGTGGTTTCTCAGTTGATCTAGGTTATAGTATGCTTGACCCAGTATGGTATGGATAGAATTAACCTGCTCTGGTAGCTGATCCTCGGGATGTTCAATGATTGGTTCATATTGTGGCTGAGGTTTCTGCATATGCATCATCACATCATATAAAAGGCCACATGATATTATGGGGTGGTCTGATGCATGACAAGCTTCACAAATCTCCGTAGCTACTTTGACTTGTTGAACTTGTGAATTCTTCTTTCTATCATATTCTCCAAACGATGTTTCCAAGGCTTTCTGTTTATGAACTATAGTTTTCAAAGCTTCAGCAATGGCTTTCATTTCTATAGATTCTTCAGCTTTGCAGACTTTTAGGACTCCTCCTGTAGATGGCCTTCCCCAATTAGATTTGTTCTCGGCTCCGAGCGTAACAATCTTCCAGACATCCTCATAATTTTGTCTCATGATATTTCCTCCAGATGAGGAATCCAAAAACTTCTTTATCTCATCACTTACCCCTCTGTAGAATGTTTCGATGAGTTGGTTTTGTGAGATTCCGTGATGTGGGCATTTTCTCATAAGTTCCTTAAATCTTTCCCATGATTCTTCCAGTGATTCTCCAGTATGATATTATTATTAATCAAATCCTTAATGGTAATTATGACACATCAATCATCATATGATTGCCTCTATGGGCATACCTTACTAATAGACTCCCACTTGCACTTAGATCCAATCACCAATGGATCTCATCCTTAGTGATCTAAACATGTCCAACATGCTTTTGTTGTGCTAGTGCCTTTTCAGTGGGTTAGCAACACTTTGCTTATAGTCAGTATATTGCTGGTCTCTTATATCTTCACATTGAGATGAAACTATCATAATATGATATCTAATATTCCTTGCCTAACAATTAGCTCCATTGTTGTCAAAATATCACTACTAAGTCATCAATGGTCGGAACATATATAAGTTCATTATATGAACCTTTTAGATCCAATAGTATTACTTTGTGTTCATAACACAAATATACTTAGCTTCTATTGTAGAATAGAATTAATGGTTGTTAGCTCAGAACCTTTCCAACTAACCACATCCTTTTCTCTTGTAATCAAACATATTTTAATTTGCGATCACTTCTGTCATTTATAAAAGCCTACATTGACTGTAACTTCTTACATCCAACTCTTCCTCTTATTTCTATCATCTTTGACTAGCAATCTATCCTTAGTCACTTCTCAGGTTCTAATGGATGTCTTTAATGATTTTCCAATAACCCTTATTGGATTTTATATCATCTTGTCATGTCCAATACATATAAGATTATATGGGATAAGTTTGTTAATAGCTTACATGATAGATCCACTATTCGGCTGGCCCATGGAATCTTATTCATGAAATTTCTATTGTTTACAAGAATCGGAATATAGGGTTCATGAGAGACAATTTTGAATTCTCTTCTCATTGAATCCATCAATCTTGAACTCTTTCAACATTTTTCTATTGTATGTGCTCAAACTTCCATCGTGAAACATTCAAGAACTATCCCTATATGTCTTGTTCCTTATCTCATTAGATGTTTCACTTAATCCTTCATTGATGAAGGTGTTCTTCATGCCAGTTCTCAATATTCATAATATTGAAATGTTATTCCACATGTGTGGAATATTCATAAATGCTCTCACTAAATCTTTTGTAATCACAAAATTCATCTTTTATCTTGATTCAAGCCAAACTCTTTGACTATCTTATCAAATCAAAAGATGCCATTTTTTAGTTTCTTATTTCAATCCCAGATCGAACTTTGTAGTTTATAGACTTCATTTGCATTCTTGAAGTTACAAAACCCTTTAGGTTGTGTCATGTACACATCCTTTGATGTATTCCTTTTTAAGAAATCCATTTTTATCTTCATATGCAAAATATCATAGTCCATTCTAACTACAACAACAAGCATGACATATTGCAAGGAATTTCTATCATGTCCAACAACTTGAACTTGATTTATTCAACAAATATGCCTTTTATGTTATCCATGTAGGTCTTGATCATAAGATCATGTTGCACCATTTAGGTGTGACCCCTTTAGGTGGTGCTATCAAGGTCTTACCTTGTTAGCTTTCATGGATTCCATATAGCTCAGAAAAAAATTCTAGTTGACTAGTTAGCTCGTTTTGTATGACCAACCTATCTAAATTGTTGGATTCACAATCCTTCAATCTCATATGTGTTCTACTAGAAATATTTCATTATGTGTTACATAATGAACTTGAGATTCCACAACAACTTGTGATTCTCATTGTTCTCATTATACCTCTTTGTTGTAGACCCCAAATACTTTGTGTTCTACTTTTACTCCTGCTGATTCTTTAGGAATTCAGTAATCCTATTAACAAAACAATTTTGTATTGGATTGGCACTAATAGTAATATTCAACAGTCATGGATTTAGATAAACTTTCTCAAGAAACTACTTTCTCAAGGTATGTTTCAATCCTTTAGACATATTGGGGCACTCCCAAATCATATCATATATGATGTCTCATTAACCATTCAAATGGTACATTATTTAGTGATTATATATATATTTATGAGGATGTAAGAAGATTGGATAAATTGATAATTATATCATGACTCATCATGGTACAATTCCTTCGATCTGACACATCATTATGTTCATATGGATTAGTCTTATGATACACTATCACAATTCCTTCCTTAAGGTAATCAAGGTATTGATATAAAGTATTTCATCATTTGATCATATCAAAGTATCTTTCATTAATGTCACACTTCATTTACAATCCCCTTGAACATTTTTAAGAGATTAATGATTTCATTTCACTTGGTACATATCATCATATTACTAATAAATGAAAATGAATTATTGTTAATTATCTATAGAATTCATTTCATAAGATCTTCATGTATCATATGCATAAGTTTTAATGAAAGCTTTATCCTCCCACTGTGTTTAGTGAAGGACGTCATGTCATATTGTGCATGAATAAGACTTGCATATTTCCTTAGGTTCAATAACCTACAGAATCTAGACCAACATCAATCTGTGTTCTAGGCATGCTCCTCTCATTTTCATACAAGATGACTAATGCTAATGATAATCTTGAGTTATAAATTATATTCCTTCGGTATAAACATTCATCTTAGGATCATTTTGCAAAAATATCGCAAGATACTTTTAGGTCAATGCCATGCAAGATCATATCTTTGAAATAGAAGGACTAATAATTCTTTATTGATAATCATCCTTGTTCATTCCAGATGCATAAAGAAAATGTTTCTATTCTAATGGAATAATGAAATAGCAGTTCTAGTAACTCTATTACATGCCCATTGGGCTGAGATAAATTTAAATACAGACTCAGTCTTCTTTAACATTTGCTCCCCCTTGTCCATCTTTATCCTTCCATGAAGGGCTTTACTTCTTGTCAGATCCTACATATCAGTATGTCATATTTCTATTTGGTATCATATACCAAATTTTAAGAAGTAACCAAATTTATCTTATATGGTTTATACCTGAAGTGGAGGTTTAAGTGTCATCCTTCTTCTTCTTTAGTTCCTATAACTAGAGAGGGAAATTTCTCTTCCAATGTCCAGGCTGGTGACAATGGTGACAATCGCCTCTTTGTTTCTTTACTCCACATTTTGCCTAGATATCTGAAGACATGGACTTCTGGCTATCTGTCGAACTCTTCTTAGCTTTGCCTTTTCCTTTAGACTTCCCCTTTGTCTTTTTTATCATCATCATAGACTTGGGCTTGTCTTTCTTCATTTGTGTCTCATCTATTCTCAAAATTCCCAACAACTCTGTCAATGACTTGTCACAGTTGTTCATGTTCTAGTTCATGACAAAATGACTGTATGATTCTGGCAGAGACTGCGGAATCATGTCAGTGTCCAACTCTTGACCCAAGGGTAATCCTAGGTTCTCCACATACTCAATGAGCTTGAGTATATGAGGATCTACTGGATCTCCTTCTGTCATGCTACACTTGAACAATGCCTTGGGGAAATCATATCTCTCCTGTCTTGCTTGATCTTGGTACATATACTTGAGATTTGTGACCATGTCAATCACCCCCATGTTCTCATGTTTCCTTAGCAACTCATCATTCATAGAACAAAGCATCATACACTTGACATCCACGACATCCTTAGTATGCTTCTTCTAAGTATCCTTGTCAGTCCTTGGAGCATTTTGAGTAGGTTCCTCTAGTTCTGGTATTTATAGGACATAGAGCTTGCACTCCAATGTGAGAACGATTCTCAATGTCCTGAACTAGTCGTGGAAGTTGTTCCCAACAAGTTTGTCCTTCTCAAGAACCGATCATAGAGAAAAGTGATTGTTTTTTGTTGTCATTTAGTTCTACAAAAGAATTTGTAATTTTGTCAAAAATGCATTTTTGATTTGATTTGATTTAAGATTTGGGCGATAACAATTAGGTCTTTATATAATTATTGTTCTCATTAGTTGTTCAAATTGATAACCCTCAAGTATCATTTTGGAAAATTGCTACAAACAATTTTCTAATGAACCAAGATCCATATTTCATCAAATCATGAGTCGGCTTTTGCCGATCACCTACAACATGACTATTTGGGTAGGCTAACTTGCCAATTGCATCATATGCAACTCTTGGATAGATGATATGCGCAACTCTTTGCCATGATCATTTGTATGCCTCTGGGAATGGGCTCTCCAACTCACTAGTTAAGCCCGTACCAATAGCTACTATGATAAATATGCACCATGCTTTGTGCAAATCTACATATCTACCATCACACTTCCACGAGATAGACGACGTACCATGCTTTGTGCAAATCTATACTTTTCATGTGCATTTCTATTGGAAAACATCTTAGACTTAATATGTTTTATTGAGGGGTTTTATATATATCATATATATTTACATATATTGGATCCAATCACCACATATATAGTATGTATCATATACATGCTATATCACACAACGTAAACATGCAATATAAAACAAAAGGTGATGGTTATGGCCATGTCTACTTGTAATTCATCATACAACGTAAACATGCAATATAAAACAAAAGGTGATGGTTATGGCCATGTCTACTTGTAATTCATTGGAGCCACAAGGAATTACTACCACCTAGGTCAATCATCACATCACATGCACAAACCTGATGTTGGTGTAGACATGTGCTTGCCAATCTGGTTAGATAGGTTCAACCCTTCAACCGATTATCTTGCCTCTTGTCCGACTAGTTGGTCCTCCTATCCAACCGATGTTTGGACTCCTTCTAAACGGTTGGTTGGGCCTTCAGGGATGGTTATCTGGCCTCCTATCCAACTAATGTTTGGACTCCTTCCAAATGAACAGTTGGGCCCACCAGGCAGTCATCTAGTTCCATCGTCCTATGTCCTCCATGTTCCTCTAGACAGTCATCTCGTCTCACAAATTGGTCGTCTCAACCGACAATGAATGTCTTCAACGTCGTTGCATGAAAAACACATATCCTATTGCTAGTTTATTACATTGAATAAGAGAAACCTCGAGTTACATTTGAGGGGATAAAAGATAGGAAAGTATTAACATTACATTGGGAAGAAAGAGGTAGAGGCTTGGTATGTATACTGAGATAAACAAGAACCAAACAATCCAACTGCACACATATGTAGGGTTTAGGACATAACCACACTACACATCTACCATCAAAACCACTTTTAGGACGACGCGTGTAACTATATATATATATATATATATATATATATATATATATATATATATATATATATATATATATATATATATAATTTGAGATTATGTGGTCTTTGATCAGATACACATATGAGATCAGTTTAAATATTCACATCGTATGCAATAAATACACGATAAAACCAAAAATATAATCATATCGATTATCCTAAGACATAGTAAATTTACATGGCTCTGATATCACTATTGAGAAATATGGGCACATAGTATAGCAGCGGAAACAAAAATTTATCTATTTGTATTCCCCAATACAACAAGATCGTGTCAACTACTATGAAATAGGAAGGATAGTTTTAGTGAGTTGTACCTAGTCCTGGAGCAAGTCCAATGACAAAACTCCCTTCTTTGCAAATGGTGATAAGTTTGTCGTAGACAATGGTTGTGCAGCTCCTGGTCTTCACCATGAACAACGAACAATGAACAACAAACAAAACAACTTTTGCAATGCTCCTGTGGTCAGGCCACAGACTGCATGTTGTAGTTTCCCTCTTAGCATCCACCAACGGACTCATGCCTCTATAGTAGTCCACACAAACCAACTATAACTCCTTTCATTTAGAAATAATAGATAGGAAAGATTTGTCCTCCCCATTGGTGTACTAGTCACCAACCTTCTCTCCCACAACAACAACTTCTCAGTTGTTCTCTCCCATTGGCTATCCCTCCTTTTTAGGTAGGACTTGCCCGGGATCTCTTGGTTACCACAACCAGAGAGGACAATAGTTGTTAGAAGAATTGATTCTTAGTTATCTATGTTGTGTTGTTGCTCTGGGAGGCCCCTAGTACCCCTCTATTTATAGTAGAGGCCAGGGTCAAGGTTCCCAATTGCTATCTGATATGGGATTACTGTGCGGGAGTGGAAAGAACTGGAAGGTATTGAATTTTCACAACCTACAATAGATGAAACAGACATTTCACACACCCAGATGGTCATATGGTGCACGAGATAGTCATCTCACACTACCAAACGGTTGTTTGGTAGTTTCTCACTATGAAACAAATTTGGCTATTTCGAATCCAATTAATATCTCATATTAATTTCCTAGTTCCTCAAGTAAAGAACAATGAAAACTATTTGGGAAACATCTCGTTCCTTCATTCGACCAAACTGGGCCATCTAACCCAAGCGATAAGCTTGTTTCACTCACCTAGATGGCCGTATGGTGAGTTGAGTTGAGCCAGTCGGTTCAATCATATTGAACTGGTTGATTCAAGGGAAGAACTAAGCCCAATCAATATTTGATCAGTCTGACCCCCAAACGGCTGTCTCAACTACTTAAGACGTCCGTCTGGCTGCCCAAACGGTTGTCTCACTCAGTGAGATGGTCATTTCATAGATCTGGTCATCCAAATCAAGAATCAGTTGTGTGAATTGAATACCTAAACACTTTAGTAATCAATCCAATTGTCGTTGAAGATCAAACTCCTCTTCTAGATGAGTTCCTTTGTGTGTGACCCTATAGGTCCCAAATCATGTTGGCAGTGAATGTCGATAGCTAGCTTATGGAATCACAAGCAAAGAGTGGTGCCTAGTTGCACATCAGTGCTACTCAAGTGAAATGGAATGTTGGAGAACAACTTCAACCTACAATCTATGTAAGGTGTTGTAGTTATTGTATAATTCCTTTCTCTCTAATATCCAAGATGAACTTGAGGCATGTTAGGTCATCCTCTCAATGTTCAATCCATGTTTCTTGAACCAAGAGCAGACTGTCTGAGATAATGTGACCTCAATATCATATATTGATTCACATGTGCATGGATGTGTGTTTCTCAGTCTTGCTAATCAAGTGGTCGGGATATCATGCTCTAGTAGGAGGGACATATCCCATATCTATCACTCACAGTCTTTCCCCATTTGTCAAAGTCACCCAATCATCACCATTATAACAACCCATGTTTGAGGACTATGTTTGATGATGTCAAATCATAGCCAACAACATGTGATGAGAGCAGTGATTTTGGGTCTAAGAATCACAATCACCACCTTCACTATGAGAGGTTACTATGACCACAAAACCACATGTCACTCTCAAGGTCGGTATGTCTTATACACTATTCCTTAACATGTATATGTGTGTTTGGTTTGATATTTCCATATCATGACTAATGAGATTTATTTGTCAACCAACTCACACTCTAATCTTATGTGTTATTTTTGTCTATCAACCTTCCATAATAACAACTAGTCATGGACATAATGAGAATATCCATATGTACTCTTAACATCTGTATGATCTCATCCACAAGGATAGTAACTTGACAACATACATCATTGAGTAATATAATTCTCAATACATTCACTCTGTATCCTCATTATCTCATAACTGAGTGAAACAGTTGAATCAAAAGCTTGCCTTTATATATGTTATTATTGTTAATCAAATCCTTTATGGTAATTATGCCATGTAAATCATCATATGATTGGCTCTATGGGCATACCTTACCAACACAGTACATGCAAGCTAGGAGTAAGAAATAAATGTGGATAAACTTTTATAACTTGTCTTAAATAATATGAAGCAGGTCCAAGTAGAAAGGTAGCTCAAAGGGATAGAGAAGAAAACCCTAGCTTGATCGATCTACTTAGACAAGCTAGCTCCTTCTCTAAGAACACGCAAACCCTAGGTCAAGGAAGCAAGAAGGAAGGTGTCGTCAACCTCTAGATCAAGATCCACAATGGATCCAACCAAGAAGATGAAAGAGGAAGGTAGGAAAGTAAGAAAAATGGGGGGAAAGAAGGAAGAAATTAGTTGATTAGGTCAAGAACAAGCTGAGGAAGCTCCTCTTGCTTGAAGAGAGGGTAGATCCGAACCCTAGGTGCACATGCAAGTAAGATCTGCCAAGCTTCTTCTACCTTGGATCCTTATTTTCCACCAAGCAAGGGGGGACGGGATACAACTAGGAAGGAAGAAAAGAGGGTGAGCTAGGTGTGTAAACAATTACTGTTAATAGGAGGGGGAAGGTATATAAAGCTATGGGGAGAGAGAAGAGAAGGTAGAGGTATCTAGCCATGCTTGCCATGTGTTCATGGTCAAAGAACATCCTGTTCATGCAACCAGAAGGTCCAGCTAGGGAAGTCATCAAATATTGACTCCCATGTCATCCATCAACCTCCCACAATCGGTGAACCATCAGATCATGGTATCCTTGGTCACAAGGGTAGAAACCCTAGCATCACCTTCATTTTAGGACCCCACTTGGTGAACCATTGATCCAGGGAGATCCAAGAGAGAACACCATCAACCCTCACACCTCAAGGGGAAAAATAGATACAAACACACAAAGAAAATCATAGTATCCCATCATATAAGGATAACCATCAAGTTTTAGTACTCAAGGCAGCCCATCCATGAGAGGAAACCCTAATCTCAACCCTAGGTAGATGTCACCACTAAACCAAGGTGTAACAAGGCACCCCAAGGTACAACTAACTTAAGCATGATAAGAAAGCATGTGAGGAACAAAAATCATGTGATAAATTACACAAAAAACCCTAGATATGGGTAAATTGCATAAAATCCCAAAACAAGCACATATATTCATAACTTTCCCAAACGGTGTCCAAACTGGATAAATTTTGAAACTTAGGTTTTTCACATGATATCAAAGCACATATTAGGGTTTAATTAATATTTAAGCATCTAATTATGATAATCAAACATGTTCATCCATAATGCAAGGTCATGGGTCTTACAACCATAAACCCCTAACAAGGATTTCTTCCCCTAAACCCTACACAAATAAAGATAGGTAATTCCTACACATCTCATCATTTAACTCCCATGTGGATTGCTCCACACCATAGTGATGCCAAAACACCTTCACTAATACTATATCCTTCTTTGACATCTTCTTGATTCTCCTATTCAGGATCAGTACATCACCCTCCTCATGAGAAACATCCTCCTTCAACTCAACCTATAATATATGTATTATCTACTCTATACCAGGGAGACACTTCATCAACATGGAGACATGAAAGACATTGTGAAAGTGATGTAAGTCTAGTGGTAGATCCAACTTGTATGCCACCTTCCCAACATGTTCCACTACATGGTATGGTCCCATAAACCTACGAGCCAACTTACCATTCTTACCAAACCTCAACTCACTTTCCAAGGGGTGACCTTAAGGTACACTCAGTCTCCAAATTGGAACTACCAATAGTTTGTGATGGTTATTAACATACGACTTCTACCTATCTTGGGCTACTTTCAACTACTATTGTATCACCTTGATCTTCTTTATAGTCTGCTACACTAACTCATGACCCAAAAGCTGATATTCAACTACCTCGTACCAACAAAGGGGTGACCGACAACGTCTCCCATACAATGCCTCGTATGGTACCGTGTCTATACTTCTCTGATAGCTATTGTTGTATGAAAACTCAATCAAAATCAAATGGATGTCCCAACAACCTAGAAACTATAGAACATAAGCTCTCAGAAGATCCTCTGAAGTCTACATGGTCCTCTCTGGCTGACCCTATGTCTGTGGGTGAAAAGTGGTACTAAATCTCAGATGTCTCACCAAAGCTGCATGCAGATGTTCCCAAAACTGACTCGTAAATTGTGGACATGTGTATAATATTTTGGTAACTAGAATACCATGCAAACAAATTATCTCATCAGCATATATCTATGGCAACTTCTCTGTTGTATACATTGTCTTGACTGGAAGGAAGTGAGATGACTTGGTCAGCTTGTAAACCATCACCCAAATGGAGTCATGACCTTTGGATGTCCTAGGAAGACCAGCCACAAAGTCCATGGTAATATGATCCCATTTCCACTATGGTATTGTCGAAGGTTGTAACATCCCTATAGGTTTCTAATGCTCAACCTTGGCCTGCTGCCAAATTGGGTACTTCGCAACAAACTCCATCACAACATGCTTCAAGCTTGGACATCAATACAAATTTGTCAGATTATTGTACATTTTTGTACTGCCAGGGTGCATCGTATACATTGAGAAATGAGCCTCCTCAAGAACCATCTTCCTTAGGCCCTCAACATCTAGAACCACTATCCTATTGTGAAAGCAAACTGTCCCATCATTTGACTCATGAAGCCATCATACTTCCTACTGCCAAACTCTGACTTGATATTATGTATCATGGCATCATTCTTCTGAGCGTATCTAGTCTTTTGTATCAAGTTAGGATTCACATTTAATTATTCTAAAAATCCTACCAGTAGAGATAGTCCCAACTGTACATTCATATGATGAAGCAATATTAACAAATCCCTCTTATGACACACCATAGAGTGTAATTGTGCCTCATTTATAGATGATGACAAATATGACTTCCTATTCAAATCCCCAACCACCACATTCTCCTTCCCCAGATGGTACTCTATTGTGCGGTCATAGTCTTTGGTCATCTCCATCCATCTTCTCTGTCTCATATTCAACTCCCGTATATAGGTGATACACTAAAGGTTCCTATGGTTGATGAGATTTGACACTTCTCTCCATATAGGTAGTGTCTCCAAATGTTCAAGGCATTAACCACAACTTCTAAATCTAGGTCATGTGTTGAGTAGTTCTCCTCGTGTTTCTTAAGCTGTCGTGAAGTAAAAGAACTCATGTTCTTGTCATGCATAACCACACATCCCAAACCATTCTTTTAAGCATCACAGTAGATGATGTAAGCTTTCCCTTGCTCTAGTAGTACTAACACTGAAGTATTGGTCAACTTCTCTTTTAGAAACTAAAATGAATGATGGCACTTGTCATGCCAGACAAAAGGAACACCTTTCCTAGTCAACTTGGTTAGGGGTAATGCTACAACACTAAAATTCTTTATGAATCTCCTGTAGTGACCAGCCAAACCTAGGAAGCTTCAAACCTCAGTCGGTGTCATGGGATGTTCCACTCTAGGGCATACTTTAACTTCTTCAGATCTACATAAATGCCCTTAGCAGATATAATGTGAACAAGAAAAGACACCTCAATCAAACAGAACTCACATTTGTTGATGTTGGCATACAAATGGTGGTGTCTCAACATTGTAAGTGCTTGACGTTGATGTTACTCATGCTACTAGTTGTATCTATAGTATATTAAGATATTATCTATGAACACAACCATGAATTGATCCAGATACGGTATTAATACCATGTTCATCAGATTCATAAAAGTGTCGGTGCATTGGTTACCCCAAACGACATAACTATGAACTCATAATGATCATACATTGTCCTAAAAGTTGTCTTAGGTATGTTATTTGCCTTGATCCTCAATTGTCGATATCCTGAGCTCAAATCTATCTTAGAAAACATGATAGCACCTCTCAAATTATCAAACACATCATCAGTCCTTGGCAATGGGTACTTGTTCTTTATAGTGACCTTGTTCAACTGGCGGTAATCTTTTCAAAGGCTCATAGATCCATACTTCTTCTTAAGAAACAACAAGGGATCACCCCAAGGGTAAGTGTTTAGTTTGATGAAACCCTTCTCCCAATAACTCTTGCAACCATTTCTTCAACTCCTGCATCTCTACCGGTGGCATCCTATAAGGAGCTTGCACTATGGGTTGTGTTCTAGGAACTAGATTGATCTCAAAATCAATCTCTCTAGGAGGTGGAACACCAAGAAACTCCTCTGGGAAGACATCCTCAAAACTTTGACACTATGGGTTCCTCTTGGATTCTAGGAATCCTCCTCTTAGTATCAATAGCATGTGCCAAGAGACCCTCACATCCCTATCTCATCAACCTCTCTGCTATCATAGCTGACACCAAACATGTAGGAAGAATCTTCCTATCTCCTTGGAAAACCCTAGAGACATCTCCATCATGGAACATTACCACCTTGGAACCATAGTTCAAAACAAACTTGTAATTCTCCAAGGTATCCATACCTAGGATTACATAGAACCCATACATTCCAAGTGGCATAAGATCCAATTGAATGTTGCATTCGAGAAAGAAGGAACACAAGATGGACACACCTCCCACAACTCAGTGGAACCAACTAAAGGAGTTTAGAAGGCTATAAGATCTACTACAAACATGCAGATTACAACTACTTATAACCTCTCTAGTGGCAAAAGAGTGTGTCACACCTGGGTCAACCAAAACAAATATGAAACAAGAAGCAAATAAGTCAGAATGTAAAAGTTCCATTTAACCTGTCATGACCCATTGATTGACCACTCCCTTTGGCTGACTCATGGCATAGAATCTAATCGTCGTTTGGTGTTGTCTACATCCCTTACTAGTTGTTCCACATGACCCTACCTGTGATGCATGATCACAACCTCTGTTGGCTAAATTGGACATTAATATACCCTTTGTTTTGATGATGACAAACATTTCATCCTTGTGGATCTAACTTATTACTTGAGTGTTTCAGGGTTCAAAGGAATAAGGAAATCCAACCAAGTGGGAAGATGAAGATAAATGAAAATTAAACATCAAATGTGCTTAAATGTATAAATGTTCATGATTGTACTCAAATGTAAACACTTGTACATGTAAATCAAGCATTAGATATTCCCTATCCACTTATAACCCTTACATAGGTTTATCCCCCAAAGTTAGAGTCACCAACACACATTGAAACACACACTTAGTATGTGATTCAAAAGTCTAGAATAGGGACACCCTCGGTCGAAGAACTTGTCGATCAAGACACTCCCGGTCGAAGATCTTGTCTATCGAGAACCACCTCGGTCAAACTTGAGAGCATTGTTCATCAACTTACACAGTTGTGCTCTAAAATAGTCTTCGATCGAATATAACCTCGACTGAGTCAGCAACGGTCTAAAGCTTGTGACTATTAGACCGAGTGGTTGCTAGTTGAGAGTTGAAATTAGACGTTGTAACACTTTTTCCTTAATCCTAGGCTCAATTGAAGAAAATCTCAACCGAGACATAGTTCGGTTGACCAAATTGTCGACCGAGTAGGGTTCTAGATTGTTCTTTACAAGCACAAACAAATTAGCAATTGCTAGCCAACTAATGTACACCTAACGGCTAGTTAAGTACTAAGAACACTCTAGACACTCCCTAGAACGTCCCTAGACACTTGCAAACCATTCCTATATATAGGAGAGGCCTAAGGACACCAAAATCACGTCAGGTACACTTGAGCATTCACTATTGAGAGCAATCAAGCTAACATTCCCTTGTTGTCTTCCTCCTTGTGCTTAAGAAAGGTGTCCTATAGCTATAATATCCTAGACACCACACATAGACATGTTCATCCGAAGTGGATAAGAGATTCTAACGCTTGATATAGGATCAAAGCGTTGTGCGACATTGTTGTATTACTTTCTTCCAATCCCCCTTCACATGTACAAGTTGCAGTTGCTCCTTGGCTACTCCAAGATCATGGAGACTGATTGAGGGAGCACTGGTGAAGCTACTTCTTGGTGGAGAAGGCTGCTTTGAGAGAAGCTTGAGATCACTTCAAGGAAGGATTCTTCAAGGGAGGTTGGAGCTACTTCTAAAGGAAGGCTATGTCAAGGTGGTGGAGCTACCTCAAGGAGGTGAAGGCTGCTCCAAGGACTTGAAGTTACTTTAAGAAGGTTGCTTCAAGGAGGTTGAGGCTACTTCAAGGTGAAGGCTACTTCAAGGGTTTGGAAGGTGAATGTATTTTGTGTAACATCCTTGTGAGGTAAGAAAATAAATCACTTTCAAAATCCCAATTAGAAACAATTGGGTAGTGGACCAACTACCTTTGATTTCAAAGGTAGGAACCACTATACATCTAAGTGTCTTCCTTGTTTCCTCCTCCTTATTTGGTTTGATTGTTTAATTAATTTTAAAGTTCCAAAAGCTCTATTTAACCCCCCCCCCCTAGATCTTTCAATTGGTATCAGAGCAGGTCTTCAAGGATCTTTAACAGGCCTTGAAGAATGGGGGACAAAATGTTGAGCAACCTCAACCTTGAAGGAACTCACGTAACTCGACCACCTCCTTTTGATGGAAGCAACTACACCTACTGAAAAAGAAGAAAACAAATCTACTTCCAAGGACTCAGCTTGGAGTTATGGAGGACAATGTCTACTCCCTATGTGTTTCCCATAACTGAATATGCAACATGGGGTCCCAACACAATAAAACAAGTTCAATTAAATGCCAAAGTAGTAAGCATATTATGTTGTTCTAATTCAGTAAGTGAATTCAATAGAATATCCTCATGTGATACAGTCTATGATATATGGCATAAACTCTCCATAACACATGAAGGAACTATCCAAGTTAAAAATACCAAAATTAATATGCTCAAGCAAAAGTTTGAACAATTTTGTATGCAACCTAATGAATCTATTAGTGAAATGTATGCAAGCTTTTCTTCCATTATTAACAGCTTAAGTACATTAGGAAAATATATAAGTGAATAAGATCAAGTATCCAAAATTATCAGGTCTTTTCCTCTGAAATGCAAACCAAAGGTGATGACTATTGAAGAAGAAAATGATCTCACCACTATGAGGATGGAGCAGCTGATTAGCAGCCTAGTAACTCATGACGTAAACCTTGAAGAATAAGAAAGAGTGGAGATTGAGCTCCAAAAGGGAAAAAGGAAGGACATATCCTTGAAAGGTACAACAAAGACTCAATCAAAAGTCATCACTCAAGAAAGTGACAAAACAAGTGAAGGAGATGATGAAGAAGATGCACTCATTGTGAATGGTAAGAAATATAGAATATATAAATCTAACAAGAATTCTAGTGCTTCTTCCTCTTCTTTCCTTAGGTGCTTTGAATGCGGAAAGAAAGGTCATGTGAAGAATGAATGTCCCAAAATCAAGAAAGTAAAGAAGTCTTCCTTCAAGAAAAAGGATAAAGGAGATAAAGCCTACAAAGATGCTTGGGACGAATCAAGGAATGAAAGTGGAAGTAGGGAGGAGGAAGTTGAATGTATTATGGCCAAAGAAGATGAAAATGATGACTCAAGTGAGGTAATCCTTCTTGAATTATCTAAAAAAGAACTAGTCACTAGTCTCCAGGAGATACATGACAAATATATTGACTGTAAAAAGAAATTAAAGAAGCTTACAAAAACTAATGATGATCTGCATGCTAAATTATATACTCTCTCTTCTAAAAATGAAAGTCTCATATCTGAGAGAGATCCTTTGAAATCTTCAATTAATGAGCATAATATCAAGTTGCTTGTTGTAGAAACAAACTATAACTTTCTTTGCCAAGAAAAGGTTGAATTGCTTGCTAAAATAAATGATCTCCAAACTCAACCTATTTTATGCACTCATTTGGATTATGATGATATTGTCAAAGAAAGATGAAATTTTCTATCTAATCTAGATCAAGAAAAATTATATATTGAAAGAAAAATAGATGAAATTGGTAAGTTGCGAAAAGATATTAGTAGCTTGAAAAATAAAGATTTCCTTGATAAAATCCTAAAGGACTCTTCTGGACAAATCGGGAGGAGAGGTCTAGGTTATGTACCCAAAGAAAAATCCTATCAAAACCCTAGAACTAGAAAGACACAAGTACCATGACAAAGGTCATATATGTACCAAAAACCACTCCAGCTTATGACCACAATGGTAAAAAGAGAAATGAAATTGATTTTATCTATTGTCATTATTGTCTACGTCTTGGTCATTATTCATTTTCATGCCCTTACAAGAGAAATAAAGAAAAGGATCTAGCTTGGGTTCCAAAACCAAAAACTTTGAAATACGAGGATACCTAGTTGAGATTTGACCTAAAAATAAATTTGAAAATCAGATTGTCTTATCTCACCTAAACATAGCTTTAACTTGCATATTTTTCATGATTGGATTAGAAATAATAAGATGTTTTGTTTGAAATTGATAAATTCACAAAGAACCAGTTTCGGTCAACAAACTACTCGACCGAGGGTCTCTCTGGTCGAAGAAACTATCGACCAAAGACTATTCTGTTCAAAAAATTATATTTGCTGGAAAATTATTCCAGCCGACAAATATCTTGATCGAGAAATATTCTCGTCGAATAAATCATCGACCAAGTATTGTTATGTAAAGTGTTTGTTACTTAATCAATCAAATTGTGGCTATATTCAGTCCAGTTGCTTAAAAATATTCAAAAAATCTTCCAAATTAATTATTATAAATACAAAATGATTTAACAAACATCTCTAACAAAAAGGACCATCACATGGGTACCAAAATATATCTATTTTACAGGATTAGGTGGTTGATAGTGGTTGCTCCAAACATATGACTGGAAATAAAGAAGCTTTTCAAACTTTTGTAGTAAAGAAGAGTGGTACGGTCACATTTGTAGACAATGCCAAAGGTAAAATTATTGGAATAGGTAATATTGGTACAAATCTTCAAATTAAAAATGTCCTGCTTGTTGATGGAT
This sequence comes from Alisma plantago-aquatica, assembly GCA_963693085.1. NCBI lineage: Eukaryota > Viridiplantae > Streptophyta > Magnoliopsida > Alismatales > Alismataceae > Alisma > Alisma plantago-aquatica. The sequence goes on along the minus strand of OY856411.1, from coordinate 1,482,187,271 downwards.
TACATCATAACTTGATTAGTATTAGTCAATTATGTGATAGTGGTTGTGATGTTCTTTTTAAAAAATCTTGCGGCAGGCTACTTATAGAAAACACAAATAATGTTGTTTATGAAGGAAAAGATTAGGAAATATGTATATACTTAGACCTAATGCTATGAAAGCTACTGTTAGAAAATGTCTTATTGCAAATGATGATTCTTTACAACTTTGGCATAAAAAACTAGGTCATGCAAGTTCACATGTCATCAAAAAGTTGATTAAAAATGATCTACTTCGTGGTTTACCTAAACTTTCTTTTAACAAACCTGAAAATTGTGAACCATGTAATTTAGGTAAGCAAAGTAAAACTTCTTTCAAATCTAAAACCTCACTTAGAACTACTAGATCATTAGAAATCATTCATATGTTTTTTTGGTCCTATGAGGACTCAATCTATTGGTGGGAAAAGATATTGCTTTGTTATTGTTAATGATTATAGTAGATATACTTGAGTTCATTTCCTCTCAACCAAAGATTATACAATTAGACTATTCATTCAAATTTGTTCTAAAATTTAAAATCAACTACAAAACAAAATATGTACCATTAGGAGTGATCATGGTGGGGAATTTGAAAATCATATATTTGAAGAGTTTTGTACATCTCAAGGGTAAACTCGTAATTTTTCAGCTCCACGAACCTCACAACAAAATGGGCTAGTAGAAAGGAAAAATCGATCTTTACAAGAAATGGCTAGAACTATGTTACTTGAACACATTACACCTAAAACTTTTTGGGATGAAGCAGTTAATACGGCATGTTATGTATTGAATCATGTACAATTCACTCCCATCCTAGGAAAACTCTTTATGAACTTATTTTCAACAAGAAACCAAGAGTTGATTATTTTCATACTTTTGGTACACCCTATTACATCTTAAATACAAAGTATGATAAAGATAATTTTGACCCTAAATCACATAAAGGATTCTTCTTGGGATATTATACTTCTAGCAAGGCATTTAGAATCTATAATACCATCTCTAGAAAAGTTGAAGAATCAATTCATATCACATTTCATGAAACAACAACACAAAGTGCTGAAAATGAAATTGAAAACTTAAAAGATGTAACCCATCAAATTGATGACTTAACCATATCTACTAAAGATGATAAAATTACTAAAAATGAGCAATAAAATGAGACACAACAACCCATTCCTATATTAATCAAGGATCATCCTCTAGACTGGATCATAGGAGACCCTTTTGATAAAGTAAAAACCCAATCATCATTTAAAGATGTTGCAAGCATGGCATTCATATCAATCGTTGAACCTAAAAAGGTAAATGAAGCTTTAAAGGATGAATATTGGATAGTGGTGAAGATCACAAAAAAGGGCTTCCACTGGCATGGGCGACAAGTCGAAGGGTAAGGCGACGACATCTCACCGGTATTCTTCTCCGGATCTTCATCGGTAAAAGGGTGTGGAGTTCAATGCTAATATAGCTACCAACCATCCCGAGGTGTCTTCGGTCCCAGATCTGTCCATTTCACAATCTCTCTCAAGCCCTCCGCAGACCTGGGAGTCGATATACCTGAGATCCCCTGGGAACGCCTTGGATCTGAATGCTACCAAAGTTACGTTGAGGAATGGAAAGATAATCTATCCAGACAAGGAGGCTGAGGAGAACGTAGTAAGATGGAGTAATTGCTTATTGGGTTATGTGGTTGATTTTTGGCCAGATATTCTGACCCTGACTGAATACTTTGACAGTGTTTGGTATACTAAGAAGTCATTTGAGGTATTTGATAGAGGGTCAGGTTTCTTCCTGCTCAGATTTAAAGACGCAACATATCTAAACTCAACACTGAATAGTGAAACCTATATCAAAGGAAGACCAATGGTGCTCAAGAAATGGGAGCCTGGAGATTCACAGAACAGAGCAGTTCTATCTGATGTGCTGATTTGGGTGGATATCCTTGATCTCCCAATGGAGTTATGGGATGGCAGGATGCTCAGCAGAATATGATCCTATCTGGGTCATCCAGTGAAAATGGATGAGGATACGTATAACATGAGATGCCTGGATATCGCCAGAATTCAAGTCATGGTGAGTAAGAAATCTAGATATCTGAGGAACCTCTCGTTATGCAGCGAAGAAGGTAAAGAGCACAAAATTCTGTTAGACTATGAATGGATACCCTATAGATGTAAGACTTGTGGTTGTTTTGGCCATGAATGTCTGTGAGGCCGGATAAGAAGAAACAGAGTTCTACATCGAGAATTGTTACTAGGAAAGTTTGGGAAGAAAAGAAGAGTAATGCTGACATCCTATTCGACAATATTCCTATTGGTGTGGAAGATGTCAATCTATTATTCATTAAGGAAATTATCGATGAAGAGGAAATCAATATTGCTAAAGAAAAACTCTATGAAGAAGTACCAACCATTGAAGATCTAAAATTATCGATGGAAGTGAATGAAGGTTTTGAGCAAAATATAATAGAGGGTGCTGGTGTAGCTATTACTGGCTCTGTTCCTTCTACCCCTATTTCTGTTGTTGTGTTGAACAATGACTCTCCAGGAAGCGAATTTAGCTCTCAAGCTTCTATTTCTATTGTTATAATTCATGGCAATAAAGAACCCCTAAATGTCAGGGCAAATTGAATGTCAGTATGTACCACAGAGTGGAAAAATCGCAATTCTCACCAATTCAAAATGATCTTCACCTCTCGTCCTCAAGTACTGAGGTTGTCACTCTGATCCATGATGAAGATAATGCTGAGGCTGTCAGCTTAACAACCAAGGGTGTTAAATGACTTCCATCAGTATATCCTCCTAGAATGTGCGTGGGATTAGTAATAAAATCCTCAACGTCCAAGGGGAAGTCCACAGAGCAAACAGTGATGTGTTTGTTCTTGTGGAGATGAGGCTGAGAGAGAATAAAATAGTCAAGATGATGGACAAGTTCTTTTGTGATTATAGTTGGTCTTCTAATATCAAATCCCATGCTCTTAGTAGGATTATTGTCTTGTGGAAGGATGAAAATTGCATTGTTAATATTCTGGGTGAAAGTGATCAAATGATGCATTTGGAGATTCTCAAAGAAGATTTGAGAGTCTTAGTCACTACTATTTATGGTCACAATGATGACTATGATAGAATGTCATTATGGAAAGACCTGGAGAGTTTTAATCAGACGGTTGTTGAGCCTTGGGCTATCTTAGGGGATTTCAATGCGGTTAGAAGAAATTATGAGAAGATTGGCATACAACCACCTTCAAGAAAGTCCATGGACAATTTTATTCTTGATAATGGTCTCATTGAATTGGATCTTAGCGGTCCTTTCTTCACTTGGGATAATCATCAAGATGATGATGATTTTATTACCACTAAGATTGATAAGATTATGTACAATTCCAGATTTTTGAACAATTTTAAGAATTTTCATGGTGAATGCATTTCTAATACTATCTGCGATCATAGAAGGATCCTTCTAGTTATCGGGGATGTTAAGAAGAAAATAACACCATTTAGATTTATAAATGGATGGATGCATGATAAGGAGTTTGATGGTATTCTAAAGGAGTCTTGGAATCATAATTCAGAGGGTTTTGCTATGCTCAGAGTTTACAGAAAGATGGAAATTCTTAAAGGCAAGCTGAAAGCCTAGAATTGGAGAAATTTTGGTGATATCTTGATCAACTCAAACATTGCTAAACAGAAAGCTCTTGATGCTCATCGTGTAGCTGATATGAACCCTATGGATAAGGAGAAAAGGAAGGATGTCATCAGTCTGAGGAAGGAAGCTATGGAAGCTGAACTTATTGAGGAGTCCTTCTGGCGACAAAAATCAAGAATACAGTGGCTGAAAGAAGGAAACAAGAATTCCAGTTTTTTCTATTCCACTATGAGAACAAGAAGAACCAGAAATAGTATCAACTGTTTAAATATTAATGGCGTTCTTTGTAGGGATGATAACACTATTAAAGATTTCATCAAAAGTTTCTATGAGAACTTATTTTGTAACCAAGACAAAGGTAAGGCTTGGGAGGGATAGTGGAATGGTCCTAAAGTTTCTAAAAAAACAAGTCAATGATCTGATAGCGCCTATCTCCAGAAGCGAAGTGGATGTCATTATAAAAAATCTTAATGATGACAAATGTCCAGGTCTTGACGATTTTAATGGTTATTTCTTTAAACATTCCTGGCCTATCATTGGTGATGATGCCTATATGGCGATTCAAGAATTTTTTCATAATGATACTTTGCTCAGAGAAGCCAATAAAACTTACATCAGTTTGCTTCCCAAAGGTACTGATAACTCTATCATTTCTAACCGGTGGCCCATTGCCCTTTGTAATACTTTTTATAAAATTATCTCGAAGGTGTTGGCTAACAGATTGCAGAGAGTTTTACCTTTCATCATTGATATCAATCAATGCACTTTCATCAAAGGCAGGAGCATCGAAGATGATATTTTAACTTCCAATGAGATTATCAGCGATTTCAAAAAGAGCAATAGCCACTTGATGTGTATTCAGGTAGATATATCAAAGGCTTACGATTCTGTCAGCTGGAGATACCTTTTTTCAATTATGTTCAGAATGGGTTTTCCGATCAAATGGATTAGATGGATTGAAATCATGTTCCAATCTACATCCTACCAAGTTCTAGTGAATGGCGAAGCTACATCTCCTATCTTTCCCTTGAATGGAGTGAGACAAGGGGACCCCATCGCACTGTATTTGTTTACTATAGTTATGTAGGGTTTTACTGAGATGATGAAGGAGAGCTGTAAGGAAGACAATATTCATCCTATTAAGGCATCCAAGAACCTTGACTATTCTCACCTGATTTTCACTAATGATTTAATGAGATTTGCAAAAGCTGATGATACTAATATTACTGGCATTGAAACTCTTCTTAAAAGATTTGGTAATTCCTCTGGTCTCAAGATAAATCTTTAGAAAATTATGGTTTATTTGAGTAACAAGAAAGATATTGAGCTATCCAACAGACTTGGCATGAAAGTAGGGAATCTTGATGATTCTAAATATCTCAGTTTACCTCTTTTCACTGGGAAGTTAAACAAAAAACTATGCTTGAACCTGGTGGATAAGGTTAAGAGGAGGTTGGATTTCTAGAAATCCAATATGCTTTCTTTGGCTGGTAGACTCAAATTGGTAAAGTCTACTCTCTCCACTATGCACTTATACTGGGTTTTCTATTTCCCAATTCCCTGCTCTGTTCTGGACAAGATTGATGAAATTTGTAGAAATTTCTTATGGGGTCAATCCGAAAAGAAACACAATCTCCATCTGGTGAAATGGGACATGGTTACGTTTCCTAAATCTGAAGGTGGTTTAGGGATTAGAAAGAGTAAGGAAGTTTTTAAAGCATGTCTTATGTTAAACACCTGGAACATAGCTAGCAAGAAAGATTCCATGTGGATAAAATGGATTAGTGAAAAATATTTCAAAAAAGAATCATACTGGAGCATTGAACCTTCAACTAACTTCTCTTGGATGTTCAATTCAGTCATTAATATGAGGGAACAGTTGCGACCTTTGTTCTCGGTTAGTATTGGATCTGGAGAAAATATTAAGACCTGGTTGGACCCATGGGTTAAAGGGAAATTTCTTCTCGACTATGTGGAGAGAAATATGATTATCAGATCTGGGATTCCTCGAGATTCAAAGCTTTCTAGTATTATTAAGAACAATCAGTGGTCTATAGCAAAATCTAGGGTGTCCAAGGTAATTCTCAGCATAATTCCAGATATCCCCATTTCTAATTCTTCAGTTGACTCCTTCTTTCTTAATGGTTCAAGAAGGGTGAAGTTAAATCTTATCTGGGAACTGATTAGAAAGGAAGATGTTGAAGATGACATCTATGATTGGATCTAGAAGTCTAAAGGGAGTATGAATAGCAAAATTCATGTGTGGAAAGCTGCTCTCAATAAATTACCCACATATGACTATGCTAGAAGAAGGGGTATATCTGTCGTTTCTATTTTCTTTCTCTGTATGAATGATTATGAGGACACTCATCATATTTGTTTTAGTTGTCAACGTACTAAAGTTTTGTGGTCTAATGCTCTCAACGACAAACATATTGATTATATTTGTGACGACCATCTGGTGAAAACAAGATTAACGAATTTAAACTAATGCGGAAGCGTTTCGTTAACATCGGAATTATTGAAAATCACAAAATTTTAAAACTTTTTGTAAAGAGAATCTATAAACTGTGAAACTCTTTTATAAAGAAACAAGATAAGTTATTTACAAACTGATTCACCATTACATCTCTGTAATATCACATCTCGAGGCATTACGCCAAAAATCTCAGATCTAGATTAAACCATCTGTTGACCTCATCTTCCTCAGTCAGTGTGAGGATCAACATGCAGGACATCTTGTGTCTATGCTTAAATAGCTTTCCAGGGTATTCTGGAAACTTTTCTATTAGAGTTACAGTGGCATTCGGTACTCTCTTCGCCATCGAGGGATTTCTTGTTTATCTCTCATCGATGCGGCATTAACAATATCATCGGGAGATTAGTGATACATCAGCCCGGCATACACATATAATGAAGGATTGAGAGATTAAATGTACATCTCACATCAATTCCCTCATTAGGACATAAGGATATTCACATCCATAACCCCCACATACTCAAAAGTATGCTCTCCAGGAGTTCCCTTAGGAAAACCTGTTTCACCATCATTTAACTTCTGACAATGATGGATCTATGGTCAGGGCTCTACATGATATCATTAAACTTTATTCTTTAAGTACATTATAGCATTCTTTTAGCATCAGGCATGTTTTCATAACATAAATCAATAAGAAAATTGTTAATAAGAAAGAGTACTAATTGTATCAAGTTCATTTCACATCTAGTTAACATTGGGATCTCAATCCCTAACCATCTCATCATTGTGATTCAGGAATATGGGTATTCAAACCCTTAGATCATCAAACACTTGTTACCAAGTAACATGTTGCCATAAGTCATTTAATAGTATGAACATAATAATAGCAATGCAGATATTTCTCATGGCTCATACAACCTATCAATCTCATATGTTACCTCTCACTAGGAAACATAGCAAATCATTACTTTCAAAGCTTATAAAGTGATTTCAATGAATATGACATCATAGCTCTTACCTGGATATGTTCACCATTTCATGAAAACCTGCATAATTTATACATTTGATAATAGGCACATTATCTCTATATCAGCACATTGCAAAACAAAGATAACCTTTCAATGCAAGGATTGTATCACTATGCTTTTACTAGGGTTAAGGTTTATTTGCAAAACAATTCCAAATCAAATATAGAACACCATAGCCGTGCTCTCTTGCACGGTCGTGCTACAGAAGATTACCATGACCGTTTTACATCACCACAGCTGGTTTCTAGGGTTAGGGTTTCCTATTCAATTCAATTAGGGTTATCCAACCCCTTTTAGCTTAAAAGGCATAGTGATTCCTCATTTCATAATTAAAGAGCTTCATGCTATAAAGCATAACCCAGAATCAGGGTTTACTATTCACATTACAATGAATTAGGATTATACCATCATCTTGTATTAGGATTACTTCTTAATGCCTCCAATTTAGGATTATGATTCATTAGCCATCATAATTAGGGTTTCATGATCTCACTATCATGGATCATACCCTAATTAGGTATTCATTCATGTTGGGAGTCCATTTCTTGATTAACATCCATATAAGAAATCTTCTCTTTCCTCTTTTTATAAGTTGATGTTTGCATCACCCTTGATTAAGCTAAGTCAATTCAACATTGACATCATGGGTCATGTCATTACTATTGTGATCATTAAGACTTACTCATTCAAAGAGTATTAATCACTCTATCTGGTCAAGGGTACCTTTGTTATAGTCATCATTGATTACATCATGTCTTAATCAACTAATCACTTGGTCCTTTAATCACATTAGGTATCCATGAGGTTTAGGTTAATCAACCACCAAACCATCTTGACCACTAAGGCATCAAACAATCTTAACCTTTTTAGACCTGAAACGGTCTTGTTGACTTTTGAAACCGTTTGGTAAAGTGCACACTCAAGACCGTTTGCCCAAGATGGGGTGAAGACCGTTTGGTCATGAAGACCGTTTGGTCAAATTTGACTTTGAAACCGCATGGACATAACCAATCTTGAAACTGCATGAGCACCAAACGGTTTGGGATCGTTTGGTCCGAAACTGTCTTGAGACCGTTTGGTCCGAAATGGTCTGGAGACCGTTTGGACTCAAACGGTCTTGAGACCGTTTGGTCCAAACCATCTCAAAACCGCAAGGACCAAAAAGTATCTCAACCACTTCAATTGAGTTAGGGTTTCCAATGTTGAACCCCTCAATTGATCATGTATTTATTAGCTACTCATCAATTGAGTTAATTAGGTCAACCCTCAATTGATTTGACACTCAATTGACCCTTAATTGATCATCAATTAGAGCTTGGATCAATTGGATTAGGGATTGGAATCGATTACCCTTCAACATGTTTCAACATGAGTCTAAATGAATTGAAACCATTGATCCATCATTCAATTTGATCATGACATAACACCAAATGGTCTTAGGATCTTTTGGATGACCTCCAAACGGTCTTGAGGACGTTTTCCCAAGTCAACACCAAAAACTAACTCAACCAATTAAGGTTTGGCTCATTGGATTGATCACTAGGTCAACAATCAATTGTACTTCAATTTGTTATCTTTAGATCTTCAACCACTTGACCATAGTCAACCCTAGACCTCCAAACGGTCTTGGGTGACCCCCAAACGGTCTTGGGATCATTTGGATATCCTCCAAATGGTATTGAGACCATTTTCCCATTATTTCATCAAAAACCAAGTCATTCAAATAAGGTTTGAACCCTAGGTTTGATCACCAAAACAGTAATTGATTATTCATCAACTTGATATCATTGGGTCCTCAATTGGTTAACCCTACTTAACCCTAGACCTACAAAAAGTCTTGGGTGATGACCAAATGGTCTTGAGACCGTTTGGGTGATCCCCAAGTAGTTTTGAAACCGTTTGGGGCACTCAACCCAAACTTCAACTTAACTCAATTATTGAAATCAGCAATTGACCCGATTAGGGTTTAGGTGGTTGATGGGATTTCAATTGGTGATTCACTTGGAATTAATTGATGATTTTTGGTAGGTAATTAGTCTACATTATTCACAACATACCTCCATATGGTCAACTCCTGGTCAACGCCCCCGAACAGTCTTGGACCATTTGCTTCTATGTGGTTTGGTTGAAACCGTTTGCATTCAAACGGTTTGAAACCGTTTGCTCCCAAACGGTTTGGGAAACCGTTTGAGCAAGGGTTGGAGACCGTTTGCTAAAGTAAATTTTTGGATAAACATAGGAATTAACTTCATCATCTTCTACCTCAAGACCATGGGCTGTTCTTCATGGAATTGCTAGCAAGAACACAAAAGTAGCAAAGGAAGAAGAATAACTAATGATTTTTCATGGAGATGAAGATGCATAAACAAAGTTCAAGTTTTAAAGTTATAAAACCCACCTCTAGGACTGATCCAGAGCTCCAAGCTTCGTAGCTTTAATGGCAGTTTGAGATCCAGTAGTTGTCCAAGGTCCGTTCTTCAAGTTTTGGTTGGAGAAGATGGTAGAAAGAAGAATCGTGTGAAAAACACCAATAAACCAACCTTGTTTTATGGTTCCCACCATGAATTCGATGTAGATGGTGATCAAAGCTTACCAAACTAGCTTGGTCATCCTTCCTATTGTCCAGAGCTCCTTCTTGGTCAGCCAAAGCAGGGTTGAGAAGAAAAGAACTAAGGGAAATGATCCCTTGTTTATTTGGAAAGATTGCTTATATATTTATGGGTCTTTTCAAAGCAAAAGGAAAAAGGATAGTTATTTCCTTTTTATTTCCCAAACATATCCACTAAGGCTTGCTCCATCCTTGGCCACATTTTCCACTTACTAAACTCATGCAAACTCCTCCATTATCCAAGGTTTAAAGAAAAGAAACCAAACATCTTAATAAGTTGTATATATATAAAAGGGCCATTTGCTTAAATTTTTATTATTTCAATATCAAGATTATCTCTCCTCCTTGATCATTCAAATGAGGCACCCTTCTCATTTTCTTTGCTCTACTTGATGCCAAGAAACATGAGAGATACTCTAGAGGATACATTTTACATGTTGGACCCTAGGTTTTGGGTAATTTTGCACATTACACCAAAACTAGGTTTTAAAGCACAAGGATTGCTCTACAAGCTATACCTTGGTGCCCAAGCTTGTGGAATCCATACCACCACATCATATTCATTCTTATGATGTCTCATAATCAGTGGAACATTTTGACATGTGCAATTTACAATTTAACCCCTCAACTTGGTTAATTTGCACTTTAGTCCATTATTTAACAAAATAATGTTTCAACATTATGCAAAAGGACTGAAAATGAAACATAAGTTCCTCAGGAGCCTTAATTACATTTCAAATGATAAACACAAGAATCTAATCACTTAATTAAGCAAAATACCTAGGTTTAGTTCATAACCCAGGTCAGGGATGTTACAAATTATCCACCCCTTACAAGGATTTCGTCCCCGAAATTATCTACAAAACATATTAAGAGAAAATAGTAGGATATTTCCTCCTCATCTCTTCCTCTAGTTCCCACGTGGCTTCCTCAATACCACAGTGATTCCAGAGGACTTTTACAAGACTTATGTCTTTCTTTCTTAACTTTTTAATTCTCTTATCAAGGATCAACACAGGTCCTTCAACATAGGATATATCATCATTCCATTTTACTTACATAGGTTGCAGAACTGATTCTGTATCAGGATGACATTTCCTTAACATGGAAATGTGGAACACTGGATGTAACTTCTGCAACTCTGATGGTTAGCTTATAAGCTACCTTTCCAATCCGTTCAATGATTGGATAAGGCCCCATAAACCTAGGAGCTAACTTTCCTTTCCTTCCAAATCTAAGAACTCCTTTCCAGGGTGAAACCTTGAGGTACACCTTGTCTCCAACATGGAATTCTAAAGGTCTACGACGTTTATCAACATAAGATTTCTATCTATCCTATGCAGTCTTCAACTGTTGTTGTATTATTTTAATCTTCTCAGTGGTCTGCTGCACAAGATCGGGACCTAAAAGTTGATATTCACCGGTTTCATACCAACATAAGGGAGATCTACAACGTCTACCATACAAAGCTTCATAAGGTGCCATTTCAATGCAATGTTGATAGCTATTGTTGTAGGAAAACTCAATCAAACTTAGGTGCAGATCCCAATTTCCTATGAACTGAAGAACACATGCTCTAAGCAAGTCTTCCAAATTCTGTATAGTCCTTTCTGATTGTCCATCAGTCTGTGGATGAAAGGCTATATTAAACCTTAACGGTTTGCCTAAGGCTTTATGAAGTCTCTCCCAAAAATGACTTGTAAATTGGGGACCTTTGTCAGAAACAATGATAACTGGGACTCCATGCAGTCGTTCTATCTCATCTACATACAACTGTGCCATCTTCTCTGCAGAATAGGTTGTTTTGACAGGTAAGAAATGTGTTCTCTTTTTCAACCTATCAACTATTACCCAGATGGAATCATGACCTTTGGCTGTTCTAGGTAAACCAACCACAAAATCCATGGTCATATGATCCCACTTCCATTGTGGTATGGGTAAAGGTTGCATTGTTCCTGCAGGCTTCTGGTGTTCAGCTTTAACTTGCTGACATATAGGACACCGCATAACAAACTCAGCAACGTCCTTCTTCAAACCAGGCCACCAATACATATCTTTCAAGTTTCAATACATCTTGGTGCTCCCTGGATGCATAGCATACATTGAAGAATGAGCTTCTTCCAGGACTAACTTCCTCAAGTTATCCACATCTGGTACTATCATCCTACCATGATAACAAGCTACTTGATCATATGAGTCATGGAAACCATCTCGTTTCTCACTACCATACTCTGATCTAATCTGTTGAACTACTACAACAACTTGTTGTGCTTCCTTAATCTGTTGTCTCAGAGTAGGTTTTATATGCATCTCAGCTAACAACCTTGATAACAATGATACTCTCAACTGTACATTGTCTTGTCTTAAAGAGATAAGCATATCCCTTCTAGAACATACCAAGGAATTCAGTTGTGCTCTATTTAGGGCTGGTGTTGCTGATTTCCTACTTTAAGCATCAACAACTACATTGGCCTTCCCTGGATGGTAATCGATTGTACAATCATAGTCCTTGATTAACTCCATCCAGCAGCGTTGCCTCATGTTAAGCTCATGCTGAGAGAAGATATACTTTAGGTTTTTGTGGTCTGTGAGAATCTGGAATGTCTCTCCATAAAGATAATGTCTCCAGATCTTCAAGGCATGGACAACGGCAGCTAGTTCTAGATCGTGTGTCGGATAATTCTTCTCGTGTTTCTTAAGCTGTCGAGAAGTAAAAGAAATCACTTGTTTATCCTGCATTAACACACATCCTAGTCCATTCTTAGAGGCATCACAGAAAACTATATACCCTTTCCCTTGCTCAGGTAATACCAACACTGGTGCACTAGTCAACCTCTCTTTCAACAGCTGGAATGATTGCTGACACTTGTCATTCCAGGAAAAAGGAACATCCTTCCTGGTCAACTTGGTTAAGGGTAAGGCTATAGAACTGAAGTTCTTAATGAATCTTTTGTAATAGGCTGCTAACCCTAAGAAACTGTGAATCTCCGTCGGTGTCTTCAGTTGTTCCCATTGCAGGACAGATTCTACCTTTTTAGGGTCAACACGAATACCTAAAGCAAATATTACGTGTCCAAGAAAAGAAACTTCTGGTAACCAAAACTCACACTTGCTAAACTTAGCATATAACTTATGCTCTCTTAGCAAAGTTAGAGCCTGACGAAGATGATGCTCATGTTGTTGGGCATCTCTATTGTAGATCAAGATGTCATCTATGAAGAGGACTACACACTGATCGAGAAAAGGTCAAAAGATTCTATTCATGAGTTCCATAAATGCAGCTGGTGCATTAGTTAGTCCAAACGACATAACTGTGAACTCATAGTGACCATACCTTGTCCTGAAGGCAGACTTAGGTATGTCACCCTCCTTAATACACAACTGATGGTATCCCGACCTCAAATCTATCTTTGAGAAGATTGTTGCACCATGCAACTGGTCAAAGAGATCATCAATCCTTGGTAAAGGATACTTATTCTTTATCATTACTTCATTTAACTGCCTGTAATCAATGCACAATCACATTGACCCATCCTTCTTTTTAACAAAGAGGACCAGAGCACCCCAGGGTGAAGTACTCGGTCAGATGAAACCCTTCTCAAGAAACTCTTGCAACTGTTTCTTGAGTTATTCCATCTCAGAAGGTGCCATTCTATACGGTGTTTGTGCTATAGGTTGCGTGTTCAAGATTAGATTAATTTCAAAATCAATCTCTCGAGGTGGAGGTACACTTGGAAGTTCTTCAGGAAATACATCTTCAAATTCCCTGACTACAGGAACTTCAGTAGGGTTAGGAATCTCCATGGTAGTATCTACCACATGGGCCAAGAATGCATAACATCCTTGCCTCATCAGCTTCTCAGCAACCATAGACGACACCAAACAAGTTGGAAGAATCTTCCTATCTCCTTGAAAGATCCATGTGTCACTTTCATCTGTGAACACAGCTTGCTTGGACTCACAATCCAAGACAACCTTATACCTTTCTAAGGTATCCATCCCAAGGATTACATCGAATCCATGCATCTCAAGTGGTATAAGATCCACTTGAATGTGATGTTCAGAAAAGAAAAGAATGCAGGGAGAACGTATCTCCTGCAACACAGTAGATCCCATCAACGGAATTTCTAGCAATAAACTATCTGTTCTATGTCTTATATTCAGGTTGCAGTCAAGAATCACTCTTCGAGTGATAAAGGAGTGCATAGCACTCGGATCAATTAAAACAGATACAACGCAAGATATAGGCATATCAGAATTAAACAACTTCATCTGACCTGCCACAACCTGAGGGTTGATCACTGCCTCAGGTGGATTCATCGCATAAAATCTCACTGTTGTCTGTGGTTGATTTGGTGCTTGATGACTAGGTGTCGATGATCCAGCTTGGGACGCTTGTCCACGTCCTCTAGCTCCTCCTGGAAACTGCCTCCTTTGATAACCTTGCTGACTTTGCCTTTGAGGTTGAGTTACACTCGCTTCTCTAGCTCTACAATCCTTCATCAAATGTCCCATATTTCGACATATGTAACAGCTTCTGTTCAGTTGTTGTGGTCTGGGTGGTCCTGTAACCGACATAGATGTTGAACTGCGAGCTCCTTCTAGTGGTAGGCTTTGTCCTCTACCCCTATTCGACGTCCATTTTGTCTGGGTACTGAATCTAAGTGGTGGTGTAGGTACAAAGAACCTAGGTTTCTTAAAATCTTTAGATGAGGATCCTTGGAACTGGGGATACATCTTCTTGTTCTTGGTCTGTCGCTTTTCTAACACATACCTCTCTATCCTCCTGACTGACTCCACAAAGGTAGCAAACCTTTCCCTATTCTCCAGAGCAAGCACAGGGGTGGTCAACTCAACGTTTAGCCCTTTCTCAAAATGTCTAATCCTTTCTTCATCTGTAGCTGCCATATGTGGACAGAACCACAACAGCTCCATGAACTTAGCCTCGTATTCGCTAATGTTCATAGGTCCCTGCCTTAACCTCTCAAACTGAGAGATTTTCTCATTCAAGAACATCTTAGGAAAGTATCTGTTGACAAATTCTCATCGGAAAACTTCCCATTCGATCTCCACACCTACCCTTTTCTGTTCTTCCATGGTCCACCAATGACCAGCACTCCCCTTGACAAGATACACAACATGTCTAACCTTCTCAGCTTCTGGGATGTTCAGGATTCTAAAGGCCTTCTCTAGTTCAGTTAGCCACAAGTCAACATCTGTTGGGTCAGCTATTCCCGCATACTCTGTGGCTCCAACCCGACGTAGTCGTTCAAACGTCTTGTCAGATCCTTATCCTTCTGGATGGGTAGGTGCCCTAGGTACAGGTATATGCATCCTATCAGTCATATGTGTCATGGCAGTCATGAACTTCCTGAACATGGCTTGGAAGGCTGGGTTCCCCATTTCAGCTGGACTGAACTGGGGTGGTTCAGGCACATGTTCCTCCCTTTCCTGGTCTCTTGCACCTTCTCTAGGTGCAGCAACACTACTCTCAGCAATGTGTTCCTCGTGTGATCCAGACATCTTTAGTTTTCTCTTCTCCTCCTAAATGAGTAGAAGACACTATCAGATATACTGGAAGACACTAGAACAAACTCTATAACCTAAGTCCTATGTCTCTGTAGACTCAACGAACCTAGAGCTCTAATACCACTAAATTGTGACGACCGTCTCGCGAAAACAAGATTAACGAATTTAAACTAATGCGGAAGCATTTCGTTAGCAGCGGAATTATTGAAAATCACAAAATTTTAAAACTTTTTTGTAAAGAGAATCTACAAACTGTGAAACTCTTTTATAAAGAAACAAGATAAGTTATTTACAAACTGATTCACCATTACATCTCTGTAATATCACATCTTGAGGTATTATGCCAAAAATCTCAGATCTAGATTAAACCATCTATTGACTCCTGGGACCTGAAAGTACAGAGACGACACATAGGACATTCTATATACAAGACTTGACAAACAGTGTCTCCACCTGAAGATCACTTCTGTCCCGGATGTTGTTGTTTCTGCTCTTGTTGCTCACCCACTGAAGGGTTTCTTCATCCTCGACGTCTACCTAAAAAGTTGAATCTCACGAGGGTGAGACAATTGAATAATTGTCCCAGAGAGAGTTATAAATTTTCTCCAGAAGCATTGTTATTGCAAAGATTAAGATAATAATGAGCAGCAGAACTATAATTATTTAATAGCAGGCAATTCATTGATTAAACTAAGTAGAGCAGCATTCCCTAAGCAATCATTTCAATTATAACTTGATTGAATGACAAGACTTGTATCAATAAAGAATATGAAGAACATGTATACTAGTTATTCAACTAGAACACTATAAACAATGTATCATCAATCATTGTTTCCCGTAGTTCAACCTAAACAATTAAGCTATACGGTTGATTACATTTTTCAAACACATTTATGCCCTGAGGAGATGAGGTATACCACTCATTCTCCAACTGACCATTACTAAATCACAATCGATACCATACATAGGTCATCAGAAGAGCCATATTTCTATGACCTCATCTTCCTCAGTCAGTGTGAGGATCAACATGCAGGACATCTTGTGTCTCTGTTTAAATAGATTTCCAGAGTATTCTGGCAACTTCGCTATTAGAGTTATAGTGGCATGCTGTACTCTCTTCGCCATCGAGGGATTTATTGTTTATCTCTCATCGATGCGGCATTAACAACATCATCGGGAGATTAGTGATACATCATCTTGGCATACACATATAATGAAGGATTGAGAGATTAAATGTACATCTCACATCAATTCCCTCATTAGGATGTAAGGATATTCACATCCATAACCCCCACATACTCAAAAGTATGCTCTCCAGGAGTTCCCTTAGGAAAACCTATTTCACCATCATTTAACTTCTAACAATGATGGATCTATGGTCAGGGCTCTACATGATATCATTAAACTTGATTATTTAAGTACATTATAGCATTCTTTTAGCATCCGGCATGTTTTCATAACATAAACCAATAAGACAATTGTTATTAAGAAAGAGTACTAATTGTATCAAGTTCATTTCACATCTAATTAACATTGGGATATCAATTCCTAACCATCTCATCATTGTGATTTAGGAATATGGGTATTCAAACCCTTAGATCATCAAACACTTGTTACCAAGTAACATGTTGCCATTAAGTCATTTAACAGTATGAACAGAATAATAGTAATGCAAATATTTCTCATGGCTCATACAACCTATCAATCTCATATGTTACCTCTCACTAGGAAACATAACAAATCATTACTTTCAAAGATTATAAAGTGCTTTCAATGAATATGACATCATAGCTCTTACCTGGCTATCTTCACCATTTCATGAAGACCTGCATAATTCATACATTTGATAATAGGCACATTATCTCTATATCAGCACATTACAAAACAAAGATAACCTTACAATTCAAGGATTGTATCACTATGCTTTTACTAGGGTTAAGGTTTATTTCCAAAACAATTCCAAATCAAATATAGAACACCACGGCCGTGCTCTCTTGCACGGTCGTGCTACAGAAGATTACCATGACCATTTTACATCACCACAGCTGGTTTCTAGGGTTAGGGTTTCCTATTCAATTCAATTAGGGTTATCCAACCCCTTTTAGCTTAAAAGGCATAGTGATTCCTCATTTCATAATTAAAGAGCTTCATGCTATAAAGAATAACCTAGAATTAGGGTTTACTATTCACATTACAATGAATTAGGATTATACCATCATCTTGTATTAGGATTACTTCCATTAATGCCTTCTATTTAGGATTATGATTCATTAGCCATCATAATTAGGGTTTCATGATCTCACTATCATGGATCATACACTAATTAGGTATTCATTCATGTTGGGAGTCCATTTCTTGATTAACATCCATATAAGAAATCTTCTCTTTCCTCTTTCTATAAGTTGATGTTTGCATCACCCTTGATTAATATAAGTCAATTCAACATTGACATCATGGGTCATGTCATTACTATTGTGATCATTAAGACTTACTCATTCAAAGAGTATTAATCATTCTATCCCGTCAAGGGTACCTTTGTTATAGTCATCATTGATTACATCATGTCTTAATCAACTAATCACTTGGTCCTTTAATCACATTAGGTATCCATCATGTCTTAATCAACCACCAAACCATCTTTACCACTAAGGCATCAAACAATCTTAACCTTTTTAGACCTCAAACGGTCTTGTTGACTTTTGAAACCGTTTGGTAAAGTGCACACTCAAGACCGTTTGCAAAAGATGGGGTGAAGACCGTTTGGTCATGAAGACCGTTTGGTCAAATTTGACTTTGAAACCGCATGGACATAACCAATCTTGAAACCGCATGAGAACCAAACAGTTTGGGATCGTTTGGACCCAAACGGTCTTGAGACCATTTGGTCGAAACCATCTCAAAACTGCAAGGACCAAAAAGTATCTCAACCACTTCAATTGAGTTAGGGTTTCCAATGTTGAACCCCTCAATCGATCATGTATTTATTAGCTACTCATCAATTGAGTTAATTAGGTCAACACTAAAATAATTTGACACTCAATTGACCCTCAATTGATCATCAATTAGGGCTTGGATCAATTGGATTAGGGATTGGAATCGATTACCCTTCAACATGTTTCAACATGAGTCTAAATGAATTGAAACCATTGATCCATCATTCAATTTGATCATGACCTAACCCCAAACGGTATTGGGATCATTTAGATGACCTCCAAATGGTCTTGAGGCCTTTTTCCCAAGTCAACACCAAAAACTAACTCTACTAATTAAGGTTTGGCTCATTGGATTGATCACTAGGTCAATAATCAATTGTACTTCAATTTGTTATCTTTAGATCTTCAACCACTTGACCATAGTCAACCCTAGACCTCCAAACGGTCTTGGGTGACCCCCAAACGGTCTTGGGATCATTTGGATATCCTCCAAACTGTCTTGAGACCATTATCCCATTATTTCATCAAAAACCAAGTCATTCAAATAAGGTTTGAACCCTAGGTTTGATCACCAAAACAACAATTGATTATTCATCAACTTGATATCATTGGGTCCTCAATTGGTTAACCCTACTTAACTCTAGACCTCCAAATGGTCTTGGGTGATCACCAAACGATCTTGAGACCGTTTGGGTGATCCCCAAATGGTTTTGAAACCGTTTGGGTCACTCAACCCAAACTTCAACTTAACTCAATTATTGAAATCAACAATTGACCCGATTAGGGTTTAGGTGGTTGATGGGCCTTCAATTGGTGATTCACTTGGAATTAATTGATGAATTTTGGTAGGTAATTAGTCTACATTATTCACAACAGACCTCCAAATGGTAAATGCCCCCAAACAGTCTTGGACTGTTTGCTTCTATGCAGTTTGGTTGGAACTGTTTGCATTCAAACAATTTGAAACCGTTTGCTCCCAAACGGTTTGGGAAACCATTTGAGCAAGGGTTGGAGATCGTTTGCTAAAGTAAATTTTCCGATAAACATAGTAATTAACATCATCATCTTATACCTCAATAACAGGGGCTGTTCTTCATGGAATTTCTAGCAAGAACACAAAAGTAACAGAGGAAGAAGAATAACTAATGATTTTTCATGGAGATGAAGATGCATAAACAAAGCTCAAGGTTTAGAGTTATAAAACCCGCCTCTAGAACTGATCCAGAGCTCCAAGCTGCATATCTTTAATGGCGGTTTGAGCTCCAATAGTTGTCCAAGGTCCGTTCTTCAAGTTTTGGTTGGAGAAGATGGCTAGAAAGAAGAACTGTGTGAAAAACACCAATAAACCAACCATGTTTTATGGTTCCCACCATGAATTCTAGGTAGATGGTGATCAAAGCTTACCAAACTAGCTTGTTCGTCCTTCCTCTGGTCCATAGCTCCTTCTTGGTCAGCCGAAGTAGGGTTGAGAAGAAAAGAACTAAGGGAAACGATCCCATGTTTATTTGGAAAGATTGCTTATATATTTATGGGTCTTTTCAAAGCAAAAGGAAAAAGGATAGTTATTTCCTTTTTATTTCCCAAACATATACACTAAGGCTTGCTCCATCCTTGGACACGTTTTCCACTTACTAAACTCATGCAAACTCCTCCATTATCCAAGGTTTAAAGAAAACAAACCAAACATATTAATAAGTTGTATATATATAAAAGGGCCATTTGCTTAAATTTTGATTATTTCAATATCAAGATTATCTCTCCTCCTTGATCATTCAAATGAGGCGCCCTTCTCATTTTCTTTTCTCTACTTGATGACAAGAAATATGAGAGATACTCTAGAGGATACATTTTACATGTTGGACCCTAGGTTTTGGGTAATTTTGCACATTACAACAAAACTAGGTTTTAAAGCACAAGGATTGCTCTACAAGCTATATCTTGGTGCCCAAGCTTGTGGAATCCATACCACCACATCATATTCATTCTTATGATGTCTCATCATTATAGGAACATCTTGACATGTGTAGTTTACAAGTTAACCCCTCAACTTGGTTAATTTGCACTTTAGTCCATTATTTAACAAAACAATGTTTCAACATTATGCAAAAGGACTGAAAATGAAACATAAGTTCCTCAGGAGCCTTAATTATATTTCAAAGGATAAACACAAACATATAATCACTTAATTAGGCAAAACACCTAGGGTTAGTTCATAACCCAGGTCAGGGATGTTACAATATTCCTCACAATTAGAGTGAGATTTCAAATCACAATTCAATCTCAGCCAGGACTATAATTCCTTTCATTCTTTATCATGTCTAGATGGAGAGGAATAGGAGAGTCCACGACAACAAGTTTATTTCCTCTAGCCAAATCTATAAGTTGATAGTGAATGATTTTGATATGATGAAATAACTCTGTGAGGTCTTTGTTGGTTGATAATGGTGGTAGGTTGAACCTCCATCTTTGGATGTCGAGATCCATCATTCCTGGCCTCTTCCTGTTCTAGGGGATAGCTAGATCTATGTACCGTTGCCTTGTTGAAGATGAAGGTTTTCTTTATGTTCATGTTTTCTACTCCTTCTGCTTTGGTAGTTGGCAAGGTTTTGGTTTTGTTGAAGGTCCATCTATGGCTTCTGTTCTACTGGGTCTTTTGAGCCTTATCGGGTGACATTATGACATCTGATGCTGGTTGTGCTGAGTGTTTTCTTTGTTGGCTCATTGGATTTTTTATGGTGGTTGCTCCCCTTCTTTTTGGTGTTGTTGTTGTTTGGTACTTGTGGTGATGGAGGCCGGGTTGTTGGTTGTTGGTGGTGTTCACTTATCATATCTGTACTTGTGTGAAAGGTGTTGGGGTTGAGCTGCTAGCTATCTGTGGTCCCCTGTGGTTGGTGATGCTCCAGTTGGGTGTTCTCTATTGAGTGTTCGTGTTGTGATGGTTATGTGATGGTTGAGTACCCTTTTATGGGTGCCAATGCTCCCCTCTCACTGATGCATTTAACAGTTTGCTGTTTTTAGACCTAGTTCTGTTATGCTTGCAGGTAGTTCTACTGGTTGGTTCTTTTCTCTAGTGGTTGAAGCATCGTGGTTGGGTTTTCTCCACTCTCACTTATTCATGTAGTGATGGTCGATTTTCTGATGCCAGTGTTGGAGGTTTCCTCTAGTTCCTTTTCTTTCTTTGGGTTTCTTTTCTCCCCTCTCATAGCTGGTTTTATAGATGTGATGGTTGAGTTTTTTGGTTGCTTCTCTGCTGACTGATCTGGCAATGGATGACAAGGGTGTTTTCTTGGTTTGGTTCTGCTGGCTTGCTCCCCTCTCATTTCTCTATGCAGTGATGGTCGAGTGTTTGTTGATTCCCTGTAATGGTTGAAGTTCTTCTGGCTTCTCTTTTGGGTCTTATGCTCCCCTCTCATAGCTGGTTTGATAGTTGTGATGGTTGAGTTTGTGTCTGCTGCTCAGATGGCGGATCTGGCGATTTGACAAGGGTGTCTGTCTTGGTTTAGTTTATGGAGGCATGGTTTTCTTAGAAGTTGATGATGAAAGTTTGTTTGAGGAGGTTTTGTATGATGCCTCTTGCTTGTCTCCCTTTGTTGACTTTGGTGTTAAAGTTCTTTGTGCCTTGTTGCTGTTCCGCTTGAGCCTGGTGGTAACTGCTGGATCACTTTGTTGAGAGAGCTATCTAAAGTATACTGATGGTCTCTGTGTTCTTTCTTTTTTAGGCTATACCATTATTCTTTTCTTCTTTGGAAATAGCATTTGTAAAAATACATCCCTTCTCTTTTTTACCATCTTCAATTTTGAAGTTGGAAAGCATTGTACAGAAACTAAGAGAAAATTACAAAAAAAAGCAACATGAGTTTTTGATTGACCAAAAAATATATTGGATAATGGCTATGCAAGAAGAACTAACTAAATTTACAAAAAATAATGTATGGGACTTAGTTCCTAAACCACATGATAAAACCATTATTGGAACTAAGTGTGTTTTTTGTAACAAACTTAATGAAGCAGGGGAAGTAGTTAGAAACAAAGCTAGGTTGGTAGTTCAAGGTTATAATTAAGAAGAAGGAATAGATTTTGATAAAACTTATGCTCCCATGGCTAGACTTGAGGCTATTAGAAAGTTATTATCTCTAACAGCTCACAAAGATATCAAACTATTCCAAATGGATGTAAAACGTGCCTTCCTAAATGGAATTATAGAAGAGGATGTATATGTTGCTCAACCACCTGGCTTTGAGATTCTTGATAAAATTGACCATGTATATAAACTTAAGAAAGATCTATATGGTCTTAAACAAGCACCACATAATTGGTATGAATGACTTAAAAATTACGTATTTGATAATGGCTTTTTGATTGGAATATCATATTCTACACTATTTTTAAAACTTATGAATTAGATTTTCTTATTAATCAAATATATGATAATGACATCATTTTTTGAGCTTCAAATGATTCTTTATGTAATCAATTTAGTGATATTATGCAAAAAGAGTTTGAAATGAGTCTCATGGTGGAATTAACATTTTTTCTTGGTTTTCAAATAAAACAAATGACTGCCAAAAATTTTCTAAGCCAAGAGAAATGCACCAAAGAACTCTTAAAATGATTTGGCATGGAAAATTGCAAACATGCTACCACTACCATAGATACCTCTGCCAAAATTGACAAGGATGAAGATGATGAACCCATTGATGATTCCTTGTATAGGACCATGATTGGTAGTTTGCTATATATGACCACTTCTAGACTGGATATCATGTTCTCCATTGGGCTTTGTGCTGGATTTCAATCAAAACAAATGCATTCTCATTTTCAAGTTGTTAATAGGATTTTCAGATATCTTGCTAGTACTATCGACTATGGTTTATGGTATCCTAAGGGACAATCACTAGACCTAAAATCTTACACCGATGTCGATTGTGCTAGTTGTCGCCTTGATCGCAAGAGTACAAGTGGTGGTTGCTCCTTACGAGGAAGAGCCTTAGTATATTGGTTTAGTAAGAAACAAAATACTATTGCCCCATCAATTACTAAAGCCGAATATGTGGTTGTGGGATCATGTTGTGCTCAAGTACTCTATATGCAACAAGTTTTGAATGATTATGGTTTTGCATTCTCTTCTACACCAATTTTTTGTGATAATACTAGTGTTATAAACTTGGCCCATAATCTTATTTTACATAGTCGTGCCAAGCATATTGAAATCAGACATCATTTCTTAAGAGATCATATTCCTAAATGTAATATATCTCTCCATCATGTTTATATTGAAGAGCAATTAGCAGATATCTTTACCAAACCTCTTCCTCTTGATCAATTTCAATATATTAGAAAGAGGTTACTAATTACTCCCTTAGAAGATGTATTCTTTGATATATGTGCTCAAAGCTCTAATTGAATTTCATGTTATTTTTATCTCATAAGATTCTAGTAATGTTTCTTTTATTAGTCACAATAATTTATTATCATGCACAAGTACATAAACAAGCTCAAAATAATTCATCAAAACTACTCACAGACCCTTGTTCAGTCGAAATATGCTGGACCGAGATGATTTTTGATCAACAAAATTCTTGACCTAGTTCCATTTGGTGGAACCCTTGGCCGACAAGGTGTTTTTGAACCGATTTTCCTTTAAAAATTTTGCAAACCGATTTTTTTTGCAAAAAGGCCTCTCGTTCGAGCAAATTTTTGACCGAATCCTCCAACTAACGGTCACTTTTTCAAATTACAATGGTCGATTGAACTAGCTTTTATGAGGAGCATCAGAAGAAAGCCATTGGACTCTCAGTCAATGAAAAGGTCAACCAAACATGTCACTGATTTGCTATAAAAAGGACCCCAATCCGCCCATTCTACTCACACTTCACTTGCTCTCTTATCCACCTCCTCTCTAGTGATATTTATAGCTATTTCTTCAGCAATACTCTTGTACTATCATCCCTAGTTCTTCTTACACCTCCACTTGTTCAAGATGGCCTCATCTTTGGTGCACGGCAGGAAGAATCAAGTAGTAGTGAGGAAGGGAAGACAAGTCACTCCATCCTTGAGCGTCATCAACGACATCACCTTCAATGATGTTGCTGTTGGAGAACACTACCTCAAGCTCAACTCAAAGAACCCTCTTCCTTGATGCCCGGTGGAAACCAATGACTACATCACACCCCATTACCTCCCCGAGCTCTTTAAGGTGCAAAAGTTGACGGAGTTTCTTGAAACATCCTTCCGTTTCTGGTCCACCCAATCCATAAATGAGTTCTACGCTAATCTTACTAGGAACTCCAATAACACCTTCTCTTTCACTTCCATGGTTGACGGGTTAGGCTTCTATTTTTCTTAAAAGGAGATTCTCAAAATTTTAGATATAAATGAGGAGGAATATGGAGGTTTCATAGACTTAACCACTGGGAATCCTTTATCCAAACTCTCCACAAATGATAACACCATTAGCTTAGGAGATGTTAAAAGAGCCATTTTCCTTCCTAACACTTCGTGTCATGAGAATAGGGGAACCTACTATGCAACATTTCTCACCCCTGAAGATCTGGTAGTAAAACTCATTATCTCCCACAACATCTACCCTAGAGCAAACAAAACTGAAATCCCACAATTTAGGATGTATCTAATCTATGCCATCCTAGAGAATATTACAGTCAATTTCATTCACATTATCCTATCCAACATGTTTGAATTCACTGGAAATCCTCCCTATGCTAATTTTGTGTGTCAAATCATTCATTTTTTCCTAGAAAAAAACCTAGAGGATCTCAACTACAAGTGTGATAGGCATCCTCAAAAACTCACCAAGAACATTGTAGATAAGATGGGCCTTGAATTTGGACACAAGAGGGCTAGGACCAAAGGAGAGACATCCACTGAAGCCAATCCTCCACCTCCTACTCCTCCTAGATAATCCATAGAAAATCTAGCCAATGGTGTGTGTTATCTCAAAGGGGCTACCTTTCACCTTGGGAGACAATTAGATACAACCATCATGCCATGATCTATCTTAACAAATAATAGAAGCCTTGTCTCCCAATCTTCCCTATGCATACCAATATACACTCTATCCTAGGAGTCTCTACCCTTTTAACCCTTCAATTAAATACACCCAAATCCCACAGCCACCTTCACATGATATTTCCCATACTCAATACTCACCCATGCAACTCCAGGACATTAGGGTGCCTATATTTCAGGAGGCATATGCTCTTACAAAGACAGGTGCACTTGATTGGCAAACACTTGTCAAGTACTATGGTGATGCTCCATTTCTTGGGAAAGATCCTGAGGTTGATGTGATCTTGCAATCCTTCAAGTGATGTTATCCTATACAGTGAGTAGTACTACTTATGTAATCATTTCTAGTGGAGTTTATGATGTTATCTTATGTTGCTATCAATGTAAAATTGCTTGTCTGTGTTCACTTGATCATGTTAGTAAAATTTGTCTTGTGACTTTCATTGGACATTTTCTATCACTTTGTTTTGCATCTTATGTATCATACTGAGGGAGAGTATCTCATTTAGGGTGAGTAAAATGTTTATATGTATATCTTTTTGAAAAGACAAAAGGGGGAGAAATAGTATAAAATAAATAAATGAGTTTCATACTCTCTTGGGTTAACATAAATCGATGCTATATTCCTTAAGAGATGGATACTATGTTCCATATCTCTTTGGGAATAATTAGCAACACTTTATGAAAACAAGAGAATATTCTCATTATAGGTGAATCTCAGCTATGAAACTCATCTTATTTAAATTATCTTGATTATATTTTAGAAATGTTTGTCATCTTCAAAAGGGGGGAGATTGTTGGCGAAATTGGACATTAATATACCCTTTCTTTTGATGATCAAAAACATTTCATTCTTGTGGATACTTGAGTATTTTAGGGTTCAAATAAATAAGGAAATTCAACCAAGTAGGAAGATGAGGATAAATGCAAATTAAAGATCAAATGCGCTCAAGTGTATAAATGTTCATGATTGTACTCAAATGCAAACACTTGTACAAAAATATAATTTACAAGTGTTGATTCAATGTCTAAATTGACCAAACCCTTGTTTTGATGATGATGAAACCATTCCAATTGATTGTGTCTAATGTCTCTACTTGAGTGATTTCATATTAGGTATAGACACACTCCAAATGCCCTAACTTGTGCATCTCAACTTGGAGAAAAGACAAGTCAAAGTCAATACAAGTGCACATTTTTATAATATGATGTCAATCCATTAAAATCATGTTGTAAATCACTTGTAATGACTGTATGACTTGTAATTAAGTTTGGAAAAAATCAAGAGCATTTAGATCGAATGTTTAAGCACTCAAAAGCCATTTTCTAAAATTCACATCATGTTGTTCATTGATCGAGTTGCAAACTCGACCGATCCTAATTGGATATTGAAAATGACTTTTGATCGGTCGAGTTTTCACCTCACAGAACTCGACCGATCCCTCTACTGACCAAAATTGATATAAATGAATCAGTCGAGTTACCCCAGGACAAACTCGACCGATGGCCTAAATTGGTCTTGTCTTTTAGTGGGATCGGTCGAGTTACCTTTATAGAAACTCGCCCAATTGCACTGTACAAAAAAGTGCAGAAAAGTATTTCTAGCCATTGTGGAGTTACAAAAAGTGAAAATATATCTGATGCAAGCCACAAAATGGCTAGTTTTCATTCTTAAGTGTTCCCAAAGGCTAAGAGGCATCCCCAGCTATAAATTGGACCTCTTGGGCTTCATTCCAAGGTTGAGAATTCAATACAAAACTCTATGTGAGGTTCCTATTCTATAGTTGAGTGCTTCCTACATCCTCCTCTCTCTCTCTCTAAGCTTAATCACTTACTACATTCATTAGAGTGAGTAGGAAATTTGTAAGAGACCTAGTCCTACATGTATATCTTGTGAGGCTTTCACTTCCACCACCTCCCTATCTCTCTTTTCAACCATGAAGATGAAGGTTCTCTCTCTTGGCTAAGAGAGGTGAAGAAGAACAAGGGAAGGCATCCCTTAGTGAAGATCAAGGTTAAAGACTTCGAGCAAGAGTGGGTAAGACCTTGGTGTAGGAAGAAGACTCCTTGCTCAAGTGGGTAAGACCTTGGTGGAAGCTTCTCCGAGTGAAGGTGAAGTCAAAGGTTGAAGATCCAAGAAGAGTGGGTAATCCCTTGAAGGCTGAAGACTTATGCAAGAGTAGGTAAGTCATTGGAAAAAGGCAAAATACTCTTGCAAAGTGGGTAAGTCCTTGGTAAGGTTAAAAAATCTTTGTATTGGATAGGCAATTCCTTTGGTTTTTAATGTATTGTAAGGCTTATGAATGAATATAAGAGTGCAATGGTTAAGAAATCCTATAGGTTGACCTCTCTAGGTAAGTGGACTAACATACTTCCAGTTTGAAGTATGGAACCACTCTAAATAGCTTGTCACTTTGTGTATGTTCAATCTCTCTCCCCCTGGTTATGCATGTTTGAGTTGCACTCAAATTTCCTATTTAGAAACCTTATCTTGTGATATATCTTGAAGGTCTAATGAATTTTGTTTAAGTGCATTCAGCTCTATTCACCCCCCTATAGCATCTACTCACCCATCTAAGATCCAACAACAAGTACTTAGATATCATATAAATCAAGTGTTAGATCTTCCCTGCTCACTTATAACCCTTAGATAGGTTTCCCCCAAAGTTAGAGTCACCAACACACATTGAAACACACACTTAGCATGTGATTCAAAAGTCTAGAAGAGGGACACCCTCGGTCGAAGAACTTGTCGACCGAGACACTCTCGGTCAAATCTCTTATTTAATGTGAACCACCTTGGTCGAACTTGAGAGCACTATTCAACAACTTACATAATTGTGCTCCAAAATAGTCTTCGTCGAAAATAACCTCGACCGAGTAAGCAATGGTCTAAAGCTTGTGCCTGTTATACTGAGTGGTTGGTAGTTTGGAGTTGAAAATAGACATTGCAACACTTTTGCCTTAAACCCAGGCTCAGTCAAAGAAAGTCTCGACTGAGACACAGTTCAGTCGACCAAATTGTCGACCAAGCGGGTTCTGGATTGTTATTTACAAGCACGAACAAATTAGCAATTTGTAGCCAACTAATGTACACCAAACAGCTAGATAAGCACTAAAAACACTCTAGACACTCCCAAAAATGTCCCTAGACACTTGCAAACCATTCATATAAATAGGATAGGCCTTAGGACACCAAAAGAACCTAAGCTACACTTGATCATTAACCATTGAGAGCAATCAAGCTAAGATTCACTTGTTGTCTTCCTCTTTGTGCTCTAGAAAGGTGTCCTATAGCTAAAATCTCCTAGCCACCACACATAGACATGTTCCTCCTAAGTGGATAGGAGATTCTAACAATTGATATAGGATCAAAGTGCTATGCTAATTATTTGATTCCTTTCTTCCAATCCCCCTTCATAGGTACAAGTTACAATTGCTCCTTGGCTACTCTAAGATCATGGAGGCTGCTTGAGGGAGCACTGGTGAAGCTACTTCTTGGTGGAGAAGGCTGCTTCAAGAGAAGCTTGATATTAATTCAAGGAAGGATACTTCAAGGGAGGTTGGAGTTACTTCTAAAGGAAGGCTATCTCAAGGTGGTGAGCTACTTCAAGGAGGTAAAGGTTGCTCCAAGAACTTGAAGTTACTTCAAGAAGGGTACTTCAAGGAGGTTGAGGCTACTTCAAGGATGTGGAATGTGATTGTATTTTGTGTAACATCCTTGTGAGGTAATAAAATAAATCACTTTCAAAATCCCAATTGGAAACAATTGGGTAGTGGACTGACTACCTTTGATTTCAAAGGTAGGAATCACTTTACATCCAAGTGTCTTTCTTTTTTCCTCCTCCTTTGGTTTGATTTTTTAATTAATTTTGAAGTTCCAAAAAGCCCTATTCACCCCACCCCCTCTAGATGTTTCATCCTCTACCACCACAACTACTAAATTGTTGGTGATGCAAACCTTGTTGTTTGTGCCTCATCTGTTGTGTCACTTCCTCATCCTCCATAGGGAAAGACCACCTCAAATGCCAAACTTGTCCAGAGTTATGACAAGTCATAGATTTGTACTACACCATAGATGAGCCTATCACTGATAATGATGATGTGTTGCATGATCCTACTAGCAGAAAGATGTTCCCTCTACCCTTACTCGGGGACCATTGTGACTATACTTGTGATATTGACTAAGAAAAAGTTGATCTCTTATATGATTGCGGTGGAGAGAACCTTAACTTCTTGAAGCCACTATACGACTGTGCTTGAAACTGAGTTGGTCTCTTCTTAGTGTTGGCTTAACGCTTCTTGTTAGCAAACCTCTCAATCCTCCTTACGGACTCCATAGAGGTAGAGAACCTCTCTCTTTTCTCAAAATTTGATGTTGTCATAGACAACTCCGTGCTCAAACACTTCTCAAACATGTCAATCCTCTCTTTCTTTGTCACTTCCATGTGAGGATAGAGCCTCAAAATCTCCATAAACTTCACCTCATACTCATTGATGGACGTATAGCCTTGGCACAACTTCTCAAACTACGATGTCTTGTTCAAATATTTCTCTGGGAAGTTACAACTCACGAACTCTTGTTGAAACTCTTCTCAACTCATAACAACTCATGGTGTCTTCTCCTCTTCTATGACCCACCAGTGCCCAACACTGCCCTTAAATAGGTAAACAACATGCTTCACC
Organism: Alisma plantago-aquatica; assembly: GCA_963693085.1. Taxonomy (NCBI): domain Eukaryota; kingdom Viridiplantae; phylum Streptophyta; class Magnoliopsida; order Alismatales; family Alismataceae; genus Alisma; species Alisma plantago-aquatica. The sequence continues at coordinate 1,482,157,317 of OY856411.1, read as the reverse complement.
TTGTCCTCCCTAGGGTTTTAAGGATTTTAAATGCATTCTCAAGCTCAGTCAACCACATATCTGTGTCACTCAGGGCTTCCTTACCCCTATAATCGATAGCCCCCACATGTCTTAACCTCTCAAAAGTCTTCTCAGAACCCTGGGATTCCGCATTAGGGACGAACTCCCTAGATTGAGGTGCAGACTCTCTATCTGTTAAGTGTGTAATCGTAACCATGAGTTGGCCAAACATGTATTGGAAAGCTAGATTTTCCATGACTGCACGGTTGAACTGAGGCACTGCAAGTGGTTCTGGCCCCGTCACAGGCACTCTACCATCATGTGTCAGCCTCCTCTCACCACATCCTAGCATGAAGTAGCTACTCTATCATTATCTTCACGTTCTTTATATATATGCACAAGCATAAGCCATGATCTGATGTGTTGGATTACATAAGAACAAACACAAACCTAAGTCCTATGTCTCTGTAGACTCAGCAAACCTAAATCTCTGATACCAACCAAATTGTAGTGCCCTTCCATGCTAAATGAGATTACTCAAAATAGAACACATGATGGATCTCTAATTAACCACAGCCAGAAAATAGGAATAATTAAAATTGAATTAAACATCACCAACAAATCCAAAACATTTCATTAAGGCCCATAAACCTGCATAAGAGAACATACCATATCAGGTATTAACATATCTCTCCTATGGGCTCAACCACCACCTGTGTACAAAAGCATAACGTTCCACATATACATGACATATACAAACATAGGCATACTACCATAAACTTAAGTCGATAGACATATCATCTACAAAACATCCCCTGCATGGACCTAGGAGTACAAGGATGACTCTAGGACACACTAACTAATAGCCAACCTCCTGCTCCTACTTCTCTTCAGGATGTTCTTCCTAACCACCATGAACCTAATGATATCACTGACGATCACCTTAAAAGATTTGGTGACCCATAGGGTGAGACCCATGTCCTTGCGAGAGATACAAATCTCAACAATGGTTATTGATTGTAACAGGATATATAATTGAGCATATTAAGTAAATTTTATAGATAGTATAAGAACAAGGATAATTAACGTAATATGTAAAGGAGAAGATAAAACTATCATTTCCAAGCAATTAATTCTTCTTACTGCAAAATGCAACAACTAAACATTATAAAACGCCAGGCAAAGATAAGCTACACAACTAGATTACATCTTTTATTAAGCCCCAGGGTGTTTGAGGTATACCACTCAGACTCCAATTGACCACTTCTAAGTCAAAATCAGTTCTGAACAAGATCTAGAAGAGCCAGAATCCTAAGATCTCATCCTCCCTCAATTAGTACGAGTCCTCCGTAATGACATATAAGTCAAGCTGCAAAATAGCCTAGTCTGTTCTTGGTATATAGGCCACACCACTAGTAACCAAGGTATACAAACCCTAACATTTGAGGCACAACCACAACTTTCCTCAAGCACATCACATATATAATAATCTAAGATAGGATCACAATAATTCTCCTACTGATAGTATGACCACAACCATCCTCAAAAATATGTGTATACTCAACAATATATGACTCTGAGATTCCATTAGAGGAATACTCATTTCACCATCCAACAAGTCCTAACACTGGAATGAATCTATAGCACAGGGAACTACATGATTAGGGTTCCACTTGATTAGTGAATGTCAATTAAATATATTTTAACCGCATCAACCAAGTTACATACAAACCCTAAAAATATTATTACAAAAACATGGGTATATTACAACTTTAGAAGATATAAAACATACACTACTACAGAAACGGCCTTTGGCGTCGGTCGTTTAACCCCATTTGGCGTCGGTTTCCGACCGACGCCTATGTGGGCGCCGCTAAAGGTCGAACACTTTGGCATCGGTTTTTTAACCGATGCCTATTTGTCCTATAGGCGTCGGTTGTTTAGTAAATAACCGCCGCCAAAAGTGTCCCCGCCACAGAAAATGGCGTCATCTATGGCACTTTGTGCGTCGGTTATTTACTACACAACCGACGCCTGTACTTCATATAGCGTCGGTGTTTTAGTAGATAACCGACACATAAAGTGCCCTAGATGACGCCATTTTCTGTGGCGCAAACACTTTTGGCGTCGGTTATATACTAAACCACCGACGCCTGTACTTCAAGACGACACGGCCGTGCTTCCCTGCACGGCCGTGTTAGTACTAAAGGCGTCGGTTTTATATGAATAACCGACGCCATTTACACCACGACCGTGCTATCCTGCACGGTCGGGTTGTTTGTATTATTAGGCGGCGGTTTTATCACATAACCGACGCTGTATGTCTTTGCTGACGGTTTTCTATAAATAACCGACGCCTATTTATATATATTTTTTTTCATATCAGTTTGCAGGCCTGCTGTGGCTGGTCAGCAGGATGAGAACCTGCAGTTCAGTTTTCTGAACTGCAGGTTTACGACATCCATTGATATCAGCCTACAAACAGGCCGCAAACCTGCAAAAGTCATAAGCAAGATTTCACACAAGTATATACATTCAGACATCAATTCAATTCTCACATTCACACATATAGAAACATTCAAATACATGTATTAACATTCAGAAATATTCATTTACAAAGTATCATTCATTATCGCTATCAACATCCCAATTATATCTTACAGTTGCCACTGCTTGTATGGCTTTTGCCCATTCTTCTCTTACTTCATTTAATGCTTCCATCGTATATGGAGCATGTATATTTTTTAAGCGTTTACCTGTAGTGTTGTCAGTTTTAAACACCTGCAAAGAGAATGATGTATATATATAAGTAATAATATAAAAATAAGATAAGATTGATATATTGCATACTAACTAATGAGACTATATATAATACCTCATGTATGGTATCGATGTCCAATGCGGCATATTTGATAATCATCTGCATAAATCGCATCACATAGTATGCGCATGCCCAGCCATTGTCTTGTGTAGCACACTATAAATTGAAACATACAAAATAATACAACTAAGCACAATTCACATCAATAATATATATATTCGAGTCGGGAACTTACTTGTACGTTCTGCCAATTTATTGGCAGGTTCTTTTTCCTTAGGACCGTTCCTCCAGCCTTTTTGAATGCATCTAAACCCCTACATGTTAATATAACACAATAAATTGCATAAGTAAATAGTAATGTAATAAAAGATGTTAACGGATATAAAAATGAAATATTTCTCACCAGAATAATGGCATTCTCATTACGTGTCCAATTTTAGTGTTCAATGTACTCCCCGCAGGATCTAGATAATAAACAGTGAATGTCCCGGGGACAATAACTAGTAACTCCCAATGTCTACCGCTAGAAGTAAGAAGTTAACAATTAATAACTCAAAATGCAAAATAAAAATGGAATTTTCTTAAGTCCAAATTATAAATAAAGTAAACTTACTTGACATTGAATGGAGCTATTATTATCGTCTTCTTTTGCTGACCAAAAATTGTAAAAGCATCTATACAGTATTGTTGAACATTATCAGGGTCTTTAGCTACCAAACTAATCAATGATGGAATAAAAAATCCCACATGATCAAATGCAAATTGTTTGCAATGATCTTCGACTAGGTAGCTGCAAAACATATAGGCGTATGCATTAATATATAAGAAACCAGATCACCGGATCTTACACAAGGTATATGGATGTATAAACAAGATCTCACCTTATCCATGTCTCTATCATTGATGTATTCAGCCAATCATACATAAACAGCTCAATAATATCTTGTATAAATAAAGAGCTATCGTATGATTGACCTGCATAATCTGCATCTAAAGAAATAATTATAGGGCAATGTACATTATGTGCCCGTAGCCAACATGCCATTCCCCTACAAGCAGGACCTAACGGGTATGTTAGGTCAGTTGGAACCCAATCGGGTAATGCGGGAAGTGGAAGTGGAGGCCTAGGTGCTCCTGGTGTCTTCTTTTTAACCCGTACATATAATTTCAGATCAGTTGACATCATATATACACATTAACAGTCTAAATTAATGTAAATTTATCTTACAATTTCAGTCGTGTAGACGACATCTGCTTTGGGCCACAATATCACCCCGCCTTCTGCCTCACCAAGTGTATCAATATCTGGGTGGGCATATGGCAACGCAACTTCCCTCCAATCGGGTAACACACGTAATGGGCCCACACGAACATAGCCCTGTGGCATTGGAGTCCCGTGAAACCTTTCCACAGGAAGGGACGGGTAAGCTTGCGCCTCTACAACAACGTAGTCTTGCATTCTTAAGCGGCATGGCTTCAATGCCTACAAATTTACGTAAAGAATATTATACATATATACATATCATCTTGAAAACATAACAACTTGAAAATACTAACTACAATGCCATAAACAATACTTACAGCAGACGTGCTAGGCGATGGGTCTCCAGGATTACTCACAGTCTGTGCATCAGGAGAAGAGTGGGTCGCCATAGGCGTATTGGAAGCCTGAGATGCCTTCCACCGCAGCAATTCTTCCTTGACCTTCTCAGCAACTACATCGTTGATCTTCTTAGCAACTAAATCCTCAACTCTCTTATTCTCCTATACATGGATAAAAGAAACATTAGCTTCTTATTAATGAATTTCCTTTTGCAGTAACATTCTAAAAAAAGAATAGGTTACCTCTTCTTGAGAAAGTCCCGCTCTGGGTTTGCGCTGGGATGGCCCAAAGAATGCTTTGATGCCAACACCAGCGCCGACACCTCTAACACGTCCAGGATGCTCTGGGTTACCCAGAGCAACTGTCAATTCATCCCTTGTACCCTGAGGGATGAACGTGCCTTGTTTCCTCTACTCGTGCAGCTCCCGCTAATCACCATAAACAGAAATTGGTAAGTTAACACCACAAATAATCAATATTCAAACGATTTCTCTAAGAGTTGTATTTTACCATTTTTGCAGCCGCCTGAGCAGTTACAGGCTTCTTTATTTCACCCTTCTTGTTTTGCCTGCCAGCTATCCAGATATCATGGCGAGGCATGGGTGTGGCAGACTCCTGAGTAGGAGCAGACTCCTGAGTAGCCGCAGACTCCGCCTGTAGTCTTTGGCGAACGCTTGCATAGCCTTTTGGACCCATAGTGTGGTCATGCACATTCAGTGCACGCCTTGCTTTTTGTGCGTCACTGAGGGCCTAGTTAGTATGCACATTAATGATTTGGTTAGTAGCACTAAATGCTAATCTTGAATAGGTGAATACAATGTATATTAATTAAATTAGGAGTGACGCCTAATACCTTGAATTCTTCAGATTTTCTTGAAGCAACAAAATTGTCCCAATCTTCTTTGTCCAAGAAGTTCCATTGTTCAAGGGCTGACTTCTTCTTCTTATCACCCTCTTTTATGTATTCTATGTTCAGATTTGTCCTATAATTCCTAAGCATCTTTCCAGCGCGTTGCATCACATTTTTACGATGCAACTTCTCATCCAATGCAAACAGATTCTGTAAAATAGAAATGTTATTAACTAGTATCCAAAATAGAATTGCAAATAATAGAATTTGTAATCTACAAAATAGAATTGCAAATAATAATAACTCACGCATAAATCCTTCCATATCAAGTCTTTTTTCCCTTGAGGAACTTTATGCCAATTGTCATACTTAACACCACAATGGCTCCGAGTGGTACACCCAAGATAGTTCACAAAATTATTGCGGTTCACTCCAATTGGATTTCCTCCATTATCAAACTCCACCACCAATTTGGATCCACTACCACTTAGCGCTAATAACTTCTTCAACAGAGTGATGCCCTTTTTCTTGTTAAGTGTCTGGTGTTGCGCATCAAGTTGCTCCAGTGCTTCAGTGGGTACAGGTGCATCAACCTAAAATTTGACAAAAATAAAACACACTAACTTAGCCCAATATAGAAATATAGGATATATGACATAACTAGAAGATAATGAATTTTATAGAAATACAGGATATGTTTTTAGAACTTACATTAGTATCCTCGCCATGCTCGTCATGGACATCATGCTCATCATGGACTTCATGCTCATCATGGACATCATGCTCATCATGGTCAGCCATCTGAAAATGTCATTAAAAAGGCAAACATTTAGCATTTCTATTAACTAGAAAAAGGCAAACATTTAGCATTTCTATTAACTAGAAAAAGGCAAACATTTAGCATTTCTATTAACGAGAAAAAGGCAAACATTTAGCATTTGTATTAACTAGAAAAAGGCAAACATTTAGCATTTGTATTAACTAGAAAAAGGCAAACATTTAGCATTTGTATAAACATACATGTCCCCGCTGTTCTCTAAGTACATATATACTTAGAGAACAAACGGGGAAATGCCAACAAACACATGTGATGTCATTCTTATATATAATAAATGTGTACCACCTATCCCATCCTTGAACACCTAATCTCACTAGTAAGTGTATAATGTGTATTGGGTTTTCGAGAAAATTTCGGCAGCATTTCCCCGCTGTTCTCTAAGTACATATGTACTTAGAGAACAAACGGGGAAATGCTACCAAAATTTTCTCGAAAACCCAATACACATTATACACTTACATCCTAAGTGAGATTAGGTGTTCAAGAACAGTCCCAAACCGGGGACTATCCAAGATTTACTCCGAATGAGTCAATCTTGGACGGGTTTCTAGGCCAACAAACACAATAATAGATATGTACATGTTAGGGTTTCATCACAATTGATGTTAGGGTTTAAACAATGTTAGGGTTTAAACAATGTTAGGGTTTAATCAAATCAAATTAGGATGCTAGAATGGACAAGTTTAAATAAAATTAGGATTTAAATTAGGGTTCCAATAGGATTCAATTTAATTAATTTTTATGTGAAAGATGTAATATTATAATACATACAATGGCAATGAAATGAAACCCTAATTGTATTGGAACTCATAAAAGGATGTCTCAAAGGTTGAATCTAATATATGCATCCTAAAAAAGGTATCACATCACAAATGTGCATTTCAATAATCATATTTTATTTCCTTCCAATTAGTGTGGGTGCCAAGTTTGGAATTGTTTTCTAATCATAGGTCCCTTAATTTTATTTAGGATAGAAGATAAAATCAAGGATTTCATTCATTCTTAATTAGCTTTGTTATATGCCTCTCTAAACCCTCCTATAGGTTCCTTTGCATGGAAAGTTAAGAATAACCCCAAGCATCTTGAGCACCTGAAGGTTATTTCTACATGTTATGGAAATGTGTATGCTCTTTATCCTCTAGTGAAACTAGTCACAATTCTTGTTGACTTTTGTGATGATGATATTTTAATGGTTGAAAAGGAATAGGTTTCGGATGTAGTTTATGATATTGATGTAGGTAAAGCTACTAATGTTGTAAAACTACATGTTGATTCTATTAAGATTGATGTTTCAATTTATAAGCAAAGGCCTCCCTATCAAGCACATCTCAAGTAAGCAAGGATGGATGATAGATTCATGAGATTCAAGGGAAGCTATGAAGAAGATTCACTTATACATCCCCTTCTTAGAATCCTTTTCTACAATCCCAGTTTGGTCCAAACTCTAAAAATTTGTTAACTGAGAAGTACCACTGAGGAGTATGAGATGGTAAAATAGGTGAGGAGGTGGTATTAGTATCTGTCTTGGTAGGTGGCATTAGGTTGTAGATGTTTATTATCATATTGTCATGTTCTTATTGTAATTAGCTAGAGAACTACACCTAGAATTAAAACAGCATTAAAACAGTAGCAGAGTTAGGGCGTCAACCTAGAAAGAATGGCAGAGGAAGGGTTTGATGCTAGTACCTTGTGAGCAGCAGAGTTAGGGCGTGAGCAAGGAGACGCAGAGCAGCAACAAGGAGGAAGGAGCGGGCGGCGGCGGCGGCGACGCAGAGAGCGCAGCAGCAGGAGCAGGAGCGGCGGCGAGCAGGCGGCGGCGGTGGCGGCGACACAGAGCTGGTGTCCAACGGCGGCAGGAGCAGCGGCGAGCAGGAGTGGTGGCGGAGAAGGGGGCGCCGGAGAAGGGGAGCTGAAGAAGAAATCGCCGGAGAAGGGGAGCTGAAGAAGAAATAGGGAAATCGCTCGCAATGAAACAGAAGAAAGGGGAAGAGTCGGGCGATCGAGGGTTATGAAGTTCCCAAATAGTGTCGGTTGTTTAAAATAACCGACGCCTAAACATCTTTAGCGTCGGTTGTTTGAAAAAACCGACGTCCAATTGGACGATATTTTCATGAAATTGTTTGGCGGGAACCACCTTCAGCGTCGGTTATCCTTGAATAACCGACGCTGAAGGTGACACTTTTCGCGCAAATTTTCATCGCACATAGGCGTCGGTTTCTACCTAAATAACCGACGCTGATAATGACACTATTTTTTTTCATCGAAATTTGGATTTCGCGGGCGACTTTAAGCGTCGGTTTGTTATAAACAACCGACGCTGAAGACAAAGCGGTACCCGTGTCTGGCTGGTCTTCGAATATAGACGTCGGTTTTCATAAACAACCGACGCCTAACATAGAAGGCGTCGATTTTCCTTAATAACCGACGCCCAGAAAAGTGTCACTGAATGCTATTTCTGTAGTAGTGATATGAGATACATTCATGATTACATCATCACATGATACCAATCCTTGTCACATAGTGAAGAAGGTTACACCTCCATTAGGGCTCAATACATGCCCAAAGGTCAATAAGACCATCACATCATTCCTGACAAGAACATCATTATCTTTCCATGCCTTGTTATAGACTCAATGAACCAACACCATACATTCACACAAGTTCAGCATAACATTGTATTAAAGAGTGTATGATGTTCATATGGTAACATATTATGGTTTCAACAACATTTAGATAGTATTCCTTCATCATACTAATCATATAAGGGATCTAAGTATGATTGACCATCATCATCTATTTGTATTAGGGTTAGGTTCAACAAGATAAGTCAAATTGAAGTTACAAATCAGCACTCAAAGATAAACCCTAAAACTTAGCATCCCCATCGAATAATGGATGCATAAGGTCAAACATAACCAATGGATTTGGAACATCAACCCAAACCATCAAATCATGATCTTCACGTAAGACCATTAGTTGTTGCATAGGGAAAACTACCAGATGCAATACAAGTAAAACCTTGAACCATTCTTCTAGGAAAACCATAATGTTGGACCTAGAAGAGTCATCAAGATTGACCTAGAAAGTCCATTGAATCATATGAAATAACCACCACCATTGGATCATGAGGGGCCATAGAATTAAACACATAGAAAAGCATCGTGTGTTGACTTAAGAATCACCATTGATTGTGGACAACAAGTCCACCATCGAGTGTTGGCACTAACGAAACTATCGATCTAGTATTCAGTGATACCAACAACCAAAAAATCACTAACACCATTGAGTCTTGACCTAGTGTGGCCATCGAGTGCAGACCCAGTGAAGCCATAGATCTTGGAACCAGTGAGACCACCGAGTGTGGAAAACAAGTGGAAAACAAGCCTCAAACACCAAGTAAATCCATCAACTTTGTGAGAGAGGAAAACCATCAACTTGCACCACATGAGGGAGCACTGAAACCATCATTTCTCAAGCATAAGAAGGTCCAAGAAGAAGTTAAGTATAAGACATCAGTTCGTGCACACAAGAAAGTCCAAAACAACAACTAAGTACCCCTCCAATCAGTTGGCACTAAAGCTAACCCGTCATATCATGAGAAATGGTAGAAGATTAACCAAAACACTAACAGAAAACCCTCGTTTGTCACCTCAAAGAAAAACCCTAGGATCAAGGAATAAAAACCCTCAACTTCCACGTGCAAGAAAGATCTAGAGCATCCACATCCAAGGAAGAAATGTGCAAATAACTAAGGAGGGAATCTAGAAAGATTATCTACTCAAAAACTACCATCTACTCACAAACCCTAGTCAAAGGTGTAATCTTTCTACTTAGGACTACATTTTTAAGCAAGATCTAGTACATGCAAGCTAGGAGTAAGCAATAAATGTGGATAAAGTTATATAACTCGCCTTAAAGAAGATGAAGCAGGTCCAAGCAGCAAGTTAGCTCAAAGGGAGAGAGTAGAAAAAGCTTGAGCACTCCACTCAAAAAAGCTAGCTCCTTCTCCAAGAACCAGCAAACCCTAGGTCAAGGAAGCAAGAAGGAAGGTGTCTTTAACCTCTAGCTCGAGATTCACCATGGATCTGACCAAGACGAAGAAAAAGTAAGGTAGGACAACAAGAAAAACGAGGGAAATAAGGAATACTTTACTTTCTTAGCTCAAGAATAAGCTAAGGAAGTTCCTCTAGCTTGAAGACAGGGTAGATCCGAACCTTAGGTGAACATGCAAGCAAGATCGGCCCAACTTCTTCTACCTTGGCTCTTTCTTCTCTACCAAGAAAGGGGGGACGATCTCCAAGAAGCAAGGAAAAAGAGAAGATGAGATACGTGTGTAAATAACTTGTTTGCATGGGAGGGGGAAGGTAAATTAAGCTATGGGGGAGAGAGAAGAGTAGGTAGAGGTGTCTAGCCATGTTTGCCATATGTACATGGTCAAAGAACATTCCGTTCATGCAACCAGTAGGTCGATCGAGTGTGGAATCTAGTGGATCCATCAAATATTGACTCCTAAGTCAGCCATCGACCTCACACAGTAGAGGAACCATCAGATCATGGTATCCTTGGTTATAAGGGTGAAAACCCTAGCATCACCATCATTTTAGGACCCCACCTGGTGAACCGTTGATCTAGGGAGATCCAAGAGAGAAAAACACCAACCCTCACACATCAAGGGTCCACCATAGGATCCCAAAAGACAAAGAAAATCATCTAATCCCATCATACAAGGAGAATCCTCTAGTTTTAGCACTCAAGGTAGCCCATCCATGAGAGCAAACCCTAATCTCAACCCTAGGTAGATGTCACCACTAAATCAAGGTGTAACAAGACACCCCAAGGTACAAATAACTCAAGCACGATAAGAAAATGTGTGAGACACAAAAAGCATGTGACAAGTTGCAAGAAAAACTCTAGATATGGGTAAATTGAATAAAATCCCAAAACAAGCACATATATGCATAACATGCTAAAACAGTATCCGAACTGGACCCAACTTGAAACTTAGGTTTTGCACATGATATCAAATCAAATATTAGGGTTTAATTAAGGTTTCAAGAATCCAATTATGATAAGAAATCATGTTCATTCATAAATCAAGGTCAGGGGTCTTATATGTATGTTACAATGAGGAGGGAATTAATGAAAGGAAAGCATGTAAGTGAGGAGGGAAGTATGTGAGTGAGGAGGGAAGTAATGGAGAGAGAGGAGGGAAATGATGATGAGAGAGTAGAGGATAGAAGTGAAAAAGGGAAGAAGAGAAGTGAGGAGGAAGTATGGTTTGAAGTAATGAAATAAGAGGACAGAAGTGAGGAGGGAAGTGAGGAGGTGAGAGTAGGAAGTGATGGGGGAAGAGGATACAGAAGTTAGAAGGTGAGAGCAGGAAGTGATGATGTGAGGGGGGTGAAAACAAAGGAGGCACAAAGTGGGGGAAAAGAAGGCATAAAGAGAAGAAAAGGAGATAGAAAAGGAGAAAAGAATGCATGAAGTGGGAAAAGGATGAGCAAAGTTATAAATGGGGGCACAACGAGAAGAAAATAAGGTAGTAATAGAGAAAATATGGGGTCACTAAAAAATGAGAAACCAATGGGTATAAGACCCGACAATGAAAATGGCTACAAATAACCAATAAATGATTCACACAAAGAAGAAAATGAGACACCAAGTGGGGAAAATGTCCAAAGAGGAGAAAAAGAAGCATGAAAAGAAGATGATACACCAATGGAACAAATAAGCCACAAAGAGTAGAAAATGAGGTGCCAATGATCACAGGTAATGCACCTACCATTATGAACGATACACAAATAACAAATAAATGAGGCACATAGAGAGGCAAAGGGGGCATTTAATGGCAAAAAATGCACAAACAGAAGAAAAGGAGGCACAAAATGAAGAAGAAGAAGAAGGGCCAAATGATAAAAACAAGGTTTAAAAGAGGAAAATGATGTATTGTTGGTGGGGAAAAGTTATGTTAATGGAGGAAAGGAGGTGTGCATTTTTGTTCCCATTTGTGCCTCATATTTTGTGCTTACGCCTCTTTTTCAATTCTTTGTGTGTTTTTTTGGCCCATTTGTGGCTAATTTTATGTGCTTTGCTCCTCCTTTTACATTCTTTATGCCTTGTTTTTTCATCTTTTATGCGAGTTGTGCTTCTTTTTCATTTCTCCGTGGCTCACTTTTGTCTCTCGCACCTCGTTTCTTCACATTTCACTTCGTGTACTTTGTGTCTCTTTTTCTATTTTCAAGCATCATTTTGTTGATTTGTGCCTCATTTGATGTTGCACCTCTTTTTCCCCACTTCTCACCTCCTTTCTTCTTTTTTCACCTCTTTTTCTCTATTTCTTGCACCTAATTTTCCTTATTTTGTAAATCATTTCCCATGTTGCACACCCAATATATTCCTTCCCTTTTCTCACTACTTCTCTCTTCTCCTGTCATCATTTTCCTCCTCTCTCCCATTATTTCTATTCTCTCACTTACTTTCATCCCCTCCCCTTTGATTTCCTCCTCACCGACCTCCTGTAGTTTTTTCTTGAAAAATATAAGGAAACATAAGGAAGGTAGATGTGAGGGAGAGACAAGATGGGAGGAGCAGACATGACTAGCTAGACGGCATGGGACATGTGTAGTACGGGACAAGCTGGTCAGAGGGGGGACTGGTTTCCCTACACATGAAACTCCTATATAGCCCCCCTCCAAAAAAATATTAAACCCTTTTTTTATGAAATTCCTTAGATATCCCTTTGTGTAGTTCTATGTCATTTTTTGAAATATAAAAATGCTATTAGTACCTTTTAGAAATTTTCTATTCTAATTTGAATTTGAGGTTGAAGAGTTGAAAATAAAGTTTTTCTTATACTTTTATCCTTGTGAGACAAAATTTTACCATTCTATTACCTAAGTAACAATAATATATCTACTCAGTTTATTAGTTCCATCAATAATGGTTGAGCTATGATTCACTATAGGACATAGACATATTAACATGCATATTGTTTTGGAACCAGAAAGACATATTAACATGTATATTGTTTTGGAACCAGAAAGACATATTAACATGTATATTGTTTTGGAACAAGAAAGATTATGCCATCAATGAATGTAATATTTGTTTCTAACTAGATTACTTTTTCATATACTCCTTTTTATGAAAGAAAAGATGATGTGTAGGGATCATGAGCCAGAGATAGAAATATCAATATACCAAAATACAAGGTTAAACATACATGCATGCATATAATACAAAAGTCAATAGGAAAAAGATAACTTTCTAGATTTGGTATTGTAGTCACTTTTGTACTACAATTATTTTGTCAAGAAAATATTTGAAAACAATATATTCTACACAGTGGCAGATCTATAGATTGAAGTTGGGTGAGGCCAAATTAGGAATGTGCATCAATGAAAACTCAGACCGACCCAATCACATAAGACCAAATTCTAGACCAAGGATTGACTAAGTAAGACCTAGTCTATTTTTGTCTGAACTGGAGGAACCAAATACATGATTGGGTCTAAATTATATAATAAATTTCCCATAACATTATAGAGCATTTTCCATCCACAATATGATCACTATATAAAGTTTAAAAATTTTACAAAATGATTATTATTAAAGGATTGCACTTAGGGAAAAAATCCATAATTATATATCAAAAGAATATAAACTACATGAATAACAAATAAAATATTTGAAAAATAAAAATAAAAAGGTCAAATAGAACACTAAGGAGTCGTCATATTGACTCCTACCGCTTGTTGACTGGATGAGAATGTTTGTAGAGACTAACACATGATTATCACTTACATTGGGTTTGAATTGATTTTCTTTTTTAGCATTAAAAGACTTAACAATATGCTCCTTCTATATTACCTATTTCTCCATAATGAGAATATGGATCCTATTCGGCATAGTTGATTGGAACGACATGACACAGTCAAGTAGTTTCAAGAAAGGCCTTAAAATTTTCATGTGTATTGATTGATATTTCTTTCCCATAACTTATAAAGAGATATATGAATCTAACAATAGATAGAGTCTAGGAAACATTTTCTTTTAATATATGTGATCTATGAAGTTCTCTAAAAAGTGAAAAATGTCACTTCAAATGAGAAAACAAGTTTTGATCAAATTATGGAGTTTACAAGATAAAGAGTTATGGATCTTCTATAGGATGGTCCAAAAGGTTATGCATATTAATTTTAAGACCCAATGTTTATGAATGTAGTGTTGCGTAGGACTTGTTTTGACATTGATGACTGAACTAGATGTCTATACGCCTTTTATTTCAATTTAATTGTTGTTAATTTTAGCAATTAGTGAATATCTTAAAAAAGAAGATAGACCACCCCTTTGAATCATAATTACTCTTATTTTTCAGTGAAACACTTAACCTTTCATTTCATACTAATGCCTCTCTCTTTTTGTAAAACATTTTTTGACTAAATATGTGGAATATATATAATACCTTGAATACATTCATTCTTTCCATTTCCTTTGTGAAAATATCACTATTAGTACTCTCTCTCAATTCTGTAGTCTCTTTCTTCTATCAGTCTCTTTATTTTTCTTTTTTCCTAGTGGCCCTTAGCTTGACTCTCCCCCCAATATACTCTCAGACTCCTCCACTGCCTTCATTTGTATCTCGTAATTAATAAATATGATCTCTTTTTTTATTATCATTTCCATTATATTGATGATATAGGGAGGTAGATTCATGCAACCACTATGAGCCGATAAGCATGCAAGTTGATACAAGTCCTAAAATAGAGGAAAATAAGGTACAGAAGACAACAAAGAATCTATCTCATAAGAGCTAGATAGTAGTGTCCAAAATGGGCAGGGCCCCTATGTTAACATCCCTATAATTTTGCTCATGCGATGTAAAGTAAAATAAGATAGCAGCAGTAGATACAGTGGTATCTTCAATTTTCATTGCCACCCTCCAAGGAGTGAATGATGGGGTGCTCATTTAGGTTGTTGGGCATACAGGGTTCAGATGCATGGTGGAACTACTATTCTTTGTGAGCTCTCTCCCCTATGCATCCCGCAAATCATGAATTCATGATAATCTGTGTCCACCAGTTGAAGTGAGTATGCAAAGGAAAAATTTTGATTTCTAAAGAATATGTTGTTACAAGTTTTCCATATGGTCTAGATTATGGCCATGCCTAGTGTTTTTCTATCATGATACCTATTGTGAGGGCTAGTGGTGTGTTGTAATTTGTGGAATATGTTGAGTAGGGGTTGTGCCAATATGGTTGTGGCTGAGATGTAGTGTACCCATAGTTTCCTAGATGTGTGACATCTAAAGAATAGGTCTTGTGTGGATTCTTCTTATTCTTTGCACATGTGGCATCTGGATGGTCCCATGAAGTCTCTCGATCTCATAAAGGTGTCTGTGGGAACTCTGTCATGGAAGATGACCCATGGCATAATATATACTTTGGACGGGCATCTAGTGTGCCATATGGTGTTGAATGGTCTAGTGGATCCTCTGAATGAAAAAAATGCATATGCATGTTTGGTGGTGTATTGCACCCACCATGCCCAAGTGACATGAGTAGTGATGTTGTGTTCAAGTTGGTGTAAGATGTTCGCATACATGCCCGGGTCATCCCAGGTCCTAAGAAAGTTCTTGAAAGTGTTATTCCTGTGTGATCCTAGTATGGTGAGGGCCTGGCTGGTGTCATAGTTGGGGATGGATGGTGGAATGTTGGCGTCTGACAGATGATGGTTAATGAGTTTGATCCCATTCAACCATGAGTCCCTCTAAAAGTTTGTGTTGGATCGTAGATGTGCCGGTATGCAGATGGTACCGAATGTGATGTGAATCATATTGGATAAATGTTTCCATAGAGGTGATGCAAATCTATGGGATCCAAAGGACTGTGATGTTTGTTGTGTGAGATATTTGTCGTTAAAAATGTCCGTCCATAATTTATTATCTCTGTGACATAGTGATGCAGTGATCCTTTGGATAAGGAAAAGACTATGGAGCTTGATGTTAGCCTCGAGGGGTTTTATGAAAATTATGGTATCATCGACATATTGGATCTCTCCCACTCCTGATAAGTCCTCTTTAATTTTATTTTAATAAGCTTTCCAAAAAATAAATTTTATACTATCTTATTTATTGGGTGAGGCCATTCTAATAGACTGGGAAAGGCCACAACTGTCATTTCCTTTTTAGACTGTGTTTTTTATGTGGTGAATCATGGTGACAGGGAATGATAGTGAAACAAAAATATTGTTTGTTTGCCATGGTGATAGGTAATCATGGTGAGTCCATGGTGAATTCGTGGTATTTGGTATATATTTTTCCCGATGAAAAAACATGGTGATCATGGTGAATCATGGTGAAAGAAGTTTCTTTCAAGACTCCACTACTTATTTACACAAATGTGTAAAAACTATTCTAATAAATATGATTCTAACTTTTTAGGGGGCTTTTTATAGATTATTTTCCCCTCCCCATCTCTATAATAATGTAAAAAAACAATATTTTTTAAGTTTTTTACCATCCCTATCCCTATCACCATACAAATGTTACCAAACAACATATTTTATAAATTTCCCCATCACTATCACCATCACCATCCCCATCCCCGTCATCATCATTTTTTTCACCATGTATAAAATACAACCTTAGTGAATGGGAACAATTGGGCATGGGTGAGACCAAGGCCTCACCTAACATGGTTGTACACTTGCCACTTTCATATGTAATGCTTTTTGTTGTTGTAGAAAATATATATTTCAAATACAGAAGGAAGTGTTTAGTTCCATGTTGGTTGTTTTAGAGACTTCCCTCTTACTTTTAAAGGGATTCTTATCCATAGTATGACTGAGGACTAAAAGAGGACGTGCTATGCAAGCGCATAGTAGAGCATCCCAACGACGCTTGGGTCGGCCCAATTCAAAAACCCTTTAACCATACGTGTTGGAGCATGTTGCGTCCCATGTGCAGGGGGTGCAAATCTGACCCCCTGAGCCTCCTTACGCAGGCATGGCCCCAGCTTGGTTTTGCCCTGCGGTTCACAGAACATGTTTTTAACATGTGTTGCATCTCTTATAGATGCACATATTTGCTTGGGTGGTTCAAAACCACAACTGTAACACACCCTTTCACCAGTTTAACGGATCCAATCTTGTTTGTTATTTAACAAAGTCTCAACCTCCATTTCATATGTGTGCATAACAAAATTATCTCTCGCTTCTATTCTCATTTCCACTACTCTCTGAAAAAACAATCAAAAATCATTCGATATATGTCGTAACATGTGAGTGCACGCTTCATGCTGCCATTATTGTTGTATTCTGGGAGGATAGCCGTTGATTGCTACTACACCGACACCATGTGTTGGGTAATATGGAAATACTCTGAAGGACAGTGAAGTTTGCATGCCTCAGCAATTTGGTAACAATTCTTATCTTCAATTTTTCTCGTGGTTTGTATCCAGATTGATCAACAATCTTAAGAGTATTTGTGTAATATGATATGTGTACATATGGAAGATGTTGAAACTCCCTCCATGCCTATGACGCCTACTAATAATAACAACCAAATTGTTACTATTTCAACTATTCTACAAACATCTTTTCTTGATGTTCCAAAAATTTAACCTTTCAGTTGAATGCATTACCGACATTGCTGGAAAAAAATTATTACTTTGAATATTTCAAATGTAGCATTTGTTTTATCTAAATACAAACCTGAAAATGACTCCATTGATTGGGAAAAAGAAAATTGTATTTTTTGACATGTTATTCTATTTAAGATATCTGACCAATTGTTTAACGCATACTTTTCAATTAAAATTACATCAAAAATTTAGGAGAAGTCTAAACAAGAAATACATTCTAGAAGAGGCTTCTACTCAAAACTTTACTGTTTAAAATTTTCTAAATGTTTGTGTGACTAAAGACAAAGAAATAAAAATCAAATTCATGATTTTCATATCTTACTAGACAACTTCAAAAATGAAAATTTTTGATCTTCCTAAGTCTTTTATTGCGGGGTCATTAATACAAAATTGTATGGTTCTTGGAAACATTACAAGAACAACTTAAAACATAAAATAAATATTATGTCATCAAATAACGTAATATTACAATCTAAGTTGAAGATCAAAAATATGATTTGAATAAAGAGTTGTTGTGTACTGTAAACTTTCTTAACAATGAAGATAAAAATAATTTTTCTGATCAGTCTAAAAATAATTGGAAGAATAAGAAAGGGTAAGGAAATAAGAATAAAAATAAAGGAAACAAAGACATTATTTTTTTAATATGTTTATAGAAAAATTGGTCATACTTCTCCTAAATACATACATAGGAAGAAGCAAGTAGTTCAGGATTCTAAGGAAACAACAATCAACCTTGTCACTGAGGATGTGTTGTGTCATTCATTAGCCTGGTCAGTATGGGATCATTTTAGCAACATGATTGGATCAACAACTCTGGGGCTAATCGCCAAATTAGTGGCTATACAGATTCTTTCATGACCTATTCAGAAGTAGAACATGATGAGCATCAAGTTGCCATGGAAAACTCTAATGCTTACCGGAAAGGGCAATATGATGATCAAGATGACTTCTGGAAAAATTATGCCGATCAAAGATGTGATGTTTGTTCCAGACATTAGGGTTATTTTGATTTCTGTCTATCAACTTGGTAAGTTTGGGGTCAAAGTGTCCTTTAAATCAAACAAAGTCATTCTCTCTAAGTAAGGGGCCTACCTTGGTATGGGGTATTGTTCAAATGGCCTTTTTATTTTGAATGTACAAAACTCTTCTGCTCATAAAATTTTCTCTTCTATTTATATCTTTGACTCTTTTTATATATGGCACAATAGACTTGGACATATTAATTTTAAATATGTACAACACATGAAATCTTTAGGTTTTCTAAAAGATACACATGGTTTTTTTTATTTAAATAATAAATGTCAAGTATGATCTGAAACTAAATCTACAAAGAAACCATGTTTCCAAATTTCACATAGAAATTATTTATTACTAGATTTAGTGCACACATATCTTGGAGATTTAAAAGGAAATTTGCCTAGAGGTGGGAAAATTTTCTATATTATTTTTGTAGATGATTCCTCACGACAAAATTATATTTATTATACTCAAAGGATGAAGATTTAGAAATGTTTGCTAAATATAAAATAGAAGTAAAAAATAAACTCAATAAGAAAACAAAAATGTGTTTGCTTAGACAGGGGTGGTAAATATGATTGTTCTTGTTTTCATGATTATTGTGTAAACCATTGGATTATACATGAACACACTCCTCCATATTCCCCTCAATCAAATGGGACCATTGAACATAAAAATATAACTCTAAAGGAAATGATGAATTCTATTTTAATTAATTCAGGAGAACCCAATATCTTGTGGGGAAAGCAATTTTATCATATTGCTTTCTTCAAAATCATATTCCTAGTAGGAAGACAAATAAGACGCCATATGTATTATGAAAAGGATATTCTCTTAATTTGAAATATCTTAAAGTGTAAGGGTGTTTACCTAAGGTCTTGTGAATTGGACCTATGAAAAGAAAATTAGGATCTAGAACCCTACATGATATTTTTATAGGTTATGCTCAAAAAAATATAACATATAGATTCTTGGTACTTTGAAGTAGCAAAAATATTATAGAACATAATACTATAGTTGAATATAAAATTTTTGAATGTTTTGAGCATATCTTTTCTATGAAAACCCCCACAGGAAAAGGGTGTAATCCTTCAAATGAAATTTTAGAGAATATACCAAGTACATCAAATATAATGATGTTTTTGAACCTAATGATGTACAGCCTAGAAGATCCACTAGGATGAGGAAGAAAAAGAATATCACAGATGACTTCTATTTCTTCATTGTAGATAATGACCCTCAATCTTATAATGTAGCTATTAACTCAGCTAATTCCACCTTATGGAAGGGGGCAATTCATAGTGAGACTGAATCTATATTGTCTAATTATACATGAGAATTAGTGGATCTTCCACCAGGTGTCAAACCCATATGATGTAAATGGATATTTAAAAGAAATTATAATCTGACAGGACTATAGATAAATGCAAGGCTCAACTAGTTGCCAAGGGATATAAACAATAAAAGGATATTGACTATTTTGATATGGTTTCTCCTATAACTAGAATATCTTCAATCAGGATTTTAATTACTTTGGCATCTATTAAGAAATTAATTATACTTCAAATGGATGTTAAAAGTGCTTTCTTGAATGGAGATTTAGATGAAGAAATTTATATGTATCAATCATAAGGCTATGTTGTTTTGGGAAAAGAACATATGGTATGCATACTAATTAAATTCCTCTATGGCTTGAAACAAACACTTAAACAATGGCATGAGAAATTTGATAAAGTCATTATATCATATGGGTTTTATATAAATGAAGAAGATAAATGTATATATTCAAAAGTTGGTAACCAGGGTTGTGTCATTATATGTCTTTATGTGGATTCCATGCTTATATTTTGCAGTAATATTGATATCATAACTAGTACAAAAAGTTTCTTGGCTTCAAATTTTGACATGAAAGATATGGGAGAAGAAGATGTAATTGTGGGAATTAAACTTCTTAAAAGTGATGATTGCATCATGCTCTCTCAAGAACATTATATTGAGAAATTATTCAAAAGATTTTCAATGGTTGATTGTAATCTAGTTAGCACACCTTTTAATTTTAATTGCAATCTTAAGAAAAATAAAAATATTAGTGTTTAACAAGTCAAATATGTGCAAGTAATAGGAAGCCTGATGTACTTAATGAATTGTACTCGTCCTGATCTAGTATATGCAGTAGGGAGATTAAATAGATATACTCAAAATCCTAACAAGGATCATTGGGATGATCTACATAGGGTATTAAGATACTTAAAGGTTCAATTAATCATGGATTAGTTTTTTTAGGATCTCCAACTGTGCTAGAAGGATTTTTTGATGCCAATTAGATTTCTAATTCAGATGAATTGAAATCTACAACTGGCTACATCTTCACTATTGATGGAGGTGACGTGTCTTGGAAATCCACCAAGCAAACATGTATAGCTCACTCCACTATGGAATCTGAGTTTATTGCCTTAGAAAAGGCTGGAACTAAAGTCGAATGGATAAGACATGTTCTAATAGATCTTTCCAAGTGGGAGAAACCTTCTCCACCAGTGGTTAACATTGTGATAATCAAGTTGTCATAGAAAAAGATAAATATAAAGTTAATAATGAGAAGAGTAGATATATTCATCTATGTCATAATATTTTGAGGTAGCTTATAAGTGATAGCATAATCTCAATGAATTATGTAATATTAGGATTAAAGTTGGCCGATCCTATGACTAGGTTATTAAGTTAAAGACTAGTGAGCAACACATCAAGGACAATGGAATTATGTCTATATCAGAAGTCAAAGTGATGGATTCCCAACCTTCATGTTGGTAATCTTGAGAAGAAGGTTCAATGACAAAAAAACTAAGTCACTGGACGACTCAATATATTGTAATAATTTGTATCTCATTCTTATGATGTAAATAATTTGTAGTCATTAACTTTAATATATTATTCTTAATGAATTTCATTGCCAGTGATGGTGGTGTATATACTCTAATATATATTTGATGAAAGTCCAACTATATGAGTGTGGAGTGGGGCCGCTCTTGTTGCGATGTGGTCAGATCTCTAGAGTACTCATAAATATTCTCAGTAGATGCATGGCCATAACGCGGCAAACCGTAAGGATGACAATTTATTTTATGAATTTTATGGAGTAATGAACTTCTAATAAGATAAAAGAGAAATTGATTTAAGAACATAGTTCTACCAATCCTCTACAGATTAAGTACATATACTCTATACTTTGGTTCAAAGAACTTAGTTCTACTCAACTTTATTTACATCATTTGTTTAAGTTCTTTCAGGGAGCTATTATTAGATATTTTAATGTTTTATTTTTGAAATAGTGGGAGATTGTTGTAGAATATATATATTACAAATATAAAAGAAAGTGGCAATCCCATATTGGTTGTTTCGGAGACTTCCCTCCTCCTTTTATATGGATTCTAATCTCTAGAATAATTGAGGACAAAAAGAGGATATGTGTGTGCACACGCATGGTGAGGCATCGCAACAACGCTTGGGTGTGTTGGGCCCGGCTCGGAAACTCTTTAATCAGGCGCATCGGCGCATGTCGCGTCTCCCACGCAAGGGGGTGCAAAATCCGGCCTTCTGAGCCTCTTTGTGTGTGTGCGGCCCCGAGTTGGTTTTGTTCTGTGATTCACTGAATCATTTTTAGCACGTGTTACATTTCTTTCAGACACACATGTTCGTTTAGGCAGTTCCAGACCGCAACCACAACACACCCTTTTACCGATTTAACCACCCCCATTATTTAACAAAATTCAAATGTGGTTTCAGATGTGTGCATAACGAAGTTCTCTCTTGTTTCTGTTCTCGTTTTCACCGTCGTATGGAAGAACTATTGAAAGTTGTACACTCCACGTTGTGACCTATGAGTGCACGCTTTACGTCGCAATCGATATTGTATCCAGGAAGGGTAGTTGTTGATTGCTACTACACTGACACCGTGTTCGTGTGTTGAATAAAACAGAAATACTCTTAAGGACAGTGCAATTTGCACACCTGAGCGATTTGATAACAGTTCTTATCTTCAATTTTTCTCGCGATTTATATCGAGATTGATCAACATCTGTAGTTTAAACATTTACAAAATTGTCGTGATATTCTATTTGATCTTTCGTCGATGCCTGCAGTTGTTTATATATTGAGGAATTATATAACAATAAAACTGTGATAAAACCAATGAACTAGGTGGTACGGGGTACTTCGACCGTACGTGCTAGCAGCACCTAAAAGAACATCATAAAAAAGGAGGTTGGGTAGATTATAAAAATCTCTCGTGAGGGCTAAAACATGTCATCCTACAACATTTTGAGAGCAGAACAGGCCACCAACGATTAAGGAAATGCTTGTGAGAAACCATTGCTAGGATTTTGACGGGACCGTGACATCTTATTCGGAGTGGAAACCCACACTCCCGCAACCCGTTCAAAAGTCGCCTTTAGAACTATAAATAGTCTTGCTTGACAAGTTTTTCTTCACAACTGAAAAGTGAATCAATAGATATGGCCGTTTCTTTGAAGATTGCATTCTTCCTGCTCTTGTTCATCTTTAGCCAGAATGCAAGCATAGTAGTTTCTGTCCCATCAATAAGGTCTACTGCTCCTATTCCTAGTCCACATCCATATCGCGTTTATGGTAGTGGTGGTGGTGGAATAAAAAGCCCTCCAAGGTCAACTACAAGATCGTACAATTGTCCATGGTGGCTTAAGAGGTTAGTGTATTCTCGTGCAAAAAAACAGTGGATTTGGACCTGCAGAAGCGATTAGGGGAGAAGAAAGATGGGATCATGTCTTGCATACAAAATAAGAGAAGTCAGTATCATATCGTCAACTTTCAAAACGTCTGCAGACTGTGGGATGATATAATATTCGGCGGTCAGTATATAAGTTACGTAGTAGACTAAATTTCATAGCCTATGTGGTGTGTGGTGTATTTTAAACCTACGATGCTGTTTTAAACTTGCAAGGTTGTGTTGATACGGTTCACATTTGTTGTTGTGTGTTCAGCAATAATGTAATTTGTTCGATTTTGTTTCAGTTACTATGGCTGTTTTTTATGTTTAAAGATTAAACTCAAGCAAGTCATATGAAGTTATCATCATCTGTACCAATCTTTGTGACACCGAAAGTGATTTTTTTTCTACGTGTACTATGTTGAAGCTGTATCACACGTTCCATCATGTCTAACAACAAATATATACTGCAGTTCCTTTTAGTAACCCATTCATATATCGATAACAATATATATATATATATATATATATATATATATATATATATATATATATATATATATATATATATATATATATGGCTCATCTTTAATATCTGCGCGGTTAGCTACCCGCACACCCTTCCTGTCACTTTTTTTTTATAAAAAAATTCGTAATTGTAGATGAGCATTTTATCTAGCACTCCAAAAAATTTCATCCAAAATTAATATCATTTGCCCCACCAAAATAAAAAAATACGTCCATATATTTACTGACTGTATATTTTCTGCGCAATTAGTTTTTTAGTCATACTGTTACTTTTTTATCAATTCAGTTACTCTTTTGATCTTAGAGTTACTTTTGTGTACCATATAGTTACACTTTTGGATTGCAGGTAGCGAAAAATCAGGCTACCCGCGCGGGCAACGAATAAATCCCCATATATATATATGGCTCATCTTTAATATCCGCGCGGGTAGCTACCCGCACACCCTTCCTGTCACTTTTTTTATAAAAAAAATCACAATTATAGAGGAGCATTTTATCTAGCACTCCAAAAAAATTCATCCAAAAATAATATCATTTGCCCCACCAAAATAAAAAAAATATGTCCATATATTTACTGACTGTATATTTTCTACGCAATTACTTTTTTAGTCATACTGTTACTTTTTTATCAATACAGTTACTCTTTTGATCTTAGAGTTACTTTTGTGTACCATATAGTTACACTTTTGGATGTGCGGGTAGCGAAAAATCAGGCTACCCACACGGGCAACGAATAAATCTCTCTCTCTCTCTCTCTCTCTCTATATATATATATATATATATATATATATATATATTCAGATTGATCAACATCTGTAGTTTAAACATTTACAAAATTGTTGTGATATACTATTTGATCTTCGTCGATGCCTGCAGTTGTTTATATATTGAGGAATTATATAACAATTAAAATGTGATATAACAATAAAACTATGTGTCAATTTTATTGTCCTTGGATGAGTGACTTATACTCATCAAAATGAGCTCAAATTTTTTATGGGGCTTATTATTATTGCAATCATGAAGATCTATGGATTACATTTTAGAAAAACATAGTCTAGATAGGAAAACATCATTGTGGAGTACATTGTGATCTGTACACTCGAGTGTATTCTAGTCTGACTATATATATATATATATATATATATACATATATATATATATATATACATACGCATAACAACCGCCAAAGGTGCCAACAAAATGAGAGCATAAAAGAAAAACCTAAAGGAAAATTAAGTCACCTAAACAAGACAAAAAGTCAGGCAACAAATAAACCTGATCAGCTTCTTGGATTTACAACCGATTTGGAGACTCAATCGTTCAACTTTCTGGTCAAAGCTTATAACTCCAACCAAAATTGCATCATCAACATCATGATAAATAGAGAAAAGTATTGTTGTCCAAAATGAGGGTAGAATCACGAACAAGAAGTAATTTAAAAGATTATATCAAACCACAACGCCGTTGAGGCGTGCAAAATCAATGTACCGTCCTTCAAAATATTTTTGCAGCTCTCGACGACGAATGCTCATGTTGCAGACAAAGACAGAAGGTACTTTTCCAAAATGTAACAACATGTGTCAACATGAAGTGTGCACACACTAATGAACGAGACAAATAAATACACTTAATCGTTTTTCCAATAGTTAGCAAATATGTTCATGATAGACCGAAGAAAAAGGGGAAGAAACTGGAATGCCTTATATATTTTTATCTATGAGAAGAAAGTATTCGAGACATTGTTTTTAAATAGATGCTTAAGGCGAATGCAAAAAGATATGTTTGGGGTTGGATTTTTCAACTGGTGGCTGTTTGGAAACATTTAAAATAAAGAAGCACAACTGCCACTTCAAAGGAATGTGTCACATGCACAAATTCCTTGAGTGGACCAAGTGTCAAAATCAAACTGAGGCCACACCCATTAAAGGAGGTCCTAGTAGGCCAGATTTGCACTCTTCTACACAAGAGACACAACATGAGTCGACGCATCCTACTAAAGGGTTTTTGGACTAGACCAACCAAAATCCAATTGGACTGCCCCCACTGTTTACATGTTAAACTCGTATCCCATTATTGTCCTCAAATAATCTATGAATAAGAACCCAAATATAAGGAGGAGGGAAGTTATATATCTTCCTAATGTGGGATGATAATTCCTCCTCTACAACAAATTGAAATCTATGTGTTACATTAATTTAGCCCTTTTCTTAAGTTTCTCATTTCTTTTGTGTCCCTTTTGTCCTTGATGTTGATTAATGGAAAATAGTGTGGTTTGAAGTGAATTTGATCACTATTTATGCCAATATTTGAATTTGTACACAAATACCTTGGTGAACGTTTCATTTAGGGTCTAAATGCAAATTTGCCTTTTAAGTGAGATAATGATAAAATTAATTCATTTTAGAAATTTATATAACCTTCTGGAACAAGGAAGAGATAAAAAGATAAATAATAGCCTTTTAATCAAGATAAGGTGATATTGAATACTTAATATAGGAAATTATGATAATAATAGATAATAGGACAAAATCCATTAAGGGAGGACTAAATGGTTAAAAATAACTTCAGATTTGTTTTCTTTGGGTTTAGTTTGGCTTGGAGGCCAAGTTTCACAAATTGGGATAATATGAACCATAACGATTTTATTTGAAAAGAAAATGTAATTTTCCTTCAAAATATAAAATAAAATAGTTAATTACCCCAAAAGAGAAAGTTAATCTTAGATTCATAATCCACACATTAAAAATAGTCTTTGTGTAATTATTCATGCAATTTGGATAATCTTCAATGTTCATGTGTAGATTGGGAGAAAGTATAAATATAGTCCAATATATTAAATAATGAGTAAAGTAATCCTAAAGGGTAAAATTAATGGACAATTCATGTTCCATATGGTAGTTTGCTTGAAGGTGAAGTTTCACATTAATTAGATAATTCTAGAAGTCTCTAATGCATTAAGAAAGAAAAAATATGAATTATTTTAAAAGAATTAAATAAAATAGTTCACATTTTTATCAATGAAAATTAGTACATATTAGGATTGTACATGTTTAAATTAGGTTAGATGTCAAATTTTAATTAATTTAAAATTCGTTTGCACCCTCAATTGAGGAGAGAGAGAAAGAGAAATTATTGCATCAACACGATAGTCCAATTTGGTTTAGGATACCATTTAATGTGCCATGCATAATTCTTTCAGCCAATTTTTATTTTAATCATATGCACGTGATATGGACCATTGGATCCATGATCCAACAGCTCCCAATCATCATCTAGATCACTTTGAAATGGGAAACAGATTCAGTTCGCTCATGAATTTCAAATCAGGATTTCTCACACCCTACTTCATCTCTAATCGAGAATCTTTTTCCATCGTGTTCCAAATACAATTCACGTGCATCCATTTCAAATTCTATACCTGTCATCATGTATTTCAAAAACTCCCAATTCTCCTCTTCAGCTTCTCAAACAACCCATGCCCAAAACCCTAGATACTAACCCACACCTAAAAATATGACTACCCATACCCTATCCTCACTTTGCTTAACCTTCCTCTCCACCCAATTTCTATGCACATCACGAGTGTTTTTGTTAGGGATCAAGTTTTGGACTAGGGCTTGAGGTGGATCATTCTTCCTCTCCTCGCCACCTCTGATCAAATTCCACCTTGTTGTGAGTTCGTCTCTTTCTCCTTTTTTGTTTTTGTTGCTTTGGTTTCTCAAATTATCATCTTCTATGGATTTTCCCAAATCTCAGACAAGCTGCTTGAGTAGTCATGGCACTCGAACGAGGGGGGAGAATCTCCTGTGTGCTTTTACTTGTTTACCCCTCCTCATTTCTTCCTTTGTTATGTTTTTCACTTAGGGGCATAATCATCTTTTTGCCCTCCTTTTCTTTGTTTTGGATGAATCAAAGACAAGTTTTAACAACATGAATCGGCCACCCCTGAATGGTCCAAGTCAGTGGGTCGGACCCTCTCTCTTTTTTGCTTATGTAGATTTTTAAAATATTCTGATTGGTCAATTTTATAAAAATCATATCTTTTAATTCACTTATCCAAAATTAACAATTAAATATATTTTAGAATCACAAAATTAAGCTATATCTAATAAAAATAGTTTTGATGTCCGATTTCAAGGTTTATTGGAGGGTGATTTTTGGAAAATAAAGTTAATGCATAAATCCATGAAAATTACAACTTAATCATATTAACTCCAAAATTAATATAAAAATATGTTTTTTTGATCATGAAAACCTTATAAGTCGGTTGGTGAGATTTTAGAGTCAAAATCTGAGATTTGCTAAAAAAATATCCAAAATTAGGATTTTTCTACATTAAGGTGCATTATGTACTCTAATACATGTTAATAAATTGAAATAGGCAGAGTTGAACTTGGGATCGTCTAAAAGTGGTGAAAGTTGGTAATTAAACTCAATAAGAGAGGTATGGGCATCCTTACACCCTAAGTTGGGATATTTGTAAAATTCAAATATATATTCTCGAATGAGGCACTATAAGAACCATATTCTCTCTATTAATATTTTTTTGATGCATTTGCCTCAAAATAAATATTGATATTTTATTTCTTAGGTCTTGTACCACACTGTCATGTTTCAAATACATGATATTTCTACTTTTCATAGTTTCTCTTTAGCATGTTGGTTTTATTAGACTATTTAGCTAATGTATTGGTACTTTTATACAACCACCCATAGATAGGGCATGCGTCATTTTGCCCTGGGAATGTGTTTACTCTCCCCCTTATAAAAATGTTGTAGGTGACTGGGAATGTGTTACTCTCCCCTCACCTATAGGTTGAGATCTGGTAGGTTCTTCAATCCTACATAGTTAGCATAGTCAATATTAACCATGCATGAAATCTTTTATTATTTTCTTGTTATGGTAACCATCTATTTGATTATGCCTCATAATCTTGATCTCTTCACCTTATGATAAAAGCTTAGCCTTTATTTCCATGTTATTTATTCATCTTTTGTTCTTATTCACTATTTTGACACATACCTTATTTCTTTCTCTTACTGGGTGATTTCCCAACCACCCAGGTCTTGAACAAGATGTTGAACAAGATCAAGGAAACCACAACCAGGAGTATATTCAAGACTTGCTTAAAGGATGTATAGGTTGCTACTTCTAGATCCTTAGTTTCCTTTCTAGATTATGTTCTATGAAACTCAAGTAGTGAACTTTTTTCAAAGGCAATGTAATAACTTAGTTTTTCTTTCTACTGCTACTATTGACATTTTTTTATCTAGTTCGTGATTATTTAAATGGAATTATTATGCATGCATCCTTCATAATTTAAGTTTTTGAAAAATATATGGATGTTGTTTATTTTTTGTTAAATTTTAGTAAGGGGAGATCTCACCTCCTTACAACATGTATCAGAGCATGTTGAGCAGCTACTAGGGCATAAGTTGAAAGCAAGGGTGTCTATAAATGATCGGGGTTTAGGGGTTGGTAAGATTTTCCTCCACGCCACTAGCTTGGTTTACTAGGATTCCTAGATCCGAATGATACCTACCTAGCATGAGTTGGTGTTGATTGTCTGTAATAGCATGCCCATAGGCAATAGAAGCCATAGATGTCTCTACTGTCTACTCCTGGAAATATTATGTTATACCCTTGTATTTCAAGAGGGGTAATTTGTTTGGGGACATGAACAAATAATCCATGGGTGATTCTTCTGGCAATACTAACAATCAGGATACCCCAGTGACTCCTCAAAACAATAGGATGACCCCACACCGGTCCTGACCCCTGAACAAGAGTTGGCCATGTTGCGCCAGCTACTCCTGACTACCCTGGTGGGACAACTCTCTAATGTTGCAGCCATTGTAAGCAAGCCTAAGGAGTTCACTCTGACAAACTTCATCAAGATGCAACCACGTACTTCAAGGGCGAGAACGAGACAAACATGGTGGATAAGTCTCATGACTGGGTGTTGGCCCTACAGCGTACTTTCGAGGGCATGGCATGAACTCCACATTAGAAGGTTCACTTTACAACCTATGTGTTGGATAGGCCATCATGAGTCTTGTGGAATGGTATGGCTTGTATCTGTGATACCTCGAGTATGATCTAGGAGCAGTTCCTCAAACTATTCTGTGAAAATTACATATATCCCTCTTATCTAAAAAGGAAGGAAGCAAAGTTTTACAGCCTGTGATAGTTAAGCATGGGCATTTCTGAGTACGTTGAATGTTTCCTTCTTTTGGAGTATTGTGTTGTTGATCTCAGAGTTGAACGAATATCAACGCTTTTCCTGGAAGGACTTTGCTATAGTTTCGGATGCAATCTTATTCCCCAGATGCCTCTTACTTTTCAACAAATGGTAGACAAGAGCTTGTGATAGAGTCCTATCTCAGATTTCAGTCTTCTGGACACAACAACAACAACAACAAAAGGAAGAACTCGGGTGGAAACCAAGGACGTGACAAGTACAACCATTGTTCCCATTCTCATCTGCCTGGGAGGTGCCCAGTTGGCAATGCCCCACCCTAAAAAGATGATCAACCCGAACCTATCTGCCATGAGTATGTCCAAGATGGACATATCTGATCTAACTGTCCTAAGCTTCAGCATGGACAAGCCCCAACTCAGCAACTTGCTCCACTGCCGCAGCAATGATAGAATCTGCCTCTTAGGAACAACAATAACAAGAACCAACAAGGACGTCGCCCACCTGTGGAAAGGAATAATGGTAGAGTGTTCTCTCTAAATGTTGAAGAAGCTGGATAAGATAATGAAGTTATCGAAAGTATTTTACATCTTAATATGTATACTATCAATACACTTTTTGATTATGTCTCGTCAAATACCTTCATATCAACTCAGCTTGCTTCAATGTTAGAGATAGAAATAGAATACATGGATCGTGTGCTAGATGTTAAAACCCCTAGAGGTAGAATCTACTCTTCTTATATCAAACTCCCAACCTTAGACCTTTGTATCTCTGGGAAGATGTTTCCTTCTGATTTCATCCTACTTGATATGTATACCTTTGATGTTATCATGGGGATGGATTGGTTAAAGAGGTATAAGATAGTTTTGTTTTATGAAGAATAAAAAATTAGCTTATTACATCTTGATGGAGAAAGGATGTATATCAAGGGTAGGAAGTGGGAGGATCTGCAATTCATCATATCTACTATCAAACCCGAAAATCTTGTCTTGTTAGGGTGTAGAGCATATTTAGAATCCATCATTCTTGATGTCGAACCTCCTTCTCTTGATCATATAGATGAGGTGAAGGATTTTCCTGATGTTATTCTAAGTAGATGTCTGGGTTGCCCCCAATTGGAGAGGTAGAGTTTTCCATCGAGCTTGCACTTGGAACTTCACCTATCTCAAAGATACCTTATCACGTGGCCCCTGTTGAACTCTTCAAGCTTAAAAAGCATCTTCAGGAGCTTCTTCACATGGGTTTTGTTCTCCCTAGTGTTTCACCTTGGGGAGCCCTTGTCTTGTTTCTGAAGAAAAAGGATGGCTCATTGTGGATGTGAATGGATTATAATATGCTTAACCAAGTAATGATAAAGAACCATTATCCCTTACCACACATGGATGACCTTTTCGATCAGCTAAAGTCAGCCATTGTGTTCTCAAAGATGAGTTTGCAAAGTTTCTACTATCAAACATGTGTAAAAGATGAATATTTCTCAAAGACAGCTTTTAGAACTCGTTATGGGCATTACGAGTTATTGGTCATGCCTTTCAGCTTGACTAATGCCCCTACTACTTTCATGGACTTGACAAATCGAGTGTTTTGTCCTTATCTCAATCAGTTTCTACTAGTTTTTATCGATGATGTTTTGATCTACTCTAAGTCTGAAGAACAACATCTTAAACATCTATGAATTGTACTAAACACACTAAGAGAGAATCACATATATGCTAAATTCTTGAAGTGTGAGTTCTAGATAAAGGAAGTAATGTTTTTGGGTCATGTGAATTCTATCAGACATATTGTTGTTGATCCTACAAAGGTAGAAGTTATGGCCAAGTGGAAAGCTCCAAAGACTTTGTCTGGGATTCATAGTTTCCTCAGTTTAGCAGGTTACTACTGAAGTTTTATCAATAGTTTCTCTGAGTTATCTCACCCTTTGAAAAAGTTGAGACAAAAAAAAAGTCAAGTTTGGGTGGACACTGAAATTAGAGGACAGTTTTTAGAAGTTGAAGGGATGTTTAACATCTTCTCATGTTCTGGCATTACCAATTAAAGGCAAACCCTACATCATCTACATCGATGCTTCTACAAAAGGGTTCGGATGTTTCTTGATGTAAGAAGATTGAGTGATCACCTATGCTTCACTCCAATTGAAACCTAATAAAGAGAACTGGCCTACGCATAATTTAGAGCTAGCTGTCATCATGCATGCTTTAATGATATGGTGATACTATCTATGTGGAGTTAAGTTTGAATTCTTCTATGATCATAAAAGTTTGAAGTATCTTTTGACACAGAAGGATCTGAGTCTAAGATAGTGAATATGGATGGAATACCTTAAGAACTACAACTTTAACATCACTTATCATCATGGTAAAGCAAATGTAGATGTTGATTCTTTGAGTCAGAAGAAAGATGCAGTATGTGCTACTATAAATCTGGAGTATGTTTCTTGTTGGAAACCATAGCCTGTTGATGAAGAAGATGTCAAGAAGTTGTGTGTTCACATTGCTAGTTTGTCCATTACACCATCTTGGATCTCGAAAGTGGTTGTTGTTGCTTCCCTGTTAGAAAGTCCCGAGCTTGATGAGTTGAAGGCCTTAATTGTGAAACCAAAATCTGATGTTCAGTTGGAGTAGACGATGATGTCTGTTTCCGACAAAGGTTGTGGATTCCTGAAATTGGTGATCTGTGATAGAATGCTCTAAGCAAAGCCAATGGGTCTAAGTACACGATTCACCATGGTAAGACCAGGATGTACGAGGACCTACAATGAAGTTTCTGGTGGAAGAACATGAAGAAGGTTATTTCTTTGTTTGCTGCGAAGTGTTTGACCTGCCAGCAAGTCAACATAGAGCATCAATGACTTGGTGGTCTTCTTCGCCCACTTAAGATTCTAGAATAGAAATGGGAGAAGATTACTATGGACTTTATCACTAGTTTCCCTAAGACCAAGAAAGGTTATGATGTTGTTTGGGTAATGATAGAACGACTTACTAAGTATTCCCACTTTTTGCTTTTCAAATCCACTTATAAGGTTGATGAGATGGCTAAGTTGTATGTGAAATGGATTGTTTGTCTACATGGTGTTCCTAAAATGATAGTATCTGGTCATGACCCAAATTTTACCTCTCATTTGTGGATTCAGATTCAGGAAGAAATGGGAACTGACTTATGTTTCAGTACACTTTATCATCCAAAAATAGATGGTCAGTCTGAGAGAACAGTGCAAATTCTAGAAGATTTGCTTTGTTCTTGTGTTATGTATTATGGAGATGTATGGGATAAGTATCTTCCATTGGATGAAGAGATAACCTTTTGGTACAAGGAAGAGATAAAAATATAAATAATAACTCTTAAAGGAAGATAAGGTGATATTGAATAATTCATATAGGAAATTATGGTAATAATGGATAATGGGACAAAATTCATTAAAAATAACTTTAGATTCGTTTTCTTTAGGTTTAATTTGGCTTGGAGGCCAAGTTTCACAAATTGGGATAATATTAACCATATCTATTTTATTTTGAAAAGAAAAGGTGATTTCCCTCCAAAATATGAAATAACACATTTAATGACCCTAAAAGAGAAAGTTAATCTTAGACTCGTAGTCTACACATTAAATATAGACTTTGGGTAAAATTTTCATGCAGTTTGGATAATCTTTAATGGTCATGTGTATATTAGGAGAGAGAAAGTATAAATAAAGTCCAAAATACTAAATAATGGGAAAAATAATCCCAATGGGTAAAATCAAAGGCCAATTCATGATCCGCCAAATATGTGGCATCCAAGTTGGTAAAGTTGAGGTTGTACGATTGAGAGGTTGAAGGTTTCAACCCTGGTGATGGGATGAAAGGCCAATTCATGATCCATATGGTTTAGTTTGCTTGAGGGTGAAGTTTCACATTAATTGGGTAATTACAGAAGTCTCTAATGCATTAAGAAAGAGAAAATACGAATTACTTTAAGAGAATTAAATAAAATATTTAGAGTCTTCATAAGCAAAAACTAATGTAATATTCAGACTCTACATATTCAAATTAGGTTATATGTCAAATTTCAACTAATTTGGAATCATTTGCACACTCAATTGAGGAAAGCCAAAAAGAGAAATTAATGCATCCACACCATAGTCCAATTCAGTTTAGGATTCCCTTTAATGTGTCACATGTATTATTCTCGGTTGATTTTAATTTAATCATGAACATGTGATCTGGATCATTGGACCAGTGATCCAATGGCTCCCAGTCGTCATCTAGCTTGCATAGTATTGGGGAACAGATTTAGTTCACCCGTGAATTTCAAATCAGGATTTCTCACTCCCTACTTGACCTCCGATCAAGACTCTTTTTCCATCATGTTCTTAAGTACAATTTCACACACATCCATACTGAATTCTAGACCTATCATCATGTATGTCAGAAACACCCAATTCTCCTCTTATACTTCTCAAACCACCCATGCCCAAAACCAAAGATACTAACCCACACCTATAAATAGAACTACCCAGACCCTCATCTCACTTTGCATAACCTTCCTCTCCACCCAATTTCTTTGCACATTGTGTGTGTTGTCACCAAGGATTGAGTTTCAGACTAGCACTTGCAGTAGATCATTCTTCCTCTCCTTGCCACCTCTGATGAATTCCACCTCGTTTTGAGTTTGTCTCCTCTTTTTTCTTTTTGTTGCTTTGGTTTCTCGAATATTTGTCTTCTATGAATATGCCCAAATCTTGACCAAGCTACTCGATCAGTGACGACATTCGAACAAGGGGGAAGAATCCCATGTGTGCATTTACTCATTTACCCCTCCTCATTTCTTCTTTTGTTATGTTTTTTGCTTAGGGGCATAATCATCTTTTTGCCCTCCTTTTCTTTGTTTTGGGTGAATCAAAGCCGAGGTTTAACACTGTGACTTCGCTGCCCCTGGTTGGGCCAAGTCAATGGGTCGGCCCCGCTCTCTTTCCCTTTCTCAAATTTTTCTTGCTTACATGGATTTTTAAAATATTCTGATTGGCCAATTATATAAAATCATATCTTTCAACTCACTTATCTAAAATTAACAAATAAATATGTTATGGAATTGGAAAATTAAGCTCCATCTAATAAAAATAGTTTCAATGTCTAATTTCAAGGCTTATTGAAGGGTGATTTTTGCTAAAATGAATTTAATGCATAAAATCCATAAAAATTACAACTTAATCATATTACTCCAAAATTAACATAAAATATAGGAGAATCTAATAAGTTGATTGGTGAGATTTTTAGAGTCAAAATCTGAGTTTTGCTAAAAAAAGGTCCAAAATTAGGGTTTCTCTACATTACGGTGCATTATGTACTCTAATACATGTTAATAAATTGAAATAGGCAAAGTTGAACTTGGGATCATCTAAAATTGCTTAAAGTTGGTAATTGAACTTAGTAAGTGTAACATCCCTGACCTGGGTTATGAATTAACCCTAGGTGTTTTGCCTAAATATGTAATTAAATCCTTGTGATTATCTTTTGGCATGTAATTAAGTTCCTAAGGAACATACATTTTCATTTCTGTCCTTTTATAACAATGTTGTAGAATTATTTGGTAATGCAGGGGCCTATGTGCAAATTACCCAGTTAAAGGGTGTAACTTGCAAATTTCACAAGTTAAGATGTTCCTCTTA
Source organism: Alisma plantago-aquatica (assembly GCA_963693085.1). Taxonomy (NCBI): domain Eukaryota; kingdom Viridiplantae; phylum Streptophyta; class Magnoliopsida; order Alismatales; family Alismataceae; genus Alisma; species Alisma plantago-aquatica. The sequence goes on along the minus strand of OY856411.1, from coordinate 1,482,121,424 downwards.
TGATGAGACATCATATGAGTAAATATGATGAGGTAAGATGGATTTCCCAAGCTTGGACATCAAGATACATCTTGTGGAATGATCCTTGTGCTTAAAAACCCTAATTTGGATTAAAGTGCAATTTACCCAAATGTGGGGTGCAACTTATAAAATACACCATCTTGAACATATTTTATGACTTTTGACATCATTTAAACTAATAATGATGAAGGGGGGCACTTCCTTTGAATAATCATATAATAAGGAACACCTTTGTAATTAAATCATCAAGATGTAAGTAAGGAGACCCTTATGTACATATGTACCTTAGTGATAAGTAGACCTTCCTTTCCTTTAGCTCTTAGTTTTAGAAGGAGTTTTACCTTAGAAAAGAAGAGGAGGGACGTGCCTAAAAGAAAGGAAGGACCTAGTTGTGAAAAGGAGGAGTAAGTTGTCCTTATGATGAAAATAACCCCAAAGGTATTTATACCCCTTTCCTTTGCAATCAAAGGCAACATTTTCCTTTCACTCTTCACTTATCTCTTGCTGTGGCCGACTAAGGAAGGAGCTCAGGAGCTCAAGGAAATGACCAACCTGTTCTAAGGTAAGAGAACATCACCTTCTAGCTTGGATTCATGGAGGAAATCGTATTACAAGGTTGAATTGCTAGTTTTCTTACTTAGGTTCCTTGTTCTAGCCGACCATCCCCATATTTTTCTTGAAGCATTGACCTTGGCCGACCTGTGGAGCTCAAGACACCATTAAAGGCTTGAATCTTGGAAGCTTGGAAGCTCTAGGAACCACGTTTGAGGTGGGTTTTATAACTCTAACCCTTAGCTTTGTTATGCATATCTTTGTTCTTGCTTCCTATGATTAGTTCTTCTTCTACCTCCCTTCTTCCTTGCTCTTTTGCAAGCAAAACGGTGGAGGAACCGACCTGAACATAGGTTGAGGAAGATGGGCATGATTACCAAAGTTACTTTATCAAATGGTCTTATGTCTTTCCCCCTTTTTGATCAAACCGTTTGAAAGGCAAACGGGTTCACTAGGTCGGTTTGGGCAAACGGGTTCCAACCCATTTGAGGGCGTTGACCAAGCATGGACCGTTTGGGTTTTCTGTTCACAATTATGTAGGCTAATGACCCACCAAATTTGAAGGGTTAACTCCAAAGGAATCGTAGGTTGAAGGCCAATCAATTAGGCAATAGAATTGAATTAAGTACTGATTTTCCAAACTAATTAACTTGAACTTTTGGGCAAACGGGTTCCAACCCATTTGAGTGAGTTGACCAAGCATTGACCGTTTGGGATACCTGTTCATAATGTATTGAATTTCATTCCTACAAAGAATTGTAATCTAATTCCTAACCAATTAAGAGTTGAAGACACTTCAATAACCTAACCCTAATCGGGTGAAAGTTGTTGATTCCAATATAGATCTTGTTGAGTTTTGGGTTGAAGGACCCAAACGGGTTCCAACCCGTTCGGGGGTTCATCCAAATGATCTCACACTCGTTTAGTGACACCCAAAGATCGTTTGGAGGTCTAGGGTTAAAGAAATTTGATGGTTTGAGGGTCCAATTACAAGATGTTGATAATTGATGAAAAGTGCTGATTTTTTTAATTTAATTAGGGCTCAACCCTTATCAAATCATTTTGGTTTTTGGTCAAACTTTGGGAAAACGGTCTCAAGATCGTTTGGAGGACATCCAAACGATCTCAAGACCGTTTGGGCCAAGTTTGGGCCCAATTGGAGTTCAATTGATGGGTTCAATTACACTTTGTTTCACATTATTTAAAATTGATGATTAGCCGATTGGAAACCCTAATTGAGTTAGACTTAACCCTAATTGGCTTTCAATTGAGGGTCACATTGGAGTCCAATTGATTGAGGCTCATCCTAATTGACTCAGTTTGTAAGTGGTTAACATGGCTTTGGCCAATTAAAGGCTTCAACATAGGAAACCCTATTTAAATATAACCTATGTGTCACCTTTATGTTCATGCGGTTTGAACCCAAGTTGGTCCACACTCGTTTGATCTCAAAAGGGTCCACACTCGTTTGATCTCAAATGGGTTCACACTCGTTTGATCTCAAACGGGTTCACACTCGTTTGATCTCAAACGGGTTCACACTCGTTTGAACTCAAATGGGTTCACACCCGTTTAGACTCAAGTGGGTCCACACCCGTTTAAGGTCAAGTGGGTCCACACTCGTTTAAGGCTCAAATGGGTCCAAGGTCGTTTGAGGTTAAATGAGTTCAAGTTCGTTTAAGAATCAAATGGGTTGAAGGTTGAAGGTTAAACCCTAAACCAATTGGAGACCTTCAAGGTTGATTATACTTAATCACTTGAAAGTGTAAAAGGTTCAATGATGATCTAATCTAAACCCTAATGGTAACCTAAGATGTTAAGGGACTAAGTGGCTAATGAATTGACCCATGATGATGGTCAATGGGTAAATTACCAAAATGCCCCTGAAAGGTTCAATTGAGTGATACCTTATTTTAATCAAACCCTAATCACATGATAGTGATGAGTTGACTTGTGTTAATCAATGAGGACTTAACCCAACCTAATCTAGAGTGGTGTAATCACTATCTACTAGTTAGAGGAGAGAGAAAGTACCAATTATAATGGAAACTCAAGTAAAATACCTTCAATATACATGAATGTGCAAGTTTAGGTATGATCCACTTATGTGAGATCATGGAAACCCTAATTATGATAATTGATGAATCTTAATCTTATCTGAGGTCTTTAATGATGATGTTTCTCATACATGGGGATGTTATGAGATCTTTTCACCATGAGGTGAATAGTAAACCCTAATTCTAGGGTGATGACATGTAATGTGAATAGTAAACCCTAATTGATGAAAACCAGGGAAACCTAGCTCTTGTATGAGTAGGGAGATACAACTTCTTTAAATATGTTATTTACTGTTATCAGTTAATTTAACCATGCATGTTCCTTTATGAGGATGATCATATCCAGGTATGGATGATGATACTATATTCATTGAAAGCATGTTGTTAGCTTTATGAATAGTGATATATCCTGATGCCTTGTTAATAGCATCTTATGAGATTGATAGGCTGTGAGAGCCATGAATACCATCAAGGTCATGCCTTAAGAGATGACTTGTGATGAGAATATTGAGAAATGATAATTGATGAGAGTTAGGCTTGTTACATTTAGTATTCTTCCTTCATAGCTGCTATGCTAATGATTAATGTTTGAAAACATGTATGATGATAAAAGAATACTGAAATGTACCTAACTAATCAAGTATAATCATACCATGTAGAGCCCTGATCATAGATCCATCATCGTCAACAATTAGATGATGGTGAAATAGGTTTTCCTAAGGGGATTCCTGGAGCACATACTTTTGAATATGTGGGGTAATATGGATGTGAATTTCCTTACATCCTAGTGTAGGAATTGATGTAGATGTATCTTTATTCTATTAATCCTTCACTATGTGTTTATGCCGGGGTGATGTAACACTAATCTCCCGAGGAAATATTTTATACCGCATCGATGAGAGATAAATAAGAAATCTTTCGATGGCGAAGAGAGTACAAAATGCCACTGTGACTCTAATAGTGAAGTACCAGAATAACCTGGTAAGCTATTGTAACAGAGACACTAGATGTCCTGCATGTTGATCCTCATACTGACTGAGGAAGATGAGGTCATAAGAATCCGGCTCTTTTGATGACCTATGTATGATACCGATGCGACTTAATAGTGATCGGTTGGAGTATGAGCGGTATACCTCATCTCCGCAGGGCATAATGATGTTTGTAAAACATAATCAACCGCGTAGCATATCTGTTTAGGTTGAACCACGAAATATATTGGTTGATGATACATTACTTAGTATACATGTTTTTCATATTCCTTAAATGTTGTTGTTCTAATTGATAGCAATCTGCTGCTGATTACCTTAGAGCTTTTATTGCCTATGTTATTCTTGGTTGCTATAATAAAGCTTCTGGCAGAGAGTTATAACTCTCGCTGGGACAATTATTTAAAATTGTCTCACCCCGTAGATTTCAACTTTTTAGGTGGTCATCGAGGATGAAGGAACCAATCTGTAGGTGATCAGAATCAGCAGCAGCAACACCAGGAGCAGCAGTGAATCTCAGGTGCAGATACTGACTGCTGAGTCATGTAGTTAGATGGTCTTATGTTGTCTCTGTACTCTCAGGTCCTTGGAGTCTTTTGGTCTGAGATTTTGGGTTTTAAATCTTGAGATTTTGTATCTGGCTGTATATAATCACTCATGAAGTGATCTAACAGAGATGTAATATGTTTACCTTGTTTCTTATAAAAGGAGTTTCATGATTTCAAGATCTTGTCTCAAAAAGTTTTAATTTCCGGTGATTTTCATATTCCGCTGTTAATCGAATCGCTTCCGCTGAGTTTAATCATGTTTATCTTGGGTTTTGGAGATCAGAGCCCACAATTAAGTGGTATCAGAGCCAGGTTCGCTGAGTCTACAGAGACATAGGACTTAGAGTGTCAAGTTTATCCTTAGTACTTCTTTCTTATCTAATAGAGTCTTCTGCTCCTCAGGAGAAGAAGATAATTAAGGATGTCTGGACCACAGGAGGAGGACGAGGCCGAAAGTAGTGTTGTTGCGCCTTGAGAAGGTGCAAGGAACCTAGAAATAGAGCAACCTGTACCTGAGCCACCCAGAGAACCACCTTAGTTTGACCCAGCTGGCATGGGAAACCCAGCTGTTCAAACTATGTTCGGGCAGTTTATGACTGCTATGACACACATCACTGACAGGATGCCCATGCCTGCACCTAGGGCACCTGCCCAGCCTGAAGGACAAGGTATCGGTAAGACGTTCGAGTGACTTCATCATGTCGGAGCAACCGAATACTTTGGAACAGCTGATCCTGCAGATGCCGATCTGTGGTTAACCGAGTTGGAGAAAGCTTTTAGAATCCTCAACATCCCAGAAGCTCAGAAGGTTAGACATGCTGTCTACCTTCTCAAGGGAAGTGCTGGTCACTGGTGGACCATGGAAGAGCAGAAGAGGCCAGGAGTGGAGATCTCGTGGGAATATTTTCGTCGGGAATTTATCAATAGATATTTTCCAAAGACCTTCCTAGATGAGAAGATCTCTCAGTTTGAGAGATTGAGGCAAGGTGTGATTAACATTAGCGAGTATGAAGCTAAGTTTATGGAGTTATTGCGGTTTTGTCCACACATGGCTGCCACAGAAGAAGAAAGAATCAGAAGGTTCGAGAAGGGTTTAAACGCCGACTTGACTACTCCCGTGTCTGCCCTAGAGAATCGGGAGAGGTTTGCTACCTTAGTTCAGTCCAAAGGATAGAGAAATCCGTAGTCGAGAAGAGACAAACCCATAAAAGATATCCGCAGTTCCAGGGTTCTTCATCTAGAGACTTTAAGAAACCTAGATTCTCTACACCTACACCTCCACCACCCAGATCTAATTTTCAGACTCAGTGGTCACCAAGTAGAGGTAGAGGACGGAGTTTACCGCTACAAGAGACTCACAGTTCAGCATCAATGTCAGTCACAGGACCACCTAGACCACAACAACTGGAGAGGAGCTACTACAACTGTGGGAAGGTGGGACACTTGATGAAGGACTGCAGGTCTAGGCCTGTCAGTGTGACACAGCCCCAGAGACAGAATCAACAGGGATCACAGAGAAGGCAGTCTCAAGGAGCAGCTAGAGGACGTGGACAAGCATCTCAGGCTGGATCGTCAGCACCAACTCAACCTCAGGCGACAGCGAGGTTCTATGCTATGAACCCACCAGATGCAGTGGTCAATCCACGGGTTGTGGCAGGTCATATGGAACTTTTATATTCTGATGTGTCTAAATCATGCGTTGTATCTGTTTTGATTGACCCGGGTGCTACGCACTCCTTTATCACTCGAAGGGTGATTCATAACTGCAATATTACAGTCAGTCATAGGGCAGATAGTTTGTTGCTTGAGACTCCGTTGGGAGGGTCTGCTGTGTTGCAGGAGGTATGCTCTCCATGTAACCTCTTATTTTCTAACCATCGCATTCAAGTGGATCTTATACCACTTGAGATGCAAGGATTTGATATAATTCTTGGGATGGATACCTTGGAAAGGTATAGGGTTGTCTTGGATTGTGAATCCAAGCAGGCTGTGTTTGCTGATGAAAGCAACACATGGATCTTTCAAGGAGAGAGAAAGATTCTACCCTCTGTCTTGTGTCAGCTATGGTTGCTGATAAGTTGATGAGACAAGGATGTTATGCATGTTGGCTAAATGGACATCTATAAATCCCTTTGTTTTGATTATGACAAACATTTCATTCTTATTAATCTAACGAGCTACTTGAGTGTGCAGGATTAAGGTGGATGACAAAGCAACTAGGGAAATCCATATGCTTACATGTTTATGTTTTCATGCAATGTAATCACTTTGTAAAAACTTGTACAAATATATAATGTACAAGTACTTAGATTGCATGTAAATCAAGCGTTAGATTCTCCCTAGCTAAACACCACATTTAGATAAGTCATTCCCTTCAAATAGGATCACATTTGCACACTCATACATATAGTTAGTGCCTAAATTGAAACATTGAAACAGGATCAATCTCGGTCGACAAACTCCTCGACCGAGACACTCTCGGTCGACAATCTTCTCGACCGAGAAAGATCCAAAGTAGCCGTTAGACACAACTGACAAGGTAGTTGGCATCTGGAGATAGATGTTGCAAATCACTTATTCCAGAGAGCCTGTCGGTCGACAAAAGTTCGACCGAGTAGGTGTCTCGGTCGACCATTCCTCGACCGAGATGGTCTCTGACAGCAACTGCAGAATTAATTAATTAGCCATTGTTAAAGCAACAAACTTGTATCTAACGGCTAGTTAAGCACTTAGAAACCCCTAGAAGTTGTCTAGAACGTCCTTAAGCATACTTAGGCCATTCCTATAAATAGGACAAGCCATAGGACACTAAAACACACTTGCTACACTTGAGAAATCCTTTAGCATACTTTGAGCAATCTGTTTGTGAGTTATTTGAGCTTTGTGACAATTGGCTACTTCCTTCCTTAGCTCATAATTCGTGTCCTATAGGCTAGTATCTCCTACCCACTACAATCACAAGTCCATACACTTGGTTAGGAGATCTATACGCTTGATCTAGGCAAATCAAGCCTTGGGCTACAAAGGATAAGTTGTAATTTCCTGTTTCCTTTCTTGTTCTTTATTACCGTTTGTACTCTCCTTGCTACTCCTAGGTTGGAGGCTGCTGATTGGAGAGGGTGGAGTTCTTCTTGGCGAAGAAGGTGACTTTGAGATACTTCAGAAGGCTGGTGCAACGGGAGGTTACTTCTAGAGAGGAAGGATACTTCAAGGGGGAGCTTGGAGTTACTTCAAGAAGGCTACCTCAAAGTTGGTGCACCTACTTCAAGTGAAGGCTGTTCAAAGGGTGTAAAGGAAAGTATTGTATTTTGTATAAATCCTTGAGAAGGTAATAAAATAAATACTTTCAAAATCCCAGTTGGGTAAGCAACCGGGTAGTGGACTGACAACTTTAGTATTTGCTAAAGTTGGAACCACTCTAAACACCTGTCTCCTTCTTCTAATTTCAATTGTGGTTGTTTGAGTTCAATAAATTGTTAAAATTATTTAAAAACTCTATTCACCCCCCTCTAGTGTTTTTCAATTGGTATCAGAGCAGGCTTCAAGGAACCCTAACAAGGTCTTGAAGAAATGGGTGATGGAGTGCTCAACAACCTCAACCTCGAAGGGACACTTGTTGCTAGGCCTCCAGCGTTCGATGGAACAAACGACCAATATTGGAAGATAAGGATGTAGTTCTACTTCCAAGGCATCAATTGGGACTTATGGAGAATGGTGTCAACTCCATATGAGCTCCCTCAAACTCAATTAGTAGAATGGGATGCAAATACGGTAAAGCTAGCTCAAATGAATGCAAAAGCTGTAAGCATTTTATATTGTTCTATATCAGTAGGAGAATTTAATAGAATATCTAATTGTGACACAACCTATGATATTTGGCATAGACTATCCATAACCTATGAAGGTACAGTCCAAGTCAAAAATTCCAAAATTAGCATGTTTAAACAAAAATTTGAACACTTTCGTATGGATCCTGATGAATCAATTAGTGAAATGTTTGCAAAATTCTCTACTATTGTTAATGGTTTAAGTGCCCTAGGAAAACCTGTCCTTGAAGAAGATCAGGTATCAAAGATCCTTCGTTCACTTCCTCCAAAATATAAGCCAAAGGTGACAGCCATTGAAGAAGCAAACGACCTCACTCGACTGAAAATGGAGCAACTTATTGGTAACTTAGAAGCTCATGAAGCAACCCTAGAAGATGAAGAAAGAAGAGCACGTGAACTTCAGCAAGGAAAGAAAAAGGATGTGGCTCTAAAAGCTTCAAAGGTTGTCACACAATAAAGTGAGGAATCAAGTGAAGAAGAAGGAGAAGAAGCCTTGATAGTCAATGGTAAGAAATACAAAAGATTTAAATCTAACAAAATTTCCAGTTCTTCTTCTACCCCTCCTAGGTGCTTTGAATGTGGGAAGAAAGGACATTTCAAAAATGAATGTCCTAAAGCAAAGAAAGGAAAGAAAAGCTCATACAAGAAGAAGGGAGAAAAAGCCTATAAAGCTGCATGGGACGAGTCAAGTGATAGTGAAAGCGGAGAAGAAACGGTGGATTGTCTAATGGCAAGAGAAGATGATGAAGACTCTCAAGAGGTAAGCCTACTTGATCTTCCTAAAGAAGAGTTAGTTACTAGTCTACAAGAAATTCATGATAAGTATGTTGATGTCAAGAAGAAACTAAAGAAGGTTATCAAATCAAATGATGAGCTAATTGCTAAATTAGATAACCTTTCTTCTGAAAAGAACAACATTGATCTTGAGAATTTGTCTCTAAAAACATCTTTAGATGATTGCACTAGAAAGCTACTCACTTTAGAAACAAATGTTGATCTTCTTTCTAAAGAAAAGACTGAATTGTTAGCTAAACTACAAGATTTTCAGACTCAACCTATTTTGTGTAACCATCTAGACTATGATAATGTTGTAAAAGAAAAAGATTCATTACTATCTGATTTAGATCAAACAAGAAAAGATTTACACAAGAAGATGAATGACATTGCTCAGCTGCAAAGAGAACTTTATGAGTTAAGAAGAAAAAATATACTTGATAACATTCTAAGTATTGGTACTGTCTTCAACGGAAGAAAAGGTTTGGGATATGCTTCAAAGAAAAATCAACCCAAAAGAACTCAAACTATGTTTGTACCCAAGAACACAATGGATAGAAAGAGAAATGAAGTTGATTCTATTACTTGCCATTTTTGTTTACGTCTTGGACACTATTCTTTTTCATGCCCTTATAAGACTAAGGATTCCGAATTAGTTTGGGTCCCAAAACCTCAAACTTAGTAGAATCAAACGAAATTTAGTTGAGATATGGACAAACGCTCCATCTTGCTATTTATATTGTCTTATCTCAACTGAACAAAAAGATTTCATGCATACTGTTAATTTTCTGCACTGTTATATTGAAACAGAAACTTAGTCGGTCGAAGTATTGTCGACCAAACCATTAATCGGTCAAAGTATTGTCGACCGACCGGATGTCTGTAACAAATCAAAATCTACAGCAAATTATTTCGGTCGAAAATTGGTCAACCGAGTTCAATTTCTGTGTTTCTTTGTTTGTAATACAGTAATCTTCTCGATCGACAATTAGTCGACCGAGACAGATGTCGGTCGAACAATTGTCGACCGATTGGATTTCTGATTCAGAACTTTTATACAAGTATGTACTTAAATGATTCTAACCATATCGGACCATCACATGGGTACCAAAATCTAAATTTTAATGCAGGAATGGGTAGTTGACAGTGGATGTTCCAAACATATGACCGGGAACAAAGATGCATTTCAAACCTTTGAAGAAAAGAAAAGTGGAACAGTCACCTTTGGAGATAATGGTAAGGGCAAAATCGTTGGAATAGGTAATGTTGGTACAAACCTCGAAATAAAGAATGTTCTACTCGTTGATGGTTTGCACCATAATTTGATAAGTGTTAGTCAATTATGTGATAGTGGTTATGATGTGTTATTTAACAAAACTTGCTGTAAGTTATTGATAGAAAACACTACAAATGTTGTTTATGAAGGAAATAGAGTTGGAAATCTTTATATCCTTAAACCTAACTCTATGAAATTAGTAGTGGGAAAATGCTTTCTTCCAAATGAAAATACCTTACAAGTATGGCATAAAAAGCTAGGACATGCTAGTTCACATGTTATTAAAAAGTTAGTGAAATATGATCTTGTTCGTGGATTGCCTACTTTATCTTGTGATCAAGTTGAAAACTGTGAACCATGCACAATGGGAAAGCAAACCAAAACCTCTTTTAAATCAAAAAATGTACTTAGCACTAGTAGGTCCTTAGAATTAATTCATATGGATTTATTTGGACCCATGAGGACACAATCTATTGGTGGTAAAAGATATTGTTTTGTTATTGTTGATGATTATAGTAGATACACATGGGTACACTTTATTGCAACTAAAGATGATACTATTCATGTTTTTATACAATTTTGTTCCAAGATTGAAAATCTATTACAAAGCAAAATATGTACCATTAGAAGTGATCATGGTGGAGAATTTGAAAATCATACAGTTGAAGAATTTTGTACATCTCAAGGGTACACTCATAATTTTTCTACTCCACGCACCCCACAAAAAAATGGCATAGTTGAAAGGAAAAATCGATCACTACAAGAAATGGCTAGAACTATGATGCTTGAACACAACACACCCAAAACCTTTTGGGCTGAAGTTGTAAACACTGCATGCTATGTGCTAAATAGAGTAACTGTTCACTCTCATTTAAAGAAAACTCCATATGAAATAATACATTCTAAGAAACCTAGAGTTGACTATTTTCATACCTTTGGCTCTACATGCTATATTTTAAATACCAAAGATGATAGAGATAAGTTTGACTCAAAATCACACAAAGCATTCTTTTTGGGATATTCCACTTCTAGCAAAGCTTTTAGAGTATATAACACTATATCTAGAAAAGTTGAGGAATCTATTCATGTTTCCTTTCACGAAGAGTCCAAATCTGAAAATCTAGAAATCATAGATCTCACTAATCAATTCAAAAATTTAAACATACCAAATGATAGTGAGAAAGGCACTACAAATAATCACCAAGCTGAACCACAACCTACACCTAGACTTATTAAAGATCATCCTCAAGAATTAATTATTGGAGATCCTAATGATAAAGTCAAAACTCGGTCTTCCTTTAAAGATGTTGCAAACATGGCTTTTGTTTCTATCATTGAACCTAAAACGATATCTGAAGCTCTTAAAGATGACTATTGGATAATAGCCATGCAAGAAGAATTGAATCAATTCACTAAAAATGATGTATGGGATTTAGTTCCTAAACCACAAGATAAAACCATAATAGGAACTAAATGGGTTTTTAGGAACAAGCTAAATGAGGCAGGAGAAGTAATAAGGAATAAAGCTCGGTTAGTAGCACAAGGATATAATCAACAAGAAGGAATAGATTTTGATGAAACGTATGCACCGGTAGCTAGACTTGAAGCTATTAGAATGTTACTAGCTATTGCTGCACATAAAAACATCAAACTCTACCAAATGGATGTAAAAAGTGCATTTCTAAATGGCATCATTCAAGAAGAAGTATATGTTGCCCAACCACCTGGTTTTGAAATACCGGAAAAAGGTGACTATGTTTATAAACTTAAGAAAGCACTTTATGGTTTAAAACAAGCACCTAGAAATTGGTATGAAAGGCTCAAGACATATCTTTTTGATAATGGTTTTTCTATTGGAAATTCAGATTCTACTTTATTTTTCAAAACATATACATCTGATTTCCTAGTTGTGCAAATATATGTTGATGATATTATTTTTGGATCTTCTAATGTTTCATTGTGCACACAATTTAGTGACATTATGCAAAAAGAATTTGAAATGAGCCTCATGGGTGAACTAACTTTTCTTTCTTGGTTTTCAAATTAAGCAAACACCTGCCGGAATATTCATAAGCCAAGAAAAATATACTAAAGAACTCTTAAAACGTTTTGGGATGGATCAGTGCAAACATGCTACTACTCCTATGGCTACTTCTATTAAAATTGATAAGGATGAAGATGGGGAACCTATTGATGATTCTTTTTATAGAGCCATGATTGGTAGTTTGCTTTACTTAACTGCTTCTAGACCGGACATTATGTTTCCCATTGGTCTTTGTGCTCAATTTCAATCACAACCTATGCATTCTCATTTTCTAGCAGTTAAACGAATTCTTCGTTACCTAGCCGGCACTACTTGTTTTGGTTTATGGTATCCAAAAGGACAATCCTTGGATTTTAAAGCTTATACTGATGCGGATTATGCTGGTTGTCGCCTTGATCGCAAGAGTACTAGTGGTGGTTGTTTCTTGTTAGGGAGAGCTTTAGTATCTTGGTTTAGCAAGAAACAAAATACGGTTGCCCTATCTACAACTGAAGTTGAATATATGGCAGCTGGGTCTTGTTGTGCTCAAGTGCTTTATATGCAACAAGTATTAAATGATTATGGTTTTACTTTTTCATCTACGCCTATTTTTTGTGACAACACGAGCGCCATAAACTTAGCACACAATCCTATTTTACACAGCCGAGCTAAACATATTGAAATCCGTCATCACTTTTTAAGGGATCATATCTCCAAGAATCATGTTTCCCTTCATCATGTTGATACGGAAGATCAATTGGTTGATATCTTTACAAAACCGCTTCCACTAGATCAATTTAACAAAATTAGGAAGCAACTGCTTATCACTCCTTTGGAAGATGTTTTCTTTGATATTTGTGCTACGTAAACAAAAACTCTTACTTGCATCATGATATTTTGGCTTTTAAATGGACATCTTTTTCATTAGATTTGATGGGACATCTAATTAAGGGGGAGTTTTTATTTCTAAACGGATATCTTTTTGAAATGACAAAGGGGGAGAAATAAATATAAAACTAAAACTTAGAAACACTCAATCAATGAGTTTCATAAATAAACTCTTGGCTTTACATTGAAAGTTGCTATATTCCCTAGTGAATTGGATTTCATGTTCCAAAATTCAAGGGGAATAATAAGCACACATTTTATAACCAAGAGGAAAAGCTACAAAAGGTAATCTAAAGGTATGAAACTCATATGGTTTATATTTCCTTTATTTATATTTTTGGAAATGTTTGTCATCTTCAAAAAGGGGGAGATTGTTGGCTAAATGGACATCTATAAATCCCTTTGTTTTGATTATGACAAACATTTCATTCTTATTAATCTAACGAGCTACTTGAGTGTGCAGGATTAAGGTGGATGACAAAGCAACTAGGGAAATCCATATGCTTACATGTTTATGTTTTCATGCAATGTAATCGCTTTGTAAAAACTTGTACAAATATATAATGTACAAGTACTTAGATTGCATGTAAAGCAAGCGTTAGATTCTCCCTAGCTAAACACCACATTTAGATAAGTCATTCCCTTCAAATAGGATCACATTTGCACACTCATACATATAGTTAGTGCCTAAATTGAAACATTTAAACAGGATCAATCTCGGTCGACAAACTCCTCGACCGAGACACTCTCGGTCGACAATCTTCTCGACCGAGAAAGATCCAAAGTAGCCGTTAGACACAACTGAAAAGGTAGTTGGCAGTTGGAGATAGACGTTGCAAATCACTTATTCCAGAGAGCCTGTCGGTCGACAAAAGTTCGACCGAGTAGGTGTCTCGGTCGACCATTCCTCGACCGAGATGGTCTCTGACAGCAACTGTAGAATTAATTAATTAGCCATTGTTAAAGCAACAAACTTGTATCTAACGGCTAGTTAAGCACTTAGAAACCCCTAGAAGTTGTCTAGAACGTCCTTAAGCATACTTAGGCCATTCCTATAAATAGGACAAGCCATAGGACACTAAAACACACTTGCTACACTTGAGAAATCCTTGAGCATACTTTGAGCAATCTGTTTGTGAGTTATTTGAGCTTTGTGACAATTGGCTACTTCCTTCCTTAGCTCATAATTCGTGTCCTATAGGCTAGTATCTCCTACCCACTACAATCACAAGTCCATACACTTGGTTAGGAGATCTATACGCTTGATCTAGGCAAATCAAGCCTTGGGCTACAAAGGATAAGTTGTAATTTCCTGTTTCCTTTCTTGTTCTTTATTACCGTTTGTACTCTCCTTGCTACTCCTAGGTTGGAGGCTGCTGATTGGAGAGGGTGGAGTTCTTCTTGGCGAAGAAGGTGACTTTGAGCTACTTCAGTATGCTGGTGCAACGGGAGGTTACTTCTAGAGAGGAAGGCTACTTCAAGGGGGAGCTTGGAGTTACTTCAAGAAGGCTACCTCAAAGTTGGTGCACCTACTTCAAGTGAAGGCTGTTCAAAGGGTGTAAAGGAAAGTATTGTATTTTGTATAAATCCTTGAGAAGGTAATAAAATAAATACTTTTAAAATCCCGGTTGGGTAAGCAACCGGGTAGTGGACTGACAACTTTAGTATTTGCTAAAGTTGGAACCACTCTAAACACATGTCTCCTTCTTCTAATTTCAATTGTGGTTGTTTGAGTTCAATAAATTGTTAAAATTATTTAAAAACTCTATTCACCCCCCCCCTCTAGTGTTTTTCAATGCATTCTTGGCCCATGTGGTAGATACTACCATGGAGAGTCCTAACCCTGCTGAAGTTCCTATAGTCAGGGAATTTGAAGATGTATTTCCTGAAGAACTTCCAGGTGTGCCACCGCCTCGGGAAATTGATTTTGAAATCAATTTGATCCCAGATACACAACCTATAGCCCAGACACCGTATAGGATGGCGCCTGCTGAGATGGCAGAACTCAAGAAGCAGCTTCAAGAGTTGCTTGAGAAGGGTTTCATCCGACCGAGAACTTCACCCTGGGGTGCTCCAGTTTTGTTTGTTAAAAAGAAAGATGGGTCAATGCGGTTGTGCATTGATTACAGACAACTAAATAAAGTAACGATAAAGAATAAGTACCCGTTGCCGAGGATTGATGATCTTTTTGACCAGTTGTGTGGTGCAACAGTCTTCTCAAAGATAGACTTGAGGTCTAGATATCATCAACTATGTATTAAGGATAGTGACATATCCAAGTCTGCCTTTAGGACACGAAATGGTCACTATGAGTTCACGGTTATGTCGTTTGGACTAACCAATGCATCGGCTGCATTCATGGAACTCATGAATAGAGTTTTTCGACCTTTCCTTGATCAGTGTGTTGTCATCTTCATAGATGACATTCTGATTTATAGTAAGGATGCTCAGCAGCATGAACAGCATCTCCGACAGGCTCTAACTCTGCTAAGAAAACATAAGCTATATGCTAAGTTTAGCAAGTGTGAGTTCTGGTTGTCGGAAGTATCTTTTCTTGGACATGTGATATCTGCCTCGGGTATTCGTGTTGACCCTAAAAAGGTAGAATTTGTTCTACAGTGGGAACAACTGAAGACACCAACGGAGATTCGACGTTTCTTGGGATTAGCTGGTTATTATCGAAGGTTTATTAAGAATTTCAGTTCTATAGCCTTACCCTTAACCAAGTTAACCCGGAAAGATGTTCCTTTAACCTGGAGTGATAAGTGTCAATGGTCTTTTCATCTGTTAAAGGAGAGGTTGACAAGTGCACATGTGCTTGTGTTACCTGAGCAAGGAAAATGATACATAATTTTCTGTGATGCCTCCAAGAATGGACTCGGATGCGTGTTGATGCAGGATAAGCAAGTGATTTCTTTTGCTTCACGACAGCTTAAGAAACACGAAGAGAATTATCCGACACACGATCTGGAGTTAGCTGATGTGGTTCATGCCCTAAAAATATGGAGACATTATCTCTACGGAGAGACATTCCAGATTTTCACAGATCACAAAAATCTTAAGTATATCTTCTCTCAGCATGAGCTTAACATGAGGCAACGTCGCTGGATGGAGTTAATCAAGGATTATGATTGTACAATAGATTACCATCCAGGAAAGGCCAATGTAGTTGCAGATGCCTTGAGTAGGAAATCAGCAACATCATCCTCTGATAGGGCACAATTAAACTCTTTAGTATGCCCTAGGAGAGATATGCTTATCTCCTTAAGGCAAGACAATGTACAGATGAAGGTGTCATGGATTGCCGGGTTGTTGGCTGAGATGCATATCAAACCCACCCTAAGAGAGCAGATTAAGGAGGCACAACAAGTTGATGTTGCAGTTCAGCAGATCAGATCTGAGTATGGTGATGAGAAGCGAGAAGGTTTTCATGAATCAGATGATCAAGTGGCATGCTATCATGGGAGGATGATAGTACCAGATGTAGATAACCTGAGGAAGTTAGTCCTGGAAGAATCTCATTCTTCAATGTATGCTATGCATCCAGGAAGCACCAAGATGTATCGAAACTTGAAAGATATGTATTGGTGGCCTGGGATGAAGAAGGACGTAGCTGAGTTTGTTCTGAGGTGTCCAATGTGTCAGCAAGTTAAAGCTGAACACCAGAAGCCTGCAGGAACAATGCAACCTTTACCCATACCACAGTGGAAGTGGGATCATGTAACCATGTACTTTGTTGTTGGTCTACCTAGAATAAACAAAGGACATGATTCCATTTGGGTAATCGTTGATAGGTTGACTAAGACAGCGCATTTCTTACCTGTAAAAACAACCTATTCTGCTGAAAGGTTATCCCAGTTATATGTTCAAGAGATAGTGTGTTTTCACGGAGTTCCTGTCACCATAGTTTCTGACAGAGGTCCTCAGTTCACAAGTCGTTTTTGGGAACAGCTACATAGGGCACTAGGCACCCAGTTAAGGTTTAGTACAACCTTTCATCCACAGACGGATGGACAGTCAGAAAGGACTATACATACCTTAGAAGATCTGTTGAGAGCATGTGTTCTCCAGTTCATAGGAAGTTGGGATCTGCACCTAAGCTTGATAGAGTTTTCCTATAACAATAACTATCAACATAGTATTGATATGGCACCTTATGAAGCCTTGTATGGCAGACGTTGTAGATCACCCTTATGCTGGTATGAGATTGGTGAACATCAATTGTTAGGTCCTGATCTTGTGCAGCAGACTACGGAAAAGATTAAAGTAATACAACAACAAATTAAGACTACACAAGATAGGCAAAAATCTTATGCTGACAAGCGTCTTAGACCGTTAGAGTTCCAGGTTGGAGACAGAGTGTATCTCAAGGTCTCACCTTGGAAAGGAGTCCTTCGCTTTGGAAGGAAAGGGAAGTTAGCTCCTAGATTTATGGGACCTTATCCAATCATTGAACGGGTTGGAAAGGTAGCCTATAGACTAGAGTTACCACCAGAGTTGTAGAGGCTACACCCTGTGTTTCACATTTCTATGTTAAGGAAATGTCATCCTGATACCAAGTCAGTTCTACAACCTATGGAAGTAGAATTGAATGATGATATAACTTATGAGGAAGGACCAGTGTCAATCCTTGACAAAAGAATTAAAAAGTTAAAGAAGAAAGATATAAACCTTGTGAAAGTCCTCTGGAACCACCGTGGTGTTGAAGAAGCCACTTGGGAACTAGAGGATGAGATGAGAAGGAAGTACCCTGCTCTTTTCTCCTAATACGTTTTGTTGATTTCGGGGACGAAATCCTTGTAAGGGGAGGATAATTTGTAACATCCCTGACCTAGGTTATGAATTAACCCTAGGTGTTTTGCCTAAATATGTAATTAAATCCTTGTGATTATCTTTTGGCATGTAATTAAGTTCCTAAGGAACATACATTTTCATTTCTGTCCTTTTAAAACAATGTTGTAGAATTATTTGGTAATGCAGGGGCCTATGTGAAAATTACCCAGTTAAAGGGTGTAACTTGCAAATTTCACAAGTTAAGATGTTCCTCTAATGATGAGACATCATATGAGTAAATATGATGAGGTAAGATGGATTTCTCAAGCTTGGACATCAAGATACAGCTTGTGGAATGATCCTTGTGCTTAAAAACCCTAATTTGGATTAAAGTGCAATTTACCCAAATGTGGGGTGCAACTTATAAAATACACCATCTTGAACATCTTTTATGACTTTTGACATCATTTAAACTAATAATGATGAAGGGGGGCACTTCCTTTGAATAATCATATAATAAGGAACACCTTTGTAATTAAATCATCAAGATGTAAGTAAGGAGACCCTTATGTACATATGTACCTTAGTGATAAGTTGACCTTCCTTGCCTTTAGTTCTTGGTTTTAGATGGAGTTTTACCTTTGAAAAGAAGAGGAGGGACGTGCCTAAAAGAAAGGAAGGACCTAGTTGTGAAAAGGAGGAGTAAGTTGTCCTTATGATGAAAATAACCCCAAAGGTATTTATACCCCTTTCCTTTGCAATCAAAGGCAACGTTTTCCTTTCACTCTTCACTTATCTCTTGCTGTGGACGACTAAGGAAGGATCTCAGGAGCTCAAGGAAATGACCAACCTGTTCTAAGGTAAGAGAACACCACCTTCTAGCTTGGATTCATGGAGGAAATCGTATTACAAGGTTGAATTGCTAGATTTCTTACTTAGGTTCCTTGTTCTAGACGACCATCCCCATCTTTTTCTTGAAGAATTGACCTTGGCCGACATGTGGAGCTCAAGACACCATTAAAGGCTTGAAGCTTGGAAGCTTGGAAGCTCTAGGAACCACGTTTGAGGTGGGTTTTATAACTCTAACCCTTAGCTTTGTTATGCATATCTTTGTTCTTGTTTCCTATGATTAGTTCTTCTTCTACCTCCCTTCTTCCTTGCTCTTTTGCAAGGAAAACGGTGGAGGAACCGACCTGAATAGAGGTTGAGGAATATGGGCGTGATTACCAAAGTTACTTTATCAAACGGTCTTATGTCTTTCCCCCTTTTTGATCAAACCGTTTGAAAGGCAAACGGGTTCACAAGGTCGGTTTGGGCAAACGGGTTCCAACCCATTTGAGGGCATTGACCAAGCATGGACCGTTTGGGTTTTCTGTTCACAATTATGTAGGCTAATGACCCACCAAATTTGAGGGGTTAACTCCAAAGGAATCGTAGGTTGAAGGCCAATCAATTAGGAAATAGAATTGAATTAAGTACTGATTTTCCAAACTAATTAACTTGAACTTTTGGGGAAACGGGTTCCAACCCATTTGAGTGAGTTGACCAAGCATTGAACGTTTGGGATACCTATTCATAATGTATTGAATTTCATTCCTACAAAGAATTGTAATCTAATTCCTAACCAATTAAGAGTTGAAGACACTTCAATAACCTAACCCTAATCGGGTGAAAGTTGTTGATTCCAATATAGATCTTGTTGAGTTTTGGGTTGAAGGACCCAAACGGGTTCCAACCCATTTGGGGGTTCATCCAAACGCTCTCACACTCGTTTAGTGACACCCCAAGATCGTTTGGAGGTCTAGGGTTAAAGAAATTTGATGGTTTGAGGGTCCAATTACAAGATGTTGATAATTGATGAAAAGTGCTGATTTTTTTAATTTAATTAGGGCTCAACCCTTATCAAATCATTTTGGTTTTTGGTCAAACTTTGGGCAAACGGTCTCAAGATCATTTGGAGGACATCCAAATGATCTCAAGACCGTTTGGGCCAAGTTTGGGCCCAATTGGAGTTCAATTGATGGGTTCAATTACACTTTGTTTCACATTATTTAAAATTGATGATTAGCCGATTGGAAACCCTAATTGAGTTAGACTTAACCCTAATTGGCTTTCAATTGAGGGTCACATTGGAGTCCAATTGATTGAGGCTCATCCTAATTGACTCAATTTGTAAGTGGTTAACATGGCTTTGGCCAATTAAAGGCGTCAACATAGGAAACCCTATTCAAATATAACCTATGTGTCACCTTTATGTTCATGCGGTTTGAACCCAAGTTGGTCCACACTCGTTTGAGTCCAAATGAGTCCACACTCGTTTAAGCCCAAACGAGTCCACACTCATTTGATCTCAAACGGGTCCACACTCGTTTGATCTCAAACGGGTTCACACTCGTTTGATCTCAAACGGGTTCACACTCGTTTGATCTCAAACGGGTTCACACTCGTTTGAACTCAAATGGGTTCACACCCGTTTAGACTCAAGTGGGTCCACACCCGTTTAAGGTCAAGTGGGTCCACACTCGTTTAAGGATCAAATGGGTCCAAGGTCATTTGAGGTTAAACGAGTTCAAGGTCGTTTAAGAATCAAATGGGTTGAAGGTTGAAGGTTAAACCCTAAACCAATTGGAGACCTTCAAGGTTGATTATACTTAATCACTTGAAAGTGTAAAAGGTTAAATGATGATCTAATCTAAACCCTAATGGTAACCTAAGATGTTAAGGGACTAAGTGGCTAATGAATTGACCCATGATGATGGTCAATGGGTAAATTATCAAAATTCCCCTGAAAGGTTCAATTGAGTGATACCTTATTTTAATCAAACCCTAATCACATGATAGTGATGAGTTGACTTGTGTTAATCAATGAGGACTTAACCCAACCTAATATAGAGTGGTGTAATCACTATCTACTAGTTAGAGGAGAGAGAAATTGCCAATTATAATGGAAACTCAAGTAAAATACCTTCAATATACATGAATGTGCAAGTTTAGGTATGATCCACTTATGTGAGATCATGGAAACCCTAATTATGATAATTGATGAATCTTAATCTTATCTGAGGTCTTTAATGATGATGTTTCTCATACATGGGGATGTTATGAGATCTTTTCACCATGAGGTGAATAGTAAACTCTAATTCTAGGGTGATGACATGTAATGTGAATAGTAAACCCTAATTGATGAAAACCAGGGAAACCTAGCTCTTGTATGAGTAGGGAGATACAACTTCTTTAAATATGTTATTTACTGTTATCAGTTGATTTAACCATGCAGGTTCCTTTATGAGGATGATCATATCCAGGTATGGATGATGATACTATATTCATTGAAAGCATGTTGTTAGCTTTATGAATAGTGATATATCCTGATGCCTTGTTAATAACATCTTATGAGATTGATAGGCTGTGAGAGCCATGAATACCATCAAGGTCATGCCTTAAGAGATGACTTGTGATGAGAATATTGAGAAATAATAATTGATGAGAGTTAGGCTTGTTACATTTAGTATTCTTCCTTCATAGCTGCTATGCTAATGATTAATGTTTGAAAACATGTATGATGATAAAAGAATACTGAAATGTACCTAACTAATCAAGTATAATCATACCATGTAGAGCCCTGATCATAGATCCATCATTGTCAAGAATTAGATGATGGTGAAACAAGTTTTCCTAAGGGGATTCCTGGAGCACATACTTTTGAATATGTGGGGTAATATGGATGTGAATTTCCTTACATCCTAGTGTAGGAATTGATGTAGATGTATCTTTATTCTATCAATCCATCACTATGTGTTTATGCCGGGGTGATGTAACACTAATCTCCCGAGGAAATATTTTATACCGCATCGATGAGAGATAAATAAGAAATCTTTCGATGGCAAAGAGAGTACAGAATGCCACTGTGACTCTAATAGCGAAGTACCAGAATACCCTGGTAAGCTATTGTAACAGAGACACTAGATGTCCTGCATGTTGATCCTCATACTGACTGAGGAAGATGAGGTCATAAGAATCCGTCTCTTTTGATGACCTATGTATGATACCGATGCGGCTTAATAGTGATCGGTTGGAGTATGAGCGGTATATCTCATCTCCACAGGGCATAATGATGTTTGTAAAACATAATCAACCGCGTAGAATATCTGCTTAGGTTGAACAACGAAATGCATTGGTTGATGATACATTACTTAGTATACATGTTTTTCATATTCCTTAAATGTTGTTGTTCTAATTGATAACAATCTGTTGCTGATTACCTTAGAGATTTTATTGCCTATGTTATTCTTGGTTGCTATAATAAAGCTTCTGGCGGAGAGTTATAACTCTCGCTGGGACAATTATTTAAAATTGTCTCACCCCATAGATTTCAACTTTTTAGGTGGTCATCGAGGACAAAGGAACCAATCTGTAGGTGATCAGAATCAGCAGCAGCAGCACCAGGAGCAGCAGTGAATCTCAGGTGGAGATACTGACTGCTGATTCATGTAGTTAGATGGTCTTATGTCGTCTCTATACTCTCAGGTCCTTGGAGTCTTTTGGTCTGAGATTTTGGGTTTTAAATCTTGAGATTTTGTATCTGGCTGTATATAATCACTCATGAAGTGATCTAACAGAGATGTAATATGTTTACCTTGTTTCTTATAAAAGGAGTTTCATGATTTCAAGATCTTGTCTCAAAAAGTTTTAATTTCCGGTGATTTTCATATTCCGCTGTTAATCGAATCGCTTCCGCTGAGTTTAATCATGTTTATCTTGGGTTTTGGAGATCAGAGCCCACAATTAAGTGGTATCAGAGCCAGGTTCGCTGAGTCTACAGAGACATAGGACTTAGAGTGTCAAGTTTATCCTTAGTACTTCTTTCTTATCTAATAGAGTCTTCTGCTCCTCAGGAGAAGAAGATAATTAAGGATGTCTGGACCACAGGAGGAGTACGAGGCCGAAAGTAGTGTTGTTGCGCCTCGAGAAGGTGCAAGGAACTTAGAAATAGAGCAACCTGTACCTGAGCCACCCAGAGAACCACCTCAGTTTGACCCAGCTGACATGGGAAACCCAGCTGTTCAAACTATGTTCGGGCAGTTTATGACTGCTATGACACACATCACCGACAAGATGCCCATGCCTGCACCTAGGGCACCTGCCCAGCCTGAAGGACAAGGTATCGGTAAGACGTTCAAGCGACTTCGTCGTGTCGGAGCAACTGAATACTTTGGAACAGCTGATCCTGCAGATGCTGATCTGTGGTTAACCGAGTTGGAGAAAGCTTTTAGAATCCTCAACATCCCAGAAGCTCAGAAGGTTAGACATGTTGTCTATCTTCTCAAGGGAAGTGCTGGTCACTGGTGGACCATGGAAGAGCAGAAGAGGCCTGGAGTGGAGATCTCGTGGGAAGATTTTCGTCGGGAATTTATCAATAGATATTTTCCAAAGACCTTCCTAGACGAGAAGATCTCTCAGTTTGAGAGATTGAGGCAAGGCATGATGAACATTAGCGAGTATGAAGCTAAGTTTATGGAGTTATTGCAGTTTTGTCCGCACATGGCTACCACAGAAGAAGAAAGAATTAGAAGGTTCGAGAAGGGTTTAAACGCCGACTTGACTACTCCCGTGTCTGCCCTAGAGAATCGGGAGAGGTTTGCTCCCTTCGTTGAGTCAGTCCGAAGGATAGAGAAATCCGTAGTCGAGAAGAGACAAACCCATAAAAGATATCCGCAGTTCTAGGGTTCTTCATCTAGAGACTTTAAGAAACCTAGATTCTCTGCACCTACACCTCCACCACCCAGATCTAATTTTCAGACTCAGTGGTCACAAAGTAGAGGTAGAGGACGGAGTTTACCGCTACAAGAGACTCGCAGTTCAGCATCAATGTCAGTCACAGGACCACCTCGACCACAACAACTGGAGAGGAGCTACTACAACTGTGGGAAGGTGGGACACTTGATGAAGGACTGTAACGCTCGGGCCCACTGCCCTAGGCTCTAGTAGAGTTTCAGGAATGACGACTGGCCCCACAGACCACCACTAGCCTTAACTGCGCACTTTGTCCACACTGACGCGCAAGCCAGGATCAACTTCCCGACTGGTCACCCATCCTAGTACTACTCCAAGCTGAGCACGCTTAACTATGGAGTTCTTTAGAGATGGGCTCCCAGAAAAGGAGGTGCACCTTGGTGATATGGGTAGTTCAATCATTCCTTTTAAGATCATGTTATCCGAGGCCTCAAATCCTGGGATGTTACAATCTCCCCCACTTAGACTCTTGACGTCCTCGTCAAGTCTCAACTATATGGCCTCATAATCTGACCCCATTTCAGTGCAGACCCACAATGGCCCATGGACACCCAGCTCCCATCCACGGCTACCAGCGCAAGGGCGGCTCCATCTCGTCTCTACGGATAGCCCTTTCCAACTTGCCTGGACCGCACGGCTCAAGACTGGCATGCCACATGCCCATGTAGGCCCCACCTACTGGAGGGGAATCAGCTCTGATACCATTTGTAACGCTCGGGCCCACTGCCCTAGGCTCTAGTAGAGTTTCAGGAATGACGACTGGCCCCACAGACCACCACTAGCCTTAACTGCGCACTTTGTCCACACTGACGCGCAAGCCAGGATCAACTTCCCGACTGGTCACCCATCCTAGTACTACTCCAAGCTGAGCACGCTTAACTATGGAGTTCTTTAGAGATGGGCTCCCAGAAAAGGAGGTGCACCTTGGTGATATGGGTAGTTCAATCATTCCTTTTAAGATCATGTTATCCGAGGCCTCAAATCCTGGGATGTTACTATTTGTAACGCCTGGGCCCACTGCCCTAGGCTCTAGTAGAGTTTCAGGAATGACGACTGGCCCCACAAACCACCACTAGCCTTAACTGCGCACTTTTTCCACACTGACGCGCAAGCCAGGATCAACTTCCCGACTGGTCACCCATCCTAGTACTACTCCAAGCTGAGCACGCTTAACTATGGAGTTCTTTAGAGATGGGCTCCCGGAAAAGGAGGTGCACCTTGGTGATATGGGTAGTTCAATCATTCCTTTTAAGATCATGTTATCCGAGGCCTCAAATCCTGGGATGTTACAATCTCCCCCACTTAGACTCTTGACGTCCTCGTCAAGGCTCAACTATATGGCCTCATAATCTGACCCCATTTCAGTGCAGACCCACAATGACCCATGGACACCCAGCTCCCGTCCACGGCTACCAGTGCAAGGGTGGCTCCATCTCGTCTCTACGGATAGCCCTTTCCATCTTGCCTGGACCGCACGGCTCAAGACTGGCATGCCACATGCCCATGTGAGCCCCACCTACTGGAGGGGTTATGGCTCTGATACCATTTGTAACGCCTGGGCCCACTGCCCTAGGCTCTAGTAGAGTTTCAGGAATGACGACTGGCCCCACAAACCACCACTAGCCTTAACTGCGCACTTTTTCCACACTGACGCGCAAGCCAGGATCAACTTCCTGACTGGTCACCCATCCTAGTACTACTCCAAGCTGAGCACGCTTAACTATGGAGTTCTTTAGAGATGGGCTCCCGGAAAAGGAGGTGCACCTTGGTGATATGGGTAGTTCAATCATTCCTTTTAAGATCATGTTATCCGAGGCCTCAAATCCTGGGATGTTACAAGGACTGTAGGTCTAGGCCTGTCAGTGTGACACAGCCCCAGAGACAGAATCAGCAGGGATCACAGAGAAGGCAGTCTCAAGGAACAGCTAGAGGATGTGTACAAGCATCTCAGGCTGGATCGTCAACACCAACTCAACCTCAGGCGACAGCGAGGTTCTATGCTATGAACCCACCAGATGCAGTGGTCAATCCATGGGTTGTGGCAGGTCATATGGAACTTTTATATTCTGATATGTCTAAATCCTACGTTGTATCTGTTTTGATTGACCCGGGTGCTACGCACTCCTTTATCACTCGAAGGGTGATTCATAACTGCAATATTACAGTCAGTCATAGGGTAGATAGTTTGTTGCTTGAGACTCCGTTGAGAGGGTCTGCTGTGTTGCAGGAGGTATGCTCTCCCTGTAACCTCTTCTTTTCTAACCATCGGATTCAAGTGGATCTTATACCACTTGAGATGCAAGGATTTGATATAATTCTTGGGATGGATACCTTGGAAAGGTATAGGGTTGTCTTGGATTCTGAATCCAAGCAGGTTGTGTTTGCTGATGAAAACAACACATGGATCTTTCAAGGAGAGAGAAAGATTCTACCCATCTGTCTTGTGTCAGCGATGGTTGCTGATAAGTTGATGAGACAAGGATGTTATGCATTCTTGGCCCATGTGGTAGATACTACCATGGAGAGTCCTAACCCTACTGAAGTTCCTGTAGTCAGGTAATTTGAAGATGTATTTCCTGAATAACTTCCAGGTGTGCCACCGCCTCGGGAAATTGATTTTGAAATCAATTTGATCCCAGATACACAACCTATAGCCCAGACACCGTATAGGATGGCGCCTGCTGAAATGGCAGAACTCAAGAAGCAGCTTCAAGAGTTGCTTGAGAAGGGTTTCATCCGACCGAGCACTTCACCCTGGGGTGCTCCAGTTTTGTTTGTTAAAAAGAAAGACGGGTCAATGCGGTTGTGCATTGATTACAGACAACTAAATAAAGTAACGATAAAGAATAAGTACCCATTGCCGAGGATTGATGATCTTTTTGACCAGTTGTGTGGTGCAACAGTCTTCTCAAAGATAGACTTGAGGTCTGGATATCATCAACTCCGTATTAAGGATAGTGACATATCCAAGTCTGCCTTTAGGACACGATATGGTCACTATGAGTTCATAGTTATGTCATTTGGACTAACAATGCACCGGCTGCATTCATGGAACTCATGAATAGAGTTTTTTGACCTTTCCTTGATCAGTGTGTTTTCGTCTTCATAGATGACATTCTGATTTATAGTAAGGATGCTCAGTAGCATGAACAGCATCTCCGACAGGCTCTAACTCTTCTAAGAAAACATAAGCTATATGCTAAGTTTAGCAAGTGTGAGTTCTGGTTGCCAGAAGTATCTTTTCTTGGACATGTGATATCTGCCTTGGGTATTCGTGTTGACCCTACAAAGGTAGAATCTGTTCTACAGTGGGAACAACCGAAGACACCAACGAAGATTCGAAGTTTCTTGGGATTAGCTGGTTATTATCGAAGGTTTATTAAGAATTTCAGTTGAATAGCCTTACCCTTAACCAAGTTAACCCAGAAAGATGTTCCTTTTACCTGGAGTGATAAGTGTCAACAGTCTTTTCAGCTGTTAAAGGAGAGGTTGACAAGTGCACCTGTGCTTGTGTTACCTGAGCAAGGAAAAGGATACATAATTTTCTGTGATGCCTCCAAGAATGGACTCGGATGCGTGTTGATGCAGGATAAGCAAGTGATTTCTTTTGCTTCACGACAGCTTAAGAAACACGAAGAGAATTATCTGACACACGATCTAGAGTTAGCTGTTGTGGTTCATGCCCTGAAAATCTGGAGACATTATCTCTACGGAGAGACATTCCAGATTTTCACAGATCACAAAAATCTTAAGTATATCTTCTCTCAGCATGAGCTTAACATGAGGCAACGTCGCTGGATGGAGTTAATCAAGGATTATGATTGTACAATAGATTACCATCCAGGAAAGGCCAATGTAGTTGCAGATGCCTTGAGTAGGAAATCAGCAACATCATCATCTGATAGGGCACAATTAAACTCTTTAGTATTCCCTAGGAGAGATATGCTTATCTCCTTAAGGCAAGACAATGTACAGATGAAGGTGTCATGGATTGTCGGGTTGTTGGTTGAGATGCATATCAAACCCACCCTAAGAGAGAAGATTAAGGAGGCACAGCAAGTTGATGTTGCAGTTCAGCAGATCAGATCTGAGTATGGTGATGAGAAGCGAGAATGTTTTCATGAATCAGATGATCAAGTGGCATGCTATCATGGGAGGATGATAGTACCAGATGTAGATAACCTGAGGAAGTTAGTCCTGGAAGAAGCTCATTCTTCAATGTATGCTATGCATCCAGGAACCACCAAGATGTATCGAAACTTGAAAGATATGTATTGGTGGTCTGGGATGAAGAAGGACGTAGTTGAGTTTGTTCTGAGGTGTCCAGTGCGTCAGCAAGTTAAAGCTGAACACCAGAAGCCTGCAGGAACAATGCAACCTTTACCCATACCACAGTGGAAGTGGGATCATGTAACCATGGACTTTGTTGTTGGTCTACCTAGAACAAACAAAGGACATGATTCCATTTGGGTAATTGTTGATAGGTTGACTAAGACAGCGCATTTCTTACCTATAAAAACAACCTATTCTGCTGAAAGGTTATCCCAGTTATATGTTCAAGAGATAGTGTGTTTGCACGGAGTTCCTGTCACCATAGTTTCTGACAGAGGTCCTCAGTTCACAAGTCATTTTTGGGAACAGCTACATAGGGCACTAGGCACCCAGTTAAGGTTTAGTACAGCCTTTCATCCACAGACGGATGGACAGTCAGAAAGGACTATACATACCTTAGAAGATCTGTTGAGAGCATGTGTTCTCCAGTTCATAGGAAGTTGGGATCTGCACCTAAGCTTGATAGAGTTTGCCTATGACAATAACTATCAACATAGTATTGATATGGCACCTTATGAAGCCTTGTATGGCAGACATTGTAGATCACCCTTATGCTGGTATGAGATTGGTGAACATCAATTGTTAGGTCCTGATCTTGTGCAGCAGACTACGGAAAAGATTAAAGTAATACAACAACAAATTAAGACTGCACAAGATAGGCAAAAATCTTATGCTGACAAGCGTCGTAGACCGTTAGAGTTCCAGGTTGGAGACATAGTGTATCTCAAGGTCTCGCCTTGGAAAGGAGTCCTTCTCTTTGGAAGGAAAGGGAAGTTAGCTCCTAGATTTATGGGACCTTATCCAATCATTGAACGGGTTGGAAAGGTAGCCTATAGACTAGAGTTACCACCAGAGTTGCAGAGGCTACACCCTGTGTTTCGCGTTTCTATGTTAAGGAAATGTCATCCTGATACCGATTCAGTTCTACAACCTATGGAAGTAGAATTGAATGATGATATAACTTATGAGGAAGGACCAGTGTCAATCCTTGACAACAGAATTAAAAAGTTAAAGAAGAAAGATATAAACCTTGTGAAAGTCCTCTGGAACCACCGTGGTGTTGAAGAAGCCACTTGGGAACTAGAGGATGAGATGAGAAGGAAGTACCCTGCTCTTTTCTCCTAATACGTTTTGTCGATTTTGGGGACGAAATCCTTGTAAGGGGAGGATAATTTGTAACATCCCTGACCTGGGTTATGAATTAACCCTAGGTGTTTTGCCTAAATATGTAATTAAATCCTTGTGATTATCTTTTGGCATGTAATTAAGTTCCTAAGGAACATACATTTTCATTTCTGTCCTTTTAAAACAATGATGTAGAATTATTTGGTAATGCAGGGGCCTATGTGCAAATTACCCAGTTAAAGGGTGTAACTTGAAAATTTCACAAGTTAATATTTTCCTCTGATGATGAGACATAATATGAGTAAATATGATGAGGTAAGATGGATTTCCCAAGCTTGGACATCAAGATACAGCTTGTGGAATGATCCTTGTGCTTAAAAACCCTAATTTGGATTAAAGTGCAATTTACCCAAATGTGGGGTGAAACTTATAAAATACACCATATTGAACATATTTTATGACTTTTGACATCATTTAAACTAATAATGATGAAGGGGGGCACTTCCTTTGAATAATCATATAATAAGGAACACCTTTGTAATTAAATCATCAAGATGTAAGTAAGGAGACCCTTATGTACATATGTACCTTAGTGATAAGTTGACCTTCCTTGCCTTTAGTTATTGGTTTTAGAAGGAGTTTTACCTTATAAAATAAGAGGAGGGACGTGCCTAAAAGAAAGGAAGGACCTAGTCGTGAAAAGGAGGAGTAAGTTGACCTTATGATGAAAATAACCCCAAAGGTATTTATACCCCTTTCCTTTGCAATCAAAGGCAACGTTTTCCTTTCACTCTTCACTTATCTCTTGCTGTGGCCGACTAAGGAAGGAGCTCAGGAGCTCAAGGAAATGACCAACCTGTTCTAAGGTAAGAGAACACCACCTTCTAGCTTGGATTCATGGAGGAAATCGTATTACAAGGTTGAATTGCTAGTTTTCTTACTTAGGTTCCTTGTACTAGCCGACCATCCCCATCTTTTTCTTGAAGAATTGACCTTGGCCGACCTGTGGAGCTCAAGAAACCATTAAAGGCTTGAAGCTTGGAAGCTTGGAAGCTCTAGGAACCACGTTTGAGTCGGGTTTTATAACTCTAACCCTTAGCTTTGTTATGCATATCTTTGTTCTTGTTTCCTATGATTAGTTCTTCTTATACCTCTCTTCTTCCTTGCTCGTTTGCAAGAAAAACGGTGGAGGAACCGACCTGAACAGAGTTTGAGGAAGATGGGTGTGATTACCAAAGTTACTTTATCAAACGGTCTTATGTCTTTCCCCCTTTTTGATCAAACCGTTTGAAAGGCAAACGGGTTCACTAGGTCGGTTTGGGCAAACAGGTTCCAACCCGTTTGAGGGCGTTGACCAAGCATGGACCGTTTGGGTTTTCTGTTCACAATTATGTAGGCTAATGACCCACCAAATTTGAGGGGTTAACTCCAAAGGAATCGTAGGTTGAAGCCCAATCAATTAGGCAATAGAATTGAATTAAGTACTGATTTTCCTAACTAATTATCTTGAACTTTTGGGAAAACGGGTTCCAACCCGTTTGATTGAGTTGACCAAGCATTGACCGTTTGGGATACCTGTTCATAATGTATTGAATTTCATTCCTACAAAGAATTGTAATCTAATTCCTAACCAATTAAGAGTTGAAGACACTTCAATAACCTAACCCTAATCGGGTGAAAGTTGTTGATTCCAATATAGATCTTGTTGCGTTTTGGGTTGAAGGACCCAAACGGGTTCCAACCTGTTTGGGGGTTCATCCAAACGATATCACACTCGTTTAGTGACACCCCAAGATCGTTTGGAGGTCTAGGGTTAAACAAATTTGATGGTTTGAGGCTCCAATTACAAGATGTTGATAATTGATGAAAAGTGCTGATTATTTTAATTTAATTAGGGCTCAACCCTTATCAAATCATTTTGGTTTTTTGGTCAAACTTTGGGCAAACGGTCTCAAGATCGTTTGGAGGACATCAAAACGATCTCAAGACCGTTTGGGCCAAGTTTGGGCCCAATTGGAGTTCAATTGATGGGTTCAATTACACTTTGTTTCACATTATTAAAAATTCATGATTAGCTGATTGGAAACCCTAATTGAGTTAGACTTAACCCTAATTGGCTTTCAATTGAGGGTCACATTGGAGTCCAATTGATTGAGGCTCATCCTAATTGAATCAATTTGTAAGTGGTTAACATGTCTTTGGCCAATTAAAGGCTTCAACATAGGAAACCCTATTCAAATATAACCTATGTGTCACCTTTATGTTCATGCGGTTTGAACCCAAGTTGGTCCACACTCGTTTGAGTCCAAACGAGTCCACACTCATTTAAGCCCAAACTAGCCCACACTCGTTTGATCTCAAATGGGTCCACACTTGTTTGATCTCAAACGGGTTCACACTCGTTTGATCTCAAACGGGTTCACACTCGTTTGATCTCAAACGGGTTCACACTCGTTTGAACTCAAATGGGTTCACACCCGTTTAGACTCAAGTGGGTCCACACCCGTTTAAGGTCAAGTGGGTCCACACTCATTTAAGGCTCAAATGGGTCCAAGGTCATTTGAGGCTAAACGAGTTCAAGGTCGTTTAAGAATCAAATGGGTTGAAGTTTGAAGGTTAAACCCTAAACCAATTGGAGACCTTCAAGGTTGATTATACTTAATCACTTGAAAGTGTAAAAGGTTCAATGATGATCTAATCTAAACCCTAATTTTAACCTAAGATGTTAAGGGACTAAGTGGCTAATGAATTGACCCATGATGATGGTCAATGGGTAAATTAGAAAAATGCCCCTGAAAGGTTCAATTGAGTGATACCTTGTTTTAATCAAACCCTAATCACATGATAGTGATGAGTTGACTTGTGTTAATCAATGAGGACTTAACCCAACCTAATCTAGAGTGGTGTAATCACTATCTACTAGTTAGAGGAGAGAGAAAGTACCAACTATAATGGAAACGCAAGTAAAATACCTTCAATATACATGAATGGGAAAGTTTAGGTATGATCCACTTATGTGAGATCATGGAAACCCTAATTATGATAATTGATGAATCTTAATCTTATCTGAGGTCTTTAATGATGATGTTTCTCATACATGGGGATGTTATGAGATCTTTTCACCATGAGGTGAATAGTAAACCCTAATTCTAGGGTGATGACATGTAATGTGAATAGTAAACCCTAATTGATGAAAACCAGGGAAACCTAGCTCTTGTATGAGTAGGGAGATACAACTTCTTTAAATATGTTATTTACGGTTATCAATTGATTTAACCATGCATGTTCCTTTATGAGGATGATCATATCCAAGTATGGATGATGATACTATATTCATTGAAAGCATGTTGTTAGCTTTATGAATAGTGATATATCCTGATGCCTTGTTAATAGCATCTTATGAGATTGATAGGCTGTGAGAGCCATGAATACCATCAAGGTCATGCCTTAAGAGATGGCTTGTGATGAAAATATTGAGAAATGGTAATTGATGAGAGTTAGGCTTGTTACATTTAGTATTCTTCCTTCATAGCTGCTATGCTAATGATTAATGTTTGAAAACATGTATGATGATAAAAGAATACTGAAATGTACCTAACTAATCAAGTATAATCATACCATGTAGAACCCTGATCATAGATCCATCATCGTCAGGAATTAGATGATGGTGAAACAGGTTTTCCTAAGGGGATTCCTGGAGCACATACTTTTGAATATGTGGGGTAATATGGATGTGAATTTCCTTACATCCTAGTGTAGGAATTGATGTAGATGTATCTTTATTCTATCAATCCTTCACTATGTGTTTATGTCGGGTTGATGTAACACTAATCTCCCGAGGAAATCTTTTATACCGCATCGATGAGAGATAAACAAGAAATCTTTCGATGGCGAAGAGAGTACAGAATGCCACTGTGACTCTAATAGCGAAGTACCAGAATACCCTAGTAAGCTATTGTAACAGAGACACTAGATGTCATGCATGTTGATCCTCATACTGACTGAGGAAGATGAGGTCATAAGAATCCGGCTCTTTTGATGACCTATGTATGATACCGATGCGACTTAATAGTGATCGTTTGGAGTATGAGCGGTATACCTCATCTCCGCAGGGCATAATGATGTTTGTAAAACATAATCAACCGCATAGCATATCTACTTTGGTTGAACCACGAAATACATTGGTTGATGATACATTACTTAGTATACATGTTTTTCATATTCCTTAAATGTTGTTGTTCTAATTGATAACAATCTGCTGCTGATTACCTTAGAGCTTTTATTTCCTATGTTATTCTTGGTTGCTATAATAAAGCTTCTGGCGGAGAGTTATAACTCTCGCTGGGACAATTATTTAAAATTGTCTCACCCCGTAGATTTCAACTTTTTAGGTGGTCGTCGAGGACGAAGGAAACAATCTGCAGGTGATCAGAATCAGCAGCAGCAGCACCAGGAGCAGCAGTGAATCTCAGGTGGAGATACTGACTGCTGAGTCATGTAGTTAGATGGTCTTATGTCATCTCTGTACTCTCAGGTCCTTGGAGTCTTTTGGTCTGAGATTTTGGGTTTTAAATCTTGAGATTTTGTGTCTGGCTGTATATAATCACTCATGAAGTGATCTAACAGAGATGTAATATTTTACCTTGTTTCTTATACAAGGAGTTTCATGATTTCAAGATCTTGTCTCAAAAAGTTTTAATTTCCGGTGATTTTCGTATTCCGCTGTTAATCGAATCGCTTCCGCTGAGTTTAATCGTGTTTATCTCGGGTTTTGGAGATCAGAGCCCACAGTAAGAGATGTATATTAATCCTTACATCCTAAGTTGGGATGTTTCCAATCCAGATCCTATATTCCCGAATGAGGAATTATGTGAACCCTATTCTCTCTATTAATATTTCTTTTGCTACTTTTTCCTAAAAATAAGTATTGATATACTATTTCTTGGGTCTTGTACCCCCTGCCATGTTTTAAATATATGATGCTTCTAATTGCCATAGTTTCTCTTTACCATGTTGATTTTATAAGATTATTTTGCTAATGTAGTGGTACTTTTATACAACCAAGAAGTGACACACTCCTCACTAGATAAAGGAAGGAAACTATCCAAATCCATACATACTACAATGTATGAAGGAAAGGTTGTACTTAATTTTTGTTTCTCATATGAAATTTTATCACAAGCAAATATTATAATGCAACAAAAAATATAATTATTTTGATTATCACAAGATATATTGTATACATTATTTTTCACCGAAAGGTGGCATTACAAAGAAAAAGGGGTACATCTTATTATACATAAGGCCAATTATAGAGGGTCTCCTGGTCATCTGAAACTATCCTCAAGTCCAATCCTTACATGTAATTTTCATGTGTCCATGTCTTCTAAACACCTACACCATAGTGGTTTGGAAACAACACCCAGGCAATAGATAAAAAATAGTAGTAGTATCTGTGAATAATTTAACACATTTGGATATTTTAAGAGCATGAAGTTTAAAAGAGGGTGTTTTCCAAAAGGGGGCTAACAGTATTTAAGTAAATTCAAGAGAAGTGTTAATAAAAAGTGGTGCATTTTTAATATAGGAGTGAATATCAAATAAATATGAATCTTTCCATTAAAACATTCCACAATTTTACAAAATAATATAGTTTCATTTATTTATAGTATAGACTAGATCTACCTAGGGCGATGACACAACTTGATCATTGGCCTAAAGTGGACAAAGTAGATGCACCTAGAGTGGAGAAGACACACCCAATAAAGGTGGAAAAGGTGCACCCATGCGAGGAAGACGCGTCCTAACAATTATGCATCAGTATTTATAATAGATAAACTTGTGTAAAAACAATGCATTTATAATAGAGTTACAAGACAATATCACATTCAATGAGATTTTGAGAACATTTAATGATGACATGGTAGGGGGTTATAAACCCAAATCAACAATATGAATCAGAGCATAAAAAGAAGTTTATTCAAAAGGATGCCTCGTTAATAAAGTTTAAGTTCATAGTCATTTAAATACACAAAAATAGGGTATTCCACAAACCTTACATATTCAACAACTAACTATAAAATGTATTTTTAATCCAAAAAGTCAAGCTTTCTTCCTAGAAACCCATTTGGTATATTAGTAAAACGAAAGCTAGCATGTGTACCCATACATAGTTGAACTTTATATATTTTTCTTATCCTAGTAGCGATCACCTGGTTGCAGGTTAGGGTTAATATCCAACTTATATTCATATATGTATAAGATAGTACTTCTCATACTACTACTTCTACTCTACATGAAGTGTCCTCTAAGTTATACCTTAATAGATAGTTATCCACAATACCATTCGTTTGTT
Organism: Alisma plantago-aquatica; assembly: GCA_963693085.1. Taxonomy (NCBI): domain Eukaryota; kingdom Viridiplantae; phylum Streptophyta; class Magnoliopsida; order Alismatales; family Alismataceae; genus Alisma; species Alisma plantago-aquatica. The sequence goes on along the minus strand of OY856411.1, from coordinate 1,482,086,094 downwards.
AAGTCTCCCTTTATACAATTTCATTAATTTTAGTATGTCCATTTGGTCTCAAGTGACTCATTAATTGTCATAGTGTTATCCATTGTATATTATGTGAATGTTATCTATTATCAAGTACACTAATATACATATATATATACAATTATGTAACTCAAAATGTTTAGTATTCATGAGGTGATTAACTAATCCATATCAATGTCATTATTTTATATGTATAAAATGTATAGGAAAACATATAATGGATGGTAAGCCTACAAGATTTCAATTTGCCTTATTGGTCATACATGTACTAATACAATTATGTATATATGCATCTTATATTTTCAAATGGATGAGGAGTCTAAATAGGATTGTTCCAACCATCCATAATACCCAAAGTCTAATCTAAATTGCCATTTTCATAAATTCGAGCACATCTATTGGTGATTAATGAAGTTACAAATGAACTAAAATCCAAGAATGTGATACTAACATGTCTCTATTGGTTGGGTCTTGGATAATAAATTATGGTTGGGTTACTCTTGTTAGGCTCTACTGACATGGTCAAAGATGATCCAAATGTGGTCTCTCTAAGAGCAATTCATCCTCGTATATGGTGGTGATAGTCACTAGAAGACTTGAATTGTGTCATCAATTAGAAAAATGGATGTTAGCAACCCAATGGAAAGCATGTAGTCCCCATCAAGCACTATAGGTCTATTCAAAATCTCCAGCCATTACAATGGAAACTTCTTGATGATACCAAAGGAGTTGAGAGCTTTCTAAGATACACCCTTTGGTTTCCAAAAAAGAAAATGATACCCCATTAATTCATCTTCTCACTGGATCTCAGGGAAACTAAATTCATTTCAAATGCGACGAGTTATAGCTGGTTGGAAGGTGAGTTTCATATTGGTTGCAATGTCTAGAACTGGTAGTTGATGCTAGAAGATGGAGATGCTTCGTCACTATGCTTCACGTGCACTCAATAGGCAAGCAGGAGGTTGTGTGCTCTTTCTTCCACTCCCCTGTTGATGGTGAAGAAGATTCTTGGAAAGGTCAACAGAGGTGAAGTATCGTGGTTGTGTTGTGTTTGATGGGGCTGGAGCCAGACTCTAAAGTTTGTCACTGTGGCATGTGGTCCTGGCCGTTGGCATAAGGGTGACATCTAGTAATTGTGCCAGGGTTTCAAGAAAAGAGAAATAAAAGTAGAGATTAGTATAGGAGGATAAAGTGAAGAGAAAAAGATATCATTCACAAGTAGGTGGATTGGCCTTTGGCAGCCAATTTTTGCACATGGACCCACCATCGAGGGAAGGAAGAAAAATAGGAAATAGGGTGGCATCTAGGGCTATGGACCACATGGAGAAGGAAGGTGGAGGAGAAGAAATAGAGGAGCGAGAAGAGAAGGAGATGAGAGGAAAATGGTTGGGCATTAGTTATGCCTATTGAACTGACATCTCTAGTTTTGGTTTAGTGTGCCTAGGATGAATGAGGAGCCAATCATTATAAAAGTAAAATAATATTAGATGATTGCATATAATGGTAATATCATGAACTACAACAAGTAATTCTATCAATTAAAAGATTGGGTGAATGATGTTCGATTGATGCCAAAATATAGTAGATGATAGACTAGACCTAGAAGTATTTAATTAATCATTAACTTGTTTTTCAGGATTAGTTTAGACCATTAATTAGCTTAGGACATTATTAGTCACTCTATGGCTCTAAAAGGGTTTAACAGTCCAACTACTCTCTACGAAGATACCAAAAGTTATAATATATTATATACTGATTATACTTGATGTTTTTGAGAATTTTTAAGGACCTAGATAAATTAAATGACATGATTTATTTTAAAATCACAATGAAGATTTGTTTATATTATTACTTATTTATATATATTCATACGATATAAATGAGGAGGGAGTGCATTGTGGATTATGTCTCCTAAATGAATTGGTACTTTCTAGCTTTGGGATAGTTTAAACACATTATTACACTAGGGATACATAAATCATTGTGGATATAAATTAAAGTTGTAAATGAGTTATATCTCCAAATATATATTTCTCATTTAATTATTATTTAAATTGAGTTGGTTACTTAATATTTATCACATTATGGAAAATAAATTCTTTATAGAAAAGAATATGCTTTATTAGTTGATACCTAGTAGTACTAAAGTATTACTTAGAATTTAGTATGTTACAACACACCACTCCTTAAGGAGGATTTCTTCCTTGAAATATATACATCCATATCCTAGTGTACTTAGTTGCACCCCCATGACAAAATAAGGTTATAGGTCAATGTACATCTCTAATATCTCTTTTTTTCTACCACACCTACATGAGTAACCAGATTACTTAAACATGTTTGCTTAGAAATTATTTACATTCAATCATAGGTCCAAGTTGAGGTTCTTTTTTATATATTATAAGAGTTTGTGAGATTACAACCATTAGGTTTGAAAATCTTAACATGATAGATGAAAAATACCTCAACACAAATTATTATTATTTCTATGGTCATTACTATTATTATTTCCTTTTGCAATAATTATTATTGAAGCTAGTAACATTTTTAGCCTAACTTTGAAACTTCCCTTACCTTACCTAGATTCAACATTTTTGATAAGTGGATGTAAATTTTATAACTCATCTTTAATATTCAACTAACATTCATGATAGCCAATCATCAAGTTCAACATTAAATATGTCAACAACATGTCCTTAAGTAAAATTACACTCCTACCAAATCAAGCATATAAGTCCACCCCTTAAAAGGGTTAATCTATACCTTATTTAATCATGTAGAGGTGAAACAAGTGTAGCTCAAATTGGTCATCTATATCCAAAACTTCTCTTCGTGCCCACTAAATCATACTAATACCTAAGGTTTTAGAGTACACCTAACCAATTAGATGGTTCTTCGCTAAAGCATTCCTTGACTACTCAAACTTCTTAGTGGCCTTGACTTGGTTCTAAAATAATAAATAAAATCTGAAAGCTTTTCTTGTTGTAATTTTTATTTAATATTGAAAATAATTTTGACGATGAAGATACATCGATGGAAATCCAAAAGTGGATCCAAATTCAATGTGAGAATTAAGTCAACCACTTTTCACTAAAATTACCTAAACTATTATTCTATCTTGCTTCTTTCCATTACAAGAGTTTAAATCTTCAACCGTCTAAAAGGGCATACCAAATTATATCTCTAGTTCTAAACATAGGAGGGGATAAAGGATTTTTTTAGCACATGGTCAACCTTGATCATATCCTACAAGGCACGACATCCACCATTACCCACTTCTTTTTAATTATAAATTGTAGTGCCTCATATTGAGACCCAGGGGAGTCATTAGGTCTCCAACATTATAGAAAGAGATTAGCATTTTCACATTGCTTTTTAATTTACAACCATAGTGCCTTCACATGATAAGATAAACTATATAGTCAAATAACCCATCAACTCATTCATTGGGTACTCCAAAATTCATATGCCAAAGGGGAATCATCTAGACATTCACTTACTACTTGAGGATGAGAGAGGTCAATTTTTAAAATCATTTCTCAAATCCTATAATTCCAACAACTAACCCTCATACATGAGGCATTTCAAGCTAATCTAGGACAATATCCCTTAGATGGAGAGCTTAAAGCAAAATTATGTTGAGGCAACTCTATGTTGAAGGTAAGGCTTGCCCTAACATATTGTAGTAGTTTAACTTTTCACTTATTAGAAAGGGAACATAACAACTCTAAATTTTATCAAAATAGAAAAAGGGCACAATGGTGCAGCACTCTAATGGCACTGGCAGCGCCGGTGGTGCACGGAGACCTCCTCCTCAGCAAGGAGGCAGACGCACATGCCCCAGTGATGACTCAGTCAGGGTCGTACCCACCCAAAGGAATGGTCTACCCTCTACAAATCTCAACTTGGCGATAGAAATACCAGAATTGAGGAAGAAGTACTCACGATCGATGAGGATATGATCATCATACCACAATCGGAAGTCAATGATAATGCTACGATGTGGAGAAACACACTTGTGGGATACATCATTGGCTTTCATCCCCATATCCCTACCCTCCAAGATCACCTGTCATGGCTCTGAAGTCCAACAGGATCCATGGAGGTACTCAGGAGAAGCAGTGGTAGTTTCATAATTAGATTCCAAAACATATCTAATATGAACATTGTGTTGGAGGACGAGCCCTAGTACGTCAAGGGATAACCCAAGATCTTGAAGAATTGGGAAAATGGGGAACCGTTGGAGAAGGAAAAGCTCACATCGGTCCCAGTCTAGATCAAGCTTCTTAACCTCCCCCTAGAGTTATGGAGCGAACGCATGATTGCTCACAATGCTTCCTATCTTGGAAAGCCGCAGTGTCTGAACTGACAAACAAAAGCTCGCAAACGCATTGACTATGCTAGAGTCAATGTGCTGATTGAAGCTTCATCGTCTTTCCCCGCCGAGATGAAATTGAGAACTGATAAAGGGCACCCGTATTCGATCCGAGTGGAGTACGAATGGGTTCCGGTCAGGTTCCCCCACTACGGCACATTCGGGCACGACAAATCCCTTTGCAAACTGCTAGAGAAGCCAAACACCACTACTGTAGCAGAGAGTACCCCGATCAACACTCAACCTGCTAGTCAAAATGTCTAAGACAAGGAAACTGACAACTCAACTTTTGATAATCTATCTTTAGAAAACAACAATGGATTCACAGTACCCAGGAGGACTTCCAACCCACAAGGAAGGAGGAACACCAAAAGTCAAAGCCAAACTGCTAAGAACAAGTCCAAGGAGATGAACAACAACCGCTGCCATCCTTTGGACACTCACCAAGAAAATACTATAGGGGTGGGAGGCATTTAATTTCCCCCACACCCAGATGATTAATCTACCTACTTTGATTTCCTGGAATGTCAGAGGCTTATCACAAAAAGATAAACAAGACATTGTCCAGGAAGTAATAAAGAGGGAAAGAGCATACATAACCCTCCTCACTTCAAAGTTAGAAGAAGTAAGATAAGGAAGATAATGCAAAAATTGTGGCCTAACTTCAAGTGGATTGATAATTCATCAAGCTGCAATAAGGTGAGGATACTCATCTTATGGGAGAACCCCAATATCACCATCATCCCCCTAAGATAGTCCAAACAATTTATTTACTATAAACTTACAGTGGAGCAATATCAATTCGACCTCACTATCATCTATGTTGCAAATGATGATAATGTGAGAGATCACCTATGGAATGATATCTAAAATATACTGCCCATTGATCCATGGATTCTCTTGGGTGATGTTAATGCGGTTAGGGTAGTGAACGAGATACTGGGAAGATTTGCCCCCTCTATTAGATCGATGATAGACTTCAACAATATAATTATGGACACTAATCTAATTGAGATTCAGGCCAAGGGGTCCTTCTACACTTGGAACAAAAAGTAGCTGGGTGCTAACAATACAAGGAGCAAAATTGATCGGGCCTTTTGCCAACTACATGTCATGCCAATTTTAAAAAACATGTGGCTTGAGGTGATGCCAACCATTTATAGTGACCATCACGCACTAGTGCTTCATATGGATGACACTATCCCAACTCAAAAATATATGACCAAGTATTTTTATGTATGGGTTGAATTTGAAGGCTTCAAAGAAATAGTTAGCAAAACATGGAATAATAGTACTAAAGGCAACCCTATCTTTAGACTATATTACAAGATCAAATTGACTAAGAAAGCTCTCCAGACATGGAATTGGGAGAGATTGGGTGACATGATAGACTCTGCCAAAAACAAGGAGAAAGACACTCATCAAGCTCAAACTATCTCAGACAACAACCCCTCTGATGAACTGTTGTGGGAGATTGCTAAAGTTAAAAAGGATGAAGCATTGAAGGCCATAGCTGCTGAAGAATCTATCATAAGACAAAAATCAAGAGTCCAATGGCTAAAAAAATAGGGTGATAGCAACATGAGATTCTTCTATGCCTCCATGCAAACTAGGAAGGCAAGAAATCAAATCAAAACCTTATTGGTTGATGATAACCAAGTGTAGGGGTTGGAGAATATAAAGCAGGCCTTTGAGCAACATTATTCTAATCTCTTCAAGGAAAAGGGACGTGAGTTCACCGAGCACAGTTGGTAAAATTTGCCCAAAATAAATGATGAGAAAATTACCCAACTAAATAAATATGTGACGAACGAGGAAATTTCTGAAGTAGTCAAGAACACAAGTGATGATAAATCACCAGGTCCGGACAGCTTCAATGCACATTTTTTCAAACACACTTGGGACATTGGGGGTGTTGATGTTTGTGCAGCCATCAAGGATTTCTTTCTGAAAGGTAGAATGCTTATAGAAGCAAATAAAACATTTATTGCTCTTATCCCAAAGGTCAAGCAACCTGAGAAACCAGGAGAATGGAGACCCATTTCACTATGCAACTTTGTGTACAAAATCATCTCAAAAATTATGGAAAATAGACTAAGAGATATTCTGCCCTCTCTTATCAGTTTGAACTAATGTGCATTCATGAAGGGGAGAAGGATCTCAGATGTGATACTTCTTGCAAATGAAATAATTCATGACTTCAAAAGCACCACTGCTACAAGAAAATTATGTCTTAAGACTAACTTGAGCAAAGCATATGACTCTATCAATAGAGAATATCTTCTTAATATCTTAAGAGATATGAATTTCCCCAACTGATGGTTACAATGGATTAAGGAAAGCATGGAGTTTGCATCCTTCCAAGTTCTGGTCAATGGTTCGCCTATGAACATCATTCATGACACCAAAGGGATAAGGCAAGGGGACCCCCTCGCCTTGTACCTTTTTGTCATTAGCATGTAGGGTCTCACCACAATTTTTAACAAAGTTGTGCAAGAATCCCAAATCAAGCCACTCAAGGCTGGGGACACAGATATTTCCCATCTTATCTTTGTTGACAATCTGCTGATTTTCACACAAGCAACTAAGGACAATGCTGAAGGTATTCTAAAATGCATGAAGATGTTTAGCTCTCTTTTGGGGCTAGAATTAAATCCAAAGAAGAGTCAAAAACTTATGAGCCCAAATGCACCACCTGAAATCTCTGACACACTGAGTGTAGATACCCATAAAATGCCAGTTAAATACCTCAGCCTTCCTTTGTTCACTAGTAGACTTACTAAGAGCCTATGCTCCCCTCTAGTGGACAAAATAAAGCAACATCTTGATTCCTAGAAAACCAAGCTCCTCTCCATGGCAGGGAGAGTTGAGTTGGTGATTTCTACTCTCACTTCATATCATTTGTTCTGGACAGGTGTGTTCCTACTACCTAAAGCTACTATGAGTGAAATCAAAAGTCTATGTAGGTCCATTGTGTGGGGAGATAATGAAGAAACCAGGCACTTTCATTCGGTGGCTTGGGAAGATATATGCAAATCCAAGTTAGAAGGGGGACTCAGCATTAGAAAAGTTGAAGATTGGTCCACAGCAGGCTTGACAAAACTACTCTGGGACATTGCTAATGGTAATAATACCCTTTGGATCAGATGGATCCATAGTAGGTACATTAAAATCGAATATGTTTGGACTTGTATGCCAAAATAGCACTACAGCTGGATGTGGAGATCTATTTTGAAGCGTTGAGATCGGCTTCTTCACCTTGTTCATTTTGACATAGGTGATGGCAGTACCATTAAACTGTGGAAAGACCCATGGGTAGGGGGTAGATTTCTGTAGGACCTGATTGAAAGCCAACTCATGTATCAGTCAGGTTTTGAACCTACTTATCTTCTTTGTGGACTTATCAAAAATGGGAGATGGATGTTACCCAATGCTAGAGGTGTTGAATAGTTGTCTACTGTCTGTGAACTCGTGTAGCTTACTACTAGAGATAAATGCTATTTTTTTGGTTTGGAAACCTTCACTTTGAGAGTGGCATAGGACTTATGTAGGACCAGGTACCCTACGGCTACTTGGGAAAAATGGTTGTGGAGCACAAATCCCCCCAACTGTATGAAAACATTCGACTGGAATTTTTTTATGGAAAGCTTGTCACTGAAAATTATATGTAGCAAAAGAATTTCTCTATGGCATCAAGATGCACACTCTACAAAAAGAGCACTGAAGATGTAAACCACATTTTATGGGGCTACCGTTTCACATTAGAGCTCTGGAAATCAATCAATATCCCATTGAACTTGGAGGACATGCTGAAAGTTGAAATCAAAAATAGGTGACTCAAGTGCCTGATCGCCTGTTATCATTTATGGGTGCATAGAAATTGATGCATTTTTTAAGACTCTCAACCTGATATGGATAGACATCAACAGAGCATAGTAATAGATTATAACCTACTCCATGTATAGATAGATTTGTTATATTTTTCATATCTATTCATTTTCATTAAAAAAACACTTGTACAATTGAATTTTGGTTATGATAATGAAAGGAGGCACGCTTACTGATAAAAAAAACTCTAAATTTTATGTCAGGGTTTGAAATTTTTTATCCATGCATGCTCTATTCTTAAGGTGCATGTAGTCAAGGCATGTTAGACAAACAACCTCTAGGTTTTAGGGAAAAAATAGGGTTCATCCTATCCATAAGTGTCCTAGTCATCTTACACTAATAGTCATTGAACTAACTCATCTTAAGGCAACCAATCATTAAGAGAGTCAACCCCTACATAGTGGAATTTATACTTCAATAGAGAGGGTAGGCATAATTAGGATTACTTACATGTTGGTCTCAACCATAAAAGTGACTTGGGGAGAGTATATGACCTAAATAGTTTGGGATTTAAACACTAATTCGCATTCCATGAATCATGATTATGTTGATAACCACATTATATATAGTTACCAAATTGGTTAATTGAAAATGACTCCAAATTGTCAGATTACCAACTATTTTGGCACTAATACAATGTTATAATGAGTGGAACCCAAGACAAGACCCACTCCTCACTAGATAGATGAATAAAATCATCCAATGCCAAACATACTACAATGTATGAAGGCATGGAGGTATTTCATTTTTTTCTCATATGGTATTTATTAGAGAAAATATCTTATCGCAACAAAAAATATAATTATTCTAATTATCACAAGATATATTGTGTACATTACTCTTTACCATAAAGGTGGCATTACAAAGAAAAAGGGTACATCTAATTATACATAATAGGGCAACCTAACATCCCAAGCTATCCTCGATTCAAATCCTTCTATATAATTAGCATGTGTCCATGTCCTCTATAACACCTACACTTGGGTGGTTTGAGAACAACACCCCAAGAGTAGACTAGGAATGATGTTCTTCAGAAGAAATGAGTTTATTTTCACAATATAAAACATAAGTATAAAAGAGGGTGTTCCCACAAGAGGGGGCTAACTGCATTTAGGTCAATTTTAGAGAATTTTTAGAAAAAGGATGATGCATTTTAAACATAGAAGTGTAAACTAAAATAAATAATAATATTTCCACTAAAACAATCCACAATTTCACAAAATAATACAGTTGAATGCATTTATAGTATAGACTAGATCTACCTACATAGGGCCAAGACACCACTAGATCATTGGCCTAAAGTGGGTGGAATAGACAAACCTAGGACAGAGAAGAAATGTCCAACATATATAATATAGGTGAAAAAGGTACACCCCAAATGGAGAAGATGCTTTCTAATAGCAATGCATAGGCATATACAATAGATAAAGCTGTCTAAAAACAATGCATGCATAATAGATTTGCAAGATGATAATGTTTAGTCAATATCATATTCAAAGAGATTTTTAGCACATTCAATGATAACATGATAGGAGTTTATTGATGTTTGTCATACTAAACTAGAAAATTCACTAGGAGTGAAATCCCTAGATTTTACCTAAACAACTTACAATATTTTCCTCTCGTACATGGATGAATCTTATTGCAGTATAGTTTAAGATCAAACCTAAAGGACAAAAAAATTAAATATTTACTGATCGAGGTAACTACATAGAAACTAGTATTTATCACAAAAGGTTGATGATTTTTTATTACAGTTATTGCAAATAATAGAATGCTAAATCATGTATAAATTAATCAATGGATGTGAACACTAAGGTAGAATGGGTTTCACTTTCGGTACCTATCATTCACTCTCTCACTATATCATATTAACTATATAATATATATATATATATAGATCTAGGTAAAACCTCCTTTCTATGTTAGGATTATAATCCAAATAGATATCACTCTAAGCTCTCTCTCACATTACTTATACTTCATGCATCTATTGCCTCAGAATAATATCTATCTGAAGTTCTCTTAAGGGTTTAACAAAATTCAATTGATATCCTAGATCCTAGGATTGATGTTCTCTAAAGCTAAGATCTGAGTGACATATAAACTTGATGATGAGGCAAGAATATAAGAATACAAATAACTAATTCAGAACATATAATGGTACAACAACATATACAGTAAGGAGAATAAAATCAAGTAGGAAGAATACTCCCCACACCCTAGCAAATTGATTACTCTCTCATGGAATCTGATACAAGACTAACAATGAAATAAAGTAAAGAAAACATTATTACAGTAGAAAACAAAGAGGTAGTTGGGTATTCATATGCTTGGCTTTGAGGTCAATGGTAATGATGGTTGATGCATCAACAAACCACTCCTCAATGTTCATCAAGGATATAATGGAGGGTGTCGACCTTTCTTCCTTGTGAATCACATATACCTTCATGAAATGAATAAGGTGGAAGATGGATATGGTGGAGGACATCCTTGGTCTAACTTTCTTAAAAATCTAAATCTCAGAGTCACAGTAGTGCTGGAATCTCATCATTCGGTAGATTGAAGAAAGCATCCAATGCGAATTGTTGATTGATGTTGTAGGTAGGTTTTATGGACTAAATATGGTTTTTGTTTGCGTCTAAGCAGATCCCCATTCTTCATGCTCTGGTATTCTATATATAGGTTTGGACTAAGGTTTTGAATGCTTCCCAGCCACTTGTACAGCCTCCATAGACACGAGGGGTCGGTGTCAATAGGTAGATGAAGAGTTGTGACCCTTCAGTACTCTCATCAGGTTGGAGTGCAAGATTCATGTCGATTGACCAATTGCAAGATTCTCATCGATTAAAGGGTTGTAGTATTTCCGTAGGCCACCATTGTGTGGGAGTGGGGCACTCCTCTAGGAACAAGGTAGTAGATCTGTCATGTAGAATTGTCGTCGGGCATTGCTCATTCATAGGACAAGAGTACTATCGGTCAACGGGTGGTTGATAGATATTTTCTATGTGGTCAAAACGCAAGTATATTCTATAATAGTAATGTAGGCCAATGTGGCCCGAATGTCAAACACAGGGAAATGTGCCTTCAGAAAATATTACTAACTATAATGCTATCAAGTTAGACTGAAGAAACTTGATTGATTAGGTTAATTATCTGAAACCAAAAATTAATATAAATTATTGGTTGTTGCTCTTAGTTTTAGTGAGTTCCATAGGATATTGGTTTCACCATGGTTCACATTGCACTTTAATATCAAAACATTAATAAAAATCTCTCCTAACCCTAGATTAAGAGCCTATAGTGAGAACTACCTGCTCTTATGGTGTAATTCACTGCCTAACCTAATACCAACCTCACTCTCATATCGATTGTGTTATTATATAGGTGTTTTATCAAATGCTATGGGTAATCTCCTCACGTTTATAAACCACCTTTCCCAAAGGGTTTTATAGAACATGTATTTCTATGAAGTTACAACTATTAATTTCCCTTTTTCAAAGCAATTAATAGTCCAAATACTAGATATGGTGATCAAGCATGGAGATTTCATTCATCCTCATAGGAATAAATTTAGAAATTAAGAGAAACTAATGAGTTAATGCATAAGAGTCAAATACAATGTACAACCAGGATACTCTCGGGTCCTAATGAACGTGAGGATTAGCCCCTCATGGTTTCCATAGTCAAAAACATCAAAGGAGAAAGAATAAATGTGCAGAACATGAAGAACCCTTAAAGTAGATCGCTCAAAGGATCCCTTCATGCGCACGTTCCGATTTTCTACCTTCCGGCTACAATTTTGTCTACCAGAAGTGCATGGATCATTCAGAATGTGTTCTTCTTTTTTATCTCCTCCTCTTGCTCTCTATTGTCGTACAATGGAAAAATAATATTTGTTCAGGTCTGGCCACACTTCTCCTAAGTAATAGGTATGACTTAGGGCGAGTTAAAACCTCAGTCATTGGATTAAACATTACCTTTAGATCGGCCTGATCTCAACAAGTTGGTACTATAGAAATGGTGTCAACACTGTCGACTCCTTTAATTGTGTGGCCACCTGTCAAGTTTTCGGTATTATCGACATGGTTTCCGATAGTACCAAGTTGCTTTGATAATTCTTGAACAAACACTATGATGTTGTTAATAGTACCAACTTGCATGTTCGTACTACTGAGTCTTCTCGAATTCTTTCTATTACAACGTGAGCATGTGTCAGTATCATTGACTCCAAAGTCAGTAGTACTGAGTTGTGTAGATTCTTGTACATTTGTCTGAAATGAATAAAATCCAAAAATAAGCTCTAGAAATATACTAAATCACTCGAAAACATTGAGAGTATGATTATTTGATGCAAATAAGTATCACATGCTAATAAAATTAAATCATGCACAATTAATATGAGATTAGACCAAAAAGCGCATAAAAGTCACTACAAAATAGCCTGTGAAAATGACAAATAAACGGTGCATCAAACTCCCCTAAGCTTAAATATTTCTCATCCTCGATCAACATACTCTTAAATTTGTTTGAGACAGGTTGACAAAAGGAAAGATTAATATGAATATCATTTCTCAAACATCCCCACTTGGTGGTCCCAAACCGGCCTTCATTAATCATTGAATAATTAACTGCTCTATAGAGACCAAAAACATTTATAAAAGACATCCATCCTTAGTTCAATGAACACTATCAAGAGAGAAATTAACATCATACTCAATCAGGCATTTTCTTGGTGTATTATATGATTCCCTATTCTACATTTCTCTTTCCTAACTACCAATCTACTTAGAAGTAGTTCTCCATATAAAAATTAATGAGGAGAAAAATCATATATGTGGCCTACCAGTAAGAGCAATGGATGGCATGAAATGGGTGGCTATTGAAGTATCACAAGCACTGTTTGGGAAATCGGTCCGCACGGCCGCATATACTCCCGCATATACCTATTCAGTCACCCTACTGCACCATATATTACTAATTGGTCCACTAAGCGGTCATGGGCCGCATATACTCCTAATTGGCCGATTAAGCAGTCGATTAAACTCCGCTTTTCAAAACTCCCACAACTAATGTTCATGCATTTCATACATACATGCATATATACACACATTTCATTATATATATAAATTGAGATATAGTCATTGAATTATATGTATACATTGTAATACATATAAAATTTTCCACACACATTTATACATTTATTTGAATACCTTTTGATATATTAACATGTATAGATACATATACAATATACCTAAATATACAATCACATATGTGTGCATGTATATATACACTTTGATTTATTCACATTTATACACACTATACATATATGTGTACATTGTACATATATTACAAACACATTCTATATATAGACATATACACATATATAAGCATATCATACATCATACATGCATATTAATGTGTTTATAAGTAAATAGATGTACATGCCTACTCTAATATATTTTAATTTATGATCTCTCTATATTATTTTATATATAATTAGTTTATTGAAATTAAAAGAATTCAATACCGCATATACTCTCGTATATATTCCCGCATACTGCATATACTCTATGCAGTACCCTCTCCACTCATACACCGCATACCGCTTTCCTGAACCATGATCACAAGTACATCCAAATCATTTATGCAACATAAATCATGATGAACCTATGTGAGTGCAAGGGGGAAAATGTGTAAATCCTAATGCCTACCTTTTTTTTGAATAAAATGATGCATGAATCATACAATTTCATCACTAAATGAGAATGAAATAAGCAAGTAACAGAATGTATCATGTGAATGTATCCATCTCTTTAAGAAGAGTTAAGGGCATCCTTTCTCCCTCCTAACTTTTAAACATTAACAACATCAAAAATCATTTATTGTCCTATGATTCTGGCATGACCGAAAATTATGTTTGGGCTTCGTGGGTGTGGATGTATATCCTTGCACTCAAATTTCAACAGAGACTGATATCCACATGATAAATAAATGAATGACATGGAATTCATGTAATCTACATGAAATTGCTTATGAAATTAAAATGATATGTACACAAATTGTTGATGTATATATGTGTTTTTTTTCAGAATGCAATAAAATCAAACTAACTATCTTGTCACCTATTATGTCATGCAATGTAATAAGAGGAAATAATTGGGAGCACGTGTTCATCTTAAAGTGGTGATTCAATAATGAATGGAGGATGGTTGGAATCACATAATTAAGAGACAAATCCTTCCATGAAAATATGATATGTCCCTCTCTAATGACTTGTGAACATGGTAACTGTAGTATTTCTTTCTTAAATTCCAATTTAAGGTTTTGTTAACTATTTGATCAATTTAAGGTCAAACCCCATCTTCATCAACATTTCATGAATAATTAAGATGTACATTCATATTAAAGGTCCTTAAGTTGACTTGCCCATGCACCTCCTCTAAGTGTGCTTTTTAAGAAGTTTACAACTAAGCCAACACCTCTTTAATTTTTATTAAATTTCTTTCCATATCATTGCACACAACAAAAACAATTGACATAAGCATGAACCATGAAATTAAACTCCACTTTTACACTAGATAGATGTGGATCCTACAAATTTAAAAAGTGAAACTAAAAAACAAATAAAGACTAAAAACTAAAGATAGAGACTGTTCCAGCTACCCCCCTAAGCTTGAATGTGTCTATGTCCATAGAGTTAAAATTCTACTTAAGAGGTGGAACAGTGGTATCGGGTCACATGGGTCATGGTGGAGGTTGTGGCATGGTGGGATCAAAGGGGTAGAATGTCCCTTGAAAACTTGGTGGTTTTTGTGGCAGTGGTGGAGGTTGTGGATATCCACCAAAGTACCCCTAGATCTAATAGTGATCAAAGAACTGCTATCAGTATCCCTCCATCCACTACAAACACATGTGCATGTTCTCTTGTTTGTCTAAGAGAAGTTGCTCATTCATGAATATTGCTTGTTGGTTCTGGTACAACCATCCCTGCACGTTGTGGATACCTTCCAATGTAGCCGACTACTGTTGATGTCCCTGTTGGACCTCTTGCAGCATGCCATACATTGCTACAATGGAGTATGGGTCATCTTCTTGTGACGGTGGGGGAGAAGAAGAAGTAGAGGTTGCATAGTGTCGTGGATGCTTGTGTGCAACCGGCCTCTGCATGACTGGTATGGTTGGTTCATCCTCCTCTTCTTCTTCCTATTCCTATTTCTACCCTTTTGCTAGAGCATCTTCTTCTTCCTCCTTGTCTAACGAGCTATCCACATGCCACCTCATGAGGTGGATCCCCTATAGATCCAAGACTGCAGCTGGCAACTCTCTTTCCTTATATTGTTTACCTACAGTACAACATCCGTATATAGTATTTAGGTGCAAGTTGACAAGGCCAAACTTCTTGAAATTATTAATATCAAGCTTCAAGGCAGCCTTCAACGATTTGGCCATGGAGAGATCAAGATTGAGATGAAGAGCAATCGGAGTGATCAATCCTCCAAAATGAATTGGAAGTTTCCTCCCCACTTGGCACTTGACACTCATCATGTGTTGAAGAAAGAAGGTGCCAAAATACAAACTTTTGATTCCTAGATCTAGTAGCTTGTAAAGAAAGTAGAGGTCAACCCATTGGATTTTTCCCTATCATTGACTAGATCTGGAAAAAAGTTTGCTGGTGGTGAGACGATAGAGTATGCGAGCAAAGGGATACCTAATGCCGTTGATGGAGTTTGTATTCCAACTGATGTGTTGGCCCTTAGGTAGCTCTAATAGTATCTCCCATGATGCCTTGAAGTTGAATTGTCAGGGTATAGCAGTCTCCTTTGGATGGACACCCATATATGGTGTTAAATTGTTGCAACGTCAGGGTGTAGTCGGTGTTGTAGAGACAGAATTTGATGATGCCATCCCTCCATCCATCCCCATGCACGGGGATGATACAGACCTCTAGTGATGCCAGGAACTTACAGACGAGATCTGGGTATGTTAGCCATTTGTTGAAGAAGGGATAGTCACCTACCAACCCTGGGCGCTCACAGACCATGTAGATGTTATTGGTGAAGCCAATGGAGGTGATGAACTCATAGTTGTCGTATCATGTTCCACAGATCTCCCACTTTTACAACTCCTCATAGATCTTCTTGATGTTGGTGTTGGGATGGGCTATTAGGCCTAGTCTGGGAACTAGGTTTGGAACCCCCATAGATGAAGAAGCCTCGTACCTTGGTGCCATCTCTAAAACAAGCAAGAGGTTAAGAAAATAGAGCTAAATGTAGAGTCTGGATGCCTGGAGATTCTTGCACACACTCGCTTGGAAGAGGAGTAGAGAAGGTGTGAAGAGAAATGATTCACAACCCTTCCTTTTATAGTTGTGCATGCCTCTCTGTCGTTGCATCGGTACTACCAATGATGTGTTGGTATTACTGACTTTTTTTCACAAATCCATGTGATCGGTGGTACCGACGGGCTTGATTGGTTGGCTTTGATGATGTGGATCATTCATCGTCGGTAGTACCAACATACGCATAGATGGGTATTACCGGTTGTTAGATGAAACTAATCTCGATCACTTATTGATGCTCCCCACATATTGCTGACGTCAAACGTCAATAGTACCAACTTTGTGTCAGTATTACTGACTAGTTCAAATTTAGTCAGTGCTTTTGAGCGGGAACTCAGTGTCTCAAACCTAGGGTGCATTTTTTGTTAGTACTACCGACAATGTGTTAGTAATACCAAGTCCTTATCAGTTATCCGGTCCTCTTCTCTATAGAAAATTGGTGCTACTGACATATGGGTCAGTGGTATCAGGTTGATTTTCTCAATTAGCACGAATTCCCTGTGATGTTGTCAGTACTATCGAGATGGCTATCGGTAGTACCGAATTTTGCAGTCGACTCCATCTTTTTCCATGTATCCTTATCAATAGTACCGACATAATGTCGATAGTACCGATTGATATTCAGCTTGCACGCCACACAAAAAGGATCAAGGCACGTTTTTATATCAAACTCAGTAAAAATGGAAATTACAGCTACAAAACTACAAATCGGAATGTAAAGAACATAAAAGATGGTTGGGTTGCCTCCCAACAAGCGCCCTTGTTTTACATCATAGGCTCGATGAACCTACTCCCATGAGATTAATGAAGCTTCAACGCGTCTTCCTTTCTAATCACATCTCCCTCAAAGTAATGCTTAAGATGTTGGCCATTGACAATAAATGGCTAAGCTCCATTGCTAATTTCCACAACTCCATGGAGGAATGCTTCAATCACCTCAAAGGCCCCACTCCATCTAGACCTCAACTTACCAATATACGACCTAGAATAAAACAGAAGGACTGTAACATACTAGATCTCGAACCCTACCCTAGAAGTTGACATTTTGGACTTAGCCAAACAAGGTTGAAGGTTAGACCTAATATATGTTTAGTATAACCCCAATGATAATTCATGTATGGATCACCTTAATGTAACCTAATTTTCTAACATTAATCTTAGCTTTATAATGGATACATAAAATATGCCACATAACTCATTTTGGTGGTAATATGAAGATAAGAAACTTAATTGGATGAATAATTTAGATAATGGTTCGTTAATGGGCCATATGATATATCTTATAATAAGAAGTCTCAAAAGTGGAAACAAACTTCAAATTCTAAATCTACATATCAAAATTAGCATACATGTCAAATTTCTTCTAATTTGGACCGCCTTGAAATATTAGGATAAGTTTAGGAGCGAGAAAATGAGTAAAAGGCATATTTAATTAATAATGTGATTATATGACTCTCCAAATATGGAAATAATAGCAAATTAATATTCAACACATCAAATATAACTTGTGTATGAAGTTTGGTCCAATTTAGATGTTGTTTTTGCAAGTTATGTAATTTTAGGTACATTTTGGACTTTTCTACAATTTACCTAATTGGGAGGTTTTCTTTGCAAATTGTCACATGCATTATAGTCCTTATATATTCCCTTACCATTCTCAAGTTTTTGAACCATAGCTAACCTAGTTGCACCTTGGTTTGAAGGTGTTTCTTTCCAAGGGCATTTTAGGGATTACTCTCTTTATAAATGAGCTTATCTTTAGAAGCTATCAACTAATGGGGTTATTTCTTTGATTGGATGTCCTTTGTGATGGCCTATAAGTGTCCATAAACCGAAATTTGATATTCAAGAAGCCTCTATGAGCTTTCCTCTTGCATGGCCATGAAATCCCTAGGCTAAGAAGAAATGGAAAGCTCCATGGACACCTCATGCTTAACTTCTTCCTTATCCATAAAGGTTTGCATGTCCATAGGCACCATTAGCATTGGACACATGTAAAGTAACTTGACACCTCATGCTTGACTTCTTCCTTATCCATAAAGGCTTGCATGTCCATGTACACCCTTATACATGACACATGGAAAGTCTCATAGACACCTCATACTTGGCCTCTTTTTTATATAGTCATATCTACCCCTTCCCAACTCCCAATTTGAAAACTCTTGCTCTCCTTTATTTCCTCTATCTTACAGCATCATTCCTACTCTATTTTTCCACGACGTTGTTGTCCAAAGGTAAAAGGAGGCACCTACCTTGGTGAAGAAGGCTCCTGGGGTTCTAAATTTCTCTATTTAGTATTTCTTAAGTTACTCCTTGGTGATTTTGACCAAAACTAGTAAGTATTCTCCTTTCCTTCCCTATTCTCATGTTGTTAGTATTCCTTCGACCTTCCTCCAGGTCATAACCATTGCCTTTCATGGTGAAACCCCACCTAGAACCCATAAACACCTCATCTCCATGTTCTTTTATTAGGGTTTTTCACCTCTAAAGTGGAGAAGGTGCTCCTTGCTCGAGATAGGAGCTTTGTTGGAGAAACTAGCCTCTCTAAGCTTGGGAACCTTACTTATTGGACCTTTACACCTTCCCTAGAGGTTCTTTGGAGGCCTAGGTTTGGATCTAGGACTGACTTGTACTATTTAGACTCTAAAGTTGAGGTATGATGTATCCCCTATTCTTCCATGGTGAGCAATTCACCTATGCTTATTCATTCTCTTTGTCCAATGGACATTAGCCTACACACAATGTCTTTTCTTTTGAAAATCATGGTTCATGTGAACTACCTTATTTGATATTGATAATGTGATCATGGATATTCTTTTGAACTCTTATCTTATGTTTTGTTCATGATGGAACTCTAAAAGATGACATGTTATGGCTTTTGCCCACTTATGAGGTGGATGTATATGTTGGTCACTTATGTGGTGACTAGTTTATATATTCTGAATATACTTTCTACTTTCCTCTAAATTTAACATGCTATGTGATTCAGTATCACTAGAGTAGTGTAATTGCATTGGTTTTTATGGCAGATGTGTTATTTCCTACTGAACGGATGTGATATTGCCTGCTCTTTTGGGATGGAAAGGAGCCTCATACCCAAGGAAATATGTGTGATTCTTGGCCCATGTTTTATATATTTGGGAGATTGGCAGTATTCCTTTCTCTATAAGGTTTCAAGTTTATGAGACTTGGTCTCCTTTGTGTTTATATTGTTCTAGGGCTACGTTTATCTCACATGCATGCAGGTTGATAAGGCATGAAGTTTTGGACTAGCTTAAGGAGTTAAAGCTTGGTGACAAAGTTGTTGTTGTTTAGATTTCTCTCTACTTAGATCCTTATGTTGTATCATACATGTAAACCCTTGTGGGATATTATGATGTACTTTTTTAATCTTTGGTGAAAATTGAATATAGTCATTATTTTTATTCCGCTGCTATACTTTGGTTGTTTTGAATACCATTTATTAAAGTTTGAAAACTTTGCACCTATTCTATGATACCTTTGAGTGTGTTTGGAATGGATGTTTTATTCTTCAAATTTTTAGTAAGGGGGTCATCTCGCCTCTTTAGTAGGACCTTCTATCTTGGAGTGAACACCCTATGAAAAATATGACAATCATGAACTTGCTTAGTTCCATCCTTATAAATTCTTGAGCTTTCATAAGCATCAAACCTAAGATCATTCAATTCTAACAATCTCCTTTTTCCTACATTATCCAAATTGTAATTTAATTTCCTCAAATATTACTTTCCCTTATGCTCTAGCTCTGCAGGTAGACAATCCCTCTCATAAACCAACCTAAATTGAGAGTACATATAGGTGTTTTATAGGCATTCCTATACGCCCAAAGAGCATCATTGAGCAACATGCTCCAATTAGTCATGTTGGTTAAAATTGTCTTTTCCAAAATCTTCTTGATCTCCCTTTAGACACTTCAACTTGTCCTTGAGTTTGGGGGTGATATGGGGTACCTACCCTATGTTTCACCCCATATTTTCTTGACAGCGCCCCAAATTTTCTATTGGTGAAATGAGAACCCCCATCACTAATCATCAATTTGGGCACCTCAAACCTGCAAAACATGTGTTCCTTCACAAATCTACATACCACCTGAGCATCATTGGAATGGGCTGGAATTGCATCCACCCACTTAGATACATAGTCCACAACAAGTAATGTATAAATATTGGAATTTCAAGACACAAATGGGCCCATGAAATCTATACACCATAAGTCAAACACCTCAATTTCCAAAAAAACATTCAGAGGAATTTGTGTCTTTTTTAGATATTACCTACACGTTGACACGCATCACACTAGCGAACATAATTGTATGAATCTTTAAAAATTGTCGAACAATAAAAACCATATTATAAAACTTTAGCCACAGTCCTAGAACTAGCATGATGACCCCCTGTAGGTAAAGAATGACAATGTGCCAAAATACTCTAGAATTTACAATCCAGCACATACTTCATCAGAATACCATCCCTACACTACCTAATCAAGATGGGGTCATCCCATATATAATACCTTAGGGAGTGGAAAAATATTTTCTTCTCCTAGTATCCCCAATCTCCTAGAAGCTCTCCACATGCCTAGTAGTTCAAAGTGTTTGTGAACCATAGGTCTTTGTTGTTCATAGCAAAGAGCTTCTCATCAGGGAACTCTTCCACAATGAGTATATCAATTTCCTTTTCATCCACCCGTTCAAGCCTAGAAAGATGATCCGCCACCACATTCTCAGTCCCGACTTTTATCCTTATTTTCTATATCAAATTCCTGCAATAATAAGATCCACCTAATCAGACTAGGCTTGTCATCTTTTTTCTACAACAAGTACTTGATGGTTGCATGATCTTTCCATACTACAACCTTAGTCCTAATCAAATATTGGAAGAACTTCTCAAAAGCAAAAACAACTGCCAACAATTCTTTTTCACTTGTTGTATAGTTCGGTTGGGTATCATTTAAAGTTTTAGACGCATAATAGGAGACAACATGGACTTTATCTCGGCGTTGGCCTAGACACCCTCTACTACGTAATTTGATGTGTCACACATCAGCTCAAAAGGTTGAATCTAATCTGGAGCCTGGACAATGGGTGCGGATACCAGCTTCTCCTTCAACACCTCAAAATATTTCAAACATCTCTCATCTAATTTAAAGTCAAGATACTTTTCCAACAACTCATAGAGAGGTATAGCAATATTAGAAAAATCTTTGATAAAGCGGCAATAAAATCTGACGTATCCTAAAAAGCTCCTTACTCCCTTCACCCATGATGGTGGAGGTAGTTTGGAGATCACCTCTATTTTGACTGGGTATACCTCCATTCCTTTATTGAACACCTTGTGTCCTAAGAGAATTTCTTCACTCACCATCATGTGACACTTTTCCCAATTCAACACAAGGTGAGTGTCCTCACATCTTTGCAAAACTTCATCTAGATTGTCAAGGAAATCATCAAAGGACTCCCCATACACTAAAAAATCATCCATAAAAACTTCCAGACATCGCTTAATCATATCAAAAAAACGGCAAGCATGCATTGCTAGAAAGTGGCTGGTACATTCCAAAGACCGAACGACATACGGCGATATGCAAATGTGCCATAAGGAAAAGTGAAAGTCAATTTCTTTGGATCTTGTGGCTTGATGGAAATTTGATTATATCCCCAATAACCATCAAGGAAACAAAAATGAGAGCAGCCGGCAAGCCGCTCTTAAATTTGGTCGTTAAAAGGGAGTGGAAAATGAT
The DNA here is from genome assembly GCA_963693085.1 of Alisma plantago-aquatica. NCBI lineage: Eukaryota > Viridiplantae > Streptophyta > Magnoliopsida > Alismatales > Alismataceae > Alisma > Alisma plantago-aquatica. The sequence continues at coordinate 1,482,063,709 of OY856411.1, read as the reverse complement.
ATTTTAATGTGGCTGCGTTCAAATTTCTATAGTCTATGCAAACACGCCACTCAGTCACTAGTCTAGTGGAAATCAGCTCATCATTGGAGTTAGTAGTCACTATTATACCCCCCCCCTTTAGGAACCAATTGGGTTGCACTCACCCAGTTCAAATCATAGATAGCATCTATAATACATGCAGATAAAAGTTTCACTACCTCTTTTTTCACTATCTCAATCATGATTTCAGGATCTTGTCTCAAAAATTTTTAATTTCTGATGATTTTCATATTCCGTTGTTAATCGAATCACTTCCGCTATGTTTATCTTATGTTTTGGAGATCAGAGCCCACAATTAGTGGTATCAGAGCTCTAGGTTCGCTGAGTCTACAGAGACATAGGACTTAGGATGTCGAGTCTATCCTTAGTGTTTCTTTCGTATCTAATAGAGTCTTCTGCTCCTCAGGAGAAGAAGATAATTAAGAATGTTTGAACCACATGAGGAGTACGTGGCAGAAAGTAGTATCACTGCACCCCAAGGAGGTGCAAGGAACCTAGAAATAGAGCAACCTGTACCTGAGCCACCTATGGAGCCACCTCAGTTTGACCCAGCTGACATGGGAAACCCAGCTGTTCAAACTATGTTCGGGCAGTTTATGACTACCATGACACACATCACCGACAGGATGCCCATGCCTGCACCTAGGGCACATGCCCAACCTGAAGGACAAGGTATCGGTAAGACGTTTGAGCGACTTCGTCGTGTCGGAGCAACCGAGTACTTTGGAATAGCTGATCCTGCAGATGTCGATCTGTGGTTAACAGATTTAGAGAAAGCTTTTAGAATCCTTAACATCCCCGAAGGTGAGAAAGTTAGACATGCTGTCTATCTTCTAAAAGGAAGTGCTGGTCACTGGTGGACCATGGAAGAGCAGAAGAGGCCTGGAATAGAGATCTCGTGGGAAGACGTTCGTCGGGAATTTGTCCACAGATATTTTCCAAAAACCTTCCTGGACGAGAAGATCTCTCAGTTTGAGAGACTGAGGCAAGGTATGATGAACATTATCGAGTATGAGGCTAAGTTCATGGAGTTGTTGCGATTCTGTCCGCACATGGCTGCCACAGAAGAAGAGAGGATTAGAAGGTTCAAGAAGGGTTTAAATGCCGACTTGACTACTCCCGTGTCCGCCCTAGAGAGTCGGGAGAGGTTTGCTGCCTTCGTTGAGTCAGTCCGAAGGATAGAGAAATCCGTAGTCGAGAAGAGACAAACCCATAAGAGATATCCGCAGTTCCAGGGTTCTTCATCTAGAGACTTTAAGAATCCTAGATTCTCTGCACCTACACCTCTACCACCCAGATCTAGTTCTCAGACACAGTGGTCCCCAAGTAGAGGTAGAGGACGAATCCTACCACTACAAGAGACTCACAGCTCAGCATCAATGTCAGTCACAGGACCACCCAAACCACAACAACTAGAGAGAAGCTGCTACAACTGTGGGAAGGTGGGACACTTGATGAAGGACTGTAGGTCTAGGCCTGTCAATGTGACACAGCCTCAGAGACAGAATCAACAAGGATCACAGAGAAAGCAGTCTCAAGGAGCAGCTAGAGGACGTGGACAAGCGTCTCAAGCTGGATCGTCAGCACCAACTCAACCTCAGGCGACAGCAAGGTTCTATGCTATAAACCCACCAGATACAGTGGTTAATCCACGAGTTGTGGCAGGTTAGATGGAACTTTTATATTCTGATATGTCTACATCCTGTGTTGTATCTGTTTTGATTGACCCGGGTGCTACGCACTCCTTTATCACTCGAAGAGTGATTCATAACTGCAATATGATGGTCAGTCATAGGGTAGATAGCTTGTTGCTTGAGACTCCATTGAGAGGGTCTGCTGTGTTGCAAGAGGTATGCTCTCCCTGCATCCTGTTCTTTTCTGATCATCACATTCAAGTGGATCTTATACCACTTGAGATGCAAGGATTTGATATAATCCTTGGGATGGATACCTTGGAAAGGTATAGGGTTATCTTGGATTGTGAATCCAAGCAGGCTGTGTTTGCTGACGAAAGCAACACATGGATCTTTCAAGGAGAGAGAAAGATTCTACCCACCTGTCTTGTGTCATCTATGATTGTTGATAAGTTGATGAGGCAAGGATGTTATGCATTCTTGGCCCATGTGGTAGATACTACCATGGAGATTCCTAACCCTGTTGAAGTTCCTATAGTCAGGGAATTCGAAGAAATGTTTCCTGAAGAACTTCCAGGTGTGCCACCGCCTCAGGAAATTGATTTTGAAATCAATTTGATCCCAGATACCCAACCTATAGCCCAGACACCGTATAGGATGGCGCCTGCTGAGATGGCAGAACTCAAGAAGCAGCTTCAAGAGTTGCTTAAGAAGGGTTTCATCCGACCAAGCACTTCACCTTGGGGTGCTCCGGTCCTTTTTGTTAAAAAGAAAGACGGGTCAATGCGGTTGTGCATTGATTACAGACAACTAAACAAAGTAACGATAAAGAATAAGTACCCTCTGCCGAGGATTGATGATCTCTTTGACCAGTTGCGTGGTGCAACCGTCTTCTCAAAGATAGATTTGAGGTTTGGATATCATCAACTTCGTATTAAGTACAGTGACATACCCAAGTCTGCTTTCAGAACAAGGTATGGTCACTATGAGTTCACAGTTATGTCGTTTGGACTAACTATGCACCGGCTGCATTTATGGAACTCATGAATAGAATCTTCCGACCTTTCCTTGATCAGTGCATTGTTGTCTTCATAGATGACATTCTGATCTATAGTAAAGATGCTCAGCAGCATGAACAGCATCTTCGTCAGGCTTTAACTTTGCTAAGGGAACATAAGCTATATGCTAAGTTTAGCAAGTGTGAGTTTTGGCTACCAGAAGTATCTTTTCTTGGACATGTGATATCTGCTTTGGGTATTCGTGTTGACCCTAAAAAGGTAGAATCTGTTCTACAATGGGAACAACTGAAGACACCGACGGAGATTCGTAGTTTCTTAGGGTTGGCCAGCTATTATCCAAGGTTCATTAAGAACTTCAGTTCCATAGCCTTACCCTTGACTAAGTTGACCCGGAAAGAAGTTCCTTTTGACTGGAGCGATAAGTGTCAGCAATTTTTTCAGCTACTAAAGGAGAGGTTGACAAGTGCGCTTGTACTTGTGCTACCTGAACAAGGAAAGTGATACATAGTTTTCTGTGATGCCTCCAAGAACGGACTCGGATGTGTGTTGATGCAGGATAAACAAGTGATTTCTTTTGCTTCCCGACAGCTTAAGAAACACGAAGAGAATTATCCGACACATGATTTGGAGTTAGCTGCGGTGGTTCATGCCATGAAGATCTAGAGACATTATCTCTACGGAGAGACATTCCAGATTTTCACAGATCACAAGAACCTAAAGTATATCTTTTCTCAGCATGAACTTAACATGAGACAACGTCGCTAGATGGAGTTAATCAAGGACTATGATTGTATAATTGATTACCATCCAGGAAAGGCCAATGTAGTTGCAGATGCCTTGAGTAGGAAATCAGCAACATCAACCATGGATAGAGCACAACTAAACTCTTTAGTATGCTCTAAGAGAGAGATGCTTATCTCTTTAAGGCAAGACAATGTACAGTTGAAGGTGTCATTGTTAGCCGGGTTGTTGGCTGAGATGCATATAAAACCTACCCTAAGAGAATAGATTAAGGAGGCACAACAAGTAGATGCAGCAGTTCAACAGATTAGATCGGAGTATGGTAATGAGAAGTGAGATGGTTTCCATGATTCAGATGATCAAGTAGTATGCTATCATGGGAGGATGATAGTGCCAGATAAGGATTACTTGAGAAAGTTAGTCCTGGAAGAAGCTCATTCTTCGATGTATGCTATGCATCCAGGGAGCACCAAGATGTATCGAAACTTGAAAGATATGTATTGGTGTCCCGGGATGAAGAAGGATGTTGCAGAGTTTGTGATGAGGTGTCCTGTGTGTCAGCAAGTTAAAGCTGAACACCAGAAGCCTGCAGGGACAATGAAACCTTTACCCATACCACAGTGGAAGTGGGACCATGTGACCATGGACTTTGTTGTTGGCCTACCTAGGACAAGCAAAGGACATGATTCCATCTGGGTAATAGTTGATAGGTTGACAAAGACAGCTCATTTCTTACCTGTCAAAACAACCTATTCTGCTGAAAAGTTATCACAGTTGTATGTTCAAGAGATAGTGCGTTTGCACGGAGTTCCTATCACTATAGTTTCTGACAGAGGTCCCCAGTTTACAAGTCGTTTTTGGGAGCAATTGCACAGAGCTTTAGGCACCAAGTTAAGGTTTAGTACATCCTTTCATCCACAGACTGATGGATTGTCAGAAAGGACTATACAGACCTTGGAAGACCTATTGAGAGCATGTGTTCTCCAGTTTACCGGGAGTTGGGATCTACACCTAAGCCTAATAGAGTTTGCCTATAACAATAGCTATCAGCATAGTATTGATATGGCACCTTATGAAGCTTTGTATGGTAGACGTTTTAGATCACCCTTGTGTTGGTATGAGACTGGTGAGCATCAGTTGTTAGGTCCTGATCTTGTGCAACAGACCACATAGAAGATTAAAGTGATACAACAACATATTAAGACTGCACAGGATAGGCAGAAATCTTATGCTGATAAGCGTCGTAGACCGTTAGAGTTCCAGGTTGGAGACAGAGTGTATCTCAAGGTCTCGCCTTGGAAAGGAGTCCTTCGCTTTGGAAGGAAAGGGAAGTTAGCTCCTAGATTTATGGGGCCTTATCCAATCATTGAACGGGTTGGAAAGGTAGCCTATAGACTAGAGTTACCACCTGAGTTGCAGAAGTTACACCCTGTGTTTCACATTTCTATGTTAAGGAAATGTCATCCTGATACCGAGTCAGTTCTACAACCTATGGAAGTAGAATTTAATGAAGATATAACTTATGAGGAAGGACTAGTGTCAATCCTTGATAACAGAATTAAAAAGCTAAAGAAGAAAGATATAAGTCTTGTGAAAGTCCTCTGGAACCACCGTGGTGTTGAAGAAGCCACTTGGGAACTAAAGGATGAGATGAGAAGGAAATACCCTGCTCTTTTCTCTTAATACATTTTATCGATTTCGGGGACGAAATCCTTGTAAGGGGTGGATAATTTGTAACATCCCTAACCTGGGTTATAAACTAACCCTAGGTGTTTTGCCTAAATATGTAATTAAACTCTTGTTATTATCTTTTTGCATGTAATTAAGTTCCTAAGGAACATACATTTTCATTTCTATCCCTTTTAAACAATGATTGTAGTATTGTTTGGTAATACAGGGACCTATGTGCAAATTATCCAGTTAAGGGGTTTAACTTGAAAATTTCACAAGTTAAGATGTACCTCTGATGATGAGATATCATATGAGTGGATATGATGAGGTAAGATGGATTTCCCAAGCTTGGGCATCAAGATGCAGCTTGTGGAATGATCCTTATGCTTAAAAACCCTAATTTGGATTAAAGTGCAATTTACCCAAATGTGGAGTGCAAATTATAAAATACACCATCTAGAACATCTTTTATGACTCTTGACATCATTTAGAGTAAAAATGATGAAAGGGACACATGAATGAGTGATCAGATAAGAAAAATGATCTTTGTGCATAAAATTCACTAAGTATGAGGATGGAGACTTGTCATATATGAACTCTAGTTGAAAGTTGGTTTTCTTTACCCTTAGATCTAGAGTTTTGATGATCTTTACATAAGTTTTGATAGCTTGGGCGTGCCTTAGAAACAAGGAGGGACTTAGGTGAGAATTTCATGTTTTAGAGGTCCTTATGGTGGTAAATGGCCTAGAGTATATAAGCCTTCACCTTTGCAAACCAAGTGAACGTATCCTTTATCCTCTTCATTTCTCATCTTCCTCAAAATGGCCAAGGAAGAGCTCTGGACCTCAGGGAGATGACCAACTAGTGCTAAGGTGAGTAGGAACCATCTTCAAGCTCGAATTCATGGAGGAATTCTTCTTAAAAGGTTGGTTCTATGGTTAACTCACTTAGATTCCTTGTTTTAGCCGACCATTTCCATCTTTTCCTTGAAGAAACAACCTTGGATGACCTATGGAGCTCAAGACGCCATTAAAGGCTTGAAGCTTGGAAGCTTGGAGCTCTAGGAACCACGTTTTAGGCGGGTTTTATAACTCTAAACTCCTAGCTTTATTATGCATATCTTTGTTCTTACTTTTAGTGCTTAGTTCTTCTTCTACCTCCCTTCTTCCTTGCACTTTTGCAAGCAAAACGGTGGTGTAACCAACCTGAACAGAGGTTGAGGATGATGGGCGTGGATTCCTAGGTAACTTTATCAAACGAACTTGGACCCTTTTGGTCCAAACGGTTGCAACCCGTTTAAGGTCAAACGGTTTCAACCCGTTTGATCTCAAACGATCTTGCAAGATCGTTTGGATCAAAACGGTCTCAAGACCGTTTGATAGGGTTGAACAAGGGACGACCATTTGAGGGCCTGTTCATAATATATTGAATTTCATTTCTACAAAGAATTATAATCTAATTCCTAACCAATTGAGAGTTGAAGGCACTTCAACACCCTAACCCTAATCGGGATGAAATTGCTGATTTCAAGTATAGATCATGTTGAGTTTTGGGTTGAAGGACACAAACGGGTTCAAAACCGTTTGTGGGTTCATCCAAACGGTCTCACACTCGTTTAGTGACACCCCAAGACCGTTTGGAGGTCTAGGGTTAAGGAAATTTGATGGTTTGAGGGTCCAATTTCAATAGGTTGATGAATTGATAAAAATGCTGATTTTAGACCTATTTAGGGTTCAACCCTTATCCAACCGACTTGGTTTTTGGTCAAACTTTGGGCAAACGGTCTCAAGACCGTTTGGAGGTCACCCAAACGATCTCAAGACCGTTTGGGCCAAGTTTGGGCCCAATTGGAGGTCAATTGACAGGTTCAACCTTGATTTGATTCACATTGTTGAACATTGATGATTATCCGATTGAAACCCTAATTGAGATAGACTTAACCCTAATTGGCTTTCAATTGAGGGTCAATTTGGTGTCCAAATGGTTAAGGCTAATCCTAATTGACTCAATTTGTAAGTGGTTAACATGGCTTTGGCCAATTGAAGGCTTCAACATAGTAAATCCTATTCAAACATAACCTTTGTGTCACCTTTTATGTTCATGCGGTTTGAACCCATGTAGGTCCACACTCGTTTAAGCCCAAACAGGTTCACACTCGTTTAGGCTTAAATGGGTTCACACTCATTTAAGGTCAAATGGGTTCACACTTGTTTAGGCTCAAACGGGTTCACACCCATTAAAGCTCAAACGAGTCCACACTCGTTTAAGGTCAAATGGGTTCACACCCGTTTAAGGTCAAATGGGTTCACACCCGTTTAAGGTCAAATGGGTTCACACCCGTTTAAGGTCAAATGGGTTCACACTCGTTTAAGGTCAAGTGGGTCCACACTCGTTTAAGTCTCAAATGGGTTCAAGGTCGTTTGAGATTAAATGAGTTCTAGGTCGTTTAAAACCTAAATGGGTTGAAGGTTGAAGGTTAAACCCTAAACTAATTGGAGATTTTCAAAGTTGTTTATACTTAATCACTTGAAGGTGTAAATGGTTCAATGATGATCTAATCTAAACCCTAATGGTAACTTAAGACATTAAGGGACTAAATGACTAATGAATTGACCCATGATGATGATCAATGGGTAAATTACCAAAATGCCCTTGAGGGGTTAATTTGAGTGATACCTTGTTCTAATCAACCCTAATCACCTGATAGTGATGATTTGGTTTATGTTAATCAAGGATGACTTGACCCAACCTATCTAGAGTGGTCTAATCACCATCTACTAGTGAGAGCAGAGAGAAAGTACCATTTATGGTCAAAACTCAAGTAAAATACCTTCAATGTACTTGAATATGCAAGATTAGGAATGATCCACTTATGTGAGATCATGGAAACCCTAAATATGATAATTGGTGAATCTTAATCTTATCTGAGGGCTTTAATGATGATGTTTATCATACATGGTGATGTTATGAGATTAATTCACCATGAGGTGAATAGTAAACCCTAATTCTAGGGTGATGACATGTAATGTGAATAGTAAACCCTAATTGACGAAAATCAGGGAATCTAACCCTTGTAAGAATATGAGGGTACAACTCTTAATATGAACTGCTTACTATTATCAGTTGAATTAACCATGCAGGTTCTTATACATGATGATGATCATATCCAGGTAAGGATTATGGTTTCATGTTCATTGAAAGCATGTTATTAGCTTTATGAATAATGACTTATGCTAAATGCCTAGTAAGTAACATCTTATGAGATTGATGGGCTGTGAGAGCCATGAGTATCATCAAGGTCATGCTTGACAGATGACTTGTGAAGAGATAACTGAGAAATGATGATTACGTGAATTAGACTTGATACATTTAGTATTTTACTTTCATAGCTGCTGTTCTAATGATTAATGTTTGAGAACATGTATGATGTTAAAAGAATACTGAAATGTACCTAACTAATCAAGTATAATCATACCACGTAGAGCCCTGATCATAGATCCATCATTGTCAGGAGTTAAATGATGGTAAAACAGGTTTTCCTAAGGGAACTCCTGGATCACATACTTTTGAGTATGTGGGGAATATGGATGTGAATACCCTTACATCCTAGTGTAGGAATTGATGTAGATGTACTTTAATCTATCAATCCTTCACTATGTGTTGATGCCGGGTGATGTAACACTATTCTCCCGAGGAAATCTTTTATACCGCATCGATGAGAGATAAACAAGAAATTTTTCGATGGCGAAGAGAGTACAGAATGCCACTGTGACTCTAATAGCAAAGTACCAGAATACCCTGGTAAGCTATAGTAGCAGAGACACTAGATGTCCTGCATGTTAACCCTCACACTGACTGAGGAAGATGAGGTCATAAGAATCCGGCTCTTTTGATGACCTATGTATGATACCGATGTGACTTAATAGTGATCGGTTGGAGTATGAGTGGTATACCTCATCTCCGCAGGGCATAATAATGTTTGTAAAACATAATCAACCGTGTAGCATATCTACTTAGGTTGAACTACGAGATACATTGGTTGAAGTTACATTACTTAGTATACATGTTCTTCATATTCCTTAAATGTTGTTGTTCTAATTGATAACAATATGCTACTGATCACCTTAAAGCTTTTATTGCTTATGTTGCTCTTTGATTGCTATAATAAAGCTTCTGGCGGAGAGTTATAACTCTCGCTGGGACAATTATTTAAAATTGTCTCACCCCGTAGATTTCAACTTTTTAGGTGGTCGTCGAGGACGAAGGAACCAGCCTGCAGGTGATCAGAATCAGCAGCAAGAGCACCAGGGGCAGCAGTGAATCTCAGGTGGAGATACTGACTGTTAAGTCATGTAGTTAGAAAGTCTTATGTCGTCTCTATACTCTCAGGTCCTTGGAGTCTTTTGGTCTGAGAATTTGGGTTTTAAATCTTGAGATTGTGTATCTGGATGTGTATAATCACTCATGAAGTGATCTAACAGAGATGTAATCTATTTACCTTGTTTCTTATAAAAGGAGTTTCATGATTTCAGGATCTTGTCTCAAAAAGTTTTAATTTCTGATGATTTTCGTATTCCACTGTTAATCGAATCGCTTCTACTATGTTTATCTTGTGTTTTGGAGATCAGAGCCCACATTCTACAACATGTTCTGGAATCTATCCCATGCCTCGGAATATAACACATCAACTTGTCGTCTGAAGTTGTGGATTTTTTTACCAGGTCATTTGTCTTCTAGGGTGGGAAGTATTGCTCAAAAAAAGCATCAATCATTTGGTTACGAAAACAAGACTTAGCACTGTCCGCCAGTGATGATGGAAATAGCTTCAAATATATAATAGTCTTCAACACCCTTTCTATCTTGATCATATTGCAACTTTCAACAAAATTGTTGATATGCGTCATTGGATCTTCAAAACTTTGGCCATGAAAGGCCTATGATTTGACTATTGACACCAACCCTGGATCAATCTTGTAGCTTCCGACATTGATGGATTGTATCTTTATTGGCCCTTTTTTAGCAGTAGACAAAGATGCCTTGATTCTTTCCCAAATCATCTATTCTTATACTTGTTCACCCATTTTTGTTGGCTCAGGTTCCTCTGGTGTGACACCCTTTGCCACACAAAGCGAGATTACTCAAAACTTAAACCATGATTAACCATTAACAATGAATTACCAAAAATCATAGGAAATTAAAACAGATTTGCAACAAGCACCATGAGTTGAGATTTATTCCACAAGAGTCAACACTTACATTTGATAACATATATTCAAGGTGCTGCAACATTGTTTTCCAATAAACTTGTTACATAATATAGCAGTTCCACATTTGTATACATACCACCAATGGTACACAAGCAAAAAACCACATATCAATCATCACGTCATCAAAACACATCAAAACACCCCCAAGGACCTGAGTGTACAGGGATGACACATAGTACTCTATTACTAGACACTATCCATATATCATGATCCATCAAGTATAGTTATTCTTCATTTTATGTCCTCAGCTATGCGATCTTTAGCTTGGCATGCACGTCCACCTAAAATATATTTAACCAACAGGGTGAGACAAAAGTCCCAGCGAGAGATATAACTCTTTGCCAACTTTATTGTTATCATAGATAACTAAGTATATAGACTAACATACTGATCAAGTTGAACAAAAATAATTAAATGACATATACCTCTTGAATAAAGTAAACATAGCAGTAATATGTACTTTCCAGTGACTACTAGCACAATTAAAAATTTAAAAAGGATAATGAAGAACATGTATAACTGTTATAAACTAAATAGTATAAAAGCAAAGCAAGGTTTCATCCAATATTATCATATTTGATCCTATACATGTATACTACACAGCTGACTACATATTTTATTATGCCATGAGGATTTGAGTCGTACCACCCAAATGTAACTGACCAATGCGAAGTTGAAATCAGTGTCATACAAGGTCAATGGAAGAGCCGGAATCCACAACCTCACCACACCTCATGGTCAGTACACGAGAACACCACAGAGACATAACAGTCATCTACAAAAGTGACATACAGTTACATCAAATGGGTTGGCTCATGCTTGACCACCCATATAACATCTAGCCCACCTTGGTACAGATAATGGCGCTAGAAGGATTGGCTCACACATGGCCATCCTAAACTACAGACAATTCAAATGAATAGGATCACACATGGCCGTTCTATAATTGCTCTACTATCATCACATATTTCACAAAAACCGAGGCATGATTAGAGGCTCATGCATGGAGAAAGTCACCCTCAATTTCTTGATATTAGGGTACCAAGTTGTCCTCTCATACTCAATAGTATGTGCTCCGAGTTTCCCGTAGGAGATACTTATTTCACCATACAACAATTGCTGACACAGAATGGATCCATGGCACATGGCAAACTACATGATTAGATTTCACTTTATTATTTACACCAATTAAAGTGTCTTTTAGCATCAATCAAGTTATAATGTACAAACCATAGACAAATTCTTCAAAAGAAAGGGCATGGTAATACAACATAAGGTATAATTATTTCAACTATAAACTGATTCTCATCATTTCACAACATTGTATCACTGCCATTCGCAAGGCTATCACCATCAACATATTATCATGGGATACCATAGGATATCACCTCAACTAGGCACTAAGCCCTTGCCAAGTCCTAAGACCCATCACATCAAACTTGTGATTCATTGTTATCTCATCATGCTTCATTGGACATATAAGCATAACTTATGACAATCATCACTTATGCCACATCGCATATACTTGCCATAGCAACCATTAGCTATTATGTTCAGAGAGAGAACGTGTTAAAAACACATTAAACACTTTTAAATAAAGCAAACAATGCATCATAACTTCTCTAATTTAGGATTAGTATTTACGTTTATTCCACATAAGGTTCTCAAGCATCATTCCATCTAAAATCTCTGACTTTCACTACCTCCCATAAGTTGGAGAGTATGAGGTTAAGAATTTGAAGATATAACTGAGTATACTCCATGTTCCCTTATCGAGTCTTATAGCCAATGATTTATATTATTTAAACATATTCATAGTATTCACTAATTATAACACCCAATTAACTCACAGGGGTTAAAGTCATGTAATTTAAGAGAGAGAGTATAATATCATTATTTATATAATATGACCTGCCCTTAGAATCAGGTTCAATGCTCTTCACATTTAGTCGCTTAGGGTTTTACTTTATGATTTTAATCACCAAACCCTAAACACACCATTTCCACTTTCTAGGGACCGATTTAGGTTTGAACAACATTAGTTAGGTATGACTAGCTCATGGTGTCATCAACACTAGGTATCCTCATTTCATAAATGAATATGTCTATCATCTCATTAAGTTACATGTGGGTTACAATAGTGCATTATGCAAACACATAGACTATTGCACCAACATGATGTTCCATATTTATGTGACCCATATGTTATTACCCTCCACAAATTACCAACCTCATTATCAAACTAAGGAATGCCAAACCTTAGATTACATAACTAGAGGGTTTCACTTCAAATTATACACAAGGTACTTATTAGGCCGTTAAACTTATTCTCATGATTTCTACACAAAAGCTAACACCCTTTTGATTTCATCTATGCTCATCACCACTATTATGTATACACATATGGGTCTCATTACCTTTCTCACAAGTTATGATCATGTAGAAAAGAATATATAAAACACTTGTCATGGATTACAGCCTTTGATTAAGGTGTGCACATAAGTCTTACCATCTTATGATTAGGATCATCACATGGTTACTTTACCACTAAACCATATTTCTATAACTTCCCATCTTATTGGAGAGTATTAGAGCTACGCATCAATATTAAGAATTGGCCATTCATAGTCACAACACCTTAGATAGATCACCACATTATGTATGTATTAACTATATCCATACAGAAGAGTATATGTGTAATGACCCATTATCTCTCATGTAACAACTAATCAATTACATGGCATCTAGGTCTAACCCCTAAACCTAGATGTCAGTTTCACTTTCACTTAGGATATCAGTTTATCATCAACCCTAGGTATCAGTTACACCCCTTCCAAGGTGTGTCGACTTGACATCCACATAGCAACACGGTCTTAACACCCACTAGGTGTATCGGTTTACCCCATCATGGTGTGTATCGATTAGCAACATCTTGGGTCAGCCTTGATATATCAGTTTCCTATGGCTAGGGGGAGATCATGGTTTCATCATCCTCGTGTATCGGCCTAACCACATCAAGGTGTGTCAGGAAAGCTCACCTTAGGGTGTATCGGTTTAGCACTCATGGTGTCGAGTTAGATTCATTTAAGGTGTGATGAGTTAGCTACACTTGAGGTGTATCGTGCAACTCTACTTGAAGGTGTGACGGGTTAGACATATGTATCGGCCAAGCCTTCCTCTAGTGTGTCGACCAAGGTTCCATGGAGTGTGTCGCCCATCATGCTTGTGATGAGTTAGAGCTGTGATGGGTTATTAGGGTTAGGGCATCAAGGTATACCGGTTCACTTCATCAAGATGTATTGGTTTAAGAATCAGTTAGGCATCATGGTTTATGCATCATTTGGGCATCACAATTTATGTATCATTTGGGCGTCACGGATTAAGCATCACAAAGCATGTCGGATTAGCACCCTCAAGGCATGTCAGGTTTTAGTGTCATCTATATCAAGGTGTGTCGGTTTAGTCATATTCCAACTTAGGATATTGGCCCCTAGCTCATTTATTTGTCATGGCATGAAGGTGAAATAGATGGACAGCAAACAAAACAAGGTTCCATCATCAAATCAGTTCTCAAAACCAACAACAACTACTAGCATATATGAGATAAACAATCTAAGGATAAGAAACAACATAAGAACATGAAAGAGTGAAAATAATAAAGAAAGATAAGAGTTATATAACCCGCCTCAAGAAGGTATCCATCAAGGGTTCAAGCTCCATAATCAAAATCTCCAAAGCACACATTCTCAAGGTGGAAGATAGTCCATCAAGAGTCCCAACTCGACCTCAACATAACCTCAAGAAAAAAGAAGGTGCCAAGGTTACAATAGCTCAAGAAGAAAGGAAAGAGAGAGAACCACGTCATAACCAGTCTTCATCCAAGTTATGATCCACGACCAGGAGAGGAAGAAGAAGATTGAGAAGAGAGCTCTAAGAATTTTTTACCAAGAAACATAACTCACCAACATGGAAGTTAAACTAAGAATCACCATGAGCCAGGACCTTGACCTCCCAAGCTCCATGAGGGCTTCCTCAAGCTAATTAAGCTCCCAAGCTCGTCCATCAAGAAGAGAAGAGCAAGAATGGATGTAATCGTTCACTTATGTGAAGAAGGAGGGGGTTATATACTTCAGGGAAGAAAGAGAGATCAAAAGAGAGGTGTCATCACCTTAGGAGTCTAGGTGACACTTGTCCACGTACAAAGGCCACATCCAACCTCTCAAGATCAACATGTACGCCATGGTGATATACTCTAGGTAGAGTCTCGGCCTCTTGACCTTCTACTAAGGGCACCACTTCTCCCAAACCAATACACCACACTGCCCTAAACCGATACACTATATTCCAAGGTCAAAACTCACATGATTCATAGAGTTTTATCATTATGAGGATGCCACTCCTTGCCCAATATCCAAACAAGGTGACCACCTATTACTTTATCCTATAGATGATTCAAACAAGAAAAAGGAACACTCTAAAGATGGTAAATTGCATGTTAACCCCCAATTGTGGGTAATTTGCAATTTGCACCAAAACTAGTGCATAAAGCACAAGCATCAACCATACAAACTCAACTTGGAACTTTGGCTTTCCACAAGGTGCCCCTTAGAATAATTCTCTCTCTTATGATGCTAAAGCAATAAGGGCATGATCATCATGTGACATATTGCAAGATAACCCCTTATCATGGGTAAATTGCACTTTGGTCCAAAATAAGCAATCATTGCTCAAATGGTAATCAAACAGGACCAAACATGACACATAAGCATATGACATGATTAAAAAATGCCTCAAAGGATTAGATTAAATTTATAAACAACTTACGTAGGAAAAACAAATAGGGTTAGCCCAAAACTCAGGTTAGGGTCCTTACATTTGGTAGTTCAGGTTCATCTGGTGGAGGTATAGGTGGTGGAGCCTGATTAAATCTGTCCACTGATCCTCTGTACCCCCATCCTCTCTATAGGATCTATTATTGAACTAAACCCAGTGGAGACACCTCTTTATAGTCATGGGCTCAGTTATGCACCATGCACTAGTACCTAAAAATAGTAAAATTGGTTGTGAGAACATGGTACTAATGGAAAAAATAGTAAGAATATTTAAAATCCATCTTTGAATGAATAAAAGAAAAATAAGGGTCGGTCTAAAATGGTCGATTAAAGCACTCATAGTGTTGAAGTTACCATTTCCCCGGCAACATCACCAAAAACTTGATAGGTATTTGCTATACACTCAAAACGCAAGTATACGCTATCGTAGTAATATAGGCCAATGAGGCCCGGATGCCAAACACAGGGAAATGTGACTTCAAAAACTATTAATAATTATAATTCAATCATCTTAGGCTAAAGAAACTTGATTGATTAGGTTAATTATCTAAAACCAAAAATAAATCTAAATTATTGGTTGTTGTTCTCAGTCTTAGATAATTCCTTAGGATATTGATTTCACCACAGTTAACATTGTACTTAATCTTAATATATTAATAAAAATCTCTTGGAACCCTAGATTAAGATCATATAGTGAGAACTACCTGCTATCATGGTGTAATTCACTACCTAACCTAATACCAACCCCACTCTATATCGATTGTGTTATTAGATAGGTTCTTTATCGAATGCTCTGGGTAATATCCTCACATTTTTAAACTGCCTTTCTCAAAGGATTTTATAGACGTGAATTTCTATAAAGTTCCAACTATTAATTTCCTTTTTTATAGAAAAAAAAAGTTCAAGTACTACCTATGGTGATCAAGCATGGATAGTTCGTTCATTCTCATAGAAATAAATCTAGGAATTAAGAGAAACTGATGAATTAATGCATAAGAGTCAAATACAATGTACAATCGGGCTACTTTTGGGTCCTAAGGAACATGGGGATTAGTCCCTCATGGTTTCTATATTCAAATACATCAAAGGAGAAAGAAAAATACATGAAGAATCCCTAAAGTAGACAGTGGTAATTTCCCAATTGCATATGAATAGTCTCACCCATGCAAGATGACCATATCGTTCACCCAGACAGTTGTTTGGTGAACCTGAGTCGAGCCATTCAGTTCAATAGATTGAACGGGTTGGTTCACTCCCTAATTTAGGTAGAACTTAGCCAATTTGAACTCTTATCAACCTGACAACCCAAACGGCCGTCTTAACACTTGAGACGCTCATCTGGATGCCCAAATGTGTGTTTCAACACTTGCTCGTCACATTCACCCAGACGGTTTTCTAGTGAACCTGATTTGATCTGGTCAGTTCAAGAGATTAGACCAATCAGTTCACTCCTAAATTTGGGAAGAACTTAGCCAATTCAAACTCTAATCAACCTGACCACCCAAATGGTCGTTACAACACTTGAGACGCTCGTCTGGCTACCCAAATGTCTATCTCAACACTTGAGATAGTTGTTTGGCAGTTTAGTCATCCAATCTATTGATTTGTTATATGAATTGAATACCTAAACACTTTAGAAGTTGATCCAATCATATTCAAGATAAACTCCTCTTCTAGATGAGTTCCTTTGTGTGTGACCCTACAAGTCCCATATCATGTTGGCAGTGAATGTCCATAACTAACTTATGATGTCACAAGCAAGGAGTGGTGCCTAGTCACACATTTGTGCTACCTAAGTGAATGGAAAGTTGGAGAACAACTTCAACCTTCAATATGTGTAAGATGTTGTAGTGATTGCATAATTCTTTTGTCTCTGATATCTAGGATGAACTCGAGGTATGAAATCGTCATCCTCTCAACGTTCAATCCATGTTTCTTGAACTAGGAGCAGACTCTCTAATATAGTGTGACCTCAATATTGTATATTGACTCACATGTGCATATGCATGTGTTTCTCGGTCTTTCTTATCAAGTGGCTAGGATATCATACTCTAGTAGGAGGGGCAAATCCCATATCTATCACTCACACTCTATCCCCATGTGTTAATGTCACCAAATCATCACCTTTATAACAATTCATGTTTTAGGATTGCATTTGATGATGTCAAAGCATACCCAATGACATATGATGAGTGTGGTGATTTCAAGTCTAAGAATCAAAATCACCACCTTCACTATGAGACATGACGATGACCACCAATGATGGTTTCATATGTCATTCTATGGGTGGATATATCCTATACACTATTCTCTAACATGTATCTATGTAGAATAGAATTATTGGGTATTAGTTTGGAACCTTTACAACTAATAAACACATCTCCTTTCAATTCAAAAATATTTTTAATTTTGTGATCATTTTTTTGTTATGGAAGCTTGCATTGATGTAACTCTTTACATCCAACTCTTCCTTTATTTCTATCCTTATTGACTAGAAATTTATCTTTGAGTACTTCACAAGTACTCATGGATGTCTTTAATGACATTCCAATAACCCTTATTGGAATTTACCATCATCTTGTCATGTCTAGTACATACAAGCTTATATGGGATAAGTAAACTTATAGCATTCATGATAGATCCATCATATGGCATTTGAGTCATGATATTTCCATTTTTCACAAGAATTGGAACATATGGTTCATGAGAGACTAATCTAGATTCCCTCTCATTGAAACCATCCTTGTTGAACTCTTTCAACATTTTTCTATTGTACTCAAACTTCCATCGTGAAGCATTCAAGAACTGTCTCTATAGATCTTGATCCTTATCTCATAAGATGTTTCACTTAATCCTTCATTATTTAAGGGGTTTTCCATGCCATATCTCAATATTCACAATATTGAGATGTTATTTCCCATTGTATGTGGAATATACATATGTGCTCCCACTAAATATTTTGCAATCACATATTTCATCTTTATCTTGATTCATGTCAAACTCTTTGACTATCTTGTCAAATCAAAAGATCCATCCTATGAGAATCTTGTTTCAATAGTCGATTGAACTTTGTAATTTATATAGACTTTATTTGCATTCTTGAAGTTAAAACCTTATATGTTGTGTCACGTACTCATCCTCTCAATGTATTCCATTTAAGGAATCTAGTTTTTATCTTCATATGCCAAGTCTATTTTTACTACAACAACAAGCTCAACAATTGATAAAGGAATTTTTATCATGTTCAACAACTTGAACTGATTTGAAAAAACCTTTTCAACTAATTTGTCCTTTTATGTTATCCATGTAGGTCTTTGCAAAAATACCCTATTGCACCCTATAGGTATTACCCTTTTAGGTCGCGCTATCAAGGTCCTAACTTTTTAGCTTACATAGATTCCATATTACTCAGAAATAGCTTCTAGTTGACTATGGCTTATCCTATTATGACCATCCCATCTGAATTGTTAAATTCACAATTCTCCAAATCTCAAATGTGTTCTACTAGAACTACTTTATTCTGTATTACATGATGAACCTGAGACTCCACAACAACATGTCATTCTCATGTTTCTCATTGTACTTCTTTGTTGACCTCGAACATTTTGAGTTCTACTTTTACTCCCACTGATTCTTTAGGAACTTGGTTATGCTATCAACAAAACAAATTTTGTTATTGGATTGGGATTAATAGTAATATTCAACAATTATGCTTTGTGGATAAACCTTTTCAAGAAACTACTTTCTTAATTTAGGTTTCAATCCTTTAGACACATTAGGGCATTCCCAATTCATATCATATATGAAGTCTTATAAATCATTTAGATGGTACATTATTTAGTGATAGGTATATATTAGTAAGGATTGTTACTCATCCTGGTATAATTCCTTAATTCTAACACATCACCATGTTCATATGGATTTGACTTTTCATACACTATCACAATCTTTTTTTGAAGGTACTCAAGGTATTTATTTGAAGTATTTCAACTTGTGACCTTATCAAAGTTCCCTAATACTTTCATCAAAGTTACACTTGAATTATAATCTCCTTCAACACTTCAATAGATTTCCATTTTATTGGGTATATATTATTATATTACCAGTAAATGTTTCTATTTGATGGCATAATGAAATAGTAGTTCAACTAACTCTATTTATTACATGCCCATTGGGCTAAGATAAATTTAAATGTAGACTAAATCTTCCGCAACACTTGCTCTACCTTGTCCATCTTTGTCCTTCCACGAAGGGCTTTACTTCTTGTCACACCGTGCACATCAAGTATGTCATATCTTTTTTTGGTATCAGATACCAAATTGAAGAAGTAATCAAATTTATCTTATAATTTTTATACCTAAAGTGGAAGCCTCTGTGCCTTCCTTCTTATTCTTTAATTCCTCTATCCAGAGTGGGCAATTCCTTTTCCAATGTCCAGGCTGGTGACAATGGAGGCAATTGCCTCTTACTTTCTGTACACCTCCCTTTGCTTTGATATTTGAAGACTTGGGCTTCTGTCTAGCTTTAGAACTCCTCTTAGATTTTCCTTTGCCTTTAGACTTCCCCTTTGTCATGTTTATTATCATCATATACTTGGGATTGTCTTTCTTCATTTGTGTCTCAGCTGTTCTCAACATACCCAACAACTCTTTCAACGGTTTGTCAAAGTTGTTCATGTTGTAGTTCATGACAAACTGACTGTATGATTCCGACAGAGACTGCAGAATCCCATCAGTGGCCCACTCTTGACCCAAAGGAAATCCCAATCTAGCTAGGCTCTCCACATACCCAATGAGCTTGAGGGCCTACTGGGTCACCTTCTGCCATACTACATTTGAATAGTGCCTTAGAGATATCATATCTCTCTTGTCTTGACTGATCTTGGTACATGTTCTTGAAATGTATGACCATCTCAATCACACCCATATTCTCATGTTGCCTCTACAACTCATAGTTCTTAGAGCATATCATCAGACACTTGACATCCACTGCATCTTTAGTATGCTTCATGTAAGCATCCTTGCCCACCCTTAGAGCATTCTGAGGTGGTTCATCTAGTTTTGTTGTATTTGAGACATACAGCGTACGCTCATGTGTGAGAACAATTCTCAGTGTCCTCAACCAGTTGTGGAATTTGTTCCCATTAAGTTTGTCCTTCTCAAGGACCGGTCGCAGAGAAAATTGATTGTTGTTCTTTGTTGTTTAATTCTACAAAAGAATTTGCAATTTTGTCAAAAACTCATTTTGATTTGATTTGATTAAGTTTGGGTGATAATAATTAGGTCTTTAATTCATTATCATTCTCATTATTTAGATCAAAATTGATAACCCTCAAGTATCAATTTAGACAATTGCAACGAATCAATTCTCTAATGAGCAATATCCAAGATAATCAACTATGCCCCGACCAACTCCGCAAAACACAGTTAATTACCAAGGTATGCAACTTTTTCCATTTCCATCATATGCAATTCTTGATAGATAATATGTGCAAATCCTTGCCATAATTATCTATATGCTTCTGGGCCCAGACACTCTGAGAATCACCAATTAACCCTGACCCAATAGCCAATATGACAATAATGCACCCAGTAGAGGCAGAACCTACATATTACCACCACACTTCCACAAGGTAGATGGTGCACCATGCAGAGGCATAACATACGCTTATTCAAACAAGTTTTTCATGTGTATTGATATTGGAAAGAATCTTAGACTTAATATGTTTGATTGAGGGGTTATATATATATATATATATATATATATATATATATATATATATATACTATATATATATACTATATCCAACCACCATATATATAGTATGTATCATATACATGCTATATCCCATAATGTAAACATGCAATATAAAATAAAAAGTGATGGTTATGGCCATGTCTACTTGTAATTCCTTGAAGCCAGAAGGGATTACTACCACCTTGGTCAATCATCACATGACATGGATGAACATGTTATTGGTATAGACCTATGCTTGCCAATATGAGTAGATCGGTTCAACCCTTGAATCACTCGCGTCACCTCTTGGTCAGTTGGTTGGTCATCACGGATGGTCATCTGGCCTCCCATCCAACCGATATTTAGACTCCTTCCAAACAGTCAGTTGGGCCCACCAAGAAGTTGTCTGGATCCATTATTCTGTCCTCCATGGTCCTCCTGACAATCGGATCATCTCACAAACTACTTGTCTCATCCGGCGATGACCGTCTTCTATATTGTTACAAGAAAAGAAACTATCCTATTTCTATTTTATTACATTGTAAGAGAAACCCCAAGTTACATTCAAGGGGAGAAAGGTAAGAAAGAATTAACTGTACATTGGGAAGAGCGAGGTAGAGGCTCGACACACAAACTGAGATAAATAGGAAAACCAAACCATCCAACCACACGCATATATAGGGTTTTGGCCATAACCACAACACACATCCACCATCAAAACTTCTTTTAGGGTGATGTGTGTAAATTGCATATATATCATACAATATATATATTAGTTTGGGATTAGGTGGTCTTTGATTGGATATGCATATGAGATGATTTAAATATTTGCATTGTATGTAATAAATAAATGATTAAACCAAAATTCAATCATAGTGATTATCCTAAATCATAATAAATTGGTTTGGCATTGACACTACTGTTGGGAGATATGGGCAAAGAGTATAGAAGAAGAAACAAAAAAATTATCTACTTGTATTCCCATAACGACAAGATTGTGTCAACTACTATGAAATAGAACGACGGTTTAGTGAGTTATACCTAGTCTTGGAGCAATTCCAATGATAACAACTCGCTTCAATGAAACTATAAACTAGTTGCTCTTGAACGGTGGTTGTGCAGGTCCTGGTCTTCACCACGAAAAATGAACATGAACAGAATCTACAGTGCTCATGTGGTCTTGCCACAGATTGTTAGCTAACTTTGCTCTCCAGTCAGCAGCCAAAGGACTCTTGTCTCTAGAGTTATACAAATAGACCAACTAGAAATCTTGTCATTTGAGAAGAATAGACATGAAGGAGTTGTCCCTCCCGTTGGTGTACTAGTTACCAACTTGCTCTCCCACAACAATGATCCTCAGTTGTTCTCTCCCGTCTCTATCCCTCCCTTGTCAGATAGGACTTGCTTGGGATCCCTTGATTACCACAACCAGAGAGGACAATAGTTGTTAGAGGAACTGATTCTCATTTGTTTGAGTTGTATCTGGGAAGCCCCCAGTACCCCTCTATTTATAGGTGGGGTTTGGGCTAGGGTTCCCAGTCTGTACGGGATTCTGTGGGAGTGGAAGGGACCGGAAGATCTTGAATTTTCACAACCCATGACACTCCAAACAGTCATCTCACACTATGATACAGTTATCTGGAAGTTTCTGAATCGCACATGGATTTGGCAATTTTGATTCTAATTAATATCACAAATTAATTTCATTGCATCACACGTAATGTGCAACCGAACAAGTTAGGGAAACTTAAAGAACCTTCTTTCAGCCCAACTGAGTTGTCTCACCCATGTGAGACGCCCATCTCATTCACCCAGATGGTCGTCTAGTGAACCTGAGTCAACTCAGTCGGTTCACTCCTTAATTTGGACAGAACTTAGCCAATTCAAACTCTGATCAACTTGACAACCCAAATGGTCGTCTCAACACTTGAGACACTCGTCTAGCTACCCAAACGGCCATCTCAACACTTGAGATGGTCATTCAGTAGTTTAGTCAGCCAATCTAGTAATTTGTTACATGAATTGAATACCTAAACACTTTAGTAGTTAATTCAATCATCAGTTAAGATAAACTCCTCTTCTAGATGAGTTCCTTTTTGTGGGACCCTATAGGTCCCATATCACATTGGCAGTAGATGTCCATAACTAAATTATGACATCACAAGATAGGAGTGGTGCCTAAGCGCACATTAGTGCTACCCAAGTGAATGGAAATTTGGAGAAAAAGTTCAACCTACAATTTGTGTAATGTGTTGTAGTGATTGTATAATTCATTTTTTCTCTGATATCTAGGATGAACTCGAGGCATGGAATTGTCATCCTCTCAATGTTCAATCCATGTTTCTTGAATTAAGACCTGACTGTTTGAGATGATGTGACCTTAGTATCTTATATTGATTCACATGTGCATGTGCATGCATTTCTCAGTCTCGCTTATAAAATGGTCAAGATATCATACTCCACTAGGAGGGGAAAATCCCATATCTATCACTCAAAATCTATCCCCATGTGTTAAAGTCACCCAATCATCACCTTTATAATAACCCACATTTTAGGATTGTGTATGAGGATGTCAAAGCATATCCCCAATGACACATGACATGTGTAGTGATTTCAGGTATGAGAATCACAATCACCGCCTTTACTATGAGATATGACTATTGACCACCAATGATGGTTTCCATGTGTCACTCTCAAGGTGGTTCTATCTGATACATTGTTCTCTAGCTTGTATATGTGTGCTTGGTTTTATATTTCTATATCATGACTAATGAGATTATGTCATCAACCAACCCACACTCTAGTCTTATATGTTGTTGGTGTCTATCTACCTTCCACAGTAACAATCTACTAGGGACATAATAAGAATGTACATACTGTTAGCATTCATATAATCTCATCCTTTCAAGTCATGTACTTGAAGACATACGTCATTGAGTGTTGTCATTCTTTAGACATTCATAATATTTCCTCATTATCTCATAACTGAGTGAAACATAATGAATTGGAAGCTTGCCTTTATGACTATTAATCAAATTCTTTATGGTAAATGCCATGTCAATCATCACATTATTTTCTCTATGTGCATACCTTACCAACACGTACTCTTATCATATGTGTGATCTCATTATTCAAGTCACAGACTTCAAGACATACGTCATTGAGTAACATAATTCTTTAGACATCTACTATGTACGTGTCATCATTTCATGTCGAGACATACATAATAGACAGAATTACCTTCACTATTATCAAATAAGGTATTTTAATGCCTCATTCCAATCATCATATGATTGGTTCTCTGTGCATACATATCAACATAGGCACCATATTACATTGCCAATGGATTCGCTAATCAATATTAAGATTCATAAGAAATGAGTGGTGTCTATCCTTAATAAAAAGACCCATGTTATTGGTCAATTGACCAAATGGTTTATGTTATTTTCTTAATCGAATAAAATATTGATTCAAGAAATCTATGAAAGGAAAGGATCTAGCAGATTTCCTAGAATCTCATCCATACCAAAAAATCTCTTTACTACTACCCAAGTAATAGGATAAGTCATAAAAGACTACAAAAGACCACTATTTTCATGCCTTAAATACTTTTGTCACAGATATCCAAATTGAAATAGAGGCATGGACATGTCATTCTTGTTACTTCAATCTGAGCTCCTTGATCTACAAGTAGTCTAGTAAATATGTATGATCTCAGACTCATATACTGACTCACAATATCAAGGTGATGTATTTCTATAGTCTCACTTTTTAAGAGGCCTTGGATATCTCTCCCGTTATATGAAAGGGACAAATTCCTTCTACATCACTCACAATGCATAACATGATTTTCATCACACCCAATCACTACATTTATAACACATGTTGGGACCTTTATGGCACACATTGGGTAGTGTCAAAACACGACAATTGTCATATCACCACTGTAGTGACTTCATTCAAAGGACCAAAACACCATTGTCACATTTGAAAGTCGATTATGACTATCATATAATAGTCTATGCATCATTCTCAGGGCTAGTTATCTAATACACTTGTTCTCTGATAAGTACATTTGTGACTTACTTGGTATCCAGTACCTATGCCCATGAGACATGGTCAACAGTCACTAAAAATACTAGTCTCGCATCTTTTTTTTTTGTCCAATCCTCCATATTACTTGACTGGGGGCATTTAAGATATTGTTCTTAGCATCCATTAGTATGTCATGTTCAAGTCACACACTTGAAGTCCCATGTCTTTGAACCAATCATTCTAATGACATATATCATGTACATTAATAGCATAGTCATCAAATGTACATCAATAAATTGTAATTGCCATTATGAATCAAATCAAAAGTAAAAAATATTCATATAGTCGTCATCTAATGGTTGTATTCTAGGGCATATATACCAATAGTCTCCCACTTGTACTAAAGACAATCACTCATGTATCTTATACCAAGTGAAATAGCATGACCATCATGCTTCTGCTATGACAAAGCCTTATTCAAGGGATCAACCAATTTGATCTCTACCAGTGTCTTGTAGATCATCTCATCTCCTCACTGAACAATTTCTCCTATGAGATGGAAGCATAAAAGAATATATTTGAAATATGTATGATACCTAGGTTTCTTGGCTAGCGTGATAGCCCCACTATTGTAATTGTAAGTTCTACTATGTCATGAATGCTAGGAACAACCCTATGTTCATATACCAAATTATGGATCCATATAACTTCTTTCGTGGAATCTAATAAAACATTATATTTAGTTCATGTTATAGAATTGGTCATTGTCTCTAGCTTGGAACTCTTCTGATTGACAATACCACCATTGATAGAACCATATGGTGATCAGTAATCATTCTTATGGGTTTTAGAATATTGAATTTCATAACTCTTTACAACCAATTCTTCATCACCTATTTATCCTAAGTTCTTTTCAAATACTTTAGTATGTTTTGTACTGCAATTTTGTGACCTTCACTTGAATCTTCTTGACATGCTTATCATGCTCAAGGCCTATGAGACATATATACATGTACACAACATTACATATATTATAGATCCAACTATAGAGCCATATGGGATATTACTCATGTGGTCCCTTTCTTCCAAAGCTTTGGGACAATTGGCCCTAGAAATACTTACCCATGAGACATGTGTATGTTCCCTTTCTAAGACTCTTGCATGTTGAACTATTTCAGCACTTTATAAATGTGTGTACTTTGAGTTAATCCAAGAAAACTTGTAGATCTGTCTCTATAGATCTTGATACCTAGAATATAGGTGATTTCTTTGAAGTATTTCATTGAGAAACTATTTCTCAACCACATATGTGCCTTTTTAGAGATGGAATATCATTCCCCATGAGTAGCATATCGTCCACATACAATACAAGAAATACTACACTTCTCCCACTAACCTTTTTTTAAACACAAGGTTCATCTACCTTTTTTTTGAAACCAAACTCTTTGAATGATTCATCAAAATGATGATTCTAGCTTTTCGATGCTTGCTTCAATCCATATATTGATCTTTACACCCTAAAAACCTTTCCAGCATCATTTTGATTTTCAAAATACTTAGGTTGTATCATATACACATCCTCAATAAGATTCCTTTAAGGAATGTGGTTTTGATACCCATATTACATATCTCATAGTCATGGTATGATGCAACAACAATCATGATCATAATGCTTCTAAACATAGTGAATGGTTAGAAAAGTTTTATCATAGTCATCGTCTTGAGCTTGTTTGTAACATGTCCACACTAGTTTCCCTTTATAGGTCTAGACATTTTCATCCATGATTGTCTTATTCATGAAAACCCACTTGCCACAATTTGTTTTACCCCTTTAGGTGGTTCCACCAAGGTCCATACCTCATTGGTATACATGGAGTCCATTTTAGATCTCATGGCCTCAAGTCATTTACCAAATTTGGGTCCCTCCATAGCTTCCATGTAGGTGGTTTTCTCATCCTGACCATGACCAACACCTCACCATCTTGAGTCATGACAAATCTAAATCTCTTTGGGACATGGTGAGTCCTACTGGATCTACAAGGTTCCTACATTTTTTGAGAGGGTGGTAGTGCCACAACAACTTATGGCGCCTCCTTATGCTCCTCTTCGAGTTCATTGTAAATTTTTTGTATCTTGAACTTCTTTGAATTCTATTGTCCTCCCACTAGTATTTCTAGAGATCAATTCCTTCTCTAAGAAGGTATATGTTCTTGAAAAAAAATACTTTGTTTTGAGAAGGAATATAGAAACAATATCCTTTTGTTTCTTTAGGATACCCAACAAAATAACACTTGTCTAACTTTAGTCCCAAATTTTTCATGAAATGAACACTTCACATAATCTTAACAACCACAAACCTTCATGAAAGACATATTGCAACACTTCCCAATTTGTATCTCATATGGTACTTTGGAAAAAAAATTAGAAGGAATTTTTTTAAGTGTAAAAGTGGTGGTTTCTAGAGTATGTCCCCAAAAGGTATTAGGAAGTATAACTTTTCTCATCATGGACCACACCATGTCCAACAACATGTGATTCCTTTTCTCTAAAACACCATTATTCTAATGGAAATATAGACACAGTCGGTTGTCATACAATATCATACTCCATGAGCATGTCCTCAACACTTAGCATAAATATTTACCACATCAATCTAATTTAGGATTCTTAATATTCTTGCCAATTGGTTTCTATACTTCATTCTTAAATTACATTTACATGTTAAGGGGTTCTAATTTGTATCGTATACAAGTCCACATCTATTGAACCCATCATTCATGGGATGAACTATTTGAGCCATCCTTTATTTTTTGAACTAAAAGGACTACGTAAATCAATATGTATGAGTTCTAGAAGTTCAGATGCCCTTTCACTATTTCCTGGTTAAAGGCACATTTTTTTCATTTGGTCCAACAAAAATGACTTTCATGTTCAAGAGATTCATAATCAAAAGAGTCTAAATATCCATCCATATGAAGTTTAGAAATGGGTTTCATGCATGTATGACTGTAGTTGCAATGCTAAAGGTAAATAATGTTTGAGTCATGTAGATTAAGATATTTGGTATTTTTGTTATATACATGTGTTAAAGGATCCAATATCATAATGCATAAGGAGATTCCATATAGGAAGTCATCGAAGTAAATTGAATGACAATGTATTTTATAGGGAATGAAGTACTGGTTCTTTTCCAAACAAGAACTTAATGGCATACAAGTAATAGCAATTCTACAATTCTATTACAGTCCCCAATTTGTATAGATATTAGGAAATATTGTATAGGAACTCATTCAAGTTAATTTAACACCAATTTTATTTTACAATCAATGAATAACTCTTTATTATCCAAACAAGAATGTAATGGTATAGAGTAATATCAATTCTTTAATTCTATTACATTCCCAATTTGTAAAGATAAAATGTATGCCCCTATAGTAGCAACATTAACTCTTTCGATACTTGACACTTAGAGCCACACACATATTCCTTTTCTAAGGATATAGTCCTTGTATTATCTTACATTAATGTAATATCTCTCATCTTGAATCTAATATGCATGCTTAAAAAAGACTGAATTTATCTCAATAACATGACAACCTAAGGTGGAGATATCTATCCCCCTGTACCTCTCAATCCCTCTAGGTAAGACTGGAATTTTCCAATGTTAGACATTGATGAAGTTTCCTTGTGTGCCCATAAATTCCTTTACCCTTTTCGAAAGAATTTGGCTTAAATTGGACTTAGATATCATCTTAGTCTATACCTTTCATTTATACCCTAACTTCTCATTTTATCTTCAAATTAGACTATGTGTACAAACTAAAAGTGTTTTTATCAATTGTTTGTAGAATCATGTGTCATTTCTACAATTATCTAAGCACATCATTCATAATAATTAGCTATACGATATTTGCAACAATTGCATATTCAAGCCCACGATCAACTTTTGGCCAAGGGAAGTCACTTACTCATTACTAACTCCACACACTCAGCTTGTTTAAGTATATTATGATCTAGTGGGAGTCACCTCATGAGAGATACATGTTATAATATATAGAGAGAGAGATATATAGATTGAAATTTTTCTCAGGTTCATGTACTAGTCCATAATATTTTTCTCATTAACATGTATTCTCAAGGATTGATTACAATGACAATTGGTTCATGTTTTATTTCTACAATATTATAGGAAATAAGTTTTGATTTTAAAACTTTATTATTTCAATAGGTCTTTAATTAAAATTTTAATCCCACTATTTTATTTTAATTAATATCCCTCACTATTAATCCATAAACTCACAGTGAATAACTTTCTATTGGACCAAGGTCCATATTTCATTGAATCATGAGTTAACTTTGGTTGGCCACTCATAGCTCAATTATTTAGGTAAACTTTTTCCAAGTGCATCAAATGAAAACCTTAGATGGATGAGGAGCAAACAATGTTAAATTCAATCATATGGAACACCCATACACATTCCTTTAGGTGCTTAATCCTATAAAGGTTAGCTAGTTAAGATGAATCCAACTACCAATAGTGATATCACTATGTATTCTATTTTGGTATACCAACACATCTACCTCACACATCACCAAGATGGACAATGCACCTCTCTTTGGCAAGCCCACATAAATTGATCAATGTCTTGATGTGCATCACATGCTAGAAGGCATCTTAAGATTAACATTAGGAGGGATTTTTTATAATACATATACATATCCAATTACCACATATGTATATATTATATTATATATCATATATATAAACAAGCACCACAAGATGTAAAATTAAAATGTGATGATTACGTCCTCGTAGCACAATATTTCCATGATAATGGAAGATTGGGGTCATCTAAGGCTTCATGCATCACATCCATAAACAAAAGATACTAAACCGTGATCCTTGTATTCTTCAATCACGAGTGGCCACCATGGATGATCCATTGCCTTTGATGATTGTTGTACATTTATCCTTCTTCATGTCCAATAGTGTTAGATACCCTATATCCTAGATTAACATAAAACTATTACATCATATGTATGAGAAACCTCAAGTTACATTTGAGGGGAATAAGGTAGGAAGCCATACACATGGAATCAATATAGGAGGTACAACATGCAAGCCATATTAAGAATCAAAAGAAATCAACCACTTTATATATAAGAAATCACAATTAGGGTTTGCCCATAATCATGCATCACACACCAAAAAAACCATTTTGAGGTGCCACTTGGAATTTTCATATATATACATATATATTATCATATCATAATATTATCATGGTGTAATCAGGCAATTCTCATTAACCATATTTGCACATTAGTCAATTTCATTCTATAATATATATGTTTTATCATCGTTCAGTGACAAAAATATGATTCATAATCAAAACAATTAGGTACAAAGCATTCGACATAGGTTTGATACCACTATAGCAATCTAAAGAGAGAATGCAGCAGAATAAAATTTTCCCAAGAATTCTTCAAGAAGGATCCATCTAATGTAACAAACCAGATTACAAGTTTACACGTTATCATGGAAGAGGTTCCAAAGATTCAACCTGTAATGATTAGTATAGATCTATACCCTCAAATCTACGCCTCACCTATATTTCACCAAATCAGCAGTTTGAACTCCTTTTAGGTATTTCTGTCACTATGGGCTTTGCCTCGAGATGTGTGCAAAAATGGTTTTTAATGGATAATTGCGACAATCTACTAGTGACTATTAGTGGCGAATTGTGGGAATTCACCAAATGCTTGCATAGATCCTAAGGGCATAAGGATGGCTATGTTGACCCAATTCTGACCCCAAAATCAACTCAGACATGTCACACCAATCCTCCATTTACATGTGTGATAGATCATGTTGTTTCACCATAGAGATTTTTACCTCAATTTGCATTCTCTAGGTGGAGGATGGTGTTGTTTTACTGTGAAGACCTTCTTCTTGATTTACATGCATGTAAGAGTTTTGTCGTCCACATCTGCAGTGAATTGCATCATTTTGCCATCACCTTGATTCACTTGTCATCGGTGAAGATCTTTGTCTGGGATGAATTTGCTATGCAAACTTGTCTCCACAGTATCCACATGAGCACTAGAAGACAACATGGAGTTTCTAGTCTCCTCATCTCCCTCATTATTCTCTTAGTTACTCTTAGGGTTTCTCAAACCTTGAAGGAAACAATGAGAAGATATGAGTGTGTTCCCTAAAGGCCTCCTCTTATATCATATGTATAGAGTAGTCTAGAGTAAGGTTTCCTCAACCCTGTTTGGCCCAGATGTGGATTCCCTGACTTATAGAAACTTATTTCTTAAGTCTGGATCATATCTTATACAAGTCCTCAAAACTTACTTTCAAGTCCCTAAAATTATTATAACAATTAAAATAAGGTCCAACTCAGCCCTTCTTTAAGATATCAGTATGTGTGACCCTACTGGCACCATACTACATCAGCATTGTATTCACTAATCAATTCTAAATACCATAATAGATGAGTGGTGTCTATATACATATCATTAATACCCAAGTAGTAGGATTAGTTGGACAAGACTAAACCATTAACAACCAGTTTTATCATGGTGTATATTCCTTTATTCACAAATATCTAGATTGGACTAAAGGCATGGACATGTCATCCCTATTACATTCAATCTATGTTCCCTTATCTACAAGTAGACTAACAAGATGCATATGATCTTAGTATCATATAATGACTCACATGAGCATGGTCAATTATGAATATCATATAATGGTCCATGAATTACTCTTAAGGTAGATGTATCTGGTACACTTGTTCTCTAACAAGTGCATATGTGTTTGAATCAGTATCCAATGCATATACTCATGAGAAATGGTCACCAGTCACCAAACAAACTAGCCTCACATGTATTATTGTTGTCCAGTACTCAATAATACTTAACTAGAGACATTTAAGAATATGATCATGGTATCTATTGGGATCTCATGTTAAAGTCACAGACTTGAAATTCCATGTCTTTGAACTCATCATTATAAGTACATTTATTATGTACATTAATATCGTAGTATTAAAATGTGCATCAATAAATTGGAATTACCTTTAATCAAATAAAAATACAAAATACTCATATAGACACCATCTAATAATTGGCTTCTAGGATATATATATACAAATAGAGAAATAGACATCATTCAGCATACACACTACTCTTATGTATTAATGTTGTCCTATAATATCCACAACAAAAACTAACTACGGGCATAACAAGAATGAATATTCTTGAGTACACATATGGTCTCATGTTTAGGTCCTCAACCCAAACCATATGTCGTTGAGTCAAAGTATTATAAGGAGCTTATTATATTTATTCATTATATAAATATTGAAACAAACATAGCTTTATTAGTCGTCAAACTATATACAATGTATACCTATTATATTCATCACATGATGGTTGTCATGGCATACAACAAACAATATTCCACTTGCACTAGAGCATGTCACTCATTAACCAAATTCTAAATTGCCTAATATGGTCAGCATGATTCTACTGTGAAAGAGATTTTTTTGAGCGATCAATAACATTGCTTTCAGTTGGTACTCTGTGAATCTTTACATTCCCTCTCTATACCATCTATCATATGATGTTATCGTAGTGTTTACATGGAATGAAAATGTGATTTGGGTTCCATAGCATGTGTCATGTCTCCATTATTGTCATAGTAAAGCTATATTGCATCCTTAACGGTTGGAACCACCCCTTGTTCACTAATTAACTTCTTGATCCATATTGATTCATCTGCTTCGTTGGATGCATCAATATACTCAAATTGTATTGTAGAATAGGCTATTATCTCTTGCTTATATCTCTTCTAGCTTACATCTATATTCTTTAGGATGAACACAAATCATGATCGTTATCAGTAGTAATACTTGTTAATTTGGAAGATTGCATCATTGTGACCATTTACAATTAGCTCTTCTACACCTCCTTGTATTGAGAGTTGGACCTTTTTTCTTCTTAAGTGCTTCAAGATATTTTTCACTCCAATCTATTGGACTTCACTGGGATTTGATTTCTACATGCCCGATATGCTCAAAGCATACAAAAAATTGGGGGTGTCTACACAACATTTCATACATGATAGATCCAATTGTAGATGCATATGAAATCTTTCTTCTGTATGACCGGTCTTCCACAGAGCTAGGACCTTGGGATTATAGAAACTTATTCCATGATTCATGTGTAGGTTACCTCTCATAGAGACATGTATGTGAAACCTTTCTCAACACCTTGTCAATGTATGTACTCTGGATTTAGTGAAGAATCCTTCTAGATCAATCTCAATAGATCTTAATTCCTAGAATATTGGATGCTTCACCTAAGTCCTTCATGGAGGAGGTATTTCCCAAATAAGTTTCCACAATTTTAGATTAGGCACGTTATTTGACAACAATTTTATGTATAAGAAATACAAATATTATCCCACTAATCTTCTTGTAAACACAAGGCTCACTTCTTTTTTACTAAAGAAAAATTGTTTACTATCTCATCCAATCAAATATTCCATCTTGTAGATGCCTTCTTCTATCTATAGGTTGAACTTTGTAGCTTACTGACTTTATTTGCATTATGTAGAGTGACCCTATCTTCATGTTGTGTCATAAACACATTGTAACATCCTCAATTTCATAGCTAAAGTAAATATTTAATGTGGGGTTTTTAGTAAAGGCATGCCAAGGGACGTAATGAATGTAACCATAGCTAGGTATGTAATTAAGTTCACAAAATGTGTAATACAAGCCATCTGATCAACCAATACACACATAATGACTTAAATGTGTATGTTTGTAGTTGGTTGTATATGAATATAAATGAATTATTCCTATGAAAAATAAGGTGACGAATATATAATATGATGAGTTCAGTTCATGACTTGAGCCTTAGACCTAGCTTAGGTCTTCACGTTATGTAACAAAAGAAATATTGATCACATGTGTCATACATGGGCTTCAATTGAGAAATTATATGGGTTGAAGACTTATTTTCATGATTTGGAATACAATCAAGCTCATGGACCCTTTGAAATACTAAGGGATGGGCCATTTTCCCTAGAGCTCAATTCCAGCCCTATTGGACCAATTGAGTTCTACAAATAGGTCCTTGGAGTGCAAATTGAGAATTAAGTATTTTGTGGTCATAGTGAATGCTCAAAATATTTTTAGTAGAATCATAATTAGAATATAAGATGGTGGAAGAAATTTTATATGATTTTGATGTATATAGTGGTCTAGGTAATTAAATTAGTAATTATAATGTTTATATTTAAAAGACATGTTTGGAGTGTTTGTACAACTAGTTTGTACTCAAAATCTTGCTCATATAAAGATGATGATAATATAGTATTTACCTTAAAATCTGAGGTCAAACTGAGCTATAGAGTGGGCTATATGAATATTTCTTATATTTGGAGTTTTATCCAAAAAAAAAGAAGAAAAAGAAAATAAAAAAAAGCGAACGGGACTCTTGCCCAGCGCAGACCGAGAGCCGGCGCTCGGGTGGAACAAAACTCGAATAGGGGTCTGAGAAGATGGGGTCTCTCTGCCCAGATCTAGGTTTTGTTGATATAAAGACCCTTGATCCTTGCAAACAAGGGTTGGCCGCACCTAGTCCTAGGGTTTCAAGCAAATTAGAAGAGGAGAGAAGGAGAACTAAGGAGAAAGCACAGAGGTGGCGTCAATGGCGATAGAACTGGGGACTCCGGGTTGGGATCTTCTTTCTCGACCTATTCTGGGGAGTACGGGGTGTCATCCTGGCTTTTAAGGCACGACCGAAGTCGATGGAGGCCTTGGACGCGCCGACGAGGCCTGATTTGCAAAGATCAGCCTCGCCGAAGACCACTAGGTGGCGGCTGTCAGTTCTACCACTCGGACCTTCGATCATGCCCCCTTACTTCACCATCGGCGGCGCCACCCGTCTCGGCGAGCCAAACCGCAGCCAAGGAGGGCTTCACCTCGCGCAGTGATGCCTTGGTCACCAGTCGCCGAGCCTCCATGTTGCTTCTCTGTTTTGGGCATGAAATAGGGGAAAACCCCCCTTTTGGTTATCGGGTGAGGAAGAAGGAGGGCCGCGAGCGCTGCTCAAGGGAGCTCACCATCAGATCAACTTTGAACGGCCAGAAATGCTTTGATAAGGTGATTCTTCTAAAATTCATATCTTGAGCTACAGATCTCAGTTTGGGACAAACAAGATACCTATGGAAAGCTATTCGAGTGTACTATCTTATAAAAAAAGTTTTAGAGTATAATTTTGATGTCTTCAATTTATTATATTCTGGGTAGACAAAACTATATGATTTTGATGTTTTGCTAATTAAATATAGTGAACGCCTTTAGAAATTCATACAAATTTTATTGAATGTGTATTTTGATATGTTTAACATTTATTCAGATCCTGATCTTTCATATATGAAGTTTTATTGAGGTTTTTGATATAAACCCTAATAAGGGTATTTTGGGTATTTCACCCATGATATGATTTTTAAATGACCTGATATTTTAATACATGATTATATCTACATTGTATGAATACTTTTCCAGAGATTTGATGAAGTATCTTGTGCTATCATATTAGTATTTAGTTTAGATGCGTAGCCATTATGAAAGAATAATAAATGATTATCTTGAGGCAATAAGTGGTACATATGCCTAATTAAGTCTGATATTATTTATCTAAATGTTCTTTTAATTTGATTTCATAATAGAGTCAAGTAAGATTATTATGTATGACTGCGTTTGAGATTTTCTTCTTATATGATCTATATGTTCATATTAGTACATAAGCTGATTTATGTCTTATTTGAGTATAAAGATAATATTTATTATATAGTATGAGTTTTATTTTATTTCAACGCAAATATTTTATGGTGATTTTAGATTAAAGTTATGTTTAGTCTAAATAAGAACCCTAAGTTGGTATATGTAGTTAGGAAGATGGGATTTTGAGATTTAGAAATAGAAAGAGGGAATATATGCTTGGACTGATAAAACAATGATGATATCCAGGTTATTAAAGTTATGGAACTTAGAATCAAGACTTCCTTATCGATGCCATCTGTATAAGAGGTAAGTGGTCCATGCACATGAGTACTCATAGTTTATGTTCAATATGTTTACATGTCTCCTGATAAGAGTTTCATGATCTATGTGATTTAATGTTCTAAGACTTCAATATTAAGATTTACAAACAATATTATTCTCATATTTCTATCTTTATGCAAGTGTAGATACCCAAAGTCTAAAATAGTGATATGTTGCTCAAGATAGTTGTGACTCGTGGACCAAGTCCATGAGAAAGTTGAAGAATCATATTCCTATAAGATTTCTTAGAAATGTTCGAAATTAATGAATAAGATTATAAGATAAGATATGCAAGTAATGTAGCCATACTTAGTTAGTGATTGGGATAGTTTTGTATTGAGAATTGAAGTACACATATGTTTTCAAGGATTTCTCATATTTATAGGCATAATTATGTATTAAGATTTCAAATAGAAATATGCCATTAAGATGTATTGGATAGATTAAGATCTAAGAAGTGTTGTTTAGATTTCTTAGATGATTTAGATCTAAGAATTAAGTACTTGATAAGATATAAGACTAGAATGCATTAAAGTCATGATTGAGTTGCACGATGAGAATTTATATGATTTCTACTTTAAGGTTTAAGATTTAAATTTATACGAATGCATTGAGATCAGACTTAATGAGATTTTATATAAATTGCGTATGATTAAGATACAAGTTAAGATTTTCTAAGGTTTTTATTCTATGGTTTATGATTTAAGACTTAAGTCCATTAAGATCATATTTTGATGAGGTTTTAATAGAGAATGAGTTATCTTTCCAAGAATCATATATCATACTTTAGCTATACACATTACTTAAGTTACTTTTGTATACTTAGTATTTCTATACTCATTTCAGACCTTATCTCATAAGACATTAGACTCATGTGTGATATAATTGGTATAATGAAGTAATCTTACCAAATAAGAGTTTTAGAATAAGGTTTACCTAGATAATGAGATACATGTTCAGATCTAGCAATGAATTTAGTTTAGAACTCAAGAATAAGAGATTTAGATTCAAACTTAGACTACTCACTGTGGTAGTAGCCAGATTTTGAATAAAGATATATGATAAGGGTTATAGACCCAATCTCAATTATGTTGTACTTTGAGATACATATCCAAAATTCTATAATAGATTCAGTTTAGATTTTAAAGAGCAGAGATTCAGATTCATATTTTAGATTCAAAACTAAGTACATGTTTAGTACTCAGTTTCAGATAAGTTTAGATTCAGAGTTTGGTAAAGATAGACTTAAGATAATTAATTTGAAACCTTCACATAATACGTTATATAATAAGTCCTCACCAGAGAGTCCTGGGACGATTCAGAGGGCACGTCGCGTCAGACACTGCAGGTGTCACAGAGGGCATGTTATGCCAACAGAGGGTGTGTTGCACTATAGAGGACACTTCGGTGTCAACAGAGGGCACGTTGTGCCAACAGAGGGTGTGTTGCACCATAGAGGACACTTCAGTGTCAACAGAGGAGGACTTATTGTATAATGGTGGCCACAAGCAGATAAAAATCATAAGTAAAAGATATTTTAGATTAGAGTATGTATGTAATCTCATCCATGAGTGTGATGAGAGGAATTCAGATGAGATAAGTATGACCTAGACACTTTGGTATAGGTCATGAGTCCCATGGTATAGGTCTCCAGAAAAGATAGAGTAGAAAGATAAGAGTTAAAGAAGTCAAGAGATATTATGTTTTCATATTTTAATCAGAATTTGTTATCAATTTCATAATGTCCAAGAATATATTGTTAGCTCTTCAGTAATGTTCATTTTAGAATACTCATGCCACTTACTCTAACGTCTGTTTTACCCAATGCATGGCCGGGGACGCGATGTCCGTAGGTTTGGAGCGATTGAAGAACAAAGGGACCAGCAAAGGCCTAAGAGACTTTCAAGCTCGCCTAGTGGGGTGCCATCTACCTAGATGATCCTGAGTATCTACATCTTTTTGTTATGAACTTATGCATGAAAATGATGTAGTTTTATGTTGACAAAAAGCTATGTATGAATCAGTTTTACAGTTTTGCAAAGTGTTTCATTTACTTTTATTGCAATGGTTATCATGTTTGTGACACTCCCAGAAAAAAAAAATTGCTTCCGCTCATGTGATATAAAAATCTGGGTGTTACAATATGTTATCAGAGCAATTTGGTAAATGGCCACTAGGCAAACATGATTCTCATAGTCACCCTAGAGTTGAGAGGTAAGATCAACGTTTAGGGATAGATTCCAAAAGAAGAATACCATAACCAGAGTGATTAAGAGGCTTAAGCTCAAAATAGATAGATATCTTAGAGGTAGAATTCAACCTAGTTTAGATCTAAATTAGCAACCTAAGCCTAGCTAATGAGATAACCTCTTCATTCTCAATGGTTATTGTTGACTCAAGGTCAATTAGGTCAATGTTGACTCGCGTCTAAATTGACTAAACCCTTGTTTTGATGATGACTAACCATTCCACATATTGGTGTCTAATGCTTCTACATTGAGTGATTTCAGATTAGGTTTAGACACACTCCAAATGCCCTAACTTGCGCATATCAAATTGGAGAAAAGACAAGTCAAAATAGCTACAAGTGTGAAATTTGGGATCTCTATGTAAATGACCTTAGAATTGCTTTGTAATCACTTGTAATGATTGTATGACTTGTAATTAAGCTTAGAAAAATTATTGGGACACAAAAATCCATCATTTGTATAGTCAAACGAAAATTCCAAAATACCCATAACAGGGATTTTGTCGGCCGAATTCCAAACTCGGCCGATCCATATATTCTGGAATTTTTGTTGCAATCGGCCGAGTTACAAACTCTGCCGATTCCCGTTCGGTCGAGTTTCTAGCTAGGAAACTCGGCCGATCCACTGATCGGTCCAAGATGAAAGTCGACCGATCGGCCGAGTTTCTCCAAAGGAACTCGGCCGACAGTCTAGCTTTCAGCCTTGTCTTTTAGTGGTTCGGCCGAGTTACCTTTATATAAACTCGGCCGATCAGACTGTACTGGAATGCAGAAAAGTGCTACTAGCCATTGTGGAGTTGCAACAAGTGAAAATAGATCCATTGCAAGCCACAAAACGGCTAGTTTTCGTTCTCAAGTGTTCCCAAAGGCTAAGAGGCATCCCCAGCTATAAATAGGACCCCTTGGGCTTCATTCCAAGGTTGAGCATTCATTGCAAACTCTTTGTGAGGTTCCTATTCTATAGTTGAGTGCTTCCTACAACCTCCTCTCTCTCTCTAAGCTTAATCACTTGCTACATCCATTAGAGTGAGTAGGAAATATGTAAGAGAGCTAGTCCCATTTGTATATCTTGT
Organism: Alisma plantago-aquatica; assembly: GCA_963693085.1. Taxonomy (NCBI): domain Eukaryota; kingdom Viridiplantae; phylum Streptophyta; class Magnoliopsida; order Alismatales; family Alismataceae; genus Alisma; species Alisma plantago-aquatica. Next base: position 1,482,024,288 of record OY856411.1, on the reverse strand, counting down.
GAAGCTCTCACTTCCACAACCTCCCCATCTCTCCATTTCAATCATGAAGATGAAGGTTCTCTATCTTGTCCAAGAGAGGTGAAGAAGAACAAGGGAAGGAGTCCCTTGGTGAAGATCAAGGCCGAAGACTTGGAGCTAGAGTGGGTAAGCCCTTGGAGAAGGCAGAAGACTCAAGCTCAAGTGGGTAAGACCTTGGTGGAAAGCTTCTCCGAGTGAAGGTGAAGTCAAAGGCGGAAGATCCAAGAAGAGTGGGTAAGCCCTTGGAGAAGGCAGAAGACTCAAGCTCAAGTGGGTAAGACCTTGGTGGAAAGCTTCTCCGAGTGAAGGTGAAGTCAAAGGCGGAAGATCCAAGAAGAGTGGGTAATTCCTGCAAGGCCGAAGACTTGTGCAAGAGTGGGTAAGTCCTTGGAGAAGGCCAAAGACTCTTGCAAAGTGGGTAAGTCCTTGGTAAGGTTGAAGACTCTTTGTATTGGATAGGTAAGTCCTTTGTTGGTCATGTATTGTATGTCTTATTAAGTGAATATAAGAGTGCAATTGTTGGAAGTCCTAGAGGTTGACCTCTCTAGGAAAGTGGACTGACACACTTCTAGTTTGAAGTGTGGAACCACTCTAAATAGCTTGTCTAATTGGTGCATGTTCAATCTCTCTTATCCTTGCTATGCATGATTTAGTTGCACTCAAATTACCTATTTAGCAACCTTATCTTGTCATATAATTTGAAGGTTTAATGAACTTTGTTTAAGTGCTTTCAGCTCTATTCACCCCCCCTCTAGAGCATCTAATCACACATCTAGGATCCAACAGTTATGTCCAGTCAGTTGAGGGTTGAGGAGGGATGTCTTAAGATGTATACCTTTAATGCATCTCTCATTTCTTACTGGTTCATGTAGTATAGGACACATGTATCAGTGGGTGAGTGAGAGATAGCATCTCAGGATCCCACATCTCTAGGTATGTGCCTGATCACCACATATCTAGGTATGTAGGAGTTACTTGAAGGACCTTAGATTTGACAGTCATGTACAACTAATGTTAGAAAGTCATGACAAGGTTGAGATGGATGCCCTAAGTATAAATCTAAGTTTAGTTTCACAAACCCTAAGTATGAGTTGAGAAGTAGACCAAGGTAATAGATAATGCTCACATAAATATTTTATGAAATACATTACATATCTCTCTTCAAGCAAAATTTTGAACATAAGTGTACCTTAATATGTTAATCATCCATAAATTAAGAGGTAAGCAGAACCCTAAGGTGGGTAGTAGCCTACAGAAATTTTGAGGACGAAATTTATTTTAAGGTGGGTAGAATTGTAACATCCTCAATTTCATAGCTAAAGTAAATCTTTAATGTGGGGTTTTTAGTAAAGGCATGCCAAGGGACGTAATGAATGTAACCATAGCTAGGTATGTAATTAAGTTCACAAAATGTGTAATACAAGCCATCTAATCAACCAATACACACATAATGACTTAAATGTGTATGTTTGTAGTCGGTTGTATATGAATATAAATAAATTATTCCTATGAAAAATAAGGTGATGAACATATAATATGATGAGTTCAGTTCATGACTTGAGCCTTAGACCTAGCTTAGGTCTTCACGTTATGTAACTAAAGAAATATTGATCACATGTGTCATACATGGGCTTCAATTGAGAAATTATATGGGTTGAAGACTTATTTTCATGATTTGGAATACAATCAAGCTCATGGACCCTTTGAAATACTAAGGGATGGGCCATGTGCCCTAGAGCTCAATTCCAGCCCTATTGGACCAATTAAGTTCTACAAATAGGTCCTTGGAGTGCAAATTGAGTATTAAGTATTTTGTGGTCATAGTGAATGCTCAAAATATTTTTAGTAGAATCATAATTAGAATATAAGATGGCGGAAGAAATTTTAGATGATTTTGATGTATATAGTGGTCTAGGTAATTAAATTAGTAATTATAATGTTTATATTTAAAAGACATGTTTGGAGTGTTTGTACAGCTAGTTTCTACTCAAAATCTTGCTCATATAAAGATGATGATAATATAGTATTTAGCATAAAATCTGAGGTCAAACTGAGCTATAGAGTGGGCTATATGAATATTTCTTATATTTGGAGTTTTATCAAAAAAAGGAAGAAGAAAAAGAAAAAAAAAAAGGAACGGGACTCTTGCCCAGCGCAGACCGAGAGTCGGCGCTCGGGCGGAACAAAACTTGAACATGGGTCTGAGAAGATGGGGTTTCTCTGCCCAGATCTAGGTTTTGTTGGTATAAAGACCCTTGATCCTTGCAAACAAGGGTTGACCGCACCTAGTCCTAGGGTTTCAAGAAAATTAGAAGAGGAGAGAAGGAGAACTAAGGAGAAAGCATAGAGGTGGCATCTATGGTGGCAAAACTGGGGACTCCAGGTTGGGATCTTCTTTCTCGACCTATTCTGGGGAGTACGGGGTGTCGTCCTGGCTTCTAAGGCACGATTAAAGTCGATGGAGGCCTGGGACGCGCTGACATGGCCTGAGTTGCAAAGATCGGCCTCGCCGAAGACCACTAGGTGGCGGCTGTCAGTTCTTCCACTCGGACCTTCGATCACGCCCCCTTCCTTCACCATCGGCGGCGCCACCCGTCTAGGCGAGCCAAGCTGCAGCCAAGGAGGGCTTCACCTCGCGCAGTGATGCCTTGGTCACCAGCCGCCGAGCCTCCACGTTGCTGCTCTATTTTGGGCATGAAACATGGGAAAACCCCCTTTTGGTTATCGGGTGAGGAAGAAGGAGGGTCGCGATCGCTACTCAAGGGAGCTCACCATCAGATCAACTTTGAACGACCAGAAATGCTTTGATAAGGTGATTCTTCTAAAATTCATATCTTGAGCTATAGATCTCAGTTTGGGACAAACAAGATACCTATGGAAAGCTATTCGAGTGTACTATCTTATAAAAATAGTTCCAGAGTATGATTTTGATGTCTTATATTTATTATATTTTGGGTAGACAAAACTATATGATTTTGTTGTTTTGCCAATTAAAAATAGTAAACGCCTTTAGAAATTCCTACAAATTTTATTGAATGTGTATTTTGATATGTTTAACATTAAATCAGATCCTGATCTTTCATATATGAAGTTTTATTGAGGTTTTTGATATAAACCCTAATAAGGGTATTTTGGGTATTTCACCCATGATATGATTTTTAAATGACATGATATTTTAATACATGATTATATCTACATTGTATGAATACTTTTCCAGAGATTTGATGAAGTATCTTGTGCTATCATATTAGTATTTAGTTTAGATGCGTAGCCATTATGAAAGAATAATAAATGATTATCTTGAGGCAATAAGTGGTATATATGCCTAATAAAGTCTGATATTATTTATCTAAATGTTATTTTAATTTGATTTCATAATAGAGTCAAGTAAGATTAGTATGTATGACTACGTTTCAGATTTTCTTCTTATATGATCTATACGTTCATATTAGTACATAAGACGATTTATGTCTTATTTGAGTATAAAGATAATATTTATTATATAGTATGAGTTTTATTTTATTTCAACGCCAAGATTTTATGGTGATTTTATATTAAAGTTATGTTTAGTCTAAATAAGAACCCTAAGTTGGTATATGTAGTTAGGAAGATGGGATTTTGAGATTTAGAAATAGAAAGAGGGAATATATGCTTGGACTGATAAAACAATGATGATAAACATGTTATTAAAGTTATGGAACTTAGAATCGAGACTTCCTTATCAATGCCATATGTATAATAGGTAAGTGGTCCATGCACATGAGTACTCATAGTTTATGTTCAATATGTTTACATGTCTCCTGATATGAGTTTCATGATCTATGTGATTTAATGTTCTAAGACTTCAATGTTAAGATTTACAAACAATATTATTCTCATATTTATATCTTTATGCAAGTGTAGATACCAAAAGTCTAAAATAGTGATATGTTGCTCAAGATAGTTGTGACTCGTGGACCAAGTCCATGAGAAAGTTGAAGAATCATATTCCTATAAGATTTCTTAGAAATGTTCGGAATTAATGAATAAGATTGTAAGATACGTTATGCAAGTAATGTAGCCATACTTAGTTAGTGATTGGGACAATTTTGTATTGAGAATTTAAGTACACATATGTTGTCAAGAATTTCTCATATTTATAGGCATAATTATGTATTAAGATTTCAAATAGAAATATGGCATTAAGATGTATTGGATAGATTAAGATCTAAGAAGTGTTGTTTATATTTCTTAGATGATTAAGATCTAAGAATTAAGTACATGATAAGATATAAGACTAGAATGCATTAAAGTCATGATTGAGTTGCACGATGAGAATTTATATGATTTCTACTTTAAGGTTTAAGATTTAAGTTTATACGAATGCATTGAGATCAGACTTAATGAGATTTTATATAAATTGTGTATGGTTAAGATACAAGTTAAGATTTTCTAAGGTTTTTATTCTATGGTTTATGATTTAAGACTTAAGTCCATTAAGATCAGATTTTGATGAGGTTTTAATAGAGAATGAGTTATCTTGCCAAGAATCATATATCATACTTTAGCTATACACAGTAATTAAGTTACTTTTGTATACTTAGTATTTCTATACTCATTTCAGACCTTGTCTCATAAGAAATTAGACTCATGTGTGATATAATTGGTATAATGAAGTAATCTTACCAAATAAGAGTTTTAGAATAAGGTTTACCTAGATAATGAGATACATGTTCAGATCTAGCAATGAATTTAGTTTAGAACTCAAGAATAAGTGATTTAGATTCAAACTTAGACTACTCACTGTGGTAGTAGCCAGATTTTGAATAAAGATATATGATAAGGGTTATAGACCCAATCTCAATTATGTTGTACTTTGAGATACATATCCAAAATTCTATAATAGATTCAGTTTAGATTTTAAAGAGCAGAGATTCAGATTCAGATTTCAGATTCAAAACTAAGTACATGTTTAGTACTCAGTTTCAGATAAGTTCAGATTCAGAGTTTAGTAAAGATAGACTTAAGATCATTAATTTGAAACCTTCACATAATACGTTATATAATAATTCCTCACCAGAGAGTCCCGGGACGATTCAGAGGGCGCGTCGCGTCAGACACTGCGGGTGTCACAGAGGGCATGTTATTCCAACAGAGGGTGTGTTGCACCATAGAGGACACTTCGGTGTCAACAGAGGGCATGTTGTGCCAATAGAGGGTGTGTTGCACCATAGAGGACACTTCGGTGTCAACAAAGGAGGACTTATTGTATAATGGTGGCCACAAACAGATAAAAATCATAAGTAAAAGATACTTTAGATTAGAGTATGTCTGTAATCTCATCCATGAGTGTGATGAGAGGAATTCAGATGAGATAAGTATGACCTATACACTTTGGTATAGGTCATGAGGCCCATGGTATAGGTCTCCAGAAAAGATAGAGTAGAAAGATAAGAGTTAAAGAAGTCAAGAGATATTGTGTTTTCAGATTTTAATCAGAATTTGTTATCAATTTCATAATGTCCAAGAATATATTGTTAGCTCTTCAGTAATGTGCATTTTAGAATACTCATGCCACTTACTCTAACATCTGTTTTGCCCAATGCATGGTTGGGGACGCGATGTCCGCAGGTTTGGAGCGATTGAAGAACAAAGGGACCAGCAAAGGCCTAAGAGACTTTCAAGCTTGCCTAGTGGGGTGCCATCTACCTAGATGATCCTGAGTATCTACATCTTTTTATTATGAACTTATGCATGAACATGATGTAGTTTTATGTTGACAAAAATCTATGTATGAATCAGTTTTACAGTTTTCCAAAGTGTTTCATTTACTTTTATTGCAATGGTTATCATGTTTGTGACACTCCCAGAAAAAAAAATTGCTTCCGCTCATGTGATATAAAAATCTGGGTGTTACACACATCATCTAGGAGATACACATTAAGGAGTGTTGTTTATTGTCCCTTCTCCAAACATCATTAACATAATAGGTTGAAATGGCAATTCTGATCCTAATGAATTTATACATGGAAAATGGTGAAAAGCTTTCATCATAGTCAACACCTCGAACTAGTCTGAAACCTTTAGAAACCAATCACATTACCATCCATGTCAGTCCTATTCTTAAAGGCCCCTTTGTACCCTATGGGATTTTCCTCTATGATACATCCACCAAAGTCCATACTTTGTTGGGGTACATGGAGTTGATCTCATATCTCATGGCCTTAAGACATTTACTAGAATTTGGTCTGTCAATATCCTATTTTTAGGTCGTGCTCGTCATCATTCATGACCAACAAATCATCCGACTGAGTCTTGAGAAATCTTTATTGATTGCAAGAGCCCTAATAACCATCTTTCCCAACAAACAAGATTCACATGTCTTTATTGATTGCAAGAGCCCTAATAACCATCTTTATGAAGTGTATAAATGCATTTTTTGTTTATGAGCCTTATATGACAGTTTTAACGATAAGTTTTATTTGAATCACTGAGTTTTAACTTCTTGTTATTTATGTTATGTACTCTTGTACAAAGTTTTAATAAACAAATGCCATAAGATATTAGGGCACTGCCATAGAATATCTCATTTCTGAAAATAAAAATCTGAACATTCTTTACTACAAATTCAAAATTATTTTTATCAAAAAAGACACCAAAATTATGTTTATATATATGATAGGTGCATAATAGTAGTTCTTTAACTCTATTACAAGTCCACTAGGTAGAGATAAACTATAGGTTCCATAGTTCTGGAATAAAATCGTTCTCTAACAACAACTTCTAGATCCACCTCTCCCTTCAGTAAGGGTTTACTTTTTTGTAGATCATGCATTTTAGAGCATATGTGAGATCCACATCTAGTATCTAATACCCAATATGAAGAAGTAGATAACTTCGTCTATATAGCACATAAGTGAAGTAGATATCTCGATCCCTTATTTCTTATTCTTTAGTTCCTCTGGGTAGAGAGGGAAAGTTCTTTCCCAATGTCCAAAATAGTGACAATGGTAACAATTGCTTTCCTTTCCTACACCTCCTTTAGCTTTAAGTGCATAAACATTATGATTTTTTCCAGTTTTAAAACTCTTCTTAGATTTGTCTTTTCCTATGACATTCCCTTCCATTTGTAGATGATGTAGGGTTTTTGAGTCGCATTTATAGGCTAATGTTGTACTTGTTTTATGCATTTAATTGTCATTTTGGTGACTATAATGGCATGATTCATTTCCTTTAGCCTATAAACATTATATGCATCAAATCTATCTTATTTTATCCTATTTTGAGTGAATTACGAAATTCCATTGATTGAATTGTGTTTTTCTCTCTGATTCAGGTACTTTGTATTCCAGAACGTGTCGATACCATCGACGGGTCCGTCGATACTATCGACATGGCAACAATAACCAAGCTGGAGGGAAAGCATCCAAGTTGATTCCAGTTTTTAGCGATGGAAGTGCACCCTAAGGTGTCGATACCATCGACACCCAGTCAATGGTATCGACGCCATCAGATCAGGATTTCACCCAGAATTGCCACGATCGAGCGGCCGTGATCTTTTGGCGGTCGTAAGTCATACCTATACCTAAGAAAAAGACAGACGAGATTGGGGTATCATGTTGCACTTAGTCGCACAAGTCTCGGAGAAAGGAAAGCAAAGAACGAATCACAGAGCTATGCCCCGTACGATTCCAGAGTTGTAGATGGGCGATTCCACTACCAGAAGGTTGCAGAACGGACATCACGCACCGAGGATCACCCAGATCTTCTCCGTTTTAGGGGTACATCATATTCTCATTCGTTTCCCCATGTTTTCCTCTTTCTTCTCCATGCGTATCGTTGAGATGAACATGCGGGGCTAATCCCCATTATCCTTAGGACCGGGAGTAGCCCGGGGAATCGTTGTATAATAATTTTACATTGATTGTCATAATTTGTCTCAATCTCCCTGATATGTTATCGTGTTTCTATCGCAATTTACTATGCTTGATCACCGAAGTTAATTTCTAATACTGTTAATTACTCTTGACGGAGGATTAGTGGATGAAAAGGCATGTTAACACATTAACTAATAAATTCCTTAGACAAGGTAATGTACGGTTAATGGTGGATCCCAGAGAATTCATTAAAGCACTTAGATTTAGGGTATAAGTTACTACTGATGTGGAACTGACCTAGAACTAGGTAGTGAGTTGTATTGTGGAAGCATACAATTCAGACTACAGGCCATAATCAGGGATAAGGCACGAATTATGCTAGTTGTGTAGAATTGCATGCAGCGAGACCTTGTGGTGAAATCGTAATCCTAAGGATTCCCATTCCATTTGATTAAACTTAACATTTAATCATCGCTCATTTTTGTTTTCTCTTTATTTTCTTTTATTTTTATTTTGTTTCAAAACCAACAATCATATTTTCCAATCGGTCTAGTTGATCGTGACCAGTTAGTAGTAGTCTACTAGAATTTACATTTCCTTGAGTTTGACTCGGGCCTCACAAGGCCTATATTACTTCAATATGTGCACTTGCATTTAACGCACGGCTCAAGCGTGTCAAGTTTTTGGCACCGTTGCCGGGGAAATGGAAAATTTCAGCACTACGAGAGCAACAAGCGGCCACTCTAGGCCCCTTTTTATTTCAATTTTCATTTTTAAGCTTAATTGTCTATCTTTCATATTCTTTGTCCGTTCCAGCATTGTACTTACTTGATTATTCACATTTGAGGTACTAGTGCATGGTGAAGACGCGTAGTACGGACTACATACAATCGACACCTGAGATTTTGCCATCGGGATCTGCAGACGAGTGAATAAATACACCACCCGAAGACTTTGAACAAGAACTTGAGGTTTTCACAATGGATGAGGAATAGACTATTTGGGAGAATATTAACGCTTCTTCTTCTGCGTAGAAGGGGCCAATCAAGAAACAAGCTATCAACATACCCAGCTACAAGATTGACCCAGGGCTCATTCAGTTGGTCAAGTCACAGGCGTTCCATGGACTCAAAAATGAGGACCCAGTGGCCTACATCAACACGTTTGTGGAGAACTATGACATGGTGAAAGTGGACAGGTTTCCACAGGAAGCCATTTCTCTAAAATTATTTCCATCATCTCTAGTAGGAAATGCAAGGGAGTGGCTCTACAATCTGGATGATGAATATGTTGAATCATGGGACATGATGATTGAAGTGTTCTTTGAGAGGTATTTTCTACCCAAAAAGATAAATGATCTCGTGAGGAGGATACACAACTTCAAACAAAAAGTTGGCGAGATATACTTAGAGACATGGGAGCGATTTAATATCATGTTGAGGAAATGTCCACATCATGGGTTGGATTTAGAAACCCAGGCGAAGATCTTTTATTTTGCCCCTAACAAACATGATAGGAGCAATCTAGACTCAGCTGGAACAAGGTTCCTTCTAACCAAAAAAGGTTCCAAGTGTCGAGAGATTTTAAAGAACATGGCTAAGAAGCAGTCTTGGGCTGAAAGAGATGCACCGGAACAGGTCAAAGTTGTAGGGGATGCAAAGTCCATTAAAGAATTAAATGAGAAAATGGACTTGATAGCAAAGAGACTTCTAGCAAAAGATAATGAAGGGTCCGATGATGAGGCACATGCTAAGTTCATGCGCCAACAACAGGGCTACAGGAAAAATGACTATTCATGGAGGAAAGAGAAGAAATTCTCATGGAAGATCCAAACGATTTTTTTCAGGATCCGGATCAGAAACCACAGCCAAGTGTAGAGGATAAGAGCAATGAGTTGCTCAATCAAGTAATAAAGAAAAATCAAGAGTTGATGAGCACATTCGGAAATCAAATTAAGGCACAAGGGGAATTTATGAACCAATTTGGTCGTACTCTACAAAGCCATGGGGCACAAATGAGGATGCTTGAGACGTCCTTAGCACAGATGGCTGCTAAAATTGCAAGTTTAAAGAAGTCAGCACAGTAAGGTTTTCCAGGAAATATTGATGTTCCCGAAAAGAACCATCAAGCCAAGGCTATCTTGCTGAGGAGTGGAAAGAAAATTTTAAACTCTAAGGCCGATGAACCAAACACAACACATCTAGAAGCTACAGGTGAGGCCGTAGAGGAAGCCGAAGTCACACCAATTGCTGAGAATAGTGCAGAGATTGCTGCGGAGGAACCCATTGCGGAGAAAGATGTAGAGAAAAGGATGACATACATGCCGCCACACCAGAGAGCACAGACAGTCTTGGTTCCCTATCCCAACAGCCTTAAAGCAAAGAAGGTTGATCAACAATTTAAGAAGTTCTTGGATAGTTTTAGAAAATTATCTGTCAATATCCTACTGCTTGACGTAATTGAGCAAATACCTTCTTATGGTAAGTTTCTGAAGGACGGTATTACCAAGAAGAGGAATATTCTAGTTATGTAAGTGGTGGTACTCAAAGAACAGGTAAGCGCATTTATTCTAGGGACATTGCCACCTAAGAGACATGATTCAGGGTGTTTCAATATCTCCTGCTACATTGGAAAGATGAAATTTGGAGAGGTCGTTTGTGACTCAGGAGAGAGCATCAACTTGATGCCTCTCTCCACCTTCAAGAAGCTTGGTCTTAGAGAATCCCAAACGAGCAACATGATGATCCAACTTGCAGATAATTCAGTTGTAAGGCTTTACAGGATTTGTGAGGATGTTTTAGTAAAGGTGGACAGATTTGTTTTACCGACAGATTTCATCATGATGCAGATGCAAGATGAGCCAGGGAACGAGCTACTTCTAGGAAGACCCTTCTAGGCTATAGCTGACATGATTCTGGAAATGGGTAGAGGTCATCTAACCATGGGCATAGCTGATGACAGGTTTGAAATAAAAATGCCAACTAACCCAAAATCATCACAAGAGCAAGGACAATGTAATAAAGTCAAACACTTTGAGCACAATGTTTCCATTTGTCTAGGGAAACCTTTTCTCAACATGGCGCATGTCATGACCAAGATAGATAGGGGAACACTTGTTGTGGATATTATGGAGCAAACCAAGGTAGTTTCTCTTGTTAAGGCAGTGGGATATCCAAATGATGAAGATGAAGAAGTTTGTTTGTCCACTGAGGATAATGTTGTGGAGATCTCAATGCAAGAATTGTATCCTCAATTGCCAATAGAAGCTTGCATGTTCAATATTATTGATGACTGGATGAGGAGCACATCACTACAGGAATGTGTGAAGATGCTTCAAGTTTTGCCCTGCTACTATTCTAGGCACTTTGAAGATTTGGGACCACTGCCACCCCCATTGCAGCCTTTGTTGGTGAATCTGTCAGAGTTGGAGCTAAAGTCATTGCCCCCTCATTTGAAGTATGTATTTTTAGCAGTGGGTGAAAAGCTACCGGTCATTATCTCAGCATATCTGAGTGTCACTGAAAAGGAATAATTGATGGTCGTGTTGAAGAACCACCATGGTGCTTTCAGGTGGTCAGTCTCCGACATCAAGGGGATTTCCCCTACTCTATGCCAACACAAGATCCGACTTGTTGAAGGAGATAAACCTGTAATTCAGCCCCAACACCACCTAAACCCTACCATGATGGAGGCTGTCAAGAAGGAGGTGATCAAGTTGCTTTCAGTGGGAAATATCTAGACCATCTCAGACACTACGTGGGTAAGCCCGACACAGGTAGTCCCTAAAAAGGGGGGAATTACGGTAACTAAAAATTTGTTAAATGAGCCAGTCACCACCCAGTTGGTTATTGGGTGGTGGGTTTGTATAGATTATCTACTCGTAGATTGAACACTACAATGCTAAAGGATCATTTTCCTTTACCCTTCATTGATTAGATTTTAGAGCGACTGGCTGGTCGCTCTCATTTTTGTTTTCTAGACGGATATTCCAGCTCAACCAAATTTCGATTGAACCTAAGGATCAAGAGAAATCTACTTTCACTTGCCCTTACGGTACTTTTGCTTATCGACAGATGCCTTTTGGACTATGCAACGCACTGGCCACTTTTCAACGTTGTATGCTTGCCATTTTCTCTAACATGGTTGAACGTTGTTTCGAGGTGTTTATGGATGATTTTTTTGTCTATGGTACGTCTTTTGATGAATGTCTTTTTAATCTTGATAAAGTTTTACAAAGATGTGAGGACACTCATTTGGTCCTCAATTGGGAGAAATGCCACATGATGGTTAGTGATGGGATTGTGCTAGGACACAAGGTGTCTAGAAAGGGACTGGAGGTGGATCCAGTAAAAATCAAGGTTATTTCCAAATTGCCTCCCATTACTGAGACTTTTTTTGATGAACAGATTCTTTCGATTAAATACAAAAATATGTGGTTTTCACACATAGTGAATTATCTTGCATGCAAAGAATTACCCGAGGATTGGAATTATCAAGAGAAGAAGCAGTTTTTCCATTCATTGAGATTTTATTTTTGGGATGACCATGTTCTTTTGAGACAGTGCATGGATGGTGTTCTCCGCAGGTGTGTGCTAGAGTTTTTGTATGACAGCGTGCTCCGCCATTGTCATACAATGCCCACTAGTGGCCATCATGCTAGCTCGAGGACGGTTGTGAAAGTGTTGGAGAGCGGCCTGTATTGGCCCATGCTTTTTAGAGATGCCTATCAGTTTGTAAGAAAATGTGATTCATGTCAGCGGGCAGGCAATATCTCAAAAAGACAAGAAATTCCCCTAAATGTGTTTCAAGGGGTTGAAGTCTTTGACTTGTGGGGTATAGATTTCATGGGACCTTTTGTGTCCTCAAATTCCAACTTGTATATTTTACTTGTTGTTGATTATGTTTCAAAGTGGGTAGAAGTGATACCCACTAGGACTAATGATGTTGCGGTAGTGTGTAGGTTCATAAAGGAATACATCTTTTGTAGGTTTGGAGTGCCCCACATGATCATCAGTGATGGAGGCACGCATTTCACAAACAAGAAGTTTGCTACACTTTTGAGCAAATATGGGGTAGAGCACAATGTGGGTACCCCATACCATATGCAGACGTAGGGTCAAGTAGAGATTTCCAATAGGGAGATAAAGAAAATTCTGGAACGTACTATCAATGCCTCCAGGAAGAATTGGAGCATGCTTCTACCAGATGCAGTTTGGGCATATCGGACCGCCTTTAAGACTCATATAGGCACTACGCCATTTAGGTTGGCTTATAGGCGTGCATGCCACTTGGCGGTGGAGCTAGAGCACAAGGCGCATTGGGCGCTTAGGAAGTTAAATGTGAACATTGATGATGTTGGGAAGCGACGGTTGCTCGAGCTCAATGAGTTAGATGAGTTGAAAATGAACGCTTATGAGAATTCCCAGATTTACAAGGAGCGAATGAAACAATTACATGATCGCCACATCCAAAGGAGGGTTTTCTCAAAACGCAAGAGTGTATTGTTGTTCAATTTGTAGCTAAAGCTACATCCTGGGAAGTTGAAGTCCCGATGGAGTGGGCCATTTGTTGTGGAGGAAGTGCGTTTACATGGAGCTGTGATGGTGAGAGATGGTGAAAGGACGTTCTTGGTGAATGGCCATCATCTTAAGCACTACTATGGAGAGCATTTCACGAAAAAGATGCATGAGGTAAACCTCATTGCACTTGATGAAGAATGAGCATGATTGCATCTAGCCTAAGATTTTAAAGAAGGGCGCTTGTTGGGAGGCAACCCAACCTTGGTAGATTACATGTTTAAGTTCTTTATTTTTCGTTTTCCTAAATAGTTTTCATTAATTTTGTACTTAGTTTGTAAAAATGATACCCTGATGTGTTTATTGAGTGTGCAGGACTGGGAGGATGTTGATACTATCGACACTTGTGTCATTGGTATCGAGTTTGGAACAGCGGATAAGCTACGGAAATTTCATTTTGTCAATAGTATCGACGGCCTCGTCGATAGTATAGACACAAGAACAGAGTAAAATAGGATCGAGACTGGAGAAGGTCGATAGTATCGACCGTTCCGTCGATGGTCGTGAGATATTTGGAGATTTTTAGAACGGTTTGTCTCATTAATGTCAATACTATTGACACCATGGTCGATGGTATCGACATGCCAACAGTGTGATGCCAGCGCCACCACCGTGTGAGGATTATAGGTATACACAGGTGTCAATACTATCGACATAGCGTTGATGGTATCGATACTCCAAGTCAATGATCTGTGGGTCTTCATCGAGTGGTCCACAACGTCGATATGTGGACAGTGTCGACGGTATCGATGCTCGTTGCTACCATCGACGCACATACGATCCGGACCCCCAACATCCATCCATCGAGAGCCGTCGATAGTAGTGAGCGACAGATTTTGCCAGCCGTCGATACTATCGACGTCCCATTGATACTATCGACGTCCCTTCGATGGTATCGATGCGCCAACAGTAGCAGCGGCCATCCCTTATAAAAAGGGATGTATTTCCTTAATCAAACCACACACCTTCAGTGCATATCTTCACTTCCGAGCCCTAGAATCTCCGATCACCCAAGAGATGCAGTGATCTTCACCAACGGTCTTCTCCGAGAGTCTCTATCGACTTTGCGGATCTCCATCTCTCAAATCTTCACCGACCATCTTCTCCGAGCTCCTTTCTCAATTTTTTTCTCTATCTCCCATTGCCCCTGCAATTATGGTGAGATATGGCACTTCATCGTCCAGGGCTTCCCCACCTGCCCCGTCACAAGGACTAGTTTTGTGCCTGAGGCTAGTCCACCCATCCCCAGAGATCAAAAAGGTGTACGAAGAGTTCTGCAAGCGCTCCATCAAGCCTACCCGGTATGGAGACCGGCAATTAATCAAGGACATGGGATTTGAGGCCAACATGGCCTATGTGCTTTAGGGGCAATTGAGCGAGTCCCCAATGTTGTACCATGACCATGAAGAAGGTCATCCATTTTTTAGCGGGTGGCCAACTTACAAGGAGATTGTCATTGAGTTTATGGCATCTCTGGATATCTGTGTCATCCCCAATGAGCTTATACCGGCACGAACTGAATGGAAAGAGGGACGAGTTTCTTTCTGCCTCTACAACAGAGATTACACCATGCCCCTTTATGAATTCAATGGGATTTATGGGTGGTATCATGGGCATAGCGACCTGCGCCAGTGATAACCTCCATTTTTGTGATGATATCTTAATAATTTTCTTCAGTTTTTCACACTCTTTCTTGGATAAATTAGACAGAATCCCTAACTATCCTCCCTTATTGCAAATATACTGTTAGACTAACTTTTCTCCTTTTTACTTACAGAAAAAGACACAAAAAAATCACAAAAGACTCAACCGGTCTCAAGACCGTATGGACTCACACGGTCCCAAGACCGCATGAAGCCAACCGATCCCAAGACCGCATGAAGCCAATCGGTCCCAAGACCGCATGGACTCACACGGTCCCAAGACCGCATGAAGCCAATCGGTCCCAAGACCGCAAGGAGTCACACGGTCCCAAGACCGCATGGAGTCACACGGTCCCAAGACCGCATGGACTCACACGGTCCCAAGACCTAATGAAGCCAATCGGTCCCAAGACCGCATGGAGTCACACGGTCCCAAGACCACATGGAGTCACATGGTCCCAAGACCGCATGAAGTCACACGGTCCCAAGACCGCATGGAGTCAAATGGTCTCGGGATCCAAACAGTTTCAGAGTCCAAACGGTCTCGGGATCCAAATGGTTTTAGAGTCCAAACGGTCCCGGGGTCCAAACGGTTTCAGAGTCCAAACGGTCTCGGAACCCAAATGGTTTCAGAGTCCAAACGGTCTCGGGACCCAAATGGTTTCAGAGTCCAAACGGTCTCGGGGTCCAAACGGTTTTAGAGTCCAAACGGTCTTAAGACTGTTTGGACCCAAAACTGCCCAAACCGTTTGGACTTCACTTGAGGCCTATAAATAAGAACCAAGGGGTCCTCCCAAAGACATCAAGTTTTAGACGCCCAGAGGTTGCCTCCATCACTCCAGAGCTATTCCAACTTCCATTCTCCGCCCAAAGGCTGCCGGTCTAAGATCCACGTTCCATCTTGGAGCTGCTTTCTCTCTCTTCGCCAAAGAAGGTGGTAAGAGGAGACCTCATCATCGAGCAACCTGTGAAGTTTGAAGATCATCACTCTCTCTCTTTAAGGGGTTGACTTTCCTCTCTCCTTTGTGGGGATGACACTCTCTCTCTCTCTTCATGCCTCCTTCTTTGTCCTATCTATGAGTGAGTAGTCTCTTTCACTAGGGTGCGGGGAGTAGCCCCGCTACCCATGCTTTCATTTCATGTAATGTAATCCATAGTTTGCAATATAGAGTTACTTCTTTTACAGTTCAACATCAATCGTTTAATGAATGCTTGTTGCTTGATCATCAACTTGTGTTATCTTTTATCTTTTAGTATGAATTGTCTATGTTTGTACTATTAGATTCGAAACTCATTTGAATGTTGGTTCTTGGTGCATGTATCCACCATGCACCTGTTTCAGTATCTAGGAGTGCTTTCAAGAAGTGGAGTAAACTCACTTCCAAATGTTGTACTTTCATACTATGAAATGGAATCAGTTGACGTATGAAAATACAACCTTGGTAAGTCGAGGAACACACTTTGCGAAGGGAATGATGCAAAGAAGGTGACCATTCATTCGGGGATGGCTGGCATTGCATCATTCCCACACTTCTCGTGGTTAGTTCTCTGAAAGGAAATTAAATCTACAAAGATACTAACTGTTTAGACTCTTTTTGCAGGTTATGTTTAATGTTGCATGTTTTTATCCATGTGTAGTGGTGGTGAAAGCCGATCACATCCTAGTGGTTCCTTATCATTGTTTAACATCCTTAAATTTATTTGCTTGCTTTATTTTACTTGCTCTTAGTCTAAAAACAACCAAACCAACTTTTTTATTTAAATACCAACTATTAAGAGATAAAGTGAAATTCCAACGTTTTCCATCTTGTTGCTCCCAACAAGACCGTTGTCCTGTGGATTCGACCCTTAAATATACTACGATAAGACTTCCATGTATCATAGCATACGTGGGTGGAGTTCTCGATCTAGTATAAGCAAGGCTAAACTTAAAGATTTACCATCTTTAGAATTTTTAGTGGTGCGCGCAATTCCACGTAAGTGGAAGCTCCATCAAAATTTGGCATTGTTGCCGGGGACAATGGAACATTTCAATTTCAATTAACTATCTTGCTAGTTGGTTAGGGATTTACATTTTCTTTTAACCATAAGCCCATATCTTCTTGAATCCAACATATCTCTTGCTTCATCTAAAAGGTGTTTCTTTTTCTCTACTCGGGTAGAAGACGTGTATGGAATCATCGCATAACCTCAGATTCTCCCCTGATCCTGAGTACAACTCTGAGGTAGAGAGAAGCTTCCACCACCGCATTAGACTCAACCGCCAAAGAGCCAGGCAAATGGCTGAAGATCAATGACAAGTTGCGTTAGTTATGGAAAGGGTCAACACCGCCATAGCCGCTCAGAGAGCACAACTCATTGCTGACACTCGTGCTCAAATTCAAGCGGAGATTCGAGCGGAAGAACAGGCCCGCATCCGAGCTAAAAATGAAGCAGCTAACCAAGCTGCCCAATTAGAGCTAAGGAACAAGAAATTGAGGAACTATGCTATCCCCAAGAACTATGAGGACAATCATCCAGTTTGGCCTCCGATCATCAACATACCAAACTTCGAAATCCAGACACAATGGATTCAGATCATGCAGGGCATCTCATTCTCTGGAGGTTCTGGAGATGACTGCATGGATCACTTGAAGAGGTTCAAGGCACTTTGCCGACTTGTCCTGCAAGCTGGAGTTACTTTTGATGCAATAATGCTACATATTTTCCACTTCACTCTGTCCGGAAGAGCTTTGAGTTGGTACAATTTGCTTGATGGGGAGCCAATCATCACCACCTGGGCACCCTTGGAAGAAAAATTCCTAGAGAATTTTTTCCCCCTTCGTTAACTTATGAAATTAGGGGGCAGATCAATCACTTTTCCTAACTTCCTGGAGAATCGCTCGTAGAAGCATGGGAAAGATTCAAGGAGCTTCTAAGAAAGTGTCCTCACCACGGCATCTCCCAAAATCAATTAATAGAAACATTCTATAGGGGGGTGAGTGATGACATCAAGTAATTTCTGGATTCCTCATCTAGAGGAAATTTTATGAGAAAGAACTATGAGGAAGCTTGGAAAATCATCACACTTGGAGCTGAGAATCAATCCAATTGGGGACGATCATCCGGCAAGGGAGTCCTCAAAGTCTATAAAGCTGAGGAATCAATGGAAATGAAGGCTATTGTTGAAGCCTTAAACACCATAGCTCATAAATAGCAAGCTCTCGAAACTTCACTTGGAGAATATGATAAGAAGAAAAATCCTCAATTCCAACAAGTTAAAGCTGTTGCAGGGACTTGTGAAGCCTGTCATGCATCCAATCACCCTACTCTGTCATGTGGTCTGCTTTACAATGTGATGATGGATATGCACCTGCCACAACAGCAGTACGATCCAATCATTGAACAACCTGAAGAGCAGATGCCCGAGCAAGTTAATTCTATTCATTCCATACCGGGACAAGTTTACTATAACCCAAATCAACCAAGGAACCACCCCAGTTTTCAATATGGGAACTCTGCAGGGACTGCAAATCCGCAACACCAGGCACAAGGCAGATCCTCCAATAGGTTGCCACCTGGATTCCAAAGTAACCTTAACCAAAATCAAGGGAACCTCAGAAACAATTTCCCAAGATCCAATTACTCTAGAAATCCATCCAACTACTATTAGTATAACAATCCTCCTCTTCACCCGCAATTGCACCCCCAGTTGCAGCAACTGCAGCAACCTCAGCTAGCACACCTCCTCAACAACCGCATCAAGGCCAACAACAATTTACTCAGAAAACTGCCACCTCCCAGTCAACAGACAAGATGACTTTGATAAGACAGATGCTACAGTCCCAACAAACCATGCTCGTTAATCAGTAACCTCAGAAGAAGGTGGTGGAGGCCCAACTGGCACAAATCACTGCCCAACTAAAACCGCCAGCAGGCACTTTTGCAGGACAACCTGAGTCGAACCCTAGACACGACCAGAATAGACCAGAGCAGTTGAATGCAGTTACTACAAGATCTGGGTGCACCCTTCACGAATCTACGAGAATCGCTCATGATGATGATGATACACCTGTCTTTATGTCAAATGCAAGCCCGAACCTAGGAACTAAGAAGATTGCAGATAACGCGAGAGGCGAAGAAGAAGAGCAAGCTTCCAAAGAGCCAGAAATTCCGCAGTATAAACCAAGGATACCATACCCAGGAAGATTGAGAGAGACTAAAATGGTCACTAGGTTCCAAAGATTTAAGGAGGCGATGAAGAAACTCTATATCGACATCCCTCTCCTTGATGCTCTCTCTAAAGTACCAGCTTGGGCCAAGTACCTAAAAACCCTATTATCAAGGAAATACATTACCGAAGAGCAAGAGACTGTTAAACTAGCCCAAACCACCTCAGATATCATCCTTAATAAGATTCCAAAGAAAAAGAAGGACCCAGGTTCCTTTGGGATTCAATGTTGTATTGGAAATGCCTCGAGCAAAAAGGGATTAGCTGACTTAGGGGCTAGCATATCAATTATTCCATATTCGATGTGTAAATGATTAGGTTTCACTGACTTGCTGCCCACAACGATGACAATTCAGTTAACTGATTCCACTATCACTGCACCTCTAGGAATTATCAAAGATATTCCAGTCAGGATAGGCAAAGATGCCTATGTCCCGTGTGATTTTGTCATCATGGATATTAAGGAGGATCTGAGATACCCAATAATTTTTGGCAGACCTTTCCTCACCACAGCTAGGGTGCTTATTGATGTTGAGGCTGGCACAATCATTCTAAGATTGTGAAAAGAAGCAATTCAATTTTGAGTTCTCAACAGCATGAAAGGTCCCAGCATTCAAGAGGAAGTCTTTCTGTTATATGTAATACATCAATTGTCCCAATTAGAAATTTCTGAGCCAGCTAATGAGTTAGAGAATGTTCTAACCAACCCAGAAGTCGAATTTTCTGCAAATGAATTGGTTCAACAATGTTTACAGCACTTAGAGAAGGCTGACGAAGCACCAACAGCCACCTTTGAGGAGCTCAAATTTGTCACTATTTTAGAAGCAACAGAAACACCCAAGGCTCCTGAGATGAAGACTCTACCAACAGGACTTAAATATGTCTTCTTGGAAGAAGAAAAATTATATCCAGTAATCATCAGTTCCACCCTGAAAGAAAATCAGGAAGAAAGGCTTCTTGATGAGCTAAAGAAACACAAGAAAGCCATTAGGTACAAAAGAACTGACCTTACAGGTATAAACCCAGCCTTATGAATGTATAGACTGCCCATGGTCGAAGAATTCAAGCCATCAAGAGAACACCAAAGGAAGATGAACCCCAATCTAAAGGAAGTAGTTCGCCTTGAAGTCCTTAAACTGCTGAAAGCTGGCATAATTTACCCAATTTCAGATTCCCAATGGGTCAGCCCCGTCCAAGTGGTCCCCAAAAAGGGAGGAACCACTGTTGTGCTAAATGACAAGAATGAGTTAGTACCGAAAAGGACTGTGATGGGGTGTAGGATGTGTATCGACTATAGGAAACTTAACAAATCAACGCGAAAAGATCACTACCCTCTGCCCTTTCTTGACGAAGTCCTAGAACGCTTAGCCCATCAAAAATTCTTCTATTATCTAGATGGTTATTCCGGGTTCTATCAAATCCCTATACACCCAGAAGACCAAGAGAAAACTACCTTTACCTACCCCTTTGGGACTTATGCTTTCAGAAGAATGCCATTTGGGTTGTGCAATGCACCGGCTACTTTCAAAAGGTGCATGTCTGCCATTTTTGCGGGATTAACGGAAACTATAATGGAGGTATTTATGGACGATTTTTCCGTTTATGGAGACTCATTTGATAACTGTCTTCTCAACCTTGGACAAGTCTTACAACAATGCGAGGAGACGAACCTCGTCCTGAATTGGAAAAAATGTCATTTTATGGTAATTGAAGGTGTCGTCCTCGGACATAGAGTGAGCGACAGAGGAATTGAGGTTGACAAGGCAAAAATCGATGTTATCTCGAAGTTGTCACCACCAAAATATATAAAAGGAGTTCGAGCATTCCTTGGTCATGTTGGGTTTTACAGAAGATTTATTAAAGATTTCTCAAAAATAGCAAAACCCATGACCCAACTTCTTACCAAAGACACCGAGTTCAATTTTAATCAAGAATGCTTACAAAGTTTCTCAACTCTAAAAAATGCTCTAATCTCTACACCCATACTAAGAGCCCCAGATTGGTCACAACCTTGTGAAATCATGTGTGACGCTAGCGATTACACCATAGGGGTCGTATTAGGACAGAGAATCGACAAGAAACCTTATGTAATCTACTACGCATCTAAAACGCTCGATGAAGCACAGAAGAACTACACTACTACAGAGAAAGAGTTCTTATCTGTCATCTATGTAAAACACTAGAGGGGGGTGAATAGAGTTTTAAAATAATTTTAACAATTATTGAACTCAAACAACCACAATTGAAATTGGAAGAAGGATATAGGTGTTTAGAGTGGTTCCAACTTTAGCAAATACTAAAGTTGTCAGTCCACTACCCGGTTGCTTACCCAACCGGGATTTTGAAAGTATATATTTTATTACCTTCATAAGGATTTATACAAAATACAATACTTTCCTTTACACCCCTTGCACAGCCTTCACTCGAAGTAGATGCACCAACTTGAGGTAGCCTTCTTGAAGTAACTCCAAGCTCCCCCTTGAAGTAGCCTTCCTCTCTAGAAGTAACCTCCCGTTGCACCAGCCTTCTTGAAGTAGCTCAAGGTCTCCTTCTTCACCAAGAAGATCTCCACCCTCTCCAATCCGCAGCCTCCAACCTAGGAGTAGCAAGGAGAGTACAAACAATAATACAGAACAAGAAAGGAAAAGGAAATTACAACTTATCCTTTTGTAGCACAATGCTTGATTTGCCTAGATCAAGCGTATAGATCTCCTAACCAAAGTGTATGGAATTGTAATTGCAGTGGATAGGACATGCTAGCCTATAGGACACGAAATATGAGCTAAGGAAGGAAGTAGCCAATTGTCACAATGCTCAATTTGCTCACAAACAGATTGCTCAAAGTATGCTCAAGGATTTCTCAAGTGTAACAAGTTAGTTTGAGTGTCCTATGGCTTGTCCTATTTATAGGAATGGCCTAAGGATGCTTAAGGACGTTCTAGATAGCTTCTAGGGGTTTCTAAGTGCTTAACTAGCTGTTAGGTACAAGTTTGTTGCTTTAGCAACGGCTAATTAATTTACTCTGCAGTTGCTGTCAGAGTTTATCTCGATCGAGGAATGGTCGACCGAGACACCTACTCAGTCGAACTCTTGTCGACCGACAGGCTCTCTGAATCAAGTGTTTTGCAACATTTATCTCCAACTGCCAACTACCTTGTCAGTTGTGTCTAACGGCTACTTTGGATCTTTCTCGGTCGAGAAGATTGTCGACCGAGAGTGTCTCGGTCGAGGAGTTGGTCGACCGAGATTGATCCTGTTTCAATGTTTCAATTTAGGCACTAATTATATGTATGAGTGTGCATATGTGATCCTATTTGAAGGGGATGACATATCTAAATGTGGTGTTTAGCTAGGGAAGATCTAACGCTTGATTTACATGAAATCTAAGTACTTGTACATTATATATTTGTACAAGTTTTTACAAAGCGATTACATTTCATGAAAATATAAATATGTAAGCATATGGATTTCCCTAGTACTTTGTCATCCACCTTGTTCCTGCACACTCAAGTAGCTCGTTAGATCAATAAGAATGAAATGTTTGTCATTATCAAAACAAAGGGATTTATAGATGTCCATTTAGTCAACAATCTCCCCCTTTTTGAAGATGACAAACATTTCCAAAATATAAATGAAGCAAATATAAAACATATGAGTTTCATACCTTAAGATTACCTTTTGTAGCTTTTTCTCTTGCTTATAAAATGTGTGCTTATTATTCCCCATGAATTATGGAACATGAAATCCAATTCTCTAGGGAATATAGCAACTTTCAATGTAAAGCCAAGAGTTTGTTTATGAAACTCATTGATTGAGTTTTGCATAAATACTAAGTTTTATATTTATTTCTCCCCCTTTGTCATTTCAAAAAGATATCCGTTTAAGAAAAACTCCCCCTTAATTATATGTCCCATCAAATCCAATGAAAAAAATGTCCATTAAAAGCCAAAATGATGCAAGTAAAAGTTTTTTTGTTTAAGAAGAACAAATATCAAAGAAAACATCTTCCAAAGGAGTGATAAGCAATTGCTTCCTAATTTTGTTAAATTGGTCTAGTGGAAGCGGTTTTGTAAAAATATCAGCCAATTGATCTTCCGTATCAACATGACGAAGGGAAACATGATTTTTGGAGATATGATCCCTCAAAAAGTGATGACGGATTTCAATATGTTTAGCTCGGCTGTGTAAAATAGGATTGTGTGCTAAGTTTATAGCGCTCGTGTTGTCACAAAAAATAGGCGTAGATGAAAGAGTAAAACCATAATCGTTTAACACTTGTTGCATATAAAGCACTTGAGCACAACAAGATCCGGCTGCCATATATTCAGCTTCAGTTGTAGATAGGGCAACTGTATTTTGTTTCTTGCTAAACCAAAATACTAAAGCTCTTCCTAACAAGAAACAACCACCACTAGTACTCTTGCGATCAAGTCGACAACCAGCATAATCCGCATCAGTATAAGCTTTAAAATCCAAGGATTGTCCTTTTGGATACCATAAACCAAAACAGGTAGTGTCGGCTAAGTAACGAAGAATTCGTTTAACTGCTAGAAAATGAGAGTGCATAGGTTGTGATTGAAATCGAGCACAAAGACCAACGGAAAACATAATGTCCGGTCTAGAAGCAGTTAAGTAAAGCAAACTATCAATCATGGCTCTATATAAGGAATCATCAATAGATTCCCCATTTTCATCCTTATCAATTTTAATAGAAGTAGCCATAGGAGTAGTAGCATGTTTGCACTGATCCATCCCAAAACGTTTTAAAAGTTCTTTAGTATACTTTTCTTGGCTTATAAAGATTCCGGTAGGTGTTTGCTTAATTTGGAAACCAAGAAAGAAAGTTAGTTCACCCATGAGGCTCATTTCAAATTCTTTTTGCATAATGTCACTGAATTGTGTGCACAATGAATCATTAGAGGCTCCAAAAATAATGTCATCAACATATATTTGCACAACTAGGAAATCAGATGTATATGTTTTGAAAAATAAAGTAGAATCTGAACTTCCAATAGAAAAACCATTATCAAAAAGATATGTCTTGAGCCTTTCATACCAATTCCTAGGTGCTTGTTTTAAACCATAAAGTGCTTTCTTAAGTTTATAAACATAGTCACCTTTTTCCGGTATTTCAAATCCGGGTGGTTGGGCAACATATACTTCTTCTTGAATGATGCCATTTAGAAATGCACTTTTTACATCCATTTGGTAGAGTTTGATGTTTTTATGTGCAGCAATAGCTAGTAACATTCTAATAGCTTCAAGTCTAGCTACTGGTGCATACGTTTCATCAAAATCTATTCCTTCTTGTTGATTATATCCTTGTGCTACTAACCGAGCTTTATTCCTTATTACTTCTCCTGCCTCATTTAACTTATTCCTAAAAACCCATTTAGTTCCAATGACGGTTTTATCTTGTGGTTTAGGAACTAAATCCCATACATCATTTTTAGTGAATTGATTCAACTCTTCTTGCATGGCTATTATCCAATAATCATCTTTAAGAGATTCAGATATCTTCTTAGGTTCAATGATAGAAACAAAGGCCATGTTTGCAACATCTTTGAAGGAAGACCGAGTTTTGACTTTATCATTAGGATTTCCAATAATTAGTTCTTGAGGATGATCCTTAATAAGCCTAGGTGTAGGTTGTGGTTCAGCTTGGTGATTGGTTGTAGTAACTTTCTCACTATCATTTGGTATGTTTAAATTTTCGAATTGATTAGTGAGATCTATGATTTCTAGATTTTCAGATTTTGACTCTTCATGAAAAGAAACATGAATAGATTCCTCAACTTTTCTAGAGATAGTGTTATATACTCTAAATGCTTTGCTAGAAGTGGAATATCCCAAAAAGAATGCTTTGTGTGATTTAGAGTCAAACTTATCTCTATCATCTTTGGTATTTAAGATATAGCATGTGGAACCAAAGGTATGAAAATAGTCAACTCTAGGTTTCTTAGAATGTATTATTTCATATGGAGTTTTCTTCAAATGAGAGTGAACAGTTACTCTATTTAATACATAGCATGCAGTGTTTACAGCTTCAGCCCAAAAGGTTTTGGGTGTGTTGTGTTCGAGCATCATAGTTCTAGCCATTTCTTGTAGTGATCGATTTTTCCTTTCAACTATACCATTTTTTTGTGGAGTGCGTGGAGCAGAAAAATTGTGAGTGTACCCTTGAGATGTACAGAATTCCTCAAATATATGATTTTCAAATTCTCCACCATGATCGCTTCTAATGGTACATATTTTGCTTTGTAATAGATTTTCAATCTTGGAACAAAATTGTATAAAAACATGAATAGTATCATCTTTGGTTGCAATAAAATGTACCCATGTATATCTACTATAATCATCAACGATAACAAAACAATATCTTTTGCCACCAATAGATTGTGTCCTCATGGGTCCAAATAAATCCATATGAATTAATTCTAAAGATCTACTTGTGCTAAGTACATGTTTAGGTTTAAAAGAGGTTTTTGTTTGCTTTCCCATTGTACATGGTTCACAATTTTCAACTTGATCAAAAGATAAAGTAGGCAATCCACGAACAAGATCATATTTCACTAACTTTTTAATAATATGTGAACTAGGATGTCCTAGCTTTTTATGCCATAGTTGTAAGGTATTTTCATTTGCAAGCAAGCATTTTCCCACTACAGATTTCATAGAGTTAGGTTTAAGAATATAAAGATTTCCAACTCTATTTCCTTCATAAACAACATTTGTAGTGTTTTCTATTAATAACTTGCAACAGGTTTTGTTAAATAAAACATCATAACCACTATCACATAGTTGACTAACACTTATCAAATTATGGTGCAAACCATCTATAAGTAGAACATTCTTTATTTCGAGGTTTGTACCAACATTACCTATTCCAACGATTTTGCCTTTACCATTGTCTCCAAAGGTGACTGTGCCACTTTTCTTTTCTTCAAAGGTTTGAAATGCATCCTTGTTCCCGGTCATATGTTTGGAACATCCATTGTCAACCACCCATTCCTGCATGAAAATGTAGATTTTGGTACCCATGTGATGGTCCGATATGGTTAGAACCATTTAAGTATAGATTGTATAAAGATTTTGTTTCAGAAGTCCAGTCGGTCGACAATTGTTCGACCGACATCTTTCTCGGTCGACTAATTGTCGATCGAGAAGGTTACTGTATTACAAACAAAGAAACACATAAATTCAGCTCGGTTGACCAATTTTCGACCGAAATAGTTGTTGTTTAGTTGTTGTAGATTTTGATTTGTTACAGACATCCAGTCGGTCGACAAAAGTTCGACCGATTTATTGTTCGGTCGACAATACTTCGACCGACTAAGTGTCTGTTTCAGTACAACAGTTCAAAAAATTAACAATATGCATAAAACCTTTTGTTAAGTTGAGATAATACAATATAAATTGCAAAATGGAGCATTTAATCATATCTCAACTAAATTGCATTTGACTCTACTAAGTTTGGGGTTTTGGGACCCAAACTAAGTCGGAATCCTTAGTCTTATAAGGGCATGAAAATAAATAGTGTCCAAGACGTAGACAAAAATGACAAGTAATAGAATCAACTTCATTTCTCTTTCTAGCCATTGTTTTCTTAGGTACAAACATAGTCTGAGTTCTTCTGGGTTGATTTTTCTTTGGAGCATATCCCAAACCTTTTCTTCCATTGAAAACAGTACCAACACTTAGAATGTTATCAAGAATATCTTTTCTTCTTAACTCATAAAGTTCTCTTTGTAGCTTAGTAATGTCATTCATCTTCTTGTGTAAATCTGTTTTTGCTTGATCTAAATCAGATAATAATGAATCTCTTTCTTTTGCAACATTGTCATAGTCTAGATGGTTACATAGAATAGGTTGAGTCTGAAAATCTTTTAATTTAGCTAACAATTCAGTCTTTTCTTTAGAAATAAGATCAACATTTGTTTCTAAAGTGAGTAGCTTTCTAGTGCAATCATCTAAAGATGTTTTTAAAGACAAATTCTCAAGATTAATGTTGTTCTTTTCAGAAGAAAGATTATCTAATTTAGCACATAGCTCATCGTTTGATTTGATAACCTTCTTTAGTTTCTTCTTGACATCAACATACTTATCATGAGTTTCTTGTAGACTAGTAATTAACTCTTCTTTAGGAAGATCAAGTAGGCTTACCTCTTGAGAGTCTTCATCATCTTCCCTTGCCATTAGACATTCCACCTTTTCTTCTCCGCTTTCACTGTCACTTGACTCGTCCCATGCAGCTTTATAGGCTTTTTCTCCATTCTTCTTGTGTGAGCTTTTCTTTCCTTTCTTTGCTTTAGGACATTCATTTTTGAGATGTCCTTTCTTCCCACATTCAAAGCACCTAGGAGGAGAAGAAGAAGAACTAGAAATTTTCTTAGATTTAAACCTTTTGTATTTCTTACCGTTGACAATCAAGGCTTCTTCTCCTTCTTCTTCACTTGACTCCTCACTTTCTGGTGTGATGATCTTTGAAGCTTTTAGAGCCACATCCTTCTTCTTTCCTTGTTGATGTTCACGTGCTATTCTTTCTTCCTCTTCTAGGGTTGCTTCATGAGCTTCTAGGTTGCCAATAAGTTGCTCCATTTTCAGTCGAGTGAGGTCATTAGCTTCTTCAATGGCTGTCACCTTTATCTTATATTTAGGAGGAAGTGATCGAAGGATTTTTGATACCTGATCTTCTTCAAGAACAGGTTTTCCTAGGGCATTTAAACCATTAACAATAGAAGAGAATTTTGCAAACATTTCACTAATAGATTCATTAGGATCCATACGAAAGTGTTCAAACTTTTGTTTAAGCATGCTAATTTTGGAATTTTTGACTTGGACTGTATCTTCATAAGTTATGGACAGTCTATGCCAAATATCATAGGATGTGTCACAATTAGATATCCTATTAAATTCTCCTACTGAAATTGAACAATATAAAATGCTTACGGCTTTAGCATTCATTTGAGCCATCTTTACCGTATTTGCATCCCATTCCACAAATTGAGTTTGAGGAAGCTCATATGGGGTTGACACCATCCTCCATAGGTCCCAATTGATGCCTTGGAAGTAGAACTGCATTCTTCTCTTCCAATATTGGTAGTTTGTTCCATCGAACGCTGGAGGTCTAGCAACAAGTGTCCCTTCAAGGTTAAGGTTGTTGAGCACTCCGTCACCCATTCTTCAAGACCTTGTCAGGGTTCCTTGAAGCCTGCTCTGATACCAATTGTAAAACACTAGATGGGGGGTGAATAGAGTTTTAAAATAATTTTAACAATTATTGAACTCAAACAACCACAATTGAAATTGGAAGAAGGAGACAGGTGTTTAGAGTGGTTCCAACTTTAGCAAATACTAAAGTTGTCAGTCCACTACCTGGTTGCTTACCCAACCGGTATTTTGAAAGTATATATTTTATTACCTTCACAAGGATTTATACAAAATACAATACTTTCCTTTACACCCCTTGAACAGCCTTCACTCGAAGTAGATGCACCAACTTGAGGTAGCCTTCTTAAAGTAACTCCAAGCTCCCCCTTGAAGTAGCCTTCCTCTCTAGAAGTAACCTCCCGTTGCACCAGCCTTCTTGAAGTAGCTCAAGGTCTCCTTCTTCACCAAGAAGATCTCCATCCTCTCCAATTCGCAGCCTCCAACCTAGGAGTAGCAAGGAGAGTACAAACAATAATAGAGAACAAGAAAGGAAAAGGAAATTACAACTTATCCTTTTGTAGCACAAGGCTTGATTTGCCTAGATCAAGCGTATAGATCTCCTAACCAAAGTGTATGGAATTGTAATTGCACTGGATAGGAGATGCTATCCTATAGGACACGAAATATGAGCTAAGGAAGGAAGTAGCCAATTGTCACAATGCTCAATTTGCTCACAAACAGATTTCTCAAAGTATGCTCAAGGATTTCTCAAGTGTAACAAGTTAGTTTGAGTGTCCTATGGCTTGTCCTATTTATAGGAATGGCCTAAGGATGCTTAAGGACGTTCTAGACAACTTCTAGGGGTTTCTAAGTACTTAACTAGTCGTTAGGTACAAGTTTGTTGCTTTAGCAACGGCTAATTAATTTACTCTGCAGTTGCTGTCAGAG
Organism: Alisma plantago-aquatica; assembly: GCA_963693085.1. Classification (NCBI taxonomy): domain Eukaryota; kingdom Viridiplantae; phylum Streptophyta; class Magnoliopsida; order Alismatales; family Alismataceae; genus Alisma; species Alisma plantago-aquatica. The sequence goes on along the minus strand of OY856411.1, from coordinate 1,481,994,887 downwards.
TTTATCTCGGTCGAGGAATGGTCGACCGAGACACCTACTCGGTCGAACTCTTGTCGACCGACAGGCTCTCTGAATCAAGTGTTTTGCAACGTTTATCTCCAACTGCCAACTACCTTGTCAGTTGTGTCTAACGGCTACTTTGGATCTTTCTCGATCGAGAAGATTGTCGACCGAGAGTGTCTCGGTCGAGGAGTTGGTCGACCGAGATTGATCCTGTTTCAATGTTTCAATTTAGGCACTAATTATATGTATGAGTGTGCATATGTGATCCTATTTGAAGGGGATGACATATCTAAATGTGGTGTTTAGCTAGGGAAGATCTAACGCTTGATTTACATGAAATCTAAGTACTTGTACATTATATATTTGTACAAGTTTTTACAAAGCGATTACATTTCATGAAAATATAAATATGTAAGCATATGGATTTCCCTAGTACTTTGTCATCCACCTTGTTCCTGCACACTCAAGTAGCTCGTTAGATCAATAAGAATGAAATGTTTGTCATTATCAAAACAAAGGGATTTATAGATGTCCATTTAGTCAACAATCTATGTGTTCAAGAAATTCCGCTCCTACTTGATTGGATCCAAGGTCATCGTCTACACTGACCACTCCGCCATACGATACCTAATTCAGAAGCAAGATGCAAAACCCAGACTTATCTGCTGGGTGTTGATGTTTTAGGAAATTGATTTGGAAATCAAAGACAAAAGTGGAGTGAAAAACGTCGTAGCCAACCATATCAGTCGTATTGAAGTTGAGGATGAAGATAAATTACCTATCCGAGACTCCCTTCCAGATGACCAGCTAATGAAAGTTACCAATGGATTCCCCTAGTATTCCGACATTGTTAATTATCTGGCTACTGGAATCATTCACCCTTCCGCCTCCCCTCACGACAAAAGGAAATTCCTCCACGATGTAAAGCAATTCTATTGGGATGAACCCTACCTTTTTCGCCTCTGCGCAGACAGACTTTTTCGTCGTTGCTTACCTGAAGAAGAGATTACCCCCGTCTTAGAGCATTGCCATTCCGGCCCCACTGGGGGACACATGAGTGCGAAGAAAACTGCCATGAAAGTTCTGCAATCAGGTTTCTTTTGGCCGACCATAGCAAAAGATTCTCATGATTTTGTAAAATCTTGCATCAAATGCCATCTTTCTAGCGGCATATCTAAAAGGAATGAAATGCCCCTCACCATGTGGTAAGAGATCGAACTTTTCGACGTATGGGGGATAGACTACATGGGCCCCTTTCCTTCTTTATATGGTTTCTCCTACATTCTGGTTGTAGTAGATTATGTCTCAAAATGGGTTGAAGCTATACCCACAGTATCCAGCGATTCCAAACCAGTCATTAAAATGTTTAAAGATATCATTTTTCCCAGATTTGGAGTCCCCCGAACTGTCATATCTGACGGCGGGACCCATTTTCTGGAACGAATCTTTGAAGCCCTTTTAAAGAAATATGGAGTTAACCACAAAGTTTCCACGCCTTACCATCCACAGACTAGTGGTCAGGTTGAAGTTTCAAATAGACAACTGAAGACAATCTTAGAAAAAACAGTCAATAGACACCGCACTAACTGGTCTACCAAGCTTCCTGATGCCCTTTGGGCTTACCGAACAGCGTATAAAACACCAATCGGGACAACCCCGTTCCGTTTGGTATACGGGAAGTCATGTCACCTTCCAGTAGGACTGGAACACAAAGCTTGGTGGGCCATTAAACAACTGAATTTTGATTTTAAAAGTGCCGGAGAAAACAGACAACTCCAACTTCAAGAGCTAGAGGAACTCCGAATAACTGCTTATCACAGTGCCAGGATTTATAAAGAACAAACCAAAATGTGGCACGACGGTCATCTAAAAAGAAAAGACATCACCATCGGTGATAAAGTACTACTTTTTAACTCCAAGCTCAAATTGTTCCCCGGAAAACTCCGCACAAAGTGGTCCGGGCCTTTCACCATCAAACATATATACCTGACTGGAGTTGTCATAATTGTTGACGACAATGGAGGAGAAAGGACAGTCAATGGCCATTGATTGAAAAAATACTACACTCCAGTAAATAAAATGCCGAGACAAACTATTGAGATCAGAGATGCCACAACATCATCATAACAACATCAAAACCTCGTCGAGCCAGCGACGTAAAACCCAGGCGCTACTTGGGAGGCAACCCAAGATCTGAGCTTCTTCTTTTATTTTTATGTTCTTTAAAGTTACCTTAGAATTATCTTCTGAAAATATAAAAATTTATATAACCAAAACAAATATAAAAATATAAAAATCAAAATAACCTTAACCCTCCCAAACGGTCCTGAAACCATTTGGAGCCAAACGGTCCTGAAACCGTTTGGAGTCCAAACGGTCACTAAACCGTTTGACCTAAGGGTTTTGTAAGGTCAACCCCCCAAATCCTATAAATATAACCCCCCTCCTTCTTTCTTTCGACTCCAGACCCTTCTTAAACCCTCGTGCAAACGGTTTTTCCTGTTCCATCTCTACTCCCGTTTCCGCGCACCTTGCAATGTCGGTTCTCTTCGCCGACCATCCTTCCCAGTTCTGTGTGTCCTCACAGTGGTTTCACTCCCGTTACCGGCACATTCATCATCGTCTTCCCCACCCACAGCTGCAAGGTAGATGAGCCGCCATCTCCGACGACTGCAACACCACCGTGGTTCCCTGTTCTATCGCACCATCATCTTTTTTGCCTCCGCCACCGTATTTAACATCGCCGACATCTTCGGTGCGGCTGCGGCTCCCTGTTCATAGCCGTCGACGTCCTTATCGCCGCTACCTTTGCAATCACCGGCCGCTCCCTGACGTTTCACCTTCCAAACAGTTTCCAAACCGTTTGGAACCAAATGGTCATGAAACCGTTTGGAACCAAACAGTCTTCAAACCATTTGGAACCAAACGGTCCTGAAACCGTTTGGAACCAAACGGTCTCCAAACCGTTTGGAACCAAACGGCCCTGAAACTGTTTGGAACCAAACAGTCTTCAAAACCGTTTGGAACCAAATGGCCCTGAAACCGTTTGGAACCAAACAGTCTTCAAAACCATTTGGTCTTTTTAAAACACCACTTGCTTTTCATTAAAACATGAAAATATATATAAACTCATATAAAATCAATTTCTATGCTAACAAATCACTTTTTCATTTTCAGAAATGGCTTCATCAGCAAAGCAACCAATAGGAAACAAAGACACTCCCTTCTGGAAAAAAGAGGAACTGATGGAAGACCACGCCAGGCTCCAAAAGATTGTAGACAACTACAACAAGACTGGAAAGGCCCCACCAAAGGTCAACATCCTATCGATTCTGTGTGAAATTGACCGCATCAACAAATGTCTAGCTGTGGAGCCTGATGAAGAAGTGGAAGAAATTTCTTCCAGTGATGATGATGGCTCTGAATACGAGTCACGCTCCGAGGAAGAATCCCCATCTGAAAAGTCTAAGGGGAAGTGAAAGGTCTAAGAAGATGCAACAAAACAACCCTCAACAAAGCGGGCAAGAAAATAGGTCCACCCCGCCACTGCTAGGGAACAAACCCTAGCGGGCCATATCCCATCAACCACCACTACCACCCCCACTATCACCCCCATCTTCTCAATGCTCACAACCACCGCACCACCACCAGAAAACCTTTACATCCACATCCTCCCATCCATCGACAAAGTACTAAAACCAACAAAGTACGTCTGCTCCAGCGTACTACTCAAAATAGGGATCTATGACAGAATCCTCACCATGCTGGACAAGGCCAATCTCTCCAGACTATGCTTTGTTCCCGAAGTGTCATATGCCGAGCTGACTATTGAATTCTTCACACACCTCACCAAAGAAGCGGTCGACATTACACACATAACAAGAGACGGAAGTGACCATAGGCTGGTCACCAAACGTTTTGATAACGATGTCATTATAACAGAAAATCTTCTGAATGAAATTTTCATCGACAATCCGGAACAACTCAAACTAGCCAAAGTTGTTGGCATGGAGAATTCCCAATTCAATAGACATAGCTTCTGGAAGACTCTAACAGGGATCCCCACTTACGAGGCAAAGACATGCAAAGCCTCCAACATTCAGTCTGGGTTCGTGTACACACTTCATAAAATCCTTACCAGTGCGCTCTTCCCTAGAACAGAGGGAGGCAATGTTATCACTGCCGACCTTTTTCTTCTATGGTCCATTCTGCATCGGAAGCCGGTCAATATTGGTCGACACATGATACAAAAATTCTCAGCCTACGCCATAGGGAAAGAAATTTGCATGGGTGGGCACATAACTTCAATTATCAAATATCTCAAGATGGACAGATTGCTTCCTCGATGCACGAAGATCAAGGGCGACATCCTTACCAACGAGTAGACCTTGAAGAATTCCTACATTATCAAGGAAAAGGATGCAAAATTACATTACATTTTCTGCCCAACAGTCCGATCTACCAGGACTCTGCTGCCGCTCCCGGAGCTAGCGGATTACGACAAGAACAAACTTCTCTTCACTAACGAAGAGATAACCAAACTCCTAGCCTCTATCAAAATACAAGAAAAGACAACCAAAGTGGGACAGACGGAGCTCAGCATTACCGCTCCGAAAGCTAGGGTAACAAAAATACCAGTAAAACGACCATCCAAGGTACATTTACAACCACCACAGCTATCAGGGACGCCAACATCGAAGCTACAGCCGGAGACAGAACGCCCCCCTCCGGAGGAACCACTCACTACCTCGTACATAGATTCATTCATCATGAGCCTACATGATTATCTCACCACCACCACCACACTCCCATCCACCACCCTCCCACCATCCACCACCACCCCCACCTCCCTCCACAACAATCCCTCCACCCGCATCCTCCACTTCACCCATTTTCTCTTTGGGCATCCCCTTCTCTACCCCTACACCTGACTTCACCACCTTCACCTCCATCCCCGCAGTCTTTCCCCCACCACTATCAATCCCACCATTTTCACCAGCAACATCACCACCTTTCCCATCCACCACCACCCCAACACCGCTGGTGACACCATCTATAGTCACCAAACAGTTCTTGGAACCATAAATAGTGTCTCTTCTGCAGGACACTACACCCTTCCCATCCAGACCCCAACCATCCCACCCTTCCATAACTGGGGTCCCTTTCACAAATGTCAGTGAGGAATTCGGACGTCAATTTGACACCATCTGAAACCTCCTCACTGACCCTTCTAACATAATGCATTCCATTTTTTCTTATGTGCAGGGACTATCTAAATAGGTAGCCAAGATTGACGAACAGAACCGCACCTTACCAAGCATCCTCCAAGGTCTTCAGCAACGACAAGATGTAGTGGCCAGGCAAGTTGATCACATCGACAGCCACTTCAACAACTTGCTCGAACTGATCCTTGGGGTAAAAAGCCAGCAAGAAGCGATGGCCAAGCAAGTCGATGAGATCTCTATGCAGACTCAACCTCTGCCTGAGACCCTCCGTGAGCTCAAGCAACAACAAACAGCTCTTAGCATGTGCTTGGATACCATCAACAACACTCTCGCCCAACTCAACAATCGCCAAGAGGAGTCGACAAACAATGCAATCCAACAATTACAAGATACAGTAACAGATCTTACAGTGTGACTCCACTCTGTCGAGGGCCGATACAAAGATCTCAAGGAAACACATGACACACTGCTCAAAACACACGAGCATGTGCAAGTGGCATTTGACGAGTTACAAATCATCCATCGGCAATGCAAAAAGACAGCACACAAGAAGCTAACAGACAAAGCAGCAGCTGACAAAGAAGGCGATAATGAAGATGAAGATGACTCCGACTCCTCAGCTGATTCTAACGACGATACCACCTCCTCAGATGACAAATCTGAAGCCCCAGACAATGCTGGGGAGGGCCCAAGCCAAGGAGCAGAACCTTCTCAGAAAGGATATGACAACGACCACCATGAAGATGGACATCCTCCCAAGTCCCCCACCCACAATGAAAATGTAAATATATCATATGGGGACCAATTCCTTGATTACTCTGCCTTGGGATCTATAGGGGAGTCTGCAAAAGATGCGGCCTTTGTTGAGTTCCACCAATGTATTTTAGGAACCAGCAACAGCCACTCACCCTTTTTCCGCACCTGACCAATCAGTGCCCTTTCCCCCAGAACAGGAAGAATCAGAATGAGTACATTTAGATATATATGAAGAACTCGATTCTGCTTCCAATTCAGATGAAGATCTGCAAGGCTATATAGAAGATTTGGAACAACCTTCTTCACCCTCTCCGCAGGAGCTTCACCTGCCACCACCTCTACCGCATAAGATGCACGATTTAGATATGGTGGCCATCTCAACACTAGATGCTCAGGACATCTTTATCCTGAACACTATTGTAGACGATCCTAAATAGGGGGGAGACATCATCTACCACAATACAAAGACTAAGCGCAAGTTGACACGTGAAGATTTCCACAACATCCTGCGACCACGGTCAACGATGCCAATGGCAATCTTCCGTGTCCTACTTGCCAACTGCATAGAAGTTTACAGAAGCTCAAAGAGGCAGTAGCCAGTTTTTAACACCTCACCTGCTCTATCTATAGGCTTATTATACAAAGACATACGAGCAAAGTCAATAGAGCGGTTGTGTGCTGGTTTAGCACGGAGGGCACAATATCTTACCGTTCCATTTCAAGTTTCCGATCACTGGTTGTTTATGATTGTGGACACCGAGGCTCGTGACGCCAAGGTGTACAATTTTTGCGCCACTGAGCTACCAGCTGAAACAATAAATTTTGTTGGAGAAGAAGCAGGAGAGGCAAGATGTAATCCTTTCCGGCTTCTTAAGCTAATTTGGGCTACATGCCCGTCCCTCCGTCAGGACTGGAGCCAACCCTGGTTCCAAATAATAAACTCGCAAGTCCAAACTACTGAGGGATCTGGGGACTGTGCTTTTTGCACTATCCGTCACATTCAAGCGCTAAACCAAGAAATCCCCTTCACCGAGCTAGTCGCCGACGATTTTCACTCCCTACGAGGGCGTTACGCCATGGAGCTTATTTGTGATAGATGGTTCTTCAAGGACCCGACAATGGCACCATATGACGTCCCCCGTTACCTCTTTTTATCAATCCAATGTCCGCAAAGGCACCCTTTCAGACATACTTTACAAGAATTAGAGCAAAACAAACAGTCAGCAATAGTCCCTGAACAGAGAAAGTGGGACCCTCCCCACTTTGATCTGACACAGGATAAAGGGGACATCGATCTTTGGTCAGGGGCACCCATCAGAAGATCCTCATCACAAATGATGCAACAAATCTTCATGAAGGAACAACAACCATATGCAACAGTTCCAACAGCCAGTACAATCCAGATCAACAATCTTACACTACAACACCCAGAACGCCTACGGAGGAGGTGGAAAAGGAGTGTGCTGACCAACTTCATGTCCTTCTCAGCACGCATACACGGGCATACAGCAAAGAACACTTTCATCACCCCGCCTTCAGCCACAAGTGCCCTCAACAGATACACGAGTCCAATGATTGTGGTTTCCACATTCTCTACTGGATACACACCATCATAGCACTTGGAAGACCGATAGAGGACATGACAGCAGTGGATTATCACACGTTATGAGGGAAGTTCGCCGCTAATCTCCTCCGCACACATGGCGCCAATAAAGGACTAACAGAAGGTTGATGCCCTTGTCCGTGTACTTCTCACACTATCACTTTGACACTCTGCGGACAGAGTGAGTGATAAGTTAGGGGGGGAGTACACTGACAAGGGTGAGGTATCATTTTCAAAACCCTTCCTTCTCTTCATTTTTGTTCATTTCTGTATAAAAGTTTTATAATTTTTCTTTTGCACATTTAATTTTTGTTTTAAAAAGTTTTTTTTTTAACTTTGCACATAAAGAAGAACATCCCTTTTTGGAACAAAGTCACCCTCAGCTAACTTTAGAATCATGTTAGTCCTCAAAAGCAATAACAAGAATAGCACTTAGACATATAATGGCGACTTAATAATGTCTCTCCACTATTGATCTTCATGCTTTTGTTTCACTTCTACATCTGACTCTCCAACAGGTCAATATCAAGGCCGAAATAAGCCAAGCTCTGAAGGATGAGAGGGGCATCAGGCGACATCCAAATCAAGAAGTCTCGCAAGTGGACCATTACAAAAAGAAACCAAACAAGTGCATGTTGAAAAACTCTAAGAACAGCTTTCCTCTCTTCAAATAAAAGAGGCTTGGCCGCCCAAAATAAATTCCCTAAAAACCCCAAATCCTAAGCTTGTGAGTCTACGAATAAAATCCAGAGAATTGAATAAAACTATGAGAGTTGTGCCATAAATAAGGATCTATATAAAGAACCAAGGAAGGTCTCACCTGGACGGTACATTCAGCTGCCCTCACAAAGGCAGATGTGTCGTGTCCGGTAGTGGAACCCTAAGGTATCTTAATATATGAAAGGCTCATAAAGGACTCACCCGACCGGTACATTCAGTTGCCCTCACAAAGGCAGATGTGTCGTGCCCGATAGTGAACTCCTAGAAGCATAGACAACCCCTCCCCCACTTGAAGGGGGAGTTACACATCAAGCCTTTAGCCAACCCTCATACCCACTCTAGCTTCCAGTAGGTCTTTCAGAGAGGTATAAAGCTGATTAGAGTCAATAACATGCACAGAAAAAAAGTGGTCCCAATGCAGGCTACGAGATACAGAAGAAACCTGAGACCTAAGCAACTCTCAATACCTGAAGGAGTCAAGGCAAGCAATAAGACCTGATACGACCTTAGGATATCTCGGGTTTATAATTGAAGCAAGAATATGGAAATCTTAACTAAATAAAATCGCCTCACCATTATATGCCTCATCTCTATCTAACTTGAGGACAAGCTAGATTCTAAGTTACGGGGGGTGACAACCTCCATTTTTGTGATGATATCTTAATAATTTTCTTCAGTTTTCCACACTCTTTCTTAGATAAATTAGACAGAATCCCTAACTATCCTCCCTTATTGCAAATATACTGTTAGAGTAACTTTTCTCCTTTTTACTTACAGAAAAAGAACCAAAACAATCACAAAAGACTCAACCGGTCTCAAGACCGCATGGACTCACACGGTCCCAAGACCGCATGAAGCCAACTGGTCCCAAGACCGCATGAAGCCAATCGATCCCAAGACCGCATGGACTCACACGGTCCCAAGACCGCATGAAGCCAATCGGTCCCAAGACTGCATGGAGTCACACGGTCCCAAGACCGCATGGAGTCACACGGTCACAAGACCGCATGGACTCACACGGTCCCAAGACCGCATGAAGCCAATCGGTCCCTAGACCGCATGGAGTCACACGGTCCCAAGACCGCATGGAGTCACACGGTCCTAAGACCGCATGATGTCACACAGTCCCAAGACCGCATGGAGTCAAACGGTCTCAGGATCTAAATGGTTTCAGAGTCCAAACGGTCTCGGGATCCAAACGGTTTCAGAGTCCAAACGGTCCCGGGGTCCAAACAGTTTCAGAGTCCAAACGGTCTCGGGACCCAAATGGTTTTAGAGTCCAAACGGTCTCAGGACCCAAATGGTTTCAGAGTCCAAACGGTCTCGGGGTCCATACGGTCTTCAAGACCGTTTGGACCCAAAACTGCCCAAACCATTTGGACTTCACTTGAGGCCTATAAATAAGAACTAAGGGGTCCTCCCAAAGACATCAAGTTTCAGACGCCCATAGGTTGCCTCCATCACTCCAGAGCTATTCCAACTTCCATCCTCTGCCTGAAGGCTACCGGTCTGAGATCGACATTCCATCTTGGAGCTGCTTTCTCTCTCTTCGCCAAAGAAGGTGGGAAGAGGAGACCTCATCATCGAGCAACCTGTGAAGTTTGAAGATCGTCACTCTCTCTCTCTCTCTAAGGGGTTGAGTTTCCTCTCTCCTTTGTGGGGATGATGCTCTCTCTCTCTTCTCGCCTCCTTCTTTGTCCTAGATATGAGCGAGTAGTCTCTTTCACTAGGGTGCGGGGAGTAGCCCCGCTACCCATACTTTCATTTCATGTAATGTAATCCATAGTTTGCAATATAGAGTTACTTCCTTTATAGTTCAACATCAATCGTTTAATGAATGCTTGTTGCTTGATCACCAACTTGTGTTATCTTTTATCTTTTAGTATGAATTGTCTATGTTTGTACTATTAGATTTGAAACTCATTTGAATGTTGGTTCTTGGTGCATGTATCCACCATGCACCTATTTCGGTATCTAGAAGTGCTTTCAAGAAGTGGAGTAAACTCACTTCCAAATGTTTTACTTTCATACTATGAAATGGAATCAGTTGACGTATGAAAATACAACCTTGGTAAGTCGAGGAACACACTTTGCGAAGGGAATGATGCAAAGCAGGTGACCATTCGTTGGGGGATGGCTGGCGTTGCATCATTCCCACACTTCTCATGGTTAGTTCTCTGAAAGGAAACTAAATCTACAAAGATACTAACTGTTTAGACTCTTTTTGCCGGTTATGTTTTATGTTGCATGTTTTGATCCATGTGTAGTGGCTGTGAAAGTCGATCACATCCTAGTGGTTCCTTATCATTGTTTAACATCCTTAAATTTACTTGCTTTCTTTACTTTACTTGCTCTTAGTCTAAAAACAACCAAACCAACTTTTTTATTTAAATACCAACTATTAAGAGATAAAGTGAAATTCCAACGTTTTCCATCTTGTTGCTCCCAACAAGACCGTTGTCCCGTGGATTCAACCCTTAACTATACTACGATAAGACTTCCATGTATCATAGCATATGTGGGTGGAGTTCTCGATCTAGTATAAGCAAGGCTAAACTTAAAGATTTACCATCTTTAGGATTTTTAGTGGTGCACGTAATTCCACGTAAGTGGAAGCTCCATCAGCCAGCCATCGCATAATGCAGATTATGACGCCATGTATTCGGCGTTAGTTATTGTACCAGAGGGGTACTCGATCAGCTGGCACCATGCCTCTATAGCTGATTTGAGCATCCATTTGTAAAGGTTTTGCATCGGATTTTATCCAACACCTTCTTTGCAAGATCTAAATTGTCTCAAAGCAAATTTCAGGAAACATATATGTTCTTCCTCTATAGTCTGCTGGAGAGGAAATGTATCAACTTTGGAGCTTTCTTCCTCACACGTGTCATGGCGATCAAGACAAACACATCTCACAGGGCCCCAATTTATTTTGGGGGTCTAATCACTCTGATCGCCATGTACCTTGGCCTGGATCTGTCAGGGCTACCCAAGTTGGAACGTAAGAATATGCTCAATCTGAGCCACTTTGTGAGTGCGGGCCTCCTCGAAGTCTGCCACGGCACTGTTTATGCCACTTGCCACGTGGGAGGTGTTTTTCAAAGGCAGGAATTGCCTGACCCTACATTCAACCTCTGGCCTAGCCAAGCTTACAGGTAGCCCATCATTGATATTGATCAAGATGAAGAACAATAGCAAGCTAAAGTAGAAGTACCAGAAGGCGACAATGATGAAGAAGAGGAGGTGGAACCTACCATTCCTCTTCGATGACGAGTTGCTCCACGGAAGCAACCATGACACTTTGGAGCCTCATCTTCTTCCCGGCCACTGCCACCACAACCCTCTAAAGGAGGAGAGGATGTCTATTTGATGCAGGGTATGTATACCATGCTGCAGGACATTCAGCAGACGCAGCATCAGCACACCGCTTCTTTTGTGGGAATTCAGGAGATGACGAACAGGCTATTCGAGAATCAGCAAGCCATCTACAAGAATGAGCTCCTCTTCGCCAACCAAGAAAACATCCACAACATGTTGCAAAGCATGGAGATGCAGCAACAGCCATTTTACGACCATTACTGGAGCCAGAATTATTTTGGAGGATACCCACAGCCACCATAGATGCCCCCATCTAACATGTCATTCCAGGGGCATTATCCTACTTGGGATCCCAGCGACCACCAGTACCCACCACACCCACCACCAGAGCAGTAAAGGGGTATCGTTGTTCCACCTCTTAAGTCTAGATTTTGACTATGAGGCTATAGTCAAGTTCAAGCTTAGGGGGGTGCTGGAACAACATCTATCTAGTTTTTCTTTATTTTATTTCATCTTTTATTTGTCTTTGCAATTTTCATCCTTCTTTATCTTAGTTTTCTTAATTGCTAGATTCATTGTTTTCTAGGATCCACTATCTATCTAGTGTAATCAGTGGAGTCTAACTTAATTGCATGTCATTTTGTTGTTTTCACTTGGGGGGTTTCTGAGAGAATGATTTTAATGAAAAATCTTGAAGAAATTGTAAGCTTGTCTTGCGAGAGATTGAGTACATCACTTGTGAAATTCATTGGGTAGGTCAACTTTAAAACATATGAACATGATTGAATATTCTTATGGTTCGTGTTTAGAGGATTGATATGGATGTTGAGCCTAAACTGACCAAACGTTAACGTGACTTTAATTTGAAGTGAGAGAGAGAAATATCTTGATTAATGGGTACACAAGTCAATAAGGAGGGACATATAATTCTTTTTGAAGGTTCTGTCAATTAGTCTTGTGATCTGATCCACCGCAATTTCATTCATACTCCACCATAAGAATTGGGAGCACATTACTGCCTTTCACTTTTGATTGCATTCCATGTAGATAGGTAGTACATCATAGCTATTGTTACATAGTTTTGCATAAGAAAAAAAATAGGTGCATGTCATGGTAGTTGCATAATTGTCATTATGTAGTTGCATTCTCAGCTTTTGAGCATATAGCACATCATGCATCTTATTTTCTTCTGAAACATTATAGGTGGTGAACTTGTTCCATACCCTCTGAATAGAATGCATCAAATGTACAAGTTATGTAAAAAGAAGGAATCCCAACAAATAATCCCTTGCCATTTATGAAATGAGGGTTTAAAAAAAAATATAAAAAAAGAGAGAAGAAAAAAAATAAGATTGAGAAGTAGGTATGAATAAGAGGGAGAAAGGAACGTGTTCTCACCCGCATATTAGAAGAACAAGCACATGGTGTAATTTTCTTATATATTCCACCTCACTTTGAGATGGAATGATAGTGCATGCACCATTCCACCAAAAATATAGCATTAGGACATTTTCATCTGCATTCGCATCATTATAGGTCATTATTGTTTTTCGCATGATCGACTGTATTGTGCCTCCATTTCTTCCACAACTACCTATTCTATCCACCTGTTGCTCTAAGTGGTAGGCCACCCATGATTTTCTCCTCATTCAAGTACATCAGGAGAGCTGCTTCCATTTAGATGGTAGTTAGAGAAAATGAGCAATGTAGATAGGAGATCACAAGATGCACCAAGCCTGAACCTGAGGATTTTATTATATTAACTACTTTACTTGATAGTGTTCGTGATCTTGGGATGGACATCTTTCATGAATGATTATTGTCGCCTAAAGGGTAGTTATCGTTTCATGGTTGGTAAAGGAAGGTATGTGTTTTGCAGGTGAAAATCATACTGAGATATCATTTATGGGATTATGTTCTTTAGTTGACACTCTCAATCAGATTTTATAGTTTTGTGCTCGAGGACGATCAAGATTCAAGCTTAGGGGAGTTTGATGCAGGGTTTTTGAGTCGCATTTATAGGCTAATTTTGTACTTGTTTTATGCGTTTAATTGTCATTTTGGTGACTATAATGGCATGATTCATTTCCTTTATCCTATAATCATTGTATGCATCAAATCTATCTTATTTTATCCTATTTTGAGTGAATTACAAAATTATATTGATTGACTTGTGTTTTTTGCTCTGATTTAGGTACTTTGTATTCCAGAACCTGTCGATACCATCGACGGGTCCGTAGATACTATCGACATGGCAAAAGTAACCAAGCTGGAGGGAAAGCATCCAGGTTGATTCCAATTTTCAGCGACGGAAATGCACCCTAAGGTGTCGATACCATCGACACCCCATCGATGGTATCGACGCCGTCAGATCAGGATTTCGCCCAAAATTACCACGATCCAGCGGTCGTGATCTTTTGGAGGCCGTAAGTCATACCTATACCTAAGAAAAAGATGGTTGAGACCGGGGTATCACGTTGCACTTAGTTGCACAAGTCTCGGAGAAAGGAGAGCGAAAAATAGAGCCCAGAGCTACGCCCCGGACAATTCCAGAGTTTTGGATGGGTGATTCTACTATCAGAAGGTTGCAAAACGAACGTCGCGCACCAAGGATCGCCCGGATCTTCTCCGTTTCAGGGGCTACATCATATTCTCATTCATTTTCCCATGTTTTCCTCTTTCTTCTCCATGTGTATCGTTGAGATGAACATGCGGGGCAAATCCCCATTATCCTTAGGACCGGGAGTAGCCCAGGGAATCAATGTATGACAATTTTACATTGATTATCATAATTTGTCTCAATCTCCGTGATATGTTATCGTGTTTCTATCACAATTTACTATGCTTGATCACCATAGTTAATTTCTAATAATGTTAATTGCTCTTAATGGAGGATTAGTGGTTGAAAAGGCACGATTAACACATTAACTAATAAATTCCTTAGACAAGGTAATGTACGGTTAATGGTGGATACCCAGAAAATTCATTAACGCACTTAGATTTAGGGTATAAGTTACTACTGACGTGGAACTGACCTAGAACTAGGTAGTGAATTGTATTGCGGAAGCAAGCAATGCTGACTACATGCCATAATCAGGGATAAGGCACGAATTATGCTAGTTGTGTAGAATTGCATGCAGTGAGACCTTGTGGTGAAACCCTAATCCTAAGGATTCCCATTCCATTTGATTAAACTTAACATTTAATCATCGCTCATTTTTGTTTTTTCTTTATTTTGTTTTTATTTTGTTTCAAAACCAACAATCATCTTTTCCAATCGATCTAGTTGATTGCGACAAGTTAGTAGTAGTCTACTGGAATTTACATTTCCCTGAGTTCGACTCGGGCCTCACAAGGCCTATATTACTTTGATACGTGCACTTGTGTTTAACGCACGGCTCAAACGTGTCAGTAGACCATCTAATTCTCAACAATTCTCAACGTGGACTTTGACTTGTCTTTATTCATCTAATTCTCAACAATTCTCAATATGTCAAGCAACTCCATCAACGATTAAATAAAATTGTTCATGTTGTAGTTCATGACAAATTGACTGTACAATTTTGGAAAATATTAAAATATTACATCAGTATCCAACTCTTGATCGAAGGGTTATCCCACTCTCTCTAGGATTTCTCAATATCCAATCAACTAGAGTACATGGGGGTGAACTATATCACCTTTAGTCCTTTAACACTTAAATAGGCCTTGAAGACATCATACCACTCTTGTCTTGCTTGTTATTGGAACATATTCATGAGATTTTTGGACATCTATAAGAGTCCCATGTTTTTGTGTTTCTTCTAAAGATCATCATTCATGGATCATAGAAAGAGGCAGTTAACATTAGTAGTGTCATGTATATATTTATGATAATCTTCCTTTTCCTCTCTAGCCGCATTCAGAACTCTATTCCTCTGGTTCTAGTGTTTCTAGTACATAGAGCTTACACTCGTGAGAATAATTCTCAATCATCTATACTACTCATGGAAGTTATTTCCATACAACTTTAGTCTATCAAGGATTTATCATAATGAAACATTATTATTTGTGTTTACCATTACATTGACAAAGAAAATATTGGCATGATTCAACAATTTGGATTTGAAAATTCATTTGATTTGACAATATTATTTTGGACTATAATTAATAGTTCTCCAAGTTTTTTTATCAAACTAATAGTCCACACTACTAGTTCAAAATAGTACAGCAAGAGATCTTCTAGTGTTCTAAGATCCATAATACATTAAGTTATGAGTCAACTTTGGTTGACCATCTTACAAGTTAACTATTTATGTATATAACAAATTAATACCAATTGCATCCAATGCAACTCTGGGATACATGGTTGCATAAATTCTTGTCGTACGTCATCTTATAAACTATATACCCTCTTTTTACCTCTATGTTCTTAATGCTATTAAGATCACCTAGTCAAGTCCAACCTAAAAGTCAATACAATAGTTTATGCACCTTGCTTTTGGAAACCCATATACTTATTATCACACTTCCCCAACATAGATGTTGCACCATGATGAGTGTAACCAAATGTACTTGATCAATGGTTCCATGTGTATTGAACAATGGAAGGCATCTTGAACTTTGATATTATATTGAGGAATTTGATATAGTAATAATATATATCCAGTTGCCATTACATACAGTATATTGTACTTTTCATATACTACAACAATCAACACAAGCAATAAAATAGGATATGCCACTAGTAAAACATCTTAACACAGCAAGTGTTGTAGAAAAAACTACCAAAAGATTCATATCTAGTGTAATCCCAATCTACATTTACCTGATTTTCTAGATAGATAACTAGTGAGTCAGGCACACAATTGTATTCTCTATCTGGGTAGTTTTGGGTTACTGTTGGGGTCATCTCTTTGTCTTCACAATGAACTCTTCAAGAACCTTCATGATTGGTATGGGCCTCTGATTGTCTCCTCCTCTCCACATGGTCTATTGTGATGTCAATACATCATTCTATTGTAATTGCAAGATATAATTTTAAATGGAGAAGTTAGAGAGAGGTATGGCTTGCAAGACATATACATGACTTTTAATCACAATAAAATGAAATATTACATGTTTTATAAAATTCACCAAAACAACCTAATTGCTATATCCACATCAACCAAACAAACTAATTTTAAAGTTGTTGATTTAGCTATCTTACATAGATATATTGCATCATATATGATAGTTGGTGATTAACAAAGATACAATTTCACATTATCCTTTTATTGAATCGTTTGTGGTTCAAAACTCAAAATGACATTAAAATGATACAAGTTGGCTCTAATACCATTGTAGGGTTTTAGTAGGAGGGGAAACATTTACCAATAGAGCCAAGAGGTCCATCTCATCCATAAAATGTTGGTATATTACAAACATAGAAGGAATAATGAATATACCTTGGTGCACAATAGATGTCCAACAACTAGACATGTCTATTTTGGGGTAGAACTTGCATGTCTTAATATGGATAAGGGTATGAAGTGTATGTTGTAGTTCCTTGTTGTCATAGCAACACTTTGTTTTCTCCTTAGAGAAGTTTCTTATCTTCAAGCCTCCACTCAAGGGCCCCGACTCTATGTTGTCAACACAAATGTAGGATATCTTAGTTCACCACTTTGGTTTCTAAGAGGAGGTGGAACTCATATTCTCTATTTTTCCCGTGTTTCTCACTCTCCTTCTCCTCCTATTGTAGGTTATAGTCCTTAAGGTGAGTTTTATCTCTTCAAGAGTATGAATTCTTAGAAAAGTTGTCTCACAATGTGTTTCTTAAGTGTTTCTCATCCTCATGGATGTCTATTCCTAAATATAGAAGACTCAAGGGCTTGCTTATTCCAATAATCCATTATCATTCCTAATTACAACTCAAAATAGAATCAAACTCATAATTCTTCCATGAATTCCAAGCATCTGGTTCATTGACCAGTTCAATCTTTAGGACCAGTTTGGCCAACCATTTGATTTGGGTGGGTTTCCTAGTGGATCAATTTTTTAGTCCATATCTTGTTCCAATTGACTAATTTGATTCAAATAGGGAACATATTCCTTGTTTTTTTCTAACTTCAATCTCATCAAATGACTAGATTATACAGTCGACTAACTGTCCAGTTACCCAAAATAGTCATATACAATCATTTGACAATAAATTGATCTATTGATCAAAAACATCCAGTCAACTCCATAGATTTTCTAGTTGACCGATTATATAGGAAAGTAGTTTGTACATGATCAAAAACTATTGTAGTCATATACTTGATTGGGAACTTCATTTCCATTATTCTTACCTATTTTTGTGCAGACATATGTTACTTTTTACATCAGTAGTGATGTTTAAAATCTCACAAGCAAATTATGGTATCCAGAAACACATCATTGGCAATCAGGTAATATGAAGAAGTTGGAGAACAAATTCAACTTGTAAATTAACCAATGTTACCATGACTGTATAGTCCCTTTGCCATATATATATAGATTAAAACTTAGGTGTGTGGTTGTCATCATCTTAACATTCAATCTTTACTTGAAATAGAGTAGCCTATAAACATATTTTGAGTCCAATAACATATATGGAATCACATGAGCATGGAAATATGTTCCATAGTCTAGCTTATCAAGTAGTTGGGATATCACTCTAATGGAGAGATAAATTCTATCTACATCACTCATAATGATCCACAAGTGTCACAGTGCACCCAATCACTGCATGTATGGAAACCCTTATTTAGAGTCACATTGGGTAGTGTTGAAGTACATAGAACAAAATATGATTGTTGTAGTCATATCAGGTCTAAGGTTAACCATCACCACTTTCACATTGAGATATGACTCTAACTTCCATGACATGGCTTCTACGTGTCATTCTTGAAGGGTATCTCCGATATAACTTATTCCCTAACAAGTGCCCATATATTTGAATTGATATCCAATATCATGACTATAGAGGCATATTCATTGTTAATCATACACACTAGACTTATGTATTATTTTTATCCTATAATATTCACAATAATAACTAATTAGAGACATAACAAGAATGGATGCTCTGAGTATACAAATGATCTCATACTCAAGTCCTCAACCCAAATTGTATGTCACTAAATAAAAAGTTCTAAGGATATTTTTAGATGTATTCATTATCTCAATATTTAAAAAAATTGGAATTACCTTTATTAATAATCAAATCATATATAATTTATCCTAATTATAATCATCATATGATGGCTCTTAGTGCATACAACAAAGATATTGTAGTGCTTAAATTAGGGTTACTAATATAAATGTTTACATTCTTCTTTACATAATAAATAACATCATTATAGTCCTTATATATAAGTATACAATAATCTCTTTTTAGTAAAACATGATAGGCACTATCACATGATTGACTAACATTAATTATGTTATGATGTAATTTTTCTAGAAAAACATGTGTGTGGATAAGTTGTTACATAGACTCCAATTCTAATTTACATAGTCACCATGTGTCTCCTCCTTAGTCACCATGTGTCTCCTCCTTTATTTCTCTAGCATTTTGAACCTCTTCTTGTCTTTCATCGTGTGCTTGGAGCATCCATTGTCATCCACCCAGTCCTACAAATTTAGATATAGGTCAAACTTATGGTTTCGTGATGGTTATGATGACAAGTTCAGAAATGTTTGAGTTCAACAAAATGTTACCCAAATATAAATACATATAGTTATTTTTGGTTATAGAGATAGTAAGAGAACATATCCATGAATGCATATATTTGGTTAATATACTTTAAATTTTGGCAACTTATGTTTGATCAACCTAAAGTTTGATTGACCTCTTGCTTGGATGAACTTGCACCTTGACTGATATGGGTCGTATCTTGCAAGATAAGGTAAAACAGAGGAACAAGTACTTATGAACAACTATATATAGTGATGTAAATCTCTATATATAAGAAATTGATGTTCCAATATATGTGATAACAAGTATAAAAATTGGACAAAAGTGGGAGATAGTGACTTTGGGATCCAAAGAAGTTCTCTTGGGACACCACTCCTCTAGAGGAATATGTAGACATGGTCTCCTATATGGTTTTAGAAGTAAAAATAAATGTTTGCTTTAGGGTGAGTGATTGGAATAAAAAAAGGTTATATATGTATCCTTAAGTAGTTGATTCCTTGGTTTGTAAATAAGACCATGTATGTATAAATGTGTGTATGAATGATGAAGGAAGGTATCCATATCAAATTTTCCTTGAAGGAGTTTGGCAATGGTGTTTCAAGAAGTACTCTATGTAAAGATTGCTCTTTTCATCATAAATGCAATTACATCCACATGACATCATATAGTATGTCGGTTTTGACAAGAATGCAATTTTACCAAAAAGTGCAGTATTCCTACTAGAAAGACAAGAATTTTTAATCTCAAAACCATCCACTATAGAGTTGTAAGTGAATGCATCACTTGCATTTGGAGCAGACTTGAGGTCATATAGTTCACACAAAAGGTCCTCAATATGTTTGTGATATTAATTTTTAAATAAACATAACTTTTGCAAGTAGTTAAATAACATAGCCTCATGGATCTAGAATGATAAGAAGTTCATATAAACTCTTCTTTATAAAGATCAAGAAATTCCACCTCATTAGATTCTTCTTAACTTGTTTTTCCCATGCAGCATACAAGGTTGACATATTCATCATCTTCATATCTTTATATTCATTTATGTCTTCTTATAAAT
The DNA here is from genome assembly GCA_963693085.1 of Alisma plantago-aquatica. NCBI lineage: Eukaryota > Viridiplantae > Streptophyta > Magnoliopsida > Alismatales > Alismataceae > Alisma > Alisma plantago-aquatica. The sequence goes on along the minus strand of OY856411.1, from coordinate 1,481,974,521 downwards.
CTTGGGATGATGATGTTGAGAAGTTACCTTACCACATGATGATAAGATACATTTCCTTCCTAGATCTATGTGTGGAGTCCTCATTTGAGATGAGGCATTGTATTTCCATGTTGTAGTCATTGGAGTCCTCTTCTAAACTTGAGTTGCTCTCTAAGGTTGAGTCTCATGCTAATTTTTGATATTTCTCACCTTTTCCTATCATGTTCTCCATGTGGTTGACTAACTTCTTTCCTTACATATTAAATGCAGGGAACTCAGCTTCGACATTTCTCTTTCTTTCACATTCATATAGGTGATACAGTTGCATATCCTCATGTAACAAGAGTAAGCAATGAACCACAATATACATATCCAACTATAATCATATAGTAAAATGAGAAGTACATTCTATCTAATGTGTAAAACTAAGCATTTAGTGAAACCTAGTTGGTATCCAATTATAGCACAATTATATAGAAAGAGTAAGAAAAATAGATATTGTGATTGTCATAGAAAAATTGGTAGTTGTTATGGCTGAAATTTTTTTGTTTTTTGGAAAAAGAGTTGAATGAAGGATATTCACATGCAACTATTTTTGCAGGTGCAACTTTTTGTTGTTGTTCACTATGTTGGTGTCTCCATTAAATGCTTCTTCTTTTTCTTCTTCTTATATTGGTGGTTTTAGATCTTCATAAAATTGCTTCATGTGAAGCCAACATATACTACTATCATCATTTTTCCTATTTGTGGGGTAATGATTACATAGAAAAAAGAAGATCAATGTATATGTGGATTATTTGCTTCCCAAATTCTCTATAAAATCTACTGACGCCCAACACTAGTGCTTTTAGTCTATCCTAAACATGTAAATTATTAATATCAAGTAGGTTAAGAAAATATCAACAACCTAAGGTCACAAAGGAGACATCTATCAATCTATTGAATGAACCTTAATACCTTATACTTACACTCCTCTTGTAGCAAAATGCAAACTAGTATATGTGTCATTTGGAAGTTGTTGACCTGCCACTCTAATTTTTATCACACTTTTCATTGCTATTTGGCCATGTTGACATACTCATCATAGAAATATCACTAGGACAAAATACTAGGCCCATTCATGGAGGCAACGGAAAGTGCAAAGCTATTATCTAGCATCTTATTGTCATAGTATATCTTGATATATATCTATAACATATAGATAGGTACTATGAAGCACATCACAAAACTAACTTTTAAGTTGATTAGCTAAAGAATAAAGACACATATGACCTAGTTCCAGATCCATAAAGACAAAAGTCTCTTAAGAACAAGTAGGTTCACGAAGAAAATAAGTAAGGAAATTAATATTCTACACAACATAAAGGTAGACCTTTGGTTAAATGCTTCAATAAGATACAATAATTAGGATTCAACAAGACACTCTCTTGTGGTACATTTGACATATGTCATAGTAGTGCTACAATTTATGGATACTTTATATTTAGAGTTGTAGGATACAAATAGGTATACAAAGATTTTTTTCAAATATATTAACAAAGAGATCTCCATGAAATATAAATAGAGGTACCAAGTGAAATAGAATTAGCGTGGATTCTATAATATAAAAATAGTTTAGTATGTGTTGAAGAAAGAATACAAGTAATGGATGAAGAACTATTATTCATTCATTATTGGATATGATTATTATAGCTACAATGTACATATTTGTATGTGTTAACAATTCCCTATGGTAGATTCATCATTTTGCTTCTATATGTTACTAATACATTATAGTAAGACAAGATGCTAGCTCAGTTGACAAGCTATCAGAAGGATATTTTTATAGATTTGTTGTGATGATCATACTTACATAAAAAGAACTTTGTACAATTAATATAAGAGAACAATAAGCATTAACTCCAAATGAATATCTATGTTGAACATATAGCTTCAAGATTAACATTAGCAATGCTCAAAGTTGGACTAGTGACTAGCAATTGGTTTTAGGTCAAGTAAGGACTCATTCCTTTCCAATAAAGAGGAGAAGGATGAGATGGATAGGATACACTATTATTGTTATACATGGATCAGAATGTATGAAGTTCTATTCATTAATGAAAATATTTTTATTTACTTGGAGGAGAGATATTTTCTCTCTCTAAAATATTACAAAAAAATATTGGGAGACAACACAATTGATCTTTATATATTTGATAGGAGACTAGTAACCATTCTTGATCTTTATATATCCATAATATGTCCTAAGAGGCTTTGCTAGTAAACATTATATTTTGATGTTAGTAGTAGAAGTTGACCTCCAATTACATGTTCTCTTTACAAGGGGGTCCATGTCCACATGGTCATAGATGTTGAAGTGTTTTTCATTTTTTACTACATTTTCCCAATATATTGTACCATAATCTCAGGAAAAAGTTTCTTCATATTTTAAAATGTATCGATGAGACAAGTCATCTACTATGACATGTAGAGTGTTAAGACATATATAGTTCTATGTGTCCTATGAAAAACAAACAGATCGATATGCCATATGAATGGATCCACAATACTACAAAAATAAAGATCATGAACATACAAAATATGATATTGACAAAAAATACTACAATAAAATCTAATTTGGTAGAATTTCAAGCTTTACAAGGAGTTTGGTGGAATTCACCCCTTGTAACATTCTAATGATATGTATCTAACCACTGACCATGGTGGGATGCATTAGAAGATATATGGCCATTTAGCCTAGACTCAAAACAAAATGTTATGACTATAATTCAAAAACTTATAAGTCTTTTACTCTTGTTAATGACTTCTCACCTTTTCCCAAGTAATCCTTGTTAGATTCTTATATACCTTTGTATCTTGGAAACTCGACTAGTAGGGGTTTATAAATAGTGCCCTCAAAGAGATGTACAGGTCATCCACTCTATTGGAGATTTATAACAATTCAGTAGATTTATGGGGTTGATAAATTGATAAACTCCTTATGATTGTTGGGTTCTAGTTGGTGTCTTACTTATGTTTTATTTTGTTACAAAAAAAGAGAGGAAAAACCAAGTAGACTACATCTTGTACAATAATGGGACATGCAATCCCATCATGACCAAAGTTAGAAGATGAAGGTAGAAGGGAGACTTCAATAGGTACCCAAGAAATTAGTTAGTGGTGAGTTCAAGATCAATGCATCAATAGCAACAACAACGGAAAGCCATGTTGGTTAGTAGAAGGTAAATATACTAAACTTGACTATGCTAAGAGGTAAAACTCAATAAATTCACTAACACAATGGTTTGATTCAACATGTTCCAGTTATGTGAACACTTTTATTCAATATATACTTTGATAACACTAATATTAGATTAGAGGGACATAGACATCTAGTTGTATTTTTGTAACTAAGTGATTTCTGTATAAATTTTCATGACTTTCACGTTAGAGGTTTTTTCCATCAATATGATGTTAAGTGGTTTGGTCTATTGATTGGTTTCATGTTTTCCATGGTTTGGAGCCATACTACCAAATTGTTTTCCTTATAATGTCGTCAAGTGGGGTGTGTCTTAATGTGTGTTACGTAACTCAATTAGTTTAAGAGTTTGGTCATCTTCTTGATTTTCATATCAAACTTTAGATAGTGTTCTTAAGGATATGGCTCACCAATGGGTCTAGATGATTCCTTATAAGCAAAGGGTTGCAAATAGGAATGACTAGAGATCATATTATCATCTAGCTATTATTGTAGCCTCTTTATCAGCCACTGGGAAATGGGTGTTGAATATGAGACCACTTAATGTAGTAACATGTGTAAGTAGTCCACTAAGGATATTCAATGCCCATTGTAGTGTTGATCATTATTCAAGCTCACCAATGAATATGATACATTCATGACTATCCTTTGGCTATGTGTGTTAGCAGGGTGACAATTTCCATAGTGAATTTATGTTGAACATTGCCTCGATGAGTAACTTGGAAATGTAGCTATTTGGTCACCTTATTGACACGATGTCGATATATCTTGACTTTTTTTGTTGTGTCCAAATACAAATCCGAATCTAGCTTCCTTGAATAAATGTATGATTTATTACAAGGTAATTTTTAAGAAATGATTTTCAAAAATATTTATTCACTTGTTGATATGTTTTCTATCTATACTAGAGTCCATTTTTCATAAATGCATGACCAATAATTTTTTGGTGAATTTCTTCCGAAAACCCTCTGTATACTATCTAGATATCTAAAATATTACTAATCCCTTAGAATGGTTTAAATAGTTTTCTTCTAGCTTAGATTTGAGGATCAAGATTTAAAAAGAAAGTCATCAATGAATATATTATTGTCTCTAGCTAGATGTCTTCTTCATTGAAATCTTTTTAAGAAACAAAATAAGTCGCCGATGGATTTTCAACAAAAGACACGAAAATGGATATGTTACAATTCAAAAATGTAAACACCTGCGTGTTTTAAATAAAATAAAAAAATCACCGGGATAAAATGACTTGCTAGATTTGGCACTTTATCTGATTCGGTACTTCAGACAAATTGATAACAATAAATTATAAACTAACATATACATATGTGGCAAACCTTTAGCCTAAGCATTCACAAAAGTGGTATTGAAACTACTGCCTAACGGTGGCGATAATTTTCATGCAATATATATCGATAAACTATTATAAGAATAATAAAATGAAAAAAACTAATGTACGTACCTCGACCGTACGTGCTAACAACACCTATGATTGAAGAGCATAAAACGATTGTAGCAGATGGTTACGGTGTACCTCGATCGTACGTGCTAAACAACTACGACTGAAAAGCGTAAAAAGAGGCCGTACCACTATATGGTACGGTGTAACCTTGACCGTACGTTCCTAACAACACCTATGACTGAAGAGCTTAAGACAATAGGTTTTTGTTTACCAAGATGGTTGTCGACGCAATGGTTGTCGACGGGAGCGTATGACACTCCCATAGAAGATCAGAAGGTTAAAAAGGTCATTATCGAGTCATTTACTAATATAGGGTGTATTTATACAAAATAGACAAGGGGAGCAACTAAATGGCGCGAAACTTAACTGATTACGCAGTACATTATTAAAAAAGTTACATCTTCAGCTCTCTAGCCTTGATGCTTCCTCCAACAAGAAAATTTTACTTTAAAGATATACAGGATTATACTTACTCCACACGTGTAAAGGCTTAATAGGTTTCTGTTTCTCGGGGTTTGTCGAAAAAAAAGCACATAAAACAAGGTTCGGCATATTACAAGAAAAACATTCCTGCGGGTTAAAACACGTCATCCTTGTGAAATTTCGAGAGCAAAACAGACCACAAACGATCAAAGAATGGCATGAAGGAGTAAAAAGCCTTAAATAGGACTGTGAACAAGGCGACACAATCAAACAAAAAAGAATCAAGAAGAAGATACAATTAACTAAAATTCCCTCAACGCTTAGAAGTCTCATTTCGAGTATATGCAGCTGAGACAATGGATTGGTGTAATGCGTGTTATTAATTATAGCGGTAAAATTCTCGCTCGATTGGGTTCATCGGTTGTTCTTGTTTGTTAATTGAAGAACAAATTTGTGAACGTCTTCGTGGTGATTGTTTAGCCTAGCTGGTAAGTGCCTAAGTGGTAATTCGTTTCTCCAAAATATGCTTTGGCTTTCCAGCTTGATAGGGTAAGGTGAGATGAAAATAGAAAAGTGCATAGGGATACTGCGTTCACCAGCAAATTTTTGACCTTACAATGCGCAATGAAAGCATGCCCGTTTTAATTGTAGATATATCATTAGCTATGCGATTCATAGAATATTGATGGCTGATGTGTCTTTCCGGTATCATTAGCTATGCGGTTCGTATATGTTGCTCCTTGCAGTTGCCAGACACTTGCAGTTCCTATGGTCAGTCAGCGGCTACATTCAGATTTCATAGATATGCATATCGTTAATATGGCCTATTGGCTCAGTTGGCTAGCCCAACATAGGGTACGTTTGGATTGTTGGATACAGCTGGATTTGTATAAATATTGCATTACACTATTCCAGGACTCTGAGGCTCTGTTTGGGAATGGACTGGGATTATTGAGATTATGAAATCCGGACTGGGATTAATCAAGTCATCGTTCGGATTGGGATTGGGGTTCCCCAGTTGGTCCTGTTTGGCAAACCAATCCGGCTGGCCTCGTAACTTGTGTTTTTCAGTCTGTTGTATAAAATAAAATACACAAAAGACAGAGCATAATCTGGACTGGGATTCCTAATCATGTTGCTGGCAGGACTGAGATAGTCCAGCTTTTGGAATTACGGAATCTCGAAACGGGGATTCTAGCCAAACGCGCAAGTGCAAAACCGGACTGGATCGGTACTGGATTTGCTGATGTGGCGCAGACGTGACCTAATAAAACAAGCTCCAATCTCATCCCAATTTGTTTCCAAACAGGCCCTGAAGCTGTTGGGTTTTAGAAATTGCAGACAGATCAAGTTTACACTTGCTTTTGCCGTATAACTCTGTTGTATTTTTCAGTTGGTAGAGCGAGATTGCAGGGCGGGTTGAACTTTTCTGGTGGGGTCACAGTGATATTGAATACGGATGAACCTTTTTGGTGCGTAACAGTTGTCAAGTATATGCTCAAGCCTCTGGTGCAGCCTGCGGGATGTCGGCGTCCCTCGGTTTTGAAAAGGGATCGAAAATACAGCAACGACTGCCAGATCAAAAGTCCTGGATTCATCCTTTTTTACATCTCCCATTAACCAAACGTAATTTTTATCAGCTGGATCTAAGAATACTATCCATTACCGGAAAATACAGCAAAGGAAACATGCCCATAGTGTACAGTCCCGATCCTTCCGGGATCCCCCTTGGCATGCACCCTCTGCCCATCGATTTGTCGCCGTCTGAATTACCGATTGGCAGGGGAGCTGCTGTTTCATTTGATGGCGACAATCATGACACCATGTTTCTACCCTCGTGGCATGTCCCCACTGATCCCAGCCATTCAACCCCCTCCCCCCCGGTGAAAAAGTAATTGGATACATTTACGCAGAGATGAACGGGGTGATTTAAACCCGCCAGTGATAAGCTTAGGCTTCTGCTGGCGATCCATGATTGGGGTTTCTCTATCCAAATCTATGTTCCCGCACATCTTTAACCATGGGTTTTGCATTCAGTGATCAAGCAACGGAAGGTTGCACAAAGTATAGGGTTATGATTAGCTGAGACAATATTAGGGCGATAGAAGATTTACACACCCATGGTTGTGACTATACTTTTTTTTTAAACACAACCTAGAGCTTAGATATTATTCACACCCATGGTTGTGACTACACTTTTTTTTTAAAACACAACCTAGAGCTTAGATATTATTCATCATGTGCTCTAGACCAGGCCAAATCAAGGATAACAGTTCTGAAACATTGCAACGTAACCAATGAGGTTGGGAATTGGAATCAAAACATAGTTTAGAACGGGCCACATGCTTGGCAATTGAATCAGTCGGGATGTAGATTTCTAGGGAGATATTGAAGATTAACAGTGCGCCCATTATCTTGAAGGGCAATGGTGGCTACACTTCTTTGAACCGCTATATGTTATTCTACCAATTTTTATAATGTCTTTTGGCTACATGCTCTCAGTTTGATATATTTGAAGATCGTCTCATTCTGGGACAAACCCAGCAACCCACACCTTCTCATATTGGTTTAGTGTAAGTGATGAGTTTTGTGGAACTCATTTTCTGAGAATTCTAGTTCAGTTTCTGGAACATAAGTTCCATTCACTTCCATGTAATTGGTTTGTTGTAAGTGTAAACATGGAATCATTAAAAATATTATTAATTTTAGTTGTATTATACAAATAAGTGAGGATAGAAAAGACATAAAAAAGAAATCATATCTGTAAAAAATCATAATAATTATAACAAGTAGTTATGGTGTTTAGTTGTTGCTCTTTTAAAAATATTTTATTATGGTACAATTATAATCTTAATAAAAATATTATGATCAAAATCACATCACAATATTTTATTTCACTTTGTGTATACAAAGTATAGCAATGATATCTGCATTTCATGTGCTTGTAAATATAAATTTTGATTCATCATTGTTTAACGCAATGTAGAATATTAATTTTTACATTATTTCTGTAAGGAATTTTTACTATATTATTTGTACATGGTTACAGTTAATTATCATTTTTTACATCATATTGTTTAAACATGAAGAATAAAAATATATTGCGTAAATCACATTATTTACACATGGTGTGGTATTTTTTCATGATGTTTGTATATTTTTATTTTATAGATTGTATTGATAATGGTGGTTATAGCATTAAATATTTTACATAGTGTGATTATAGTGTATGATATTTTTGTCATATTATGTTATTTTAGCAACGAACTATATCCTCACTATTAATATTTTTAGTCATAAATATTTTTACGTGTGTCACTTATGACAAATGAAGAATATAATTATATAAGAAATATTGTTAGTTATCCCAGAACTTGTTTTTCCCTCTTTTTAAGAGGAAACTTAGGAATATGTAACTCCCTGGAAGTCATGGAACTCAAGTTCCAACACTTACTTCGAATCAATCATGAAAACCTGCTCAAGGAACTCCAGTGCATGTGTTTTCTGAACCAGTTACGACAAACCAATCGGAGCTGCGTTGTATCTGCCCTTACATATGTTATTTTTCAAGAGGTCACTCAAGGGCATCTCTATGCCCTTCCCTATTTATTTTGTAACATCGTCGACTTGGAAATTTAGGTTGAACTGCTGACATAATTTAAAAAACATGTCAGTATTTGATTTGAGATTCATTGTGAAAATCGATGAATGACAAACAATTCATCCTATTATATATATATATATATATATATATATATATATATATATATATATATATATATATATATATATATATATATATATACTTATTTATTTATTTATTTATTTATTTATTTGTTCTGAAAAAATAGAAATTGTAAGTAAAATACTCTAGCACTGCTAAACATACAAATAGTATAAATATTGTATCCTTAATATAAGTACAATAATATGACCAACAAAAGCCAAAATAAAATATACTATGACACGAATTTGTAGAAATCTTGGCATGCTAGATTTCTCAATATATCACAATCATATATCTTTATAAGTACACTTTCCTACATAGTGATGATTATGTAACAACCCCTTTAGCACACAAATGTATAGAGGCGAAATTAGAAATGCACAATAGTGAGATTTAGAGAGAAAGATTTATCCCCTTCTCCCACGTCTGTGGCGGAGGTCGAACGCCCAGGAGGGTGGTAAATCAAGGCAGCAACTGGGATTCAAACATGGGTCCCTTTGTTAGAGGACACCGTGCTTGACCACTTGAGTCACTCCTTGTCGGTAGAAATGCACAATAGGGAGTGGTTGACTTTACAAAGAGGAGCTAAAAAAATAAATATCTAGACATCTAGATTCTAAGTTGTACCATCTACACAACTAAAGGTGCAAAGTACAACTTCACCCAATTACTCTTTTTGATTAGGATACTACAAAACATGTGTATATCTAAATATTATTAGTACTTTTATACTTATATAAGTGTATTTTATCACTTTTTTGCCCCCCCCCCCAGCCCCCCTAGATCTGCCCCTGCACATGTATAAAGCATCATCATCATCATCTAAGCCTCAGTCCCAATTATGTTGGGGTCGGCACGTGTACAAAGCATAAGTAATATAAGTTATAAATAACGTGTGCACTTTAAAAACATTACGAGGACATAACATACATTTTAAAAATATATTAATCCACACAGATATAAATATTAAGTATCCTCAAATATCTTTCTTACGAAAGGAACATAAAAAGTTTATAACATGCAATGAAAGGAAATGTATTCTAACATTAAGAGAACAAGTCTCTTACTCTACAGATCTAAACATAATAAAGATAAATATAATATTAAGGATCTTTGTATAGCTGGAATTCTACTAGATCAAATCCTTATGGGTCCTTCTACTAAAATATCATGGCTCTACTTCTTCTCATGGCCCTCACATGTGGACATCTTGTCCACAGCCATGCATTAAAAAAAACATTAGAGTGTACATCTCATCTTGAGCCGTACTTTAGAAAAATAAACATTACTGGGTGGCACAAAAATACAAGATTCAAAATTCTTATTAATATTATGCAAGTAGATTTAGTGTGAAATTCTATAGATAATAATAAATAGAAAGATTTCCTTAAACTTAATTTGTATGTTTATTCAAATATGTTACTAGAGACATGTACTATAGTACCCATACCTCATGACATGAACTTTGATGCTTGAATCATATGTCTTGAGTCGACATGCACTCTGTTCCATGTGTCTCAAGACCAGCACTATGGTGCCTAGTTCGTGTATCTTGAGTTGACCTACACTCCGGAGCTTATGTATAACTCCATGATTTGATAACATCATTCTTTATTATATCTTAATATATTTACATTAATCATAATACAATATGATCTTTTAATCTTAGCATGGAATATAACCCTAAATAAAATCATTATTGAAAACTCTTAGTGGTGTATCTTTACTTAAAATTTTACATCACTTATAACATGAAATCATATAACTTTTTTTAATGACCGAGAGAACCCACCCCGGGCGAAGCCGACATGGTAAACTCTCGAGGCATGAGAGGATGTGATCCGGCCACCTCCCTCCCACACCTAATGAGTGTGGATTGTCATTCACAAAATGTCTTCGGTGAGGTTCGAACCCGGGTCCTTCATTGGGACTTATCGAGCTCTTACCACCCGGGCTACTATGGCCGGACGAAATTATATAACTTTGTAAATATTGAACAATCTTACTCTATATAATGATACATGTAGTGTTATGATGAATAATTAACATTATATAAGAAAGAAATGGACCACTTTCCAATTCAATAATAAGAGCTCCTAGAAGGATCCAGACCTTAGACCCTTAATCAACCTAAGAAAATCAATAAGCTTGATTAGGATTTAAAATCCAAAATAATACTAAGTCTATAACTTTTTAGAAACTCATTTTTACATATTGAGACCTACTTCATCAATTAGATCCCAGTAGCCTGATCAAAATCCATAGAAGGATCATCACCATCTAAGCCCTAGAGAATTGTCTTCTACTTTTTAAATATCAGACTTGTATTAGCCAACCATACTCAAGGATAAATCTATTTTTAATAAACTCAATAGGAAATCCAAGAAGAAAGACCAATTGACATGAACATTATGTGCTTGAGTATGGCCGTGTGACAAGGTAAGATAATAAATTTTGTGGACTTGGCACCCATGGATTGTCAACATAAAGACATTAAAATATCATGAATATACTTGTAATTTCATGGTTCCTTGAGTGACAGTGAAAGGGAAAGGGTAGAGAAGTAAATCCCATTGCCCAATATCTTCTCTCTATATGCTCATAACTTTACCAGCTCTCCATGGAGTTGTGAATTTCAATTAGATATCAAAATGCTTAGGGAAAGGGTGGAGGAGGAGGTTGTTAACATTAGTTGTTTTAAATTATTAATATTTCATTATGTCATTTATCTTTACTGCTCGACTCTTATTTTAGTTTCTCAATTGAGTTATTATAAAAGGAGAGGTAGCATATTTCTCCTCTCACACGTTGTACTGCGGCACCCTAATTATTTCTTCACATGGTATCAAAGCCTCCCGCTCAAAGGGAAGCATAGCCAGCCCTAACCCTTTCCAGGATAGGTCATCACCAGCATCATTTCATAGCCAACAGCCATCCGTCATCGGCAGCAACCGGTCAACAGTCTCCAGGCAGCCCTCCTTCAGGCAGGGGGAGGTTGGCTAAGGTCGAATCTTCAGCCGGAGGGAGCAGACAACTTCATATCTATTTGACGGACTTCTAAAAGTTTAGAACAAGCAATCTGCATCTACATAGAGATAAATCATATCTCCTCCATGTGTGATTAGGAAATATTTAATTGGAGGTTGTTGGTGCATCAGAAATGTATCATTTTGTCTTTATTCAGATGACATGTATCTCTCCATCACTCCCTTTCTCATCATGATGTGTATCTTTACATCACATCTTTCTCAACGTGACGTGCATCTTTCTGTCACATCTTTCAGCTACAGGATGTGTATCTCTCCATATTTGTCTCCTTATCACAGTTGAATAATGGAGGACAATAAAGCTTCTATTGTCTACAATGAGATCTCACCTATTCCTTTTATCAAGCTGGATGGCAAGAATTTTCTATCATGGATGAATGTCATCCACAGAGTACTAGAATCCAGATATAAGACAAAGTATGTGGATTCTGATCCTCCAGTCATCACTGATAAGGGGTATGCAGAGTGGAAGCGCAACAACGCCCTGATAAAAACATGGTTGTAGAATAGTATGGAGCCTGGTATTGCTGCAAAATTCGTGTTCTACTCCTCGACGAAAGAGAATTGGGATGTTGTAACGACCCCGCTTCCCGGTAACCCCCAATTAAGGGAGACCAAGAGGTCAGAGGCATTATCCCAAAACAAGATCAGTGGTTTTGCAAATAATCAACAAAAAATAATAAATTCTACAACAACTAAGCTTTAAAATGGAATAAAAATTTTCTTTTCTCATACCTTGCAAATTATAAGAGTTGAGGGAATTTACCCCATATAATAATTGTCTATCTAAAATCCTCTAATCTTTATTAAGATTTATTCCATCAATGTCTCTTTAAAGGAATATCCATTTTCTTGATAAACCTAAAAAGTGGATAACAGTCATGCACATATAATTATGGTGGTAGTCATAGTCACTTTATAGTTGCATGAAATAAATGTCAACCAAGCAGTTAATTTCAAGAAACCGGTAAGACTTTAGAAATCGTCGTGAAACTAGAGCGATTAGTCATAACCGTAACCACATACCTATTTTGGAGTCTTAAATATAAGCAAGATATCCAATCCAATCAAGATGTCCAATTAAGCAAGACAAGTAACCAATCAAGCAATCTTGATCCTGAAAATATGTATAACACCTAATTGTTACCATATATCCCAAACAACTCTTTATTGACTTGGGATACCTTTCTAGGATTTCTAAGTCTCATTAGGATGCATTAGGGTTCCCTAGATCAATTTCTTAAACTTTATCCTTTTTAGGTCAACAAACCCTAAAATAGCTTTTCTACTCATAAAAATCCTAATTACTCAAATTATCCACATTAATGATATTTTATACTCAAATTGGATTTGTAACAACATAACTCTATCTTATTCATGGATTTGCACAATTAAAACTATTAAAAGACATATTTTCCTAAATTAGGGTTTCTAAGCCCATTAATGCATACTCATGTATATGAAACCCTAAAAATAAGCCAATTATGTACAAAGATCATTCTTTTATATCTAAATCATCCTTTTTATTAACAAAAGGTTAATATTTGCTCAAAACATTCAGAGAACATCATTATACCCAACTATCATCAATTCTAAGGGTTTTTCATTAATTAAACTATTAAAGATGGTAACTTTATACACTTTTTGAATTGTAAGAGAAACTAGGCTTCAATTATATTTTTATTGCACTCCTTGCATTTTCCTGATCAGTTTTCATATATAAGACTTCTCAATTGGAGTTACCAACAATTAGTTATGAATTTTTTAAATAATTTACATGTGCACCAATAGCAATAAGCCACGTTAATATATCAAGCAATACCTTATTTTCCACACAAATCGACTTCCATGAATAAGGCTTCACCACCTCAGCCGCACGCTCTACGCAAGCGGGACCTTCGAATCTGGCAGTGATACCCTTTTTGCCCCTACTTTTCTTCACGCTTACTGAGGGTAAGGGAGTCTTTTCTCCATATTCATCTTCAACCTCCGATCCTCCCCCTCTTCGATGTAGTGTCAAGGCCAGTCAACTTGGGAGTTGACGCCCACCTGTAGGCCTCCTCCCTCGCCTGCACAAAGCCCCTCGTCTTCGTCCTTCCCCACTGAACCGAACTATACCCTCAATTGGGTGAGTGGTGGTCGGTGTTGGCGGGGCAGAGAAGCTCCGCCCGTTGTAGTTTCCTCACCGTCAGGGATGAAAGGTTGGGGTACTCATCCATATTCCTAATGCAAGATGACATGTGACACATCATCCGAACTCAAGGAAACTAATCGCAGCCTTGAAGGGTATATATAGGTCTACTAGGCGGCCGAGAAGTCGGTTTTGGGGAAAAACTCTTTGAGGCAACAAAACCTCACGAATCTTGGGATAGACCAACTCATTTTGATCTCCTGATACTGTTGGACATACTTCCTAAAATAGTTGTGCCTTGATGCACAAGATTTTCGCTCAGGAAGGCATTAATAATTGTTCTGCAGATTCCTTTTCCGATTCGAGGTAGAAGATGATCTCTAGATCATCGGATCTCCATCCAACAGCTGTTGTTGGGCGTGACACCCTCTCGGGCCGGGCCTAAGGTTCTAGATTCACATTGAAATGTGACAAATTGCATTAACATATTAGTTAACCCTTCACTTTAAAAAATGCATAACTCTCTCATCTTTTATCCAATTGTCCCCAAATTTTAAAGGAAATTTCATAATGATTTAAAATACTTGTGTGCTAAGTTTGAGACTGAAATACGAAAGTATGAGAGACTTTCCTTCATATGCAAGTTGTCACTTTTTATTGCATATTTTATGCATATTTTCTCTCTCCTATTCTTTTATTTTCCTTTATTTGGATTCCTTTTACCAGTATAAACTATTTGGACTCAAAATCCCATTAATGATGATTCCATTATCCATATTTCCACATATTTCTTATATTTTCATCATTATCTCCAATTTCCTTCTTAATAAAGCATTATGTGATTTCTTCATTTTCTTTTAATCATATTGGACTCATTAACATCTTATGATCCACGAAATCACATGCACATATAAAATATTGCAAAGGGAATCCATCCAATACATATAATTCATACAAATTCCCATAATCATACATTTATTGGGGAAATTACATTTCCAACCATATGAACCCAAAATTGGGGTTTTAACATCCTTCCCCTCTTATAAGAATTTTTCCCTCAAAATTCCATCAAGCATACAAACAATTTAGGATAAGACCTTTTCATGTCCATCATTGGCTCCCATGTGGCTTCATCCTCTCCATGGTGCTTCCAAATAACCTTTATCATCTTCTATTCTTTACTCCTGATCTCTCTCACCTCGGTATCGTGTACCCTTATAGGTGACTTAGGGTAAGTTACCCTCCCTTGGAGTTCAATAGGTTCAATGCTCACACATGGCTTGGGTACCTCACATAGTGCTCTAAATTGGACACATGGAACATATCATACATCATATTATCCTAAGGGGTAAGGCTAAACATAAGCAACTCCACCAATCCATCTCTAATGGACCCAGGTATCGGGGACTCAGCTTTCTCAGCTATAGCTTAGAGGGGTCGGGTTTTTATAACATACCCATAGTGAATTGCATGTCAGTCTGCTTCGCATCGGCTCACAACTCATGTCGATCATGGGCTTCCTCAGCCATTTCTCGATCGAAGTGTCTTCATCTACATATAATGTGGTCTATCTGACCTTCAGAAGGTCCTCTCACTGACATCATCCACGTGAAGTGGTGACCGACACATCCTCCTTTACAGAGCTTCATACCTCCCAAATTCCCAATACTGGCTATGATGGCTATCAAGCAAACTCTGCTAGGGCAAGAACTGCTCCCAAGTATCACCCTGAATGAGCACACACGCTCTCATCAGACCTCCTAGAGTCTGGCCCATACTCTCTTGACTGTCCATCAGTCGGGGTGATATGATGTACTCATCTTAAATCTAGTATTGAGTTCTTCTTACACCTACTTCCACCACATGGAAGTGAACTTGAGGTCATGCTCAAGATATTGAACTCGAATCACGGTGTAGTTGAACTAGCTCTTTCTCATGTATAGTTCTACCAGATCTGTCACACTAACAGTGCTCTCTCTCTCTTAGGCAAGGGATTAGGTCAACTTGGTAAGGCGATCTACCATAACCCATATTGCATCATGACCTCTCTTGGTCTAGGGGAGACCCACCACATTGTCCATGGTGATCCACTCCCATTCTCTCTCAGGGACTTCTCATTATCTTTAGCAACTCATTGGGTTACTAGTGTTCGGCCTTCATCCTCTGGCATGTACGGAAACTGGGCACATGCAACACTATATCATTCTTCATCCCAGGTTTTCAAGGTACCACTGCAATCCTTAACCATCTTGGTAGTACCATGTTATATGATGAACTTAAAATCATGATCTTTTTATAGGACATGATTCCTCAAGGGTGACTCCTCAGAAACCCTAAAACACTCCAATAAGTGGGTTTCACCACTTCTTTTCCTAAGAGGTGTGTTTAATGTTCCATACTTCTATCTCATCAAGCTCTAGGTTGGCTAACCAAGCAACCACTAACTCGACCAATGAGTCTGGTTGTATCTGAGTGTTAGCCCTACATGTCTCACAAACTTAGGGTTCACCTAACAACCTCTTCTATCCTCTTTATGACTAAACAAGATGGTTGTGTCTCAACTAAGAGCATCTGTTACCACATTAATTCTTTATGTGCCAGGTGATGGTGAAAATATAAACTGTCATATACATCACTCATCACCCTCATTTCGGGTTTAAGTCTAATTGAGTCAAGAAAACTTTGAGCTCATCATCTCAAATACCATACTCAAGATGCAACTCTTAGGATCCAAACTGCTCTTGACAAGTACGTTCTCATATGAGGATTATCTTAGTTCATCTATGCTTTCATACCATCCATCCAAAGTACCTCTAAAAGGGTGTGGTATTTTCTCTATCCTCAAGCATCATAGAAATGTTTCAACTCATATCACCCTTATCCTTAGTGTATGGCATGTGTTTTTCCCTATCTCTCACACCCATAACGAAAGGAAATAAGCATTTGGCTACAGTCCAAATACAGAGTTCATCCCATTCCAAGAGTAGAGATGGTGCATCACACGTCTCCATCACACTTTCCAATCTAAGTTGAAACGTACATCACATGTCTCCACACCATGAACATCTCCATTATGTGCAATCCTTAGTCGTTACCTCAAGGTCTCTAGAGTGTTGGAACTTTTGGGGTGATCCAACCCTTATGCATCTAAGGAGTGCCTCTCACTTTTACCCCTTAGGCCCCATGAACTCATGAAGGTTGCCAACCTACTAGCCCATGATCCTTGGGCAAAGGTAGATGTTACCTCCCGACCCTATGGTCTTGTGCATGTAGGGAACAGACAACTCCTACTTGACCTTAGTTTTGACTTAGGATTCTACAGCAGCTCATGGTTTCTGTGTTGATACTCAAGCACATCTTATCCTTGAATCCTCCTCGAATCTTCATCATCTCTATGGGCATACAGGGCTAACTTTGCATCCCTCAAAGGAATCATGGCAACCTACCTACCTTGGTCTAGCCCCATATAAGTTACCTCTATGGCAATATATCCTCATGCCCCTTAGAAATGGTCATACATGGGTCTATAGATTCATGGTCATACTATGTGCTCTTACACTTAGCTTATCAAGCTCTTATAAATGACCTCTTCATGTTACCTCAAACTTAACCAAAAGCTGGTACTCATCCTACATGAAGGGTCCCTTCCCAGGATGGGAGAAAACTATCTCTCAAAGGTCACAAACGTCCCTACTACTGGGGTTTACATCATCATGTGCCTGATTAACCCTACCGTGCTACTTATGCACGTATCTAGCAAGAAGACAACCTACTAAACCATGCCAAGTCCCTTGGTATGTCATACATATTCATCATTCCTCAAGGTTGGACCAATATCATATGTCACCAACTTGTGTGAGTGGTTCATCAACATATATCTTAGTTCGAGTGGGGTTTCCTTTTGTTGTAACTCATGAGGGGAGTCATACTCAAATACTATGAACTCAATCATCCTCATGAACATCATGTGCACTGGTATTGCTGCTTCCCCTCTTTGGTCCAGGAACCCCAGGATCACCTCTTATGCATCATCTATCTAGCTGCATGCTTCGTTGTTCCATCGTGAACCGAACCCATGCCAGGTAGAGCATACCCATCATAACACTCTTCCACGTGAACAACCCTTTAGAGTCCTACACCAGGACAACCAACTGGGTGTGATGCCTCACAACTTGCTATTATATTGTCACACCCGCATCCCACAATTTCCACTAATCATGAGATTAGGGCATGAGTTTGAGGATTATACTTAATACAAAGTTCACTCTCATCTTTTTCAATATCTTTGTTTTCTCACATTCAATCACATAAACAACTTTACAAGAGAATTAAACCTTGATTACTCTAATATGATGTCAACATTTATGATACGCATACAGACATTCATTCATAACTAAGGGGATCCAGATAAACAAAATTCTCTATTTAATTATACAGCAATTTCAGTCATAGACAAATTCCCTATATTTCAGTTTACTCTTATAACCTTTGTGAATACTTAGGGAATTCTCATTAGTATGTATTGTATACATTTCTAATATGAATTTATCATCTAAAATTCAAACAAATAGAGGAATAATCCATTTTATATCATTTTGCAACAACTTAGATCAAACAGACAATTCAGGGTTTGTAGTCGCATACTAAGCAATTAAAGATTATGTATGATTTAACCAATTTTAGTGCAATATACTGTTTAAATGAAATTCCCACTCACCCTAAGGTGTGAAAACACCTTAAAAATATAGCTCATCCTAGAAAATCTCAATCTCATATCAAATCCCTAGCAATTCACCCGACTCTTCTTCCTTTCAACTCGGAAACCCTAGAAATGAGAGATTATGAAGAAAGAGTGAGAAAAGAGGAAGTTTTGATACCATTTCAGATCAAATCAGAGTAGGGAAGGAATCTTGTCATGTGAGAGAAGATTCACCATGAAAGGCTATGCAAAGAAGCTAAACATACTTGATTTCATCATTCCTCAGACCGCAAAACCCTAGGTCAGCATCTCCATCAATTTCTCCTCTCAAACCCTAACTCTCCCTCTCTCTCTAGGATTTTGTTTCTCTAGTTTGAATCACGAATTATGAGAGCAAAATGTGTGTTAGGTTGACCATATAGAGAAATTGAGCTACTTGGGTCAATTGTACATTGACTCCTCATTATACTTTCTCTTATTTCAGCTGAATTTTTTGTCATAAAAAATATTACTATAATTCGTCTACTGATAAGTTCTAAACGTATCCAAAAATTATGAAAATTTTATATGTTGTTTATAGTTTAGTTTCAGATCTCCAGTTAAAATTTCAGATCATTTGGAGCTACCAATAAATAAATAAAAATAAAACACTACACTTCCAAAAAGCACTTTGTCAGCATTTTGGTCGAAGTATAGCTCGATCGAGAACCACATTCAAAGAACACTCAAATATTCTAAAAGTTTTCTCCAAGATGCATGATTAAGTTATCCATATAATATCCAAAATTTAATTAAATACAAAATTTGTAGAAAATATGAAAAATTTTGTTTACCACACTGCTATCCTGATCAAATTCTATATTCATGTACTATCAAAACCCTAATTTTGCCGATTAGGGTTTACATTTCTCAAACCCTAATTCTTCAAACTAAAATCATAGTTAGAGTTTCTTCTTAGGTTTGAAACATCACAATTGATCTACTATCATTAATCAATTCTAAATGATGTTCAATCTAATCCATCATGTAATCATTCAGGTAAACCCTAGTTTACCAATTAAGCACAAATGTGGTCATTACATATACCATACCTCTTTAGGTTCTACGAAACTCTCCTCCCTACACCAAAAAGGTAGGCACTTATAACCTATGTACATTGGTTCAAGAATCCTATTTCTATATTCCAGGATTTGGTTCCTCTAAAGGCATCCAAGGTACAACAAGCCTCCAAGGATCATGCATGAGGCAACCACAACCATCTACTCTGGGTCATCCAAACCAGGTCATATCATATCCAACTTCTCATGATGTCTCGGAGTCAAGGTCTCCAACCTTCTTCATCGGGTCCCACTCTCTCTCTCTAGAGCTATCCCTACACTTGTCATATCAGTAGAGGTTCTTTCCCCAAAGATGGGTCAAGCTCATAAGGGTACACGTCTATCCCTACTTGGGTGAAGCGTACTATCAAAACTTATATACAGTCAAGATCATCCAAAGCCCTATGCATGCCCATCTCATAAACTATTAGGCACATCCTATCTGGCTTAGGTCTAAAACATGTTTCCAGCCATGATACCACTCGTTATGTAGGTGCATG
The DNA here is from genome assembly GCA_963693085.1 of Alisma plantago-aquatica. Lineage (NCBI taxonomy): Eukaryota > Viridiplantae > Streptophyta > Magnoliopsida > Alismatales > Alismataceae > Alisma > Alisma plantago-aquatica. The sequence goes on along the minus strand of OY856411.1, from coordinate 1,481,954,218 downwards.
CCTCTTATCTCCTCATGTATGCCCGTTAGGGTTCCTATATGGTCTCCTCTAGCCTTCGCAATGAGGGAACTATCCCTCGCCATAACAGGTACGACCCACCCAAGGTTGCATCACCAAAAGGTACTATAGGTTATACAACTACTCCAGGTCAATGGTTCTCATGGATACTCAAAGCCTCATGTAAAGCATGCATGTCAAACCAACATACGTGCATGCACGGACAACTGAGGTATCCAACTCATCATTTCTTCTCTTTCTCTAACTTCCACTTAGGGTTAGGGTTAGCATCGTCCTCATAGGATATGTCACGTCTCTTCCTCTTCCTAGAGGCTTCTTCCTCCAAGGCTAACTCTCTCCTCATCCTCCTATAAGAAGGTCTAACTCCAGAGCTTTCCTGAGGGCACGACAACACACGTCATGCAACCTTAACCATGTAACTAATCTTTAGTTTGCTCTTAAATTATTAAACTTATGTCCATGACATCTTCTTTACATGCTTTTAATTATTTGGTGGAGGATTTCTTAATCCTTATTACTCTTATCCCAAACACATGAGGGTGGTGGAGAGACAGAATACCCTAAGAACTTAATGTTTCTCCAGAAATGAGAGGTAAAGAAGGGACGAAATTAGATGAGAAGACCTAGAGGTATCTTATTTTGAGTCAAATCATTTGATTTCAGCCAGGCAGTAATACAATATCTGGGAGTCCTCGTAGACCGACTAGCAGGGCGGAGGAAAATATTGCCATCCCCCAGATCATGTTCCTTTTCTAGACACCTCCATCATTGGAAAATCCTCTAATAACTCCCTTGGGTTCTAAAGAGTTTGTAAAAATTTACTAATTATTAGAGATTAAGTAGAAAACCATAGCTCTGATACCAAATGTAACGACCCCGCTTCCCGGTAACCCCCAATTAAGGGAGACCAAGAGATCATATGCGTTATCCCAAAATAGGATCAGTGGTTTTGCAAATAATCAACAATAATTAATAAATTCTACAACAACTAATCTTTAAAATGTAATAAATTTTTCTTTTCTCATACCTTGCAAATTATAGGAGTTGAGAGACTTTACCCCATATAATAACTATCTATCTAAAATCCTCCGATCTTTATTAAGTTTTATTCCATCAATGTCTCTTTAAAGGAATATCCATTTTCTTGATAAACCTAAAAAGACGATAAACAAAATGGTGGTCAGTATAATGAGTTATACTGGTATGTGGGGGGACCAAAATTTGGCATTTAATTGTAACAACATATTGCAAGCAATTATGATTTAAAAAAACAATTTTACATTTTAAACATGACTACTCAATCCTTACATACCCTAGCCTTTGTGTTGTCCCTACAGTGGACATGGATACTACCTCTCATCTGGTAGATCTCGACTAACCCCCATGATCATATCTTTCAAGTAGATCAATACATAGGGTCATTGAGTCATATGGTCCTACCCAAGGGTAGACCAACACATCAACTCATGATGACCTGATTATCCTACCTTGCAGGTAGACCATGTACTAGGTCATCTGATAACCTGATGATCCTACCTCGCGGGTAGACCATGTACTAGGTCATCCATCACATCATCTTCAAAGATACATAGGAGGACCAGGATTTGACCAAGTCATGCACATATAATTATGGTGGTAGTCATAGTCACTTTATAGTTGCATGAAATAAATGTCAACCAAGCAGTTAATTTCAAGCAGCCGGTAAGACTTCAAAAATTGCCGTGAAACTAGAGCGATTAGTCATAAGCGTAACTACATACCTGTTTTGGAGTCTTAAATATAAGCAAGATATCCAATTCAATCAAGATGTCCAATCAAGTAAGACAAGTAACCAATCAAGCAATCTTGATCCTGAAAATATGTATAACACCTAATTGTTACCATATATCCCAAACAACTCTTTATTGACTTGGGATACCTTTCTAGGGTTTCTAAGTCTCAATAGGATGCATTACGGTTCCTTAGATCAATTTCTCAAACTTTATCCTTTTTAGGTCAACAAACCCTAAAATCGCTTTTCTACTCATAAAAACCCTAATTACTCAAATTATCCACATTAATGATATTTTATACTCAAACTGGATTTGTAACAACATAACTCTATCTTACATTTGGATTTGCACAATTAAAACCATTAAAAGACATATTCTCCTAAATTAGGGTTTCTAAGCCCATTAATGCATACTCATGTATATGAAACCATAAAATAAGCTAATTATGTACAAAGATCATTCTTTTAGATCTAAATCATCCTTTTTATTAACAACAGGTTAATATTTGCTCAAAAGATTCAGAGAACATCATTATATCCAACTATCATCAATTCTAAGGGTTTTTCATTAATTAAACCATTAAAGATGATAACTTTATACACTTTTTGAATTGCAAGCGAAACTATGCTTCAATTATATTTTTATTGCACTCCTTGCATTTTCCTGATCAATTTTATATAAGACTTCTCAATCCGAGTTATCAACAATTAGTTATGAATTTTTTAAATAATTTACCCTTGTACCAATAGCAATAAGCCACGTTAATATATCGAGCAATACCTTATTTTCCACGCAAAACGGCTTCCATGAATAAGGCTTCACCACCTCAATTGCACGCTCTATGTGAGCAGGGCCTTTGAATCTGACGATTATACCCTTTTTACCCCTGCTTTCCTTTACGCTTGTCGAGGGTAAGGGAGTCTTTTCTCCATATTCATCTTCAACCTTTGATCCTCCCCCTCTTTGATGTAGTGTCAAGGCCAGTCAACTCGGGAGTTGACTCCCACCTGCAGGCCTCCTCCCTCACCCACACAAAGCCCCTCGTCTTCATCCTTCCCCACCGATCTGAACTATACCCTCAATTGGGTGAGTGGTGGTCGGTGTTGGCGGGGCAGAGAAGCTCCACCTGCTGCGTTTCCTCATCGTCAGGGATGAAAGGTTGGGGTACTCATCCATATTCCTAATGCAAGATGACATGTGACACATCAGCCGAACTCAAGGAAACTAATTGCAGCCTCGAAGGGGTCCAGGGACCCATATATATACAGGTCTACTAGGAGGCCGAGAAGTTTGTTTTGGGAAAAACTCTTTGAGGCAACAAAACCTCACGAATCTTGGGATAGACCAACTTGTTTTGATCTCCTGATACCGTTGGACATGCTTCCTAAAATAGTTGTGCCTTGGTGCACAATACTTTCACTCAGGAAGGCATTAACTACTGTTCTGCGGATTCCTTTTCTGATTCGAGGTAGAAGACGATCTCTAGATCATCGGATCTCCATCCAACAGCTACTGTTGGGCGTGACACCCTCTTGGGTCGGGCCCAAGGTTCCAAATTCACATTGAAATGTGACAAATTGCATTAACATATTAGTTAACCCTTCACTTTAATAAATGTTAAACTCTCTCATCTTTTATCCAATTGTCCCCAAATTTTAAAGGAAAGTTCATAATGATTTAAGCTACTTGTGTGCTAAGTTTGATATTGAAATACGAAAGTATGAGAGACTTTCCTTCATATGCAAGTTATCACTTATTAAAGCATATTTTATGCATGTTTTCTCTCTCCTATTCTTTTATTTTCCTTTATTCCTTTTATCAGTATAAACTATGTGGACTCGAAATCCCATTAATGATGATTCCATTATCCTTTTTACCACATATTTCTTATATTTTCATCATTATCTCCAATTTCCTTCTTAATAAAGCATTATGTGATTTCTTATTTTTCTTTTAATCATATTGGACTTATGATCCACGAAATCACATGCACAAATAAAATATTTCAAAGGGAATCCATCCAATACATATTATTCATACAAATTCCCATAATCATAGATTTATTGGGGAAATTAAATTTCCAACTATATGAACCCAAAATTGGGGTTGTAACAAATGATGTTAAGAACCACTACTCTCAAGAGAAGAATGCCCTAAGTCAATTCATAATATATGTTTGTCTCTTTGCAGAGCAACAGGAAGATAGATGATTGGAGGAATATTTTAGGACAATTCAGTCTATTGCCCAAGAATTAAATTTTTATCATCATGTTACTATTCAAGAGCATATCAAAGATAGAGATAACCTTACTGCCAAATTCTTATTTGGTCTTAGCTCCTCTTTTAGTTCTAGATAAAGTGTTATACTGTCTGCTGATAAACTTCCTAGCTTGGGGGAAGCCTACTCTAGGATTATGCAATCCAACTTTGAACATGTACAAACCACTATGGCTCTTTCCTTTGGTGAGTCTCAAGCATCCATTGCTATTGCAGTTAGAGGAGGACGTACATGTGTTGGAAGGGGAGGGTCCACTAGGCCCAAATGCACCTTATGTGGTCATTGAGGACATACAGTTGAGAAGTGTTGGAAGAAACATGGAAGACCAATTGTGCCACCTGTTGGGACAGTCTACTTTTCTGGAGGCAATGAGTCATCTGAACCTTTTCCTACTACTACTACTACTACTGCATCTACTTCTGGAGCACCTAGAATCACTCTCACCAAGGAAGAATATGATAGATTTATTGTGGCCACTCAACATCTGAACATGGGAGCATCTTCCTCAGCTCACTTGGCTTCATCTACTAATAATTCAGCTTCTTCTTTACTGGCTTCCAGTAATTTCCCGTCCTGAGTGGTTGATTCTGGAGCTTCTCAGTATATGACTGATATGAGGAAATTGCTTCACTCCATTAACTCATATATTACACATCATTTAGTGACTTTAGATGATGGATCTATGTGGAAAGTATTAGCCAGTGGATTTGTTTCTCTTACCTCTAAAATTGACCTTAGACATTTACATTATGTGCCTGAATTTCCATTCCATCTTCTCTTTGTTGCAGAATTAATTGATACTGTGAAGTGTACAATGACATTTGGTCCTTCTTATTTTGTATTACAGGATCTCAAGAGTATGAGGATGATTGGTGGGAGCCTAGGAAAGGGGATCTCTACTTCTTTCATGGTGCAAGTCTAGTATCTGCTACTGTGACTCCTGCTATCTTGTTGAGTGGCTCTCCCTTACTGTGTCACTACACATATGGTCATCCTTCTCTGGAGAGTCTGCAAAAGTCAGAACCAAATTTATTATAGGTGTCCTCTTTAGAGTGTCAGTTCTATCAATTTGGGAAACATCGTAGGATCTCTTACCTAAGTCGTGTCAATAAGCATGCCCTTTGTCTGTTTGATTTAGTTCACAATGATGTTTGGGTCCTGTAAAAGAGAGCAGTTATAATGGTTTTTGAGATCTTATTTCTTTCATTGATGATTTTTCTTGTATGACATGGATCTATTTGTTGAAGAGTTGAGAGTCTATTTTGTCCATTGTCAAACATTTTCATTAAGAAATAAAGGTTCAATTTGATTGCAATATTAAAATTCTCCAGTCTGATAATACTTTGGAATATGTTCAAAATGCTATGGCTAATTTTTGTAGCTCAGTCAGAATGGTACATCATATGTCATGTCCTCATACTCCACAAAATAATGGAGTAGCGGAGAGGAAGAATCATCATCTACTTGATATTATCAGGATGATCATGTTCCAATCCATTGTTCCTAAGAGATTTTGGTCTGATGCTTTATTGATTGCTTGTTTTCTTATTAATAAACAACCTTCTTCTGTTCTTCAAGGAAGTACTCCTTTTTTAGTTTTTCATCATAATGACCAGCCTTTTCTTATTCCTCTTAGGGTGTTTTGTTGTACCTCTTTTGTTCACAATTTTGATCCAAAGCTGACAAATTGTCTCCCGGGTCTATTAAGACTCTCTTTCTTGGATACTTTAACACTAGTAAGGGTTACAAGTGTTACTGTCCCAATATTCATCGCATTTTTGTGCCTAGGGATGTCACTTTCCATGAGTCCATACCATATTCCTATAGTGTTCCTAGTAAGGGGGAGCAATTTTGTGAACGTGAGGAAGTGCCACCATCACAAATTAGTGAGGGAGTGTTTCCACCACAACATAGTGAGAGAGTGCCACCTACCATTTCTGAGAAAGAGACATATGGTGATGATCCTTAAATTCAGAAATATTCACTGGTGTATCACAGACAAAGCAGACTAGATCATGATGAGGTAGAGACTCCAATCGATGAGCCTCCCCCATCATCCTATGCTCAATAGAATCCTAAAGATCCATTTGATCTCAATATTCCCATTGATGTTCACAAAAGTATTCACATGTGTACTATTCGACATCCTATTGTGAATGTTAGTTGTTTGTCCAATTTATCTAAGGAGGCTTGTTCTTTTTCTCTTGGAATGGATTCTATAAAAATTCCAAAGAGCCATGTTGATGCTATGAAGGACGTTGGTTGGATACATGTTATGAATTCTGAAGTGTCTGTACTTATTCAGAATGAAACATGGGAGCTTACTAATTTGCATGCAGATAAGAATGTTGTGGGATGCATATGAGTATTCATTGTCAAACATAATCTAGATGGTTCCATAGAGAGATTGAAATCTACATTGGTGGCGAAAAGAAATACTCAAACATATGGTGTTGATTTCTTTGAGACCTTCTCACATGTGGCTCTTCTTAATTCTGTGAGGATACTTATCTCTTTGGCTACCACCTTTGGCTGGCCACTTTTTCAGCTCAATGTCAAAAATTCCTTCCTACATGGTGATCTATAGGCAGAAGTATACATGGAGCAACCTCTTGTATTTTTTGCTCAGGGGGAGTGTCAGGTGTATAGGTTGAAGAAAGCCATGCATGGGTTGAAGTAGTATCCTCAAGCTAGGTTTGACAAGTTTAGTACTACTGTGTAACTGTCACAGAATTGGAATCTCAGTCCCATGAACCAAACGTATACCAAAGGCGACATGCGGAAGTGTAAAGCTTAGCACACATGAACAGATAACAAGATAAAGGCACCAACATAATCTCAACAATCAACAAGATATATTAAGAAACATCATTATATTACATGATTTGAATTACATGTTCAAGAGTCACTTTGTACAAGTCTTCTCATGTATACTATATATGGATCTTACAACAAGTACACCAAGCCCATCAACCTTCTAGCCATCTCTGAACCTAAAAACAAAATATGAGAAATGGGTCAACACATGAGGTGTTGAGTATGGGGAAGAAAGATACATATATGTATAAGCTTTGCATAATTTTGAAAAAGATTTCAAGACTAAACGAACAAGAATAAACATGTTAATTGTTTAACAAATGCAAAATCATATTTTATGTCATTTCACTCCATTATACCAACAATATCAAGCATGTTTAAGGCCTTTGACCATCTTCCCGTCAGAAGGGTTCGTAAGGGTGCTCAACCTTAGCTAACTCTTTTATACGAGAGGGACCTCAAGGACGTAACCAAGAGTTAACCCTTTATCAACAATATTATAATGGAGTTCTATATATATGTGTTCAAGTTATAAAACTGACGAGGCAAACATTGAGTAAGACATAGCAATACTACATGGAAATATTTGAGCAAGTAAACAAACAAGCATACAATATATGTATTTTCAAGCAAGAAAGTGATAGTCATATAACTAAATAAGGCCCATACCTAACTTATAGATTCATAACCTAACTTATCCTTCATCATCTAGCCACATGCCAAACCTGATTAACAACAAGATTACATATATGCATTAGATTCTCATCATTAACCCTAATTCTCTTCATTTTAAGGGTTTTAGCCAAGTTAGGTTACAAGTTTCTTGTTAGTTCATTAGGTGATCTTATACTGATTTAGAGGGAATCATGAGAGTGTGGTTCAAGTTTCACATCACTTCGAGGTTTCATGTGGAAATGACAAGATTTAGGACACTTATGCTCAAATTAGGTCACGAGACTCATAATAGAGTAACCAAGGTCGAAGATCATCAATGAAATAGAACCAAACATAAGGGACGGTTTAGATCCTAAAGAATAGGACATAAGAAACACATTTAAAGTAAGGTGATGTCCACTAGGGTCTAAGCATAAAACCACCAACACGGGGTACCAACATTCACTCATACATGCAATAAGTGTCATGTGAAATAGACATAGCAAATAGTGATTATTAGGACATTCATTAGGGTCACAAGAGCATAAGAGTTACTGATTGATGCTTAGGAGGCTATAAATATATCAAAAATTCAAACTTCATTATAATCATGAATTAAAAGTGGTCAAAAATTCAAAGATTACATATTTGGCAAAATCGAGATATGGAAAGAGTTTTTAGGGTCTAAAACTATTCTCATATTGTAGATCTTTTCGAGAGGATCAATTTGGTATGTAGGTTGGTATGTTTTGGTCTTAGTATGAGCAAGATTTTATATCCAAAACTTTAGAGGACCAGAGTGTTACCATTTCATTTATGCGCCACCAGCAAATGTGGATTCCCCATCCTACGGTCCACGTTGTGCACCTATGCCCATAATCACTGGGCCGCTTTGTCACAGCAGCCAATGATACCAGACGTCTTCTCACCAGCCATCAGTCGCTCACCATCGCAGCTCCTCACCTCTGGCCCACTCTGCCCGTGAGATCACCACTGGATGCGGAACCGAAGGTCATGCCCTGCCCCGCCTATGAGCCCATGCTTGGGAGAGTCGTCCTCCCATAGCCCCCTTCCGTAGTCTGCATGCGACCCCCCCTGTTCCGCACGCAGGAACAAAGGAAAGATAGGGGACGACGCCCCCATCATCCCGATGACTGTTGGCTTTGAAGAATCCCGAAAAAGCACAGGACAAGGGTTGGAGTAGGTCACACCACCATCGTTCACTGCCCTCCTCGCTCGAGCTTGATTGGTGGAGAAGGGGAGAGTGTGGGCGAGCTCCCTAGAAGCCCCCAGCTGGCGGCAGCAGGCTTCAACCATGCACCATAGGGACCGCAGCAGGCGAGCAGGGTCATGGTGATGGTGGACTAAGGCACTTCAGCCACCCAAGCTCGTGGTACCCACCACCGATGAGGGTGTACCAGTCGGCGTTGTTGTCTACCAGGCCAGCGTTGAACTGAAATGGCAAAAGGAACAGCCGCTTCCTTTGCACCGATGGCATGTATAGAGTTGGGGAGACAAGTCCCCAGCTGTCTGATTAGCATGGCCCCAAATCCAACGGACAAAAAGAGGGATGGGTTAGGGTTTCCCTAAAGAGGGTGGCGGCTGTTGGGCCGCGCACCACTCAAAGTCGGCCCAACAAGGCTCAAAGTCAAGCAAAAACTATGAAATAAGTACAAGTTAAGTCATCTTCTTTAACCCATAACTTGGGCTATAAATGTCCAATTGATGTGATTTTTGTGCCACTGGATTCGTTATTGAAAAATCTACATCATGATATATAATAGGAATCCAAAACAACAAGGTAATGAGGTTCCATTTTAGATGTAAGAAGGTGACATGATATAGCATACTACTTAGTCTAATTTCTCAAAATAGAGCAACATATCATTAAATTTGTCATCAAGGTGATCAAATTGGGTCTTCATCACACTCTAGTATTGTGATTGAACTCATATTGAGTGATGTGAGCCACTAATAGAGAAATAAATAGTATAGTAAAGGAGAGATAAAATCAAGGTTGTCACATCCTTCCCTCCTTATAAAGAATTTTGTCCCCAAAATTCATCCACGATTATAGTTAAGAGTCGAGTCAGGATCCATTGGGTCTGGCTATTCAACCATGGTTGTCTAGGGATTCCCCACGATGGGATGCAGACTTAGGTTGTTATCATCAAGGGTGTACTCATATCGATGATATACACATTTACTTATGGTTCCATCATACTATAACATCATCATGGCATTCGGATTTTCCCATCGACTAGTATCCATACATAGGGTTTTTGTTCACATCTTCAACAAGAACAAGGTGTACTATCAAAATCTATGTTATTAATTCTCAAATGGCCATGTTCATGGTTATGACTTTCAAACGAGACTATCATCGAGTGTATCTCATCTTTACTTTAGATTTCCACCAAATCTAATCAATTATGTTCATCATTTCTCATTTTTGGATCTGAAATTAAGCAATTTATTCATCTTTTTATTCGGCTTATTACCCTAAGAGAGTCATTATATCGAGTTGATATAGTTTCATTTGGGTATGATATTAGGCATGTTTCCCCTGATTATTCAAGCTAAGATCTCTAGACATCATCATATCAAGTTCATAATTTTAAAGCTACATATTTTATGTATAGTATTTTTTTCATAGTAGGTCTAGCTTATGTGAGTGACTTATCTAGAAAATATCAAGTTCTTAAACATAAGTGAGATTATTTCATGTATCGAGCATCATTCGAGGAACAATATTATCATCAACATCGAGGTTTTGAAACTTTCTCACTTGTATCAAGAAAGAGTTCTACAAGCTCAAGTCACTCAAGCTAAGACATATATATATCCAACAAGACTTACTAACCGTAACTTCTATCCATAACAAAAATTTCTACCCATTTTTTTTAGAAACAAGGGTAACCACTAGATTCCTTTATATACAATTACTAACCTGAGTATGAGGCTCATCATGGATATCACACATTATATACATCATCTTAGGTCTTGGGACATCTCCCTCACCTATGTATATCAATCATCAAATTTTCAATTGCCTCTTTCTCTAGGGTTAGATATTTTCATAGGAAATCTAGGGTTCAACATTTTCAAGGAAACCGCACAGTAGGTCACTCAACTCATATACTTAGAAGTATTCTAGCTAGGGACTCGTCATCAAGTATTTCATCATTCATATTTTCAACATTTCAAATATTTTAGAGTTTAGGTACTCTAACCTTCTCCCGAGGCGGGTCGACTCATATCAAAAGGTCACCCTATTCATATGTCCCATGCTAGAGGTCCTCCTTTGTAAAGAGATTGAGGCCCATGTTGGTCTCAAACTATATGTCACATATCATATCTCAACAAGCACAAGACTAGGTACAAGAAAACATGCCAACCCACTAGTTATGTTTAGCACATCAACCAAGTCATATGTATCAACAAGGTGCTAGGTATAGCTAGGGTTGCATGGTCAAACTCATTCCATATCGTCAAACTACTTAGCCCTCTCAAGGTCAAACTTGGGTCTTATCAATATCAACATCATCATCAACATCAACATTGAGATCGACATTAACATTGTTATCATTATCATCACTATCATCACTATCTTAGGTTATCTATGCTACTCACTAGCCTAACCTTTATCATGGCTCTAGACAACTCTAGATACTAAAACTATCATCTAAACTCTCATCTAGACTTGATGTTACATCTCTTTCTCTTAGGTTACATAGATACTCACTGCCTTTCTGGGTGTGGTAACATTTTTCATAGGTACATATACTAGTACTTAAAATAGATTTTCTCCAACGTTGAAACATTCGATGAAAACCACCATACTCCATTCGAATACAACTAAAACCAAAATGAGTTACCACACTCATTAGGTAGTCTAGTATCATGATACCTAGAGAACTAGCAAGAACATGGTGCAGACTTGTGCAGACATCCTAAGCACATGTCACGAATCATGTCTAGGGAGGTAATTTACACAAGTCTACACCTAGTTATAGAACATCTAGGTTCTAACCTAGAGGCTAAGTCAACCTAATCTGCAAGGACATTTCATTTAGTTTCTAGGGTTGAGATGTAAGGTGAGTTTAGTTTGTGTTTCATGTGAGCAATGTTTGGTGTAGTTATTGTTCATGCGCTGATACCATCTGTCACGAAAGTGGAATCTCAGTCCCATGAACCAAATGTATACCAAAGGCGACATGCAGAAGCGTAAAGCTTAGCACACATGAACAGATAACAAGATAAAGGCACCAACATAATCTCAACAATCAACAAGATATATTAAGAAACATCATTATATTACATGATTTGAATTACATGTTCAAGAGTCACTTTGTACAAGTCTGCTCATGTATACTATATATGGATCTTACAACAAGTACACCAAGCCCATCAACCTTCTAGCCATCTCTGAACCTAAAAACAAAATACGATAAATGGGTCAACACACGAGGTGTTGAGTATGGGGCAGAAAGATACATATATGTATAAGCTTTGCATAATTTTGAAAAAGATTTCAAGACTAAACGAACAAGAATAAACATGTTAATTGTTTAACAAATGCAAAATCATATTTTATGTCATTTCACTCCAGTATACCAACAATATCAAGCATGTTTAAGGCCTTTGACCATCTTCCCGTCGGAAGGGTCCATAAGGGTGCTCAAGCTTAGCTAACCCTTTTATACGAGAGGGACCTCAAGGACGTAACCAAGATTTAACCCTTTATCAACAATATTATAATGGAGTTCTATATATATGTGTTCAAGTTATAAAACTGACGAGGCAAACATCGAGTAAGACATAGCAATACTACATGGCAATATTTGAGCAAGTAAACAAACAAGCATACAATATATGTCTTTTCAAGCAAGAAAGTGATAGTCATGTAACTAAATAAGGCCCATACCTAATTCAGAGATTCATAACCTAACTTATCCTTCATCATCTAGCCACATGGCAAACCTGATTAACAACAAGATTACATATATGCATTAGATTCTCATCATTAACCCTAATTCTCTTCATTTTAAGGGTTTTGGCCAAGTTAGGTTACAAGTTTCTTGTTAGTTCATTAGGTGATCTTATACTGATTTAGAGGGCATCATGAGAGTGTGGTTCAAGTTTCACATCACTTTGAGGTTTCATGTGGACATGACAAGATTTAGGACACTTATGCTCAAATTAGGTCACGAGACTCATAATAGAGTAACCAAGGTCAAAGATCATCAATGAAATAGAACCAAACATAAGGGACGGTTTAGATCAGCATGAATAGGACATAAGAAACACATTTAAAGTAAGGTGATGTCCACTAGGGTCTAAGCATAAAACCACCAACACAGGGTACCAACATTCACTCATACATGCAATAAGTGTCATGTGAAATAGACATAGAAAATAGGGATGATTAGGACATTCATTAGGGTCACAAGAGCATAAGAGTTATTGATTGATGCTTAGGAGGCTATAAATATATCAAAAATTCAAACTTCATTATAATCATGAATTAAAAGTGGTTAAAAAGTCAAAGATTACATATTTGAAAAAATGGAGATATGGAAAGAGTTTTAGGGTCTAAAACTGTTCTCATATTGTATATCTTTTCGAGAGGATCAATTTGGTATGTAGGTTTGTATGTTTTGGTCTTAGTATGAGTAAGATTTTATATCTAGAACTTTAGACGACCAAAGTGTTACCATTTCATTTATGCGCCACCAGCAACTATGGATTCCCCATCCTGCGGTCCACGTTGCGCACCTATGCCCATAATCACTGGGCTGCTTTGTCACAGCAGCCAATGATACAAGATGTCTTCTCACCAGCCATCAGCCGATCGCCATCGCAGCTCCTCACCTCTGGCTCACGCTACCCGTGAGATCACCACTGGATGTGGAACTGAAGGTCATGCCCTGCCCCGCCTATGAGCCCATGCTTGGGAGAGTCGTCCTCCCATAGCCTCCTTCCATAGTTTGCATGCGACCCCTCCCTGTTCCGCACGCAGGAACAGAGGAAAGACAGGGGATGACGCCCCCATCATCCCGATGACTACTAGCTTTGAAGAATCCCAGAAAAACGCAGGACAAGGGTTGGAGTAGGTCACACCACCATCGTTCGCCGCCCTCCTCGCTCAGGCTTGATTGGTGGAGAAGGAAAGAGTGTGGGTGAGCTCCCTATAAGCCCCCGGCTAGCGGCAGAAGGCTTCAACCATGCACCATAGGGACCGCAGCAGGCGAGCAGGGTCAGGGTGATGGTGGACTAAGGCACTTCAGCCACCCAAGCTCGTGGTACCCGCCACCGATGAGGGTGTACCAGTCGGCACTGCTGTCTACCAGGCCAGTGTCAAACTCAAACGGTAAAAGGAACAGTCGCTTCCTTTGCACTGATGGCATGTATAGAGTTGGGGAGACAAGTCCCCAGCTGTCAGATTAGCATGGCCCCAGATCCAACAGACAAAAAGAGGGATGGGTTAGGGTTTCTCTAAAGAGGGTGGCGGTTGTTGGGCCACGCACCACTCAAAGTCGGCCCAACAAGGCTCAAAAGTCAAGCAAAAACTATAAAACAAGTACAAGTTAAGTCGAATTGATGCGATTTTTGTGCCACTGGATTCGTTATTGAAAAATCTACATCATGATATATAATAGGAACCCAAAACAACAAGTAATGAGGTTCCATTTTAGATGTAAGAAGGTGACATGATATAGCATGCTACTTAGTCGAATTTATCAAAATAGAGCAACATATCATCAAATTTGTCATCAAGATGATCAAATTGGGTCTTCATCACACTCTAGTATTGTGATTGAACTCATATTGAGTGATGTGAGCCACTAATAGAGAAATAAATAGTATAGTAAAGGAGAGAGAAAATCAAGGTTGTCACAATTACAAATGGGTTTCTCATGTTCTGTGGTTGATCATTCCTTATTCTATTCTAGTTCCTCTGCTGGATATGTTATTCTTATTGTATATGTTGATAATATTGTTATCACCAGTAGTGACTCTATGTGCATATCCAAGGTGAAGGATGGATTGCAGAAGCACTTTCATATGAAATATCTAAGGAAACTGAGATATTTTCTAGGTATTGAAGTACTTCGCTCTCATATAGGTACTAATTTGTCTCAAAGAAAATATGTACTGGATCTACTTCATGAAATAGGGATGAGTGATTCCAAGCCTATGTCTACTCCTATGGACTATCATTTAAAATAAAATGATGATGATATTGATTATTTAGATCCAGGGTATTATAGGATGATTGTTGGTAAACTAATATATTTGATAGTGACTCATCCTGACATTTAATTCATGGTAGGAGTTGTGAGTTAGTATATGAGCTTACCAAAGCACTCACATTGGATAGCAGTCTGTCACATTCTAAGGTATATGAAAGGAGCTCGTGGAAAAGGGATCACATAATATAGACCTAAAACTAGAAGAGAAAGAAGCAAAATGGTGTGGCTTGTTCTAGCACAAAAGCTGAGTACAAAGCAATGGCTCATGCTTGTTTTGAGTTACAGTGGGTCCAATACGTGCTTTATGAATTGCAAATTCCTATGATATCTCCTACGGAGCTCATATGCAATAATCAAGAAGTTATCTATATTGTCAAAAATCTAGTTTTCCATGAAGGCACTAAACACATAGAAGTTGATTGTCATTTTATCATAGATCAAATCAAGAATGGGAAAGTGGTGACTCCCCATGTCAGTTCTGAAGACCAACTTGCTGATGTTCTTACAAAGCCACTACGTCCAGCAATGTTTTAGAGGCTTAGTTGCAAGTTGGGCATACATGATGTGTACACTCCAGTTTGAGGGGGAGTGTTCATATTAGTTTTTTTATATTCTTAATATATTAATATGTCATTTATCTTTACTACTAGACTCTTATGTAAACTTCTTAGTTGATTTATTTTTAAAAGGAGAGGTAGCATATTGCTCCTCTCACACACTGCATTGCAACACCCTAATTATTTATTCACAATTAGAGATCAAAATTCTTAGGGAAAGGGTGGAGGAGAAGGTGTCCATTACCTTTTCCACGCTATTGCAACTGCAAAGAGAAATCAATAAGTCTATAGTGCAAGAGAACTGAATCTTCACATTGCCATGTGACAAGAGGAATTACGGAGTACAAAACACTACAACACAATATATTGTGCATACTTAAGCATTAAATCATTTTGCTAGAACCATATGACTTAAAGGAACAATCCTCATGCATAATGACCTCTTTAGAAATTATGTATCAAAGCCAAAAAGTAGAATTCCAAGAAAACCTACATTTCCATGTTGATAATGGAAAAAACAGTATTTTAGTCATGTGATTACTTCATTTACATCTCACAAATGGGTTATTAATTCATCGTCTTGTTCTCATACACCCCAGAAAGTGTTATATAAAAAATGAGACTGATAGAACTCACATTCATGCATGTTTCCAAGGAATTTATAGGGAGATGATGTCATTATAGTTACATATATGATGAATTCATTTTCACCATCTATTTTTAAAAATCAAATCCCTTTTAAGTTTTATCCCTTAACAACACTTTGTACATTGTTTCACTAAGATTTTTGGGTGTGTTAGAGGTGTCCATGAGCTTGGTGCCGGTCATTGTAAGACCTCTGACCTAGCTTAGTGCTTAAATATTCTTTCTTTGCTAAATAAGATGCTTAGAACCTTAATCTAATCATTTGAGATGCTTTTTTAACATGTGACAAGCTTAAGTTTTCAGTTTGGTCCTGTATGGATGATGTTTGAGCTTTGTATGCTTATTTTGAACCAAGTTGCAATTTACCCATGTTGAGGGGCTATCTTGCAATTGGTCACATGCTGAGTGTTCCCTTAGTTCCTTATCATCATGAGAGAGAGAATTATGCTATGGGGTGCCTTTTTAGACCTTGGTTGGTGAGGTGGCATCACGTGGTGGTGCTAGAGTTTTTAGGGTTTTGCTTGGTGGTGCATGGTGTCGACCATGTTGAGCTTGGTTGAGTGTTGTGACCTGTGTCTCAACCTTGTTGGTGTGTCTTGAGTGTGCTTTGACTGACACATCTTATTTTATTTGATTTTTTCTCAAACTTGGTTCTCTCTTGTGATGTGTTTTGACCTTGATGATTAGGTGAGCTTTTGTTGTGGTCGATACATGGTTCTTTGATGCTTGTTTCAACCCCTTGATGTGTCTCAATCGAAACCAGTGTGTTGGTGACCTAAGTGGTTGATACCCAACATTGGTTGTATCACCATGTGTTGCATGCATGTGTATAGTGGTTGCATGGTCGTTTTCTTGCTGGACAAGTGTCCCTTTGGTGCTTTCTTGTGTTGACACCTCACACCTACCTTACTTCCCTCCTCCTTTGAGTATATAACCCCTTTCTCCTTCATGCAAGTTCTCTTTTCGGCCCTCCTTCTTATCCCCTCTCTTGTGTTCGTCCTTGGAGTTTTGAGGAGCAATAAGGATTGATCTTGGGTGCTTTGGAGGTCGATCAACCTTGCATGTGGTGCTTTGGAGCTTGATCATCTTCCTTGTGGTGATTCTTGATGGTTTCTCTTCTTGGTAAGTGGTTCTACCTTCTTGATCACGTTTTCCTTTGGAACCCTACCTCCCATCTCCTCCTTCTTGGTCATTATACCATGTCATCTTCTCCTCACAAAGGTTATAGACTATGTTTTGACATGGTGATACCTAAGTGAGAAGGAGCTCTCTTCTCCCTTCTTTATTCTTGGTTCTGCTTAGGGTTTTTCACCCTCTTTCTTGAGCATTCTTTTGACCATGGTGTTCTTCTCTTTTGAGGTTATCTTGTGGTCAAAGTGTTGATCCAAGTTGGAGCATCTTCTTCTCTCTTGGAGCCTTTGATCTTGGAGCTGGGATCCCTACTTAAGGCGGGTTATATAACTCTCTACCTTCTTCTATTACTTGCACCATAATATTACTAGTATGCTACTATTTTGATCTCTAAACTTGATGATAATGTTTTATATGACGTTATAATGATCTAAGGATTAAGACTTTGTAGTATTCTCATGTGGATTACTCTCTTTCTTAATCCTAATTTCCATGAACTTGAATTGTAAGTGAGGGATGAAGTGAAGTTGTTACATGCAACATGATTCTTGGTTTTATTTCAATGTTTTGGTTCGACCTTTGTGTTATCTTGAGGTTTTTAGTTGGTTTTCTTGAGGTTGAAGCTTGGTCTTCTTCCGGTTTCTTGAAGGTTCATGTTGAAGTCAGATTTCAAGGTTTGATGTTCTTTTTGCATGGAGTTTTCCATATTATTGATGATGGTTTTTCCTTGATGTTAATCTTCTATTTTCCCTGTGGTACACTTCTATTTTGATTATGGTTTATCTCCATTTTGAGGATGGTTTTATGCCCTTGTGATATCTTGACTATAGTAGTCACTATCCCTTTGATTTTGTCTTTGTTGACACACTTTGGATATGGGGTGATGGTCGAGATGATTGCTTTGTTTTAGTCGAAACACATGACCTTGTCTCACGGTCATAAGCCTAACCCTAATGGGTTGAGGATCATAACACTTAAGGGTCGAGACATATGTTTTGTGTCACATTCAAAACCCTAACTGTAGGGTGGTTGAGATATATGTTTTGTGATGGTCGATACACATGCTCTTGTGTTGGTTGTGACACCTTCTTTTTTAGTTCTTATTTCGGACGTGACAAGCTTTTGGTAATGGTCAAGACATGTGCTTTTGCTTGTGGTTGAGACACTTGGTTGCTTGTGGTCGAGACACCTATTTTGATATTGGTCATGACCTATGTTTCATGGATGGTCGCTACACATGTGAGACATTATAAGGTTGTTACACATGTGCATGTAAATGTTGGTTGATAGCTAATAATGTTTAGATAGTTGATTAACAAAGATAATGATGATGTTTTAATCTCAGTATGCCCCAATAAAGTGTGAGATGACATAATCAAGGTTTAGTATTCAGTTTATGATATGAAACCCTAATTGGCTATGTGTTTGAAACCCTAACCCTAGTCCTAGGGTATGCTATGCTTGTTGAGATTATATGGATGGATAACATGTGATTATGTTTTCTCTCTCCTACTTGTGTGATTCTAACCTTATAGGTTGAATGAATGTCATAGATTGTGTATGATATGGTGGTGATCATATAACACAGGGTGATGGCTATGAGCCTTGATGAGACATGATGAGATCATATTGATGTGATGGGTCCTATGACCTGGTGGAGGCTTAATGCCTATTGTGAGAGGATATCCTATAGTGATGTGATTCAGGGATTGATATCCCATAGTGATGTTACTTTGGTGGTAGCCTTGTATGGCTTTGTGACATTGGTGATGGCCTTGTGAATGGCAGTACAAGTATCATGTGATGATGTGACAAGTTCACATCTTATACATTTTGTATCTTCTGAAGTTGTTTCATAGTTATGCTTGCTAGATTGAATTAGGATTATGTATGTCCACTTGTATGATGAAGCCTTCATTCTTCCAAATGCTTAACTAATCAAGTGAAACCCTAATCATATAGGTGCCATTTGCCATAGATACATTCCAGTGTCAGTTTTATTGTTGGATGGTGAAACGAGTCATTCTTACGGGAATGTCAGAGTGCATATTTTTGAATATGTGGGGGTGCAAGTCGAGTATCACCTTGCATCCATAATTATAGGTTGTGTGAGACAGTCATGCATGAGTTGTTCTCCTTGTGATATGTGATAGACTACAGTGTAACTACACGTGACGCCTACTTTAGAACGGCCATATGTGAGCTTGTTCTTCTAGAGTTGTGACCTGTAACAAAGTGGGCTAGGTGTTTTTATATGGATGGCCATGTGTGAACCAATCCTTTAGTTTGACTATATGTCATTGTTTGTAGTCAACCGATATGTCTCTCCAGTGTTTCTCTTATACTAACTAAGAGATGGTGGAGAGGTCATGAATTTTGGCTCTTCCATTAACCTTGTATGGCACTGATTTCAACTTCACAGTGGTCGGTTGGATATGAGTAGTACGACTCAAATCCTCAGGGAAATAATAAAAGATGTAATATAGCCATGTAGTATATTTGCTTAGGGTCAAATCTGCTTCACATTGGATGACCCATTTGCCTTATCTTTATACGGATTACTTGAATTATAATGCGGTAAGAGAAATCAATTGTTATACATGTTCTTCATATTCCTTTTTAAAACATTAATTGTTCTACTGCTTAGTGATAACTACCTAGTTTGATTAATCTGCATTATTTTTTGGATACATATCATTTAGTTGAATCTTCTCATATTATTAAGTATGTTATCTACCTGCTTAGTTACCTGTGCTTTTAATAGACATTGGCAGAGTTGTATCTCTCACTGGGACGTTGGTCTTGCCATGTGGGTTTCCACATCTTTTAGGTGGTCGTACACAATGAGGTATAGATCGTGTTGTTGAGTCTAAGCAGCAAGAGGAGCAGTAGCTGAGTAAAGTTTGGATGAGCTGCTTGTGTTTTGTAGTAGAGTCCTATGTGTTGTCCATGTACTCTTACGTCCTTGGGGGATTTTTTTTAGATGTTGTATATTGAAGCAACATTTTTTACTATATGCCTTTGTTGTACAAATTTGGCATGTATGTATGTGACATATTATCATATGTACAGGTTGTAGCTAGTGAGCTAATAAATAGTGCTATGTAATAATATTTTGGCAAGTATTATATATACATGTGGATTTTGTGGACTCTGATTTGATATCTTTCCACTTGAGGCAGATGTGTGATAATGGTTTTAATTTCTTGTGTTTTCTAATAACCTGGTTGTGTAGTGTTAATTCTGCATTTTGTTTTAAGTAATCTTGCTTTGTGTGATGCGAAGCGTCACAGTTAAGGTTGGTATCAGAGCTCTACATTTGCTAAGTCTATAGGGACATAGGACTAGGATTTGTGTCTATTGTAGTGTCCTACAGTCTATTAATGGTAACTTCTGCTTATGAGGAAGAAGAAGAAAAGAAAAGATGTCTAGAGAACACAAAGAAGATGCTATTGAGAGTAGTGTTGTCGGACCAAGAGGTGGTTCTAGGAGGCAGGAGAGGGTTGATGGAGTGTCTGAGGTGCCCCAGTTTGACCCGATCATGATGGAAAACCATGCCTTTTAGTCATTGTTTGGTCAGTTCATGGTGACAATGACACACACCACAGATAGAATTCCCACACCACAGTCAAGGGCAGTTGTTCCCTATGTTGAATCTTCGAGAATCAGGAAGACTTTTGAGAAGTTGAGGCGAGTTGGGGCTGTGGAGTATGATGCTATGCCAGATCCAACAGATGTTGACTAGAAATATTATTGCACTACAAATTCACTAGGAATATAACTCCTAGAGTTTGCCAAAATCCAAGTGCAATAATGCCACTCGCAAGCGGATGGATCTTATCACAGTATAGTTGAGGATCGAATCCCAAGGGACAATGTTTTTAAGAACTATATAGTCAAAGTAACCTAGAAAGAATTAGTAATTATCATGAAAGTTGAGTTGAGTTGATTATTCTAAGATTGCAAGAATAAAAAGAGTGATATTAAATTTTTAGTTATCAATGGATGGAAACACTAGGGTGGAACTGGGTTTAACTGCCACTACTAGAATCTGTGCAATCATTCAAATCCAAACTTGTATGAAGATATAATTGGAGTTATGCAAGTTTCCCCTTTCCACGTCAAAAACTTGCATGAGTAGATATCCACGTAAGCTCAATGTCTCATTACTTACGGATCCTCTATCCACTACTCCAGAGACTTTCCTTTAGAAGTTCTTGTCAGGGTGTCCACCAAAGCAAATTAGTATTCAAATCTTAAACATTGAAGTTCTCACAGTAAAAGATTATAATAAATCACATAAAGCGGTTGATCAATCCACAAAACATGCGATAAACAATTGTCTATGAATTATATGAGTTCATACAAGAATTGGAACATGAATGAAATTGCAAGGAACAGGTAGTGGGGCTAGTCCCCACACCCTAGTGAAGAGACTACTCCCTCAACATGGCAAGATTAATATCAAAAGAAGAGGAAGAAGACACCATCACGGTCATGATGGTGGCAGAAGCGGCTCGCAGTGGTGTGTGACGGCAATCTTCCTTCCTTCTTTCTCTTTTAGGTATTAACCCTGACTTGCAGTAGAAGTAGGTGGAGGAATAGCAGCTCAGGGAAGAGATCTATCACCCGGAGAGAGAGATCGATGGCTTTGGGGTTGCTAAAGAAGGAGATATCTCAATCTATGTTGGAGGTCAATAGGTGTCAACCAGCTAGGTCAATAGAACTAGCTTGGTTGACAGGTCTCATCCTTGATCTGATCTCAGTGGCAGCATTCGACATTTCTACCTCTAGAAAATCTGAGATAAGTTCTACGACTGTGTTGGGGGCCTATTTATAGGGTTGAGGTTGTCGACCTCTTGTGTTCCCTATCAGTTTCGACCACTTTCCATTAGTGTCAATCGATGGGTCCATCAGTCAATGGGACTGTCGACCTTGTGGGTCGACAGACTGTCAGTTGAAGTTGTGGCTATCGATGAGAGTGTTAACAACATTGTGTCGATGAGTTGATTTCTTGTCAGTTGATTGGTCAATGATGCTATCGAGCAGAGGGGTCGACAAAGGTGTCGACTTTGCTTATCGATGAGTTGAATGTAGTCCTTCTGTATGTCAATCTGGTGGATCGATGGAGCTGTCGAGCATTGAGTGTGTCAAGCAGGGAGGTCGACAAGGTTGTCGACCTCTTAATTTCTTGTCAATTTTGATGTCGATTGGCATGTCAATCGACATGTTGATTTTGGTCTTGGACAAAAATTTTGTGTATCGATCTGCCTTTTGAAAGTGCTCAAAATCATTTTTTCCCCGGTGTGTTGCCCCGCACCCTGCAAGATGCATCCTCCTCTTGACTCTCGCCCACTGAAGGGAAGTGGGACCCCCTAGACAAACTTGTTATAGAGTGGTAGAATTCAAAACCTACAAAGGAAGTCAAGAAAAGTATCAAATTCCTACAAATTAACATAAAAAACTAAGTAGATCAAAATAAAGCTATTCTAATGAAAACTAATCTACATGAATGCTAAACTAGAATAAAAATGTAACTAAAAATGGGATGAATATGCATTCATCAAAATACCCCAAATTTAAACGTTGCTCGTCCTCAAGTAACACAAAATCTGAACATTCACCAAACTAATACTTTCAGCCCATGTGATTGCCTCATCCTATCATCATGTTTTTTTTCCTTACCACATGTTATGGTCAAGTTGCCCCAACTTCTTAAGATCACATAACACACCTTTATATATCTCTGGTCCTAATTTCATTTCCCAATGACACTTCCTCACCACTATCCCAACATCAAGCATGTCAAGGAGTTTTGTGAGAGTTTGGAGAGACCTGTAGAAAAACAAGTATGCACTTGATTTGACACTGGTGTAGTCAAGAGAATGGTAAAATTTTGAGGCATTCATTTTTCCCATAGGTAGAAAAAGGGAGTGAAATGGAGGTATGGGGGGAAGCGATCTCTCCTCTATTCGGCTCGAGATCTTTTTATTTCTTTGTTTGTAGTTTCATTTACCACATTTTTTTCTTTGGTGTGCACTTTTGGCATCTTTTCTTGGTGGTATACCACTTTTAAATTTGTGAGGGGTATGGAAGAAGCACAAAGAGGGAAGAAGGGGGATGTGCCACCCCAAACTTAGATTTTGGCACATTTTTGTGGCTTTGTATTTTCTTTTTGGTGGAATGGAAGGTAAGAAGATGGAAGAAGAAGTGTAGAAGAGAGTTTGGATCATCGTGCAACTTGATTTACAATTCAGTGCATTGGGTTGTTCTCCTTGTCACACTCTGCTCAAATAATGACTCAAAGAGGGTACAAATGGCAATTTCATATAATTGTTTCATTAGTCATTAGAGAGCACAATGTGTTTGACCCCTCTCAGTTCCTTTAGAGCTTACCATCTTTTCCAAGGAAACATGATTTTTGGATTCATAAGCCACAAAGGATAATTTCTAGCCATTGGTTAGTTTTAAAAATTGGTCCTTTTGAGGCATTGCTTTGAATAAGGGGAGATATTTATCAAAAATGCATAATTCTAAGCCGACTACGTAATTGCTTTGTTTACTTTAGAAAAGAAATTTGAAAAATTTTGCCCTAAAAGTGATGCATGATGAATGCAAATGATAAGATCATAAGTAATAAGTAGATAGGTGCTGGTAGAAAGTAGAATGTGTACCATCCACCCTCCACCCTAAACTAAAATATTTGCTCATCCTTGAGTAAACACTAAATCCAACATGGAGGGGAAAGACTTTGCTGGTTGGTCCACATGTTGTGGTTGCTCTCCTTTCAGCAAGAGTCATTCACCTAAAATCAAAATTGTTAGAACTAGTGATCTTGTTATGAGATACACTATCATAACTAAATGCAATATGAACTAAAATGTAAAATAATTGGAAATAAAAGAAATGTTCGGGTTGCCTCCCGAGAAGCTCCTTTGTTTTATGTTGATGGCTCGACACTTGTTACTCAATCATGATATGTTGGAGGGAGGAGGGGGAGATGTTGGTTGGCCTACATGTCATCCATTGTGAAATAGTTTTTGAGAAGGTGGCCATTAATTTTGAATTCTCTAGTTTTCTCACTCTAGGTCAACACAGCACAATGAGGGAAGATGTGTTTAATAATGAATGGACTCTACCATCAAGTCTTGAGCTTTCCTACGGAAGAGGCAGAGACGTGAGTTGTGCAGTAGTACTTGGTCTCCAACTTTCAAGTCCTTCCTCTTCAAGTGGCCATCATGTCACATCTTCATGCATTCTTTATAGATGTGTGCATTTTCATATGCAGTCAAGCGTAACTCTTCCAACTCTTAAAGTTGAAGTATATGATTCTCCTTTGCTGCATAAAAGTCAAAGTTGAGTTTTTTGATGGCCCATTGAGATTTGTGTTCAAGCTCCACCGGAAGATGACATGGCTTCTCATATATTAAATGAAAAGGTGCAGTCCCTAATGGAGTCTTGTAGGCAATTCTATATGCCCATAGAACATCATTTAGCTTGTGTGCCCAATCTTGCCTTGTCTTGCCAACTATCTTCTCGAGAATGTATTTTATTTGACGATTAGAATTCTCCACTTGTCCACTCATCTGAGGATGATAAGGAGTGGCGACTTAGTGGGAAACACCATATCTGTAAAGGAGAGTTTTAAAACTGTGCTCAAGGAAGTGTGATCCTCCATCAGAAATGATAGTGCACAGAACTCCAAAGCAAGGGAAGATGATGTCTTTAAACAACTTTATGACTGGATTGGAATCACAAGAAATAGTGGGTATGGCTTCAACCCACTTAGAAACATACTCAACTACGATGAGTATGTGGGATAACCCATAAGAAGAGGGGAATGGACCCATGTAATCCACACCCCATACAACAAATATCTCCACTTCCTGTCAAACATTAAGGGGCCTTTCATCCCTCTTGGAGATATTACCAGACCTTTGGCATTGATCGCATGCTTTGACAAAATTGTGAGCATCCTTAAAGATAGAGGGCCAAAAAAATCCACATTGAATGACTTTGAATGTAGTCTTCTTAGAGTTCATATGGCCTCCAGTTGGGCTAGAGTGACATTGCTCCAAAATAAGATGACTTCTTCATAAATACAACAGTGATAGAGACCATCAGAACATAAACAAAAGAGATAGGGATCGCCCCAATAGTAGTGACGAACATCTAACATGAACTTCCTTCTTTCATTTTTGGTACAGTCTGGATGGAGAACTCATGCGGCTAAGTAATTGATAAAATCTGCATACCATGGTGTGAATGTAGATATCTATAGCAAGTGGTCATCAGGTAGATGATCGTTTCGTGCACCATACGACCATTTGGGTGTGCCAGACAACCGTTTGAAGTGTCACAGGTTGCAAAATTTCAAGATCTTATGGTTTTTTCCACTCTCACACAATCTCTTATAGACTGGGAACCCTGGCCCAAACCCCACTTATAAATATAGGGGTACTGAGGGCTTCCTAGGACACAACACAAACAACTGAGGATTAGTTCCTCTAATAAATGTTGTCCTCTCTGGTTGTGGTAACTGAGAGAGCCCAATCAAGTCCTACCTGACAAGGGAGGGATGGAGATAGGAGAGAACAATTGAGGATCGTTCTTATGGGAGAGTAAGTCGGTGACTAGTACACCAATGGGAGAGAAAACTCCTTCTTGTCTGTTATTCTTGAATGGCAAGAGTTTTAGTTGGTCTGTGTGGACTAGTCTAGAGGTAGGAGTCTTTTGGCTACTTCTTAGAGAGAAAAGTCAGCCTGCAGTCTGTAGCAAGACCATAGGAGCATTGCAGAAGTTGTTCATGTTCATTATTTATGGTGAAGGCTAGGAGTTGTACAACAACCGTCCAAGAGCAGCTAGTTTACAGTTGCATTGAAGCAAATTGTTGTTAAGACTTTCTCTAGGACCAGGTATAACTCGCTAAACTATCCTTCCTATTTCATAGTAGTTGACGCGATCTTGTTGTTATGGGAATATAGATAGATAAATTTTTTTATTTCTGCTACTATACTCTGTGCTTGTATCTAATTCTTTTTATGTCTCTATCCAAGAAGCAAAATAGACAATAATTTAAAACATTCATTCACAAAAACATTGGATTCGAATACAATAAAGTAAATACCATGCTATGGGCTACTCCCCATGCTCCAGTAAGGAATGATTAAGACATAATGGAAATGAAAATATAAAATAATCTTAAAATATGAGATATGAGATGTGAGAGTCCCATTTTCTTGAACTCCCTCCTCTTTTTATAGGGCAGAAGAAGGGGGGAACCCTAAAAATGACTGATGGCGGTGCACAAACGGCTTGATCTGGGATGGTGGTCAATTGACTAGGGATCTAGATGATCGACTGGATTGATTTATTTTCTTTAGCCCGAAAGCAAATTGGTCAAACTTTGAGTGCAATAATGGACTACTTGTTTTAGCATTTGACTGGGTCTTTACTGGCGAGTCTAGTCCATCGAATGGATTTATTTGTTTGCTTCAGACCAAAGGCAAGTTGGTCAAAAATTGACTATAATAATGGACTTATTGTTTTGCAATTTCCCGGGATCTTTACTGGCAAATTGGTCAACTGGGGATTCCAATCAGTTCAATGGTCTTTAAATGTTTACTTTGATCGAGTTGTTCATCTGAAGGAATACGCTTTCTCAAATCTCAATTTGACGGGGTCTTTACACACACTATTTCCTCCACAAAAAGCATATACCATTGATTAACTTTCCTTTGTGTTCAAAGGAGTAAATATTGACAACATTAACTATTTTTCCCAAATAGAGAAATTAATTGAATTGCCTTCCTTTAACATTTTAATCATTTGACTATCTTTGGTGCAAATTTCAGCTATAGATGAGTCAATCGATTGGAAAGTCAATTGACCAACTATCAAGACCATCCAAAAATCCTTCTTTTTCTATATATGATAAAATTCCCTTTCCGAATCAAATTTGAACATTAATTTCCACCTTGGGATGTAAAAGATATGGTCATTTTGGTATGGGGCCTATTAGGCATTGCTGGAAAATCTACATGTGAATCGATTGGATGGAAAGTTGGTTGACTGACCAAAAAATTCACTCAAAAATACATTTTTATGTAGAGAATTAAATTTTATTTCTAATGCATAATTGATCATTATATTTTGCCTTGGGATGCAAAAGCTATGACTATTTTGATTTGGGGTATATATATTTGGATTGTAGAAAGTTTTACAAACATCTTCTTAGAGTATTTTTTGGAGAAACTTGATCTTTAGAGTGATTGAGCCATTTATTTGATAAAATCCAATGAAATATAATAAAAATCTAATGAATGAGGGAAAAGCTAAACTAATATAATTAGTTCTAAAACTAGTAAATAATTACCAATACACTTCTAAGAATCGGTCTAAACATGCAAATAAAATGGATAAATATGCATTTATCACCTCTCATACCCAAAAAATCCCATTAAAAGAGACACACACCCATGTGGTAGAAATCCCAGAGTGGTTGTACATTCACACTACACAACATCTATGTTGTCTTCCACAAAATCCCAAAAAGTTAAATAATCTAGAAAATCCAAAACAAGTAGAAGACATACGTACTCTTCAGGATTATTTTATTATCTCACTAAAGTATAATAGGTCTACAACAATGAATATATCGAGTCTGAAGACATATAAATCCAAAATATATGACAAAAAGCATCATCTTATTCATATTGAAGGTGAGATAGAGATTATTAATCTCAGTTCAAGCCCCGACCTATGCTATGTCAAAATTTTGTAATTTTGTTATCAAGGACGAATTGATAGAGATCTTACATCAAAACATTGATGTGTTAGCATGGAGCTACCCAGATATGTGTAAATTGAAGGATAAGATCATGGTTCATCGATGGCCCATCCTCATAGGTGTCTACCCTATCAAACAAAATTCTAGACAAATATGGCCCAAATGCAACCTCAAGATCAGAGAAGAAGTTCAAAAGCAATATAGTGCTTGTTTATTAGATCCAACCAACTATGTACAAGGCTCATAAACATTGTACATGTACCAAATAAGAATGGAAACATACAAATGTATGTGGATTATAGCTATGTCAACAAGGCATTCCCTAAAGATGATTTTCCTCTTTCACACATCAACATGCTTGTTGATAACATAGTCGGTCATGAAATCTTGAGATTCATGGATGGATTCACTAGTTACAACCAGGTTATGATGGATAAGGAGGATAAAGAGAAGATGATCTTAACTCTATAATGTGGATTTGTATGCTATCTGGACATGCCATTTGGTCTCATGAATGTTGGAGGTACCTATCACATAGAGATGTTTGTTGTATTTCAAAAAATGATGCATCAGAAGGTAGAAGTCCGTGGATGACATGATAGAAAAATATAAAAGTCTAGAAGAATCACCTATCTCAAAAATCTGGTACAATGGGTATGACAATTCTCATTATGCTTAAACTCATCCAAGTGAACTTTTGGGGTTACATCTGGTAACTTACTCGGGTACGTTGTTAGTTAGATAGGAATAGAGGTTGATCCTAGCAAGGCTGAAGCTATCTGGGGAATGCCCTCTCCTAAAATTGAAAAGGAGATATGAGGCCTTCCCAATTGCCTCCAATGCGACAACCACTTAATCACCAAAGTCACACTCATATGTGGACCTATCTTCAAGATACTCAAGAAAAATTTGAACTCTAGATGGAAGGAAAATATCAGAAGGCTCTCTAGAAGATGAAAGATTATCTCAATAATCCTCATGCACTAAAACTAGTAGTACCCAAATATCCTCTCATCATTTCATTATAAATCTATGAATCATAAATGGGAGGGCTCTTGAGTCAATCAACGGCCGATGAAGAGCAAACTTTCTATTATCTATCCAAGAAATTCAATATATCAAGGACCGCTACACCACAATTTAAAAATAATGTATGGATATGATTCATGCAACAAGGCAGTTGTGCCACAATCTAATGACATATTCATTAATATTGATTGAAAAGAATGACCCACTTTGTTTTTTTGTGATCGATCTACTCTCCAAGTGGAAGGTAATGTTATCAGAATACAACATCACAAATTTACTAATGCAGACAGTCAAGTACATGCTCTCGCCGATAAACCAAAACATTTATCACTCCCAAAAGATATGAGACATGAGTATGAATGTTAAATGAAGACATAGGAACAATCACCTCATTGTATGATTTATCCCTCCAAATCTAAACTTGTTGACGATCTTCTTTAATGGAGTTGTCAATCACAAAGGAGTAAGGATTGGAGTGGTCCTTCAAAACTCACATGGAGAACAATAGACTATAAACAAATGACTACAATTCAAAGCCACCGACAATGTGACCGAGTAAGAAGCATGCATTCTAGGACCCAAACTCACCAAACTACAAGGAATACATCACCTACGTTTAAGGTGATTCCCTCCTTGTGATATCTCAAGCCCAAAATAATTGGAGGACTATAACACAACTTAAATGCATGTGATGAATACAAGTGTACATGTTGAATTAATAAAGGGACTCAAGAGGTCCAAATATCAAGCATGGGGAATAAGGACAACTAAAGACTACAACTAACTAAAACAGATAAAGAAGATAAAAGAAAGAGTTAATTTGGTGATCTAAAACTAAGAAAAAGAACTCAAATTGTAGAAAGTAAAGCTGGTGAAAAGTCATATGTATTGATTATTTAGAACACCAGTTTCACCATAATGTCAACCTAGACATGCATTCTATCCGATCAACATAACTTAAATGTTCTTCGTTTAGATTTAGTATATATAGCTTGTACTACCCACTTTTGCATTGCAGTATACTATTTAGCCTAGTTATCACTCTACTTTTGCTACATCAATATAAGAGACCAAGTGATAGGGACTATCTATCGATATTCATTTTTAGTGCTAAGCCCAATTTAGCAATACTTTAGTGACTGCTATGATGATGGATTTTCATCTACTAACCCCACTTTCACAATAGTTAACACTCCACTACAATATGGTGACTAATCATAAATAATTAATGGTTTTTAAATCTCTAACCCTACTTGCACATTAGAAAACGAACCATGGTCAATTTATCGTGATCAATCACAATTAAAACAATTAACTTTTCTATTAATTTGTGAATAGTGAAGAACATAATAAAGATATCCAAAATCGTGTGTTAGGCTCAAATGAAAGTATATAGGGCAAAGAAACCTAGATACAAGCCTAGTAGTCACCTCACCACTAGGTGAGCCCTGTATTTATGTATTTGGAACAACTTTACATGTGGGACAATATATTTAAAATTCAACTTATTTAAAGAGCATTGATCAACCTCAGAAATTCATTAGCTATCTTTAATTTAGGGTGCCACGAAGCAATTATTGAGTTTCATGAGATTCTCATAAGGGAAATTTCCATCAATTGTTGTTGGACAAGTTCATATGGAGAAACATGCATTATGTAACATATGTCTTGTTATATCTTAAACCTATCTACAATACCTCAATCACATTTAAAGTGAAGTGAATTATTAATCAAGGAAACTGAGACAATCAATAGCAGTTGATAATGGAATTGAAGGAGAACGATTTGCCACCAAGGACGTGATGGAAGCTACATTGGACAATAACCAACTATAGAATCATACTACATAAATTCTTACCTTCACACAATTTAAGGTTAAGACAAATATTTATATAAATCTTCCATATGGATCTATAATCTTGCAAACACATTTGTTGATGATAGTGTTTCTATTACATATCATTATATATATATATATATGTAGGTATATACATATACATATGTACACATACATATATGAATAGGTATGTCTGTATACATATATGTATGTATCTATGTGTATATATATATATATATATATATATATATATATATATATATATATATGTGTGTGTGTGTGTGTGTGTGTGTGTGTGTGTGTGTGTGTATATATATATATATATATATATATATATATATAGGCTTAGGAATTGAGTGTTGGTCGATACATGTAACTTACATGTATTGGCCATCTAAGTGGCATGTATGGAATACATCAATGGAATATAACCATTTGGATTCAATCATTTCCGTCTAGATTAGACAAATTTATAAATTCACAACCATTTCTATTGTATATCATGAGATATAGCTATATCTCAGACAATGGTTTATGCAATTTTTGCAAGATCTTCATTCATTTAATGCGTTAGGAATTTTGTATTGTTGTAATTTTATGTGCACATTTTATCTAAGGGGCATATGTCAGATCCATAAGATTGGATTGTCATACAAAGTCTTACAATCTTTGTTATTGAAGATGGGTATACGTAATCTACATGTACTCAAGTACATGACTCTTTCAGCCTTACATTATACACACAAACACACACACACACACACTCACACACACACACACACACACATATATATATATATAGGATTTAAGGTTTAGGGTTATATATATAGAGAGAGAGAGAGAGATAGACCATTATTCATAAGTAAGTAACTACTTGAGGACAATGTTTTCCCACAACGTTATGCTAAATATCATCTAAAGGTGTTTAGTATTTGGTCGAGTAAAATTCTTCTAAGCGTGGTTAATTTATAGGATACTAGCCTCCTTTTTAGGATTCTTGAGATTAGGTTCCTCTTATTTGTAAATTCTTGGGATTAAAGTAATTCAATAAGTATAACAAATAGCAATAAATTCTTGGGATTAAATTAATTCAATAAGTATAACAAATAGCAAAGGAATTTGCTTGGTTATCAGGAATGCTATGAAGATTCTTCTTAATTTTATGAATAAGCTGCAAATTTTCAACATAAAGCATTGTAAATGTCTCCTATATAGGTAATATATGTACAAATACTATTCCTAACCATGACGAACTTTCCTCCCTTATGAGATATTCTAGTTTTCGTGATACCAACATCATTTAGAATATAATATCTTTCATTGTATGTTGAGATATAACTCAAAAGGTATATTTCCATTCATTTTGTTAAACCAATGAAGGAGCCTCAAAGTGAAACTTATCATCTTCAATTTCTGGTATGATCGAGTAATTTAAGCGAAACACACTAGATATCCATAGAGGAAGCACTATTAGTAGTTATAGTTTTCTAGAGGACCCATCAGGGGTTCATTGTACAAGGTGGGAGGGAGAAAACTTACATCATGTGATATCCTTTTAATTAGTGTTTCTTGTCTCCTTGCAGTTTTAGTTATTGTGAGGGTAAATATAATCTTTTGTAAATTAATAGATAAAATAAATAGAAATTGTGAAGGATATCGAGGGAAAGGTATATCCATCAAGATGTTTTGGAAGTTGGTCCAAAAACAAATGTATAAATAGTATAATACTTTGGAGGGAATAAAATTGCATGACACTGAGCCAAATGAATAAGTGAATTTAACTATTTTAATATATTCCATTATTCATCATAATTTAGAAAAAAAAATGATTATATTAGTTGGGGTCCTCACGAAGTAGGAGGATTTCTATAGATTAATGTAAGGTTTAATGCATGTTCTGCCTTTAGAAATAGAATCCAAGTGTGACTTATTTTTTCTATGCTGATACTCGAGGTAGTAGAGGGATGGGTTTTAAGATATCTAGTGATAAGATTGGCACTTATTCACTGTGACTAGGACTATAAATGGATATGGGTATACCCGCATACCCTCAAACTCATAATCAATAAACCTATCGTGGGTATAATTTTTTATAACCATGTAACCACTTACCCTTATTGTTACACCCCGATCTCATAATTTCCTCAAATCAGAGATTAGGGCGTAAGATAGGATTTATATTTAACATAAAGAACACCCTTAACTTTTTCTTTTCTTTTAAACTCTTGTTTCATCGCATTGAACCACATATCATCTTAACAAAGGAATCTGAACATTTCTTTTGTTGATCAGACTTTAATAGTAAAGATACATGTATAAGCATTCACGATGTCTTTCACACATTATGCACATGAAACTTGCTAATTAGCATACATATCAAAGAGGAACAATATTACACATTGTAATTACAACTCTCTCTCTAAACTCTTACTGAGGACCTAGAGTGACAAGGACCGACTGACTCAGCTAATCTCGTACTTGACTCCTGTGGCAGGTCTACACTGACGCTCTGATCATCTTCAAGTCCACGCGGTTAACCCTAAAATGTTTGAGTAGAGGGGTGAGCCTACTCGCTCAGTGAATGAGTTATCATGGAAACAGACTAATGCACTAATGTGATTACAGATATAATTTGAATAAACGATATGAAATTTAACGACAATAAATACTACCTTGAGCAGTTCTAGAACAATATAATTGAAATAACAAAGAATGTAAATATTGCATCCAAAGAATAACTACTAGAAAACTATGCTTCTAGTCTTTCTTAACTCTTTCATTTATAAAGAACTCTGTGAACCTATATGATCATATTTTAACTTATGCCCTAATCATATGCAGTGTACTCTGCATATAAAGATCTGTAACAAGTCCATGCTACAACCCCACCGTACAAGACTTAGCGACACACCCGGGAAATGCTAAGTCTGACGCCAGTCCTACTCTGCTACAGGACCCCTGGCTCTCCGGCCAGAAACATAGGCTCTACGGCCTCAATGCACAACCACGTGTGCTCCCGACTCCTCCTTTAACCTGAGTACACCGGCGGAGGGTCACAGGGTTACCTTCGTGACACAAGCACGAATGGTGTTAGATAACTGTGTTTTCTTTTTCCCAGTGCCATCGTGACACAAGCACGATTGTTGTTAGACACTGCCTTTCTTTCTATCCTCGTGCCACCAGAATTACTCAACCGGTTGATGTTGGACATGAGTTTCACCCCTAAGAAACAGACCTTCTTTTAGGGGTTCTACGGTGTTAGGGCGCCTATGTCTATTAACTAATTAACAGATAAATATCATAGCTCATGTATTCAACATATACCATGTCTCAGTAACATCCCTTTCTAGGGCATGTCATATCTCATTACCTGCAATTTACGAGATATGTATTGAAAATAAGAAGCCCTGCAGTATGTAGATATCAACTCAGAGAGAACAAGCATATAAAGTTAAATGCACTAGAAACATACAATTCAATAGTTAAGTATCACCACATCTCATATCGAGACCTTTCATGTCACCATAACATGATTCATCGAACACCCTATCCTTAGGGTTTCATTCGCCTTATTCATTCATCACATGCCAACACCCTACT
Organism: Alisma plantago-aquatica; assembly: GCA_963693085.1. Lineage (NCBI taxonomy): Eukaryota > Viridiplantae > Streptophyta > Magnoliopsida > Alismatales > Alismataceae > Alisma > Alisma plantago-aquatica. The sequence goes on along the minus strand of OY856411.1, from coordinate 1,481,919,835 downwards.
CTTAGGGTTTCATTTGCCTCATTCACTTGTCACATGGCTCTTATCATGATCTCATAAGATATAAGCATTTACTAAATAAAGACTGTTTCCAACAAATCATATATAATCAATATAGATATGAAATCATGGAAACTTAACTAAATTTAGATTTTCCATATCATTTACTGAGATATCATGTATCAAGAATAAAATTCAATTAAGATAACCCATGAGATACATCCTAACCACTAATAGGATTACTAGTCCTTTTCAATAAGGTTGAAACACTAGTGATGTCTCAATTAGGTTAAACCCTAATTACATCATTTGATATAAATCTGAAAAAGCATTCTCACTAAGAAGTGTTGTATATGTATCTGATATGAATCTACCATCAAAAGTCAGTCAAACAGAGAAGGAATCTGTATCATATCAATTTACAATAACTTAAATCAAACGGACATTTCAGGATTTAGAATTCACATGCTAAGCATTTAGGGATTTGGATGTTATAATCAAATTCATGCATTAGAATGTTTGAAGGAAGAACCCACTCACCCTAAGGTGTGAAAACACCTCACAACTGCATCTCAACTCAGGGAATCTCGAATTCCTATCAAATCCCTAGCAAATCTCCCAATTCTTCTTCCATTCAACTCGGAAACCTTGAAAATGAGGGATTATGAAGAAAGGGTGAGAAAAGAGGGAATTTCGACATCATCTTGGATCAAATCAGAGCATGGACGGAATTTTGACATGAGAGAGAAGATCCACCATAAAAGTCTATGCAAAGAATCCAAACTTACTTGATTTCACCCTTCCTGGAATCACAAAACCCTAATTCAGCAATTCCCCCACTTTCTCCACTCAAGCCCTAACTCTCCCTCTCTCTCTAGGTTTTCGTTTCTCTGGAGTGAATGACGAAGAATGAGAGATGTGTGTGTGTGTGGTTGCTCATATAAGTCAATTGAGCTGCTTGGGTCAATTGCATATTGACCCAACACTTAACTTTAATTATATAGGCTGAATATTCAGTTATAAAAAAGTTACTGTAATTCGTTTATTTCAGAGATCAAACATTCTCCAAAAATTATGGGAATTTATCACGTTGTTTATAATTGATCTATAAAGCTTCAGTTAAAATTTGAGATCATTTGGAGTTACCAATAAATAATTAAAAATAGAACAGTGCACTGCTATATTGCAGTCTGCAAAATATTCGGCCGAGTTTGTCCTGCACAAACTCGACCGACACCCTTACTGTAGGGATTCAAAAGTCATCCAAAAATTATTCCAATTTAACAGAGTGTCTAAAACTGTGTTTTTCAGGCACATTTAAAATTTGAGATCAATTGGATATACCAATAAAAAGATAAAATTCAATTACCGCACTGCTGTATAATTCTGGAAATGTGATCGGCCGAGTTTGAAACTCGACCGATAAACAGGTCAGAACATTCTTCAAAAATTCTGATATTTACCAATATTGTTTAAATTTTATATATACAAATCATATCCAAATTTGAAGTAAATCAGAGTTACACATAAAATACTAAAAATCATTTAGTGAGACATTCTACTTATCAAATTCTGTATTCATGTATCATCAAAACCCTATATTGGGCCGATTAGGGTTTATGTTTCTCAAACCCTAATTACAAGATAAAAGAACATTTAGACTTCTTATCATAATTAAAACATCCTAATTGTGTTATCGTCATTAATTAGATTTCAAGAATGATTATTCCAATTAATCTTTGCAATTGTCTAGGTAAACCCTAATTTACCAATTAAGCTCAGATGGGGTCGTAACAACTCTCCCCCCCTTAGAATGTTTCGTCCTCGAAATATAAACCTACAAGAAAGATACATTCAAGATTATTCTAAGCTTCTAAAGTCTTCCATGTCATTATATTCTTGTATTTCATACCTGAATGTAGTTTTCAACATTAGATCTTTTAATTCTTTACTAAATCACAACATATTTCAAATAGTTCTCAATGATATCAAGCAAATTCTTTATGCCACAGTCAAACATAGATTGCAAAGATAAACCACCACGCTTTCTTTGCACAACTTTGATACTCTGATACAACTATCTCAACTTATGCGGCTCAGAAAGTTCTATTGTTCTGTATCATCTTTAAGTGACAAAAGTAAGTTCACCACGTTGTTTTAAACTTTAATAACATGTTGCTCAGATAGCAAAACAGTCTTGAATTAAAAGACTAGATTCAACAATCAATTGCACAATACTACTCTTGACATCCCCATTGGGTCATGGATGCATGAGGTGAAGCATTACCACCTCATTCCATACTATCCTGTTTCGATCTTGGGACCTGTGGGTTATGGGCCCACACACAATTCAAAGTGTAACCATCGCATTATATCATTTTAGGGTTTCAACAACAGTAATAAGGTAATCCACAATTGTATCAGTCATTCAAGCATTAATCATACTCAATTACCATCACTCAGTTATATTAGAGCTAGGTATAACAAGCTACACCTCATTAGGGTTAATTGTCCAGACAATCTGATTATCACCCCTTTCTATTAATATGAGTGAATAAGTATGACTACCTTGTTCAGGGTATCTCTCCATGTGTTCTGACATCATCCAAACCGTATCACCATATCACAAATACATAATAGTAAGATGCATATCAGGTATGAATTACTACAACTATCATACACCTTTAATTTAACATATAGCTTGTACAAATACACTGAAATCATATGTAGAACCAACTTTCATACCTTAATATGCCTTCAACAAATCATACATGTAAAAACAAATTCACATATTACACAAAGCTTAGTGTTTTCCCATATCTCTCTGCTCATTCATTACTTCTTTACTTTTTGCTACCTATCCTTTTCATATGATTATATACAATAAACATCATTAACATTGAAGCATTTAAGATAGGAATAGATTATTCATCATTCTTGCTATCACACAAGAATTTATTTCTTATCGCACTTCATCATATTGTATGTCACTATTACATTCACTATATGACCCCACCAAGGTAGTTATGCACCGTATATGATTCATTTTCTCTTATCATTTCATTCCCACCTTACTCTCATTAAGGAATATATGAAAGAGAAGATGATTTTAAGACTTGGAATACTTGTATTCAAACATTCCCTTAATACATTCTCGTATGTAGATTTACTTAGTTATCAACAGAGATATTTGATTAATTAGCACTTGCTTGAATCTCACAACCTCTTTATTTTATAACTTCTCCATCATAATTCAAACCCTATCTTACGTTTCATAGTCCTCTTACCATATACTACTCTTTAACCCGTCATCTTTAATTCTAAATTTTTCTCTTATGTCCATGTTGCTTATTCATATGTATGGTCATGTATACCATGTTGCACATATTTCCTCCTTTATCTTTATACTATGGCGAAGTTAACGTTCTAAATTAATAGCCCTTCTGTTAGTTTTTCCTCATGTTGAATACATTACATATTCTTCATTTTTAAATCAAGTGGATCATGCATGGGTCAAACATAGTTTCTCTTTCAATCAAGTTTTTCTCTCCTGAATACAGTCTACCTTTGTATGACTTATTCATTCATTAAACTACACCTATGTTCTTTGCTTAGAAACTAGTTTGTTGTTCTAGTCTTATGAATTACATGTTCATACGATCCTTTTTACTTTTATGGACCTATTGAAAGCTCACTCTATTCTTCTACTTAGCCTTTGCTTTAGAGTTCATAAAAGCATTATACGCTATTATATGATTCATTATTCATGATTGTTTCTTGTTATCTTGAACCATACATACATACATTTCACATATCTTTTCTATATTTCATATGTATAGTTCATGCAAATTAACCAATAAACTGATTATGAGCTTCATATCATGTTCTATTATTCCCAATTAAGGGTTTCACATTTGAGACCCCAAAGTTGAACCTCAGATATCAGTTTCAACTAATTCTTAGTTATTCTGATCTTGCCCATCTGTTTCAACATCTTACCGTGTGTACATTCTTATTCTGATGTGGGTCTAATTATTCCAATTCTATTCTTATTATACTATTGATAGGATTCATTAGATCCTAGTAACGCATCCTGCCAACCGGACCAGGCCAAACCTGAAGTCCTGAAGCCAAGAACTACAAGAATTACATTCTTCTTGAACTGCCACTCACAGCTCAGAAACTCGGTCGATTGGTCAGAAACTCGGCCGATTGCTTCACAACTCGGCCGATCCGCTTGAAACTCGGCCGATCAACTAGCTGTTTGATTTCCTGAAAAAGGAAACTCGGCCGAATTACATACAACTCGGCCGATCAGTTTGCTGTTCGATTGCCTATTAAGGAAACTCTGCCGAATCACATACAACTCGGCCGAATCGCGCACAGACTGAAAACCTAAACAGACCTGCTGATGTCAATTTCACTCGAATCAGCGGGAAAAACTATAGAAACAAAAGCCCATTCAAAGGTCAATTCTAGTCTACTTGTTACAAATAATGAAATCAATAAATGCTACAATTGCATAGTGTACAACAGATATTAAAGACCCATATTTCAAAGTATTGAATATTTCAATTCAAACATATAGGGGCATTTCTATACATTTCCAACAAAAACAACATTATGAAATGTAAGTTCTATCTCCTTTTACATTTATGCTCTTAATTCTTGTTTATTTTCTCGTTTTCTAACCCTAACATTTCTAGGGTTCCTCTCTAGCCCATTCTTCCACTGTATACCTGGCCAGGGTATACGTGAGGGAATAGACAGAGTAGCTTGTACTGGCTGATCCAAGTACTCAGATATCGGGCCAGGATATCCAAATACTCAAATCCCCAAAGCTAACATCAAACATCTCCTATCTGCCAAACTTAGGACTCTAACTTACTAACTTAATGGTCCTTGACAACTCACCCTAAGCTCTGATACCAAGTTGTTACACCCCGATCTCACAATTTCCTCAAATCATGAGATTAGGGCGTAAGATATGATTTATATTTAACACAAAGAACAACCTTAACTTTTTCTTTTCTTTTAAACTCTTGTTTCATCGCATTGAACCACATATAATCTTAACAAAGGAATCTGAACATTTCTTTTGCTGATCAGACTTTAATAGTAAAGATACATGTATAAGCATTCACGATGTCTTTCACACATTATGCACATGAAACTTGCTAATTAGCATACATATCAAAGAGGAACAATATTACACATTGTAATTACAACTCTCTCTCTAAACTCTTACTGAGGACCTAGAGTGACAAGGACCGACTGACTCAGCTAATCTCATACTTGACTCCTGTGGCAGGTCTACACTGACGCTCTGATCATCTTCAAGTCCACGCGGTTAACCCTAAAATGTTTGAGTAGAGGGGTGAGCCTACTCGCTCAGTGAATGAGTACTTCATGGAAACAGACTAATGCACTAATGTGATTACAGATATAATTTGAATAAATGATATGAAATTTAACAACAATAAATACTACACTGAGCAGTTCTAGAACAATATAATTGAAATAACAAAGAATGTAAATATTGCATCCAAAGAATAACTACTAGAAAACTATGCTTCTAGTCTTTCTTAACTCTTTCATTTATAAAGAACTCTGTGAACCTATATGATCATATTTTAACTTATGCCCTAATCATATGCAGTGTACTCTGCATATAAAGATCTGTAACAAGTCCATGCTACGACCCCACCGTACAAGACTTAGCGACACACCCGGGAAATGCTAAGTCTGACGCCAGTCCTGCTCTGCTACAGGACCCCTGGCTCTCCGGCCAGAAACATAGGCTCTACGGCCTCAATGCACAACCACGTGTGCTCCCGACTCCTCCTTTAACCTGAGTACACCGGCGGAGGGTCACAGGGTTACCTTCGTGACACAAGCATGAATGGTGTTAGATAACCGTGTTTTCTTTTTCCCAGTTCCATCGTGACACAAGCACGATTGTTGTTAGACACTACCTTTCTTTCTATCCTCGTGCCACCAGAATTACTCAACCGGTTGATGTTGGACATGAGTTTCACCCCTAAGAAACAGACCTTCTTTTAGGGGTTCTACGGTGTTAGGGCACCTATGTCTATTAACTAATTAACAGATAAATATCATAGCTCATGTATTCAACATATACCATGTCTCAGTAACATCCCTTTCTAGGGCATGTCATATCTCATTACCTGCAATTTACGAGATATGTATTGAAAATAAGAAGCCCTGCAGTATGTAGATATCAACTCAGAGAGAACAAGCATATAAAGTTAAATGCACTAGAAACATACAATTCAACAGTTAAGTATCACCATATCTCATATCGAGACCTTTCATGTCACCATAACATGATTCATTGAACACCCTATCCTTAGGGTTTCATTCGCCTTATTCATTCATCACATGCCAACACCCTACTCTTAGGGTTTCATTTTCCTCATTCACTTGTCACATGGCTCTTATCATGATCTCATAAGATATAAGCATTCACTAAATAAAGACTGTTTCCAACAAATCATATATAATCAATATAGATATGAAATCATGGAAACTTAACTAAATTTAGATTTTTCATATCATTTACTGAGATATCATGTATCAAGAATAAAATTCAATTAAGATAACCCATGAGATACATGCTAACCACTTATAGGATTACTAGTCCTTTTCAATAAGGTTGAAACACTAGTGATGTCTCAATTAGGTTAAACCCTAATTACATCATTTGATATAAATCTGAAAAAGCATTCTCACTAAGAAGTGTTGTATACGTATCTGATATGAATCTACCATCAAAAGTCATTCAAACAGAGAAGGAATCCGTATCATATCAATTTACAATAACTTAAATCAAACGGACATTTCAGGATTTAGAATTCACATGCTAAGCATTTAGGGATTTGGATGTTATAATCAAATTCGTGCATTAGAATGTTTGAAGGAAGAACCCACTCACCCTAAGGTGTGAAAACACCTCACAACTGCAGCTCAACTCAGGGAATCTCGAATTCCTATCAAATCCCTAGCAAATCTCCCAATTCTTCTTCCATTCAACTCGGAAACCTTGAAAATGAGGGATTATGAAGAAAGGGTGAGAAAATAGGGAATTTCGACATCATCTTGGATCAAATCAGAGCATGGAAGGAATCTTGACATGAGAGAGAATATCCACCATAAAAGTCTATGCAAAGAATCCAAACTTACTTGATTTCACCCTTCCTGGAATCGCAAAACCCTAATTCAGCAATTCCCCCACTTTCTCCACTCAAGCCCTAACTCTCCCTCTCTCTCTAGGTTTTCATTTCTCTGGAGTGAATGACGAAGAATGAGAGCTGTGTGTGTGTGTGGTTGCTCATATAAGTCAATTGAGCTGCTTGGGTCAATTGCATATTGACCCAACACTTAACTTTAATTATATAGGCTGAATATTCAGTTATAAAAAAGTTACTGTAATTCGTTTATTTCAGAGATCAAAAATTCTCCAAAAATTATGGGAATTTATCAAGTTGTTTATAATTGATCCATAAAGCTTGAGTTAAAATTTGAGATCATTTGGAGTTACCAATAAATAATTAAAAATAGAACAGTACACTGCTATATTGCAGTCTGCAAAATATTCGGCCGAGTTTGTCCTGCACAAACTCGACCGACACCCTTACTGTAGGGATTCAAAAGTCATCCAAAAATTATGCCAATTTAACATAGTGTCTAAAACTGTGTTTTTCAGGCACAGTTAAAATTTGAGATCAATTGGATATACCAATAAAAATATAAAATTCAATTACCGCACTGCTGTATAATTCTGGAAATGTGATCGGCCGAGTTTGAAACTCGACCGATAAACAGGTCAGAACATTCTTCAAAAATTCTGATATTTACCAATATTGTTCACATTGTATATATAAAAATCATATCCAAATTTGAAGTAAATCAGAGTTACACATAAAATACTAAAAATCATTTAGTGAGACATTCTACTTATCAAATTCTGTATTCATGTATCATCAAAACCCTATATTGGGCCGATTAGGGTTTATGTTTCTCAAACCCTAATTACAAGATAAAAGAACATTTAGACTTCTTATCATAATTAAAACATCCTAATTGTGTTATCGTCATTAATTAGATTTCAAGAATGATTATTCCAATTAATCTTTGCAATTGTCTAGGTAAACCCTAATTTACCAATTAAGCTCAGATGGGGTCGTAACACTTATACTCACATATCCGCCTCTTAGAGGGTAAGATTATGGTTATGTATATACACATACCCTGTATACCCATATACCCATTTACATATGCTTTTATGTAAATAATTTACATTAAAATGTAATGGTGCATACTGCAAGACTCACATCTAGCAAGTATATGTACCTTAAAATAGTAAACATATATATTAGAATGTAGTGCTCCATATCTTAGCACTCACAATGAGTAAATATAAGTACCTTACTGTAGTATAATGAACGAAATCCATTGACACACCTAATTGGACACAAAAGTACATTTTATTAAATTAAGAAGGCTATAAAGTCATTCTCTCATTCTACTCCTCTCCGCCTTGAATGATATTTTTCCACAACCTATCCATTTCAGTGTGGTAGTTTGTTGTATCTTGAAGTTTTTGATGTATTTTAATAGCAAGTTAACATAACCATATACATGATTATCCATCCATATACCCAACGATTATACATATATGGGTATGTTACAGATATATTTTTTACAAAGCGAATATATAATTGTACCCATATGTGCTTAACTAGACGATTACGATTATGGATATGACCATACCTACACCATATCCTACCATTTACAGCCCTAACTGCTACGACAGGAAAATCTAATTTCAAGGATATTTATTTGTTTTACATTGAGAAATTCTAGATTCGACAACAAATCTAAAAAAACATATTGTCTGTAGATTTCACAATTTCTTTACATTAGTGTCACTATATTTTTATCTCATATGTATTGCAACACATTATTATACTTGTTAAAATATGTATTATGCATACGATTTATATAATTAGTTTCACCTTTGCTTATCGATGATAACAAATAACAAATGAACTATTTAATAAGCAAAGATACTAAGAAGACTCTTCTTAAAAGATACAGCTTACACATTTTCAACTTGAACAAGTGTAGTTGGCACTATAAATACCTCTTATATAGATAATAGGTATATAAAAACTATTTCCAACCATTACGAATCTCGCTTACATGTAAGAGATTATAATATATTTTAGAATACCGACATCATTCATAATATGATAGGTTTCGTTTGTTTTGAAATCCAGCTGACGAAAATACATTTCCATCCATTTTTATAAAGCATTGAAGGTGTCCAAAAGGAAGCTTAGCATCTTCTATTTTTGGGGACAATCGATTACTTTCAGCAACACATTAGATACCTTCATGAGCAGCACGCATCAGGTTCTTGTTGTTTTTATTGGAGGAATCATAAAAAGAAACGTGCATCATGTGATATCGTTCTCATTAGTATTTCTTGTCTACATGTATTATCTCAGTTACTTTGATGGTAAAGTGTGTCTTCGAGTAAAGAAATGCATAGAATCAATAAAAAAATGACAAGGGAGGTTGAAGTAAAAGTATAATCCATCAAGATGATCCAAAAGTTGCTCGTAAAAGAAATATATAAGTAGTGTAAGGCTTTGGAGAGAAGAAAATTATGATAAGTTAAATGACTAAATTAATTTCAATTTGTTGACAATCTATTATACATTAAAATTAGATGAAAATAATTATAACTATTGGGTATCTTTCCTAGTAGGATGCTTTGTATGGATTACTATAAGGTTTAATGTATTTTCTTAAGTTAGAAATGGAATTCAAGTGTGACCTGTTTTTCCTATACTCAAACTCAAAGTACGAGAGCAAGATGTTTTAGTATGTACAATGAAAAAAAAATTGGCACCCGAATCACTGCTACAATGATGAAATATCACTACAAGGATATATGTTTGTCATATATTAAGAGATTCTAGCTTTGATAACCAATAAGGAAAGCATATTGTCTATGGATTCTAAGATTTTTACACATTAATGTTACACTATATTTTAACTCACCTACATTGCACCATATTATTGCACTTATATAAAAGATATATTATGTGTATTGTTTGTATAATTAGTTTGTTCTTTGCTTACCACTAATAATAGATAAAAATTGTTTAGTTAGTAAGGATACTGTGAAGATTCTTCTTAAATTCATGAAGAATTTACTCATTTTCAACATGAATTAGTTTAACTGGCATTACAAACGTCTCTTATATAGGTAAAAGGTATACAAGAACTATTCCCCAACCATAATGAAATTCACTCCCTTGTAAGCGATTGCATCTATTAGGATGCCAACATCATCCATAACATGATAGGTGCCATGTATATTAATATCCAGCTCAAAAAAGTACATTGCCGTCCATTTTGATATAGCACTTAAGGATCCCCTAAAAGAAAGTTAGCATCTTCATGTTGGAGACCGTGAAGTAATTTAAGCAAACCATTAGATACCCACAAGGGTAGTATCCATCTAGTTGTTATTGTTTTCCTTGGAGGGACCATGAGGGGTTTGTTGCACAAAATGGGAGGGAGAAAACTAGCATCATGCGTTCCTTCACATTATTTTTTCTTGTCTACATGTGTTTCCTTTGTTAGAGAGAGAGTAAAGCGTGCCTTTAAGTAAAGTAACATATATAATCAACATAAATTAAGAAGGGGGATTGAAGGAAAAGTATTATCTACCAAAATGGTCCTGAAATTGTTCCAAAGAACAAATGCATGAACAATGTAAGGGTTTGAAGGGACAAAAATTATGTAAATGTGAGTAAATGTTTAAATTAATTTTGATATTTGACAACATCCAATATCTCAAAATTTCGATAAAAGATGATTATATCTATTGGGATCCTCACCAAGTAGGATGATTAGTATGTACTATTACAAGGTTTAATGCATCTTCTGTATTTAGAAACGGAATCTAAATGTGACGTATTTCTCATGTATTTAACTTCAAAGTAGGAGAAGAACAGCTTTACGACAAGACTGGCACTTGAATAACCTCTCTGACGGAAAATTAAATTACAAGGTGTGTGTGTGTATATAAATATATAATAGTGATATTTTAAGAAATTCTATCTTTGATGATAAACAAGGAAAATATATGTGTCTATAGATTTTAAGATCTCTGCAAATTAGTGTCACACTGTGTTAGAAATCACCTACATTGCATCACATATCACACGTATAGGAAAAATATATTATGCATATTGTTTGTATAATTGGTTTAATTTTTGGTTGCTGCTGTTAGAGTATGTTATTTACAACTTTTATAACATATATTATTATTTGGTTTATGTTTTATTTTAGTAAGGTATACAAGTTCACCACGGTAAAGAAAATTACGTTGTGACCAATTGTGAAGTGTTTACCAATTTTTACAATAAAAATTATAATAATCAAGCAACAGAAAACCTTTTCAATTACATCATTGGTGCGGCTTAAAATGGCCAATTAGTGATGTTAAACAATGCATGTGGATGACTAAAGCAATGTCCTTGCCTGGCCTTGATTTGATTTGATTGGAGGTGTAATCTATCCTATGTTTGGATGGGACTAATATATCTTACGGAAATGATTTTGTCACGCGCACTGGTCTCAAGCACGCCTTACGCACGGAGATAGAGTGGTTTGTTGGGGGAGAGACTGATTTGGGAGTGATGACGTGACGGGTTTTAATTGGATGAGTTGATAGAAGTTGTGTAATATGTAAGTAAATTTATTTTTCTTATAACTTTTGAACCGTGATGAATTTTTTAACGAAATAAAAACTATTGGATTCATTATGAAAAATGTAATACAACAAGACTAATATTGATATATTTGTAATAAAAAAATATAAAAATGATATGAATAGATTATTCAGGATGCCAATGAACTATTTTGGGCGTCAATTAACCATCTTTGGGTGTCAATAGCCATTTATGGGTGTCGTTATAATTCTAAGTGTAAATGAATTATTTTGGGCACTATTAAGTAATTTTTAGGTGTCAAAAAGACCTATTTGGGTGTCATTATGTTGTTTTGGTTGTCAATCACTTATTTGGGCGTCATTTTAAATTTTTGGGTGTCAATGAACCATTTTGGGCGTCAATACCTTATTTGTGCGTCATCTTTATATTTTTGGGTGTCAACGAACCATTTTGGGCATCAATTAACCATTTTTGGATGTCAATAACCATTTATGGGCGCCATAGCATCCAAAAATACCTTATTTGGGCATCATTTTAAACTTTTGGGTATCAATGAACTATTTTGGGTGTCAATTACCTTATTTTAGCACCATCTTTATATTTTTGGAGGTCAATGCATCATTTTAGATATCAATTAACCATTTTAAGGTGTCAATAGTCATTTATGGACGTCATAGCATCCAAAAATGGCTAAATAGCGCCAAAAAATAGTTAAATAGTTATTTTGATTGTCAATACCTTATTTGAGTGTCATCTTTATACTTCTGAGTGTCAATGGTGTCATAACAGTAAAAAATGACATCTTTGAGTGTCAACTAACATATATATATCATTTTTGTATTTTTTTTCCAAAAATATGTCAATATTAGTCTTGTTGGATTGTATTTTTCATAACTAATCTGATGGTTTTTGTTTCATTAAAAAATTTATTAGGGTTCAAAAGTTATAAGTGAAACAAATTTATTTGCCTATTTTGTAATTCAAAAAAACCAGCCAATCACAATATGTCATGTGGAAACGGTTTGGTAATTAGTTTGTGGCTGGTTTCAGCCACGCATGAAACCGCGGATAACCAGCGTGAGCTTGACAAAAACTTAGTCTATATCTTATGGGTCTCAATCGAGCTCATCACAAAAAGAATGTGAAGGAGTAGGCCAGATTTTGCATTGTGACGTGGCTGCAGAGATGTGTCAGAATGAGGCAATCTTTAAACATACCAAACCGAGAGCGGTTTAGGTAGCCAGCACAACGACACGATAAAATTGCTCGAAGACTAAAACACGTACCGTTTGGAGGCTGTGCAGCCACAACCATGGTAAACTCAAATCTATTGTAACGGCTTGTTGTTTCAGATATTATTTCAAACCATTTTAATTGTATATCTATTGTAACGGCTTGTTGTTTCAGATATTATTTCAAACCATTTTAATTGTATATCTACATCAAAAATTTACGTTAGAAAATCAATATGACGTTTTTGCGGTAAAGATTAGTTGAAATAAAGATTAATTGTAACGCACCCACCCGGAATAACATCTCGCGACAGCGAATTTCAAACTCTTGATTGGCGTCCATGGTACCACAATATTATCTACAGTGAACCCCAATGCTTGACAACTCATTACTCATGTGAGAATCGCCCAGGTTTCTTGTCCGTTTAGAAAATAGCCCGCACGCATGCTCTGTAGATTGACTCTAGAATGACGACGGTCTCCCATCGAGACAGCTCTAGAATATTCCAAATGAGACTTCTAAGTGTTGAGGCTAATGCTCGTTAATTGAATCTTGTTCATGATGTCGTTTTTGTTTTTCTTCATTGATTGTGTCGCCTTATTCGCAATCCTACTTAATGTTTCTGGTGTATTAGATCCCTGCAATGCATATTCTCATGAATTATGATAATATCAGAACATTTACCCGATAGAACACTAGAACACTACGTGGCATATATAAATAAAAACTAAATACTATAAGAAAAAACCATTGATCTCAAGAACTTATCTCATTTCCGACATTACCTCAACAACACAAATCTTATAGAGAATGATATGTACATGCTTTTTTTTTTAGGAAAAAACATGGCATATATTAAATAACACATCGAAGCAAGCAAAACCTGCTTATGTGAGTTCCGTACAAGATGTTAAAAATAACTTAAACTGAAATGGAAAGTTAACGTTTGTGCCTAGTGGAGATAAAGCAGTGTTCTGATGAAGTGGGGGAGGCACCCCTTAACAAGCCTCCAGAGGAAATTAAGTGGAAAGTCCCTAGTTGTTGAAAAAGCATCCTCCCGAAAGTGTAATCAAAGTTGTTGCTGGACTATACTGACCCCTGTTTCATCATCAACTATAGCTTTGAGATCGCACAAAAATTTTGCTTCAGATTCGCCTTCATCAGAATCATCAAGTCCTCCTTCAACTTGGTTACCTGTATTTTGTTAGAATGTGAAGATCTGCATTTATCTGTGATATAATATTTTGTTTCAATTTTTTGTTGTTGTTGAAGATTCTATTGTTTCGTTCTTTCCAGAGATTCCAACTGATAGTGATGAAAATATCACAACTCTTGAAGTTTTTGAAGAGTCTTTTTGGTGTGATTTGTGATGGAAAAGTTGCTTCCTTGAGTTCAGGAATGTAGTTTCGTGTGTAGTGTGTGAAGATGTTTTGTGAAAAGAAACACTTGAAGAAGATGTGATCAACTGAGTCAAAGCTTTTTTCGCATAGTGAGCATCTGAAAGGACCAATGAAGCCTTTTTTTGTAAGGTTTTCTCCTGTGAGCAATTTGTCATGTAGTAAAAGCCAAAGGAACGTTTTATATTTTTGAGGCCATTTCTGTTTCCAAATTTTTGTGGTGGGTGGGGCAAAACCTCTGTAGGAAAGGTAGGTGTAGGCTTGCTTAACCGAGTATATGCTACCCCATTTCCAAGTTATGATGTTTGAGGTATTGTTTTCCAAGGAGAATTTTAGATTTCTGATTTCGTCTTGACTAAGCTGCATGTGTATGCATCTTTTAAGAGAATTTGATCTGTTACTGGTGATAAGGAGGAGAGCTTTGTCAATTTTCATGTTGAGCAGTTTGTTTGGGATAGTCCAGGTTGTTCGAAGATTGAAAACAGAGTTATTTTCAAACGAAGGATCGAACCAGAATGAGATGTTTTGGTGAGAGTGTGGGGGAGTGTTAATGATTTGAGAGATTTTTTGGATATTTTTGTTGATGTATTTCCAGAGTGGGGAAGTAGATTTTTTTTTGGATAGGATGTCAGGGAGGGGAATGTTGGTAATATTTGTATTTGATGAGTTGTGACCAAATTTTTGGTTTGTTTTGTAACAGACTATTGATGATTTTTGTAATAAGGCAGAAAGTGTGAGTTTCAATGTTTAGGATGCCCCAACCTCCCTGATCTAGAGGAGCAGATATTGTTTTCCAATTTACAAGGTGATAGTGCTTCCCGGCTTTATCCGAATTTTTGAAGTTATTCCAAAGAAAGTTTCTCCTGATTTTGTCTAGAATTGTTTTTGTTTTTTAGGGAAGGGGGATGCAGCTTAGGAAGTGTGTAGTGATAGGAGTGATGACATTGTTTAGCAGTGTGAGTCTTCCAGGGAGATTTAGGAAGTTATTTGTCCAATTTGAGAGTTTTGAGTTTATTTTTGAAATGATAGGGGTCCAGATTGCATTTGTTATGTTGTATGGTGTAATAGGAAGACCAAGGTACTTGATTGGAAATTCTTCAGTCTTGCATCTTAAGAGGTCTCTATATCGCTCCAGAGAAGGTTGATTTATGTGTACCCCAAAAATGGAAGATTTTTGCAGATTTATTTTGAGACCAGATATATGAAAATATACCGAGGATTCTGAATATGTTCAGAAGTGATGAGTCTTCTGGGGAGGAGAAGATAATAGTGTCATTAGCAAGTTGAATGATATTTTCCTTGCATTCCCCAGGAGAGTTGATAAGACCATTTTGTTTACCAAGTTTAATCATGCGGGAAAGAATAGTTGTGATGATGATGAACAGATAAGGGGAGAGAGGGTCTCCTTGTCTGAGTCCATTTGAGTTGTGGAAATAACCAAAAGGGACACCATTTATGATAGTTGAAAATGGTTAGTAGAAATGCAAGCATGAATCCAGCTAACCCATTTGTCAGGAAAACCAAAACCCATGAGAGTTTTAATTAAGCAATTCCAATTGACAAAATTGAAGGCTTTTTCAAAATCTAATTTGATTGCCAGAAGGGGAGTTTTGTTTTTGTGGCATAGATGTATTGTTTCGTTAACCATTAAATAGGCATCTTGGATACTTCTATTTTTTAGGAAGGCAGATTGGTTGAGAGGGATGATATCATCCAAGTGTGGTTTGATCCTGTTTGCTAGAGTTTTTGCAATTATTTTGTATGAGGTCCTTATAAGGCTGATGGGTCGAAAAAGGGATATGTGTTCAGGTTGACTCATCTTTTTTATTAGAGTTATAAAAGTTTTGTTTATGAATTTTATGATGTTATGGGGGTTTGTAATAGCATGGAAAGAAATCAAAAAGGCTAAGAAGTCTTTTTTGTAGTGATCCCAGTTTGCCAGGTATAATTTAGTGTTGAGTCCATCTGGTCCTGGAGATTTATTTAGACCTAAGTTTGAAATAGCTGCATCCAATTCTACAAGGGAAAAAGGTTTTATAAGATCTTGTGGGTTTTTTTATGTTTTTTTGACAAATAGTGGCCCAAGACAAGTCATTGAGGCAAGAGGGGTTGTGGTTGTTGTTGAAGATATTTTTGAAGTGGTTTGTTATATGAGTTGAGATGGATAGTTTGTGAGAGGTGAGTCTTTCGTTTATTGTTAGATGGGTTCTGGCATTTTGTCGAAAGTTTTGGTTACAGATTTTATGAAAGAATTTTGTGTTTTTGTCGCCTTCCTTAGCCCAAGAAATTTTGGTCCTTTGTCTCCATTTTGTGTCAATACAATTATTTATGTAGTCTAGTTCAGCTTTTATGGAAAGAACAAGGGTTGGGTCAGCTAATGGGTCCTTATCCACAAAAAGGAACTGTTCTTCAAGAATTTTTTGTGATTCGATTAAATTTTTTGGATTTTGGATTTTCCATTTTTTGATACGTGTTTTAATGTTTTTGGTGTTATTTAGGATGTGTATTCCTAAGTTTTCTGTTTGAGAGTCAGCAAGTTTCCAATGTTCAAAATAGGAGCTGGTGAAGTTGTTTATAGAGAGCCAGCTGTTTTCAAACTTGAAAGGCCTCTGGCCCCATGAGGTAGATTTTGTGTCAAGGATAAGAGGGAAGTGATCCGATATGGTTCTATGGGAGATATGAACTGAAGAGAGAGGGTGTTTGTCTTCCCATAATTTTGAGCAAATGAAGTGGTCGAGTCTGGCATATGTCTGGTTTCTAGACCAGGTGTAAGATGCATTTGAAGGTTTGATGTCTATCAAGGAATGGTTTGTAAGCATCTTACTAAAAACTTTATCAGCAGCTGACATGGTTTGTGGGGAAGGGGAGGAGTTGAGTCTATCTAATATTTGAGTGATCAAGTTTAAATCACCACCCAAAATCCAAGAAGACGAGAAATGTTTTGTAATGAGGTGATTTAGTTCAGCTAAGTAGGCAGATTTGTCATGCCCTGGTTCCCCATACACTCCAGAGAAAGACCAGAGATATCCATCGAAAAGATTTTTGAAATCAATGGTAATTGAGAAATCAAGAATGAAGGTGTTTTGTGAAGCTAGACACTGATTGTTGAAACCAACTAAGAGGCCACCTTTGAAGCCCTCAGGAGGTAATTGGACCCAGTCAGTGATTCTATTTCCCCCTATTGTTTTGAGAGCAAAAGGTGCCAGACATGTTTTTGTTTCTTGGATTGTAATCAGGTCGATTTTATTCTTGTAGAAGTGAGCACAAATTTTTTTGCGTCTATGGAGGTTTGCAGCTCCACAGACATTCCAAGATGAGATTTTCATTTTACTGTGATGGCCAGACAGAGCGAAGGAAAAGCTTGTGTGAGTTCATGCTAAAACTTTAGAAGGTCAATGATATTGTCTCAGAAGGAATGACTCTTCTATTTGTCCAACCCATAAAGGTTTCTATGTTATCTAGTGTTTTATGTGCTTTTTCTTCATCATCTAGTTTGATGCCTATTTTGTTTGCAAATGTAGTAAAGCTGTTAATGTTTGACCATGAGGCTAGATCTTCAATTGAATCGAAATCTTTATTTTTATTCTTAGCTGGGGTAGTAGATGATAAAGATTGAGCAGATGTAAAGTTGCTAAGAGAACAGGATGAGAAGTTTTGAGAAATACCTAGCTTTGTCCTGTTGACGATGATATTATTTTTTGTATCTTTGTGATTTGGCTTCATGATCTTCTGGAGGTAGCTGGAAGTAGGCCTTTATAGAGGGCTCTCCTATTCCGAATTCTGCAAAGAATTGTCATCCTTATGCTGAGAAGAGTTTTGGCCAGTATTTGCTAGATGTTTTTGGTTTTGTGAGCGGTAACTCTCCTTTGTCGAGGTAGGAGAAGGGAAGGTGGAACCTCTAGGTATGTATGAGTTATCGTGCAAAGAAGGTTTAGATGGTCTGGTTCTTTTTTTGCTTGTATGCATGTATTGGTTGTCTGAGGGTGGAGTTTTTTCGGATCCAAACATGATTTCGATCGCTTGAAGACATGGAATGCATGATAGACATTTTGTCTTTATTTAGGCTAAGCCAAGAGGGAGGATGTTTTGAGAGGTCTGAGAAGGCAGTACTATTTTCGGAAGGATGTTCAGCAGATAGTTTGATATTGTAGATGGATTCGCCAATTCTAATGTTCATGGTAGGGGGTAATGAGATAGCAGCCTTTACGGAAAAGAGATAAAAGGCTTTGATATATTGTGAGGGGTGCAAGGTTTCAGGGTTGATATATTGAAGTGTTGCCCCTAT
The DNA here is from genome assembly GCA_963693085.1 of Alisma plantago-aquatica. Classification (NCBI taxonomy): domain Eukaryota; kingdom Viridiplantae; phylum Streptophyta; class Magnoliopsida; order Alismatales; family Alismataceae; genus Alisma; species Alisma plantago-aquatica. The sequence goes on along the minus strand of OY856411.1, from coordinate 1,481,901,149 downwards.
AGAATGGGCTATTCCTCTGAAGATCTCAATTTCCCAAAGGTGGGGAGGAAGATTTGTAATGGCGACCCAGTCGGAACCACCTGCGGGTGCTGGGAATACACCTAAGTCAGCAGACCATTTTGATAATCTAGCCATGATGAAGCTCGATCCACAGGGTATAGTGAGAACTTGATTGAAAAGGTGGTTTATCTTTGTACCTTCTGGGACAGTGTAGATGAGTTGGGTAGGTGAGAAAATTTTTGGTTTTAAGATGGTTTGACCTGGAATGAGTAGTGCTAAGGCACGCGTGATGTCTAAGACATTGATGGGGTTGTTGTCAAGGTTGTTTTTTATTGATATGAGAATGCTTCTCATGCTATGTACATGCTATTGGGAATCTATGCAATTTAGAATTACAACTGATCTCTTTTAGGTCATCTAGACCAATACAACATCAAACACAACTCTCCTTGTAGCATAATAATATCAAATTCAAACTTTTGATATCTTTATTAATTTTGGGTGATGCTAGTTATGTCCTCAAAGGAAGGCTACCTATATATTCCTTGTTTTTATTTGTATTATTTAAAAATAAAGAAAGAGTTTTGGAGAACTCTATAACTTTCCTCTTCCTTATATATGGGTTTTTATCTTATGTTATTTGAGGACCACAGTAAAACATGGGCTTCAGACGCACATAGTGGGACAATCCATATGGAGTAAGAAACTCTTTAATCAGACAAGTCAGCATATTTCGCATCCCGACCGTGTGTGGGGGGTGTGGGTGTGGAGGGGGGGGTTTAAAATCCGTCCTCGCACGACTCCTTGCATTGGCGTGATCCTGATTCAGTTTTGTCACTTGACTTACTCAAGAGATTTATGCATGTGATACATTCCTTGGCAGTTGTGCGTGTTTGTTTGAATGTTCCGAACAACCACCAGTTGGTAAATCTAATCACAAAAGCATATTTTTGCTTCCGTCTTACGCTTCTATTTAACAACAGTGTGTTACCACTTTCTTCTCATAGGAAAAAGATGCAAGGTATTCTGATTTCTTCTCATGTTTAATCTGTGTGTCACTAACATGTCCGCTAACCACGGGAAGAATGATTAATTTTATTCGTCCATTGTCAAAGTTAGTGTGTACAACCTTTACACCGGCAAACACTATTGCATCTTGGGAGAGTACCCGTTATCTTCGTCTACTGCGGTGACATTTGTCATCCAAAGCCGTAGAAATATTGTTAAGGACATTGTCTGCACTCCTCAATGACAATCTAATTTGATATAATCTTTTAATCTAGTGCTTGTTCATGTTTCTACCCTCAAACAACAAACTTTACAATATTTATGTTCTATGTATGCCAATACGAATGGTTTAAAAATGCCTACAATGCATTTGACTCTGTCGACATCAAACAATCAGATAATAACTATTTCAATAGTGATATAAATTCCTTTGCCTAATGTAACAAGAATTGAACTGTTTGATAGAACTCAGTATCATCGTTGACAAAAAAAGTTTACCCTACTTTGGAAGTTTCTAACATAGTTTTTTTGTTCTACATGATCTCATAATAGAAATTGCTTCTGTCTAATGGAAAACGTCACTACGGAATTATAATCATGTCATTCTAAACACTATTTCTAATCAAGTATTTGATGCACATTTTCTTTTTAAACTTGCTTCTAAAAATTGAGAAAATATGAATGAAAAATATGTTCTTGAAGAGGCTTCTACATAAAAGAAATCTTGTTGTAATTTTTCTAAATTTTTGTACGATTAAAGATAAACAAATTATAACTAAAATTATGATTTTTAATTAATGTATGATGATCTATAGAATGAGAAAATTTATCTACCCAAATATTTTCTAGTATGTACTTCAATTGAAAATTTATCAAGCTTTTGGACACATTACAACAACAACTTAAAACATAAAAGAAAAACAATATCACTTGATGATGTCATAATATATAGCTGTTCATAAGATATAAATGATCTGGAGAGAGATCTGGTTTAACCACACAGTTATCTTCTAGTACAAATTTCATTTATAATAAAACTAAGAAAAATAATAATTAATTTGATTAATATAAAAATAGTTGAAAGAATAAGAAAGGAAAAAGAAATAATAATAAAAGTAAGGATAATAAGGACATTAAAAAGAAAAATGTTTTTATTATGTATGTGGAAAATCTGTTCACACTTCTCTAAAATGCAAGCACATGAAGATGTAATTAGTTCAAGTTTTAAAAGAACCATCAATTAACATTTTGATGGAGGACATATTTGTGGCATTCATCAACTTGGTCAATATGGGATCATTTCATAATCATGATTAGATAATCAACTCTAGAGCATCATGCTATATTAGTGACAATAGGGATGCCTTGGTGACCTACTCAAAAATAGGAAACAATGAGCATAATTTTGGCATGGAAAAACTTCGTGCTTCTTTTGTGACCGAAAAAGAAAATGTCATGATCAAGATGACATCTGGAAAAAAAAATATTGATCAAAGATGTTTTGTAAGTGCTAGATATACTATTTAATTGATCTCTATTTTCTAACTTGTTAAGTTTGGGATCAAGGTGTCTTTTGCATCTGACAATGTCACTCTTTCTAAGTCAAGGGAGTACTTGCATATGAAATATTATTCAAAAGCTTATTTGTTCTGAATCACCAAACAATGCCAAAAAAATTCCCTCTTCTGCTTATATCATTGACTCTTCTGATGTGTCATAGTCGACTTGGACATATTAATTTTAGATCTGATACAACATATGAAACCTTTAAATTTATTAAAAAATATACATTGTGTTGTTGATTTAAATAATAAATGTCAAGTATGTGCTAAAGGTAAATCTGCAACGAATATGTGTCCTCAAATATTTCATAAAGATTCTGATTGCTAGATTCAATTCAAACATGTCTTGAAGATATAATAAAAATTGACTAAAGGTGTAAAAAGAGTCGATATCATATTTGTAGATGATTTCTCATGCTATACAAATTATACTTATTGTATTCAAAAGATGAAGTTTTTAAGACGCAGAAGTAGAAAATCAACTTAATTGGAAAATAGAATGTCTTTGCTTGGATATCAGTGGTGAATATGATTATTATCCATTTAATGATTTTTTTGTAACCCATATTATTGTACATGAATAGACTCCTTCATATTCACTACAATCAGATGGGATCGTTGAACATAAAAAATATAAAAAATGATTATTTCTATTTTCATTAAAAAGAAGAATGCCCAATAACTTATGTGGTGAAGTGATTTTAAAATTTATTTTATTCAAAATCTCTTTCCTCGTATGAAGACGTATAAGACTCCTCATGAATTATGGAAAGAATACACTCCTAATTTGAAATATCTCAAAGTTTGTGGATGTCAAGAAAAAGTATTGTTAACTAAAGTTGAGAAAAGAAAATCAGGACTAAGAACCATTGATGGTGTTTATAGGTCATTTTCAAAATAGTGTTGCATATAAATTTCTAGTTCTTAGAAGTAACAATAATATTGTAGAACTGAATACTATTGTTGAATCTGAAATTGTAGAATTCTTTGAGAATATGTTTCCTATGAAATCTCCTATGGAAATAATTTCTAATCCTTTGCATTAAATATTAGAGAATATACCAAGTTCATCTAACAATAATGATGTCTCAAAACATGATGATTTTGAACCTAGAAGATCCACTAGAATGAGAAAGGAAAATAATTGTGATAATGACTTCTACTCATTTATTATAGATAATGATCCTCAATAATATTGTGATGCTATTAATTCATCTAATTACTCTTTATGGAAGGAATAAATTAATAGTGAGATTGACTCTATATTATCTAATCACATATAGGATTTAGTGGATAATCCATGAGGTAACAAACCCATAGGATGTAAATGAATATTTGAAAGAAAATAAAAAATTGATGGAACATAGATAAATACAAAGCTCAATTAGTTTCAATGAAATACAAACACTGAAAGGATATTAACTACTTTGATCCATTATCTCTTGCAATTAGAATTTCTACTATTAAGATTATAATAGCTCTACTATCTATCAGGAAATTAATTATACATCAGATTAATGTTAAAACTACCTTCTTAAATGGAGGTTCAGAATTAGAAATTTATGTAGAACAACCAGAAGGTTATATTATATTAGAGGAAGAACATATGGTATGAAATCTAATCAAGTCTCTAGATGACTGCAAACAATCCCCTAAATCATGGCATGAGAAATTTGATATATATCATATGGATTCCATATAAATGAAGGAGACAAATGTATATATTCTAAAGTTGATGACCAAGGTTGTGATATTTTGTCTTTACGTGGATGACATGCTCATTTGTGGAAATAATATTAAAATTATCAACTATAGTGAAAGATTCTTGGCTTTAAATTTTGACATGAATAGACATAATTTTTGGAATTAAACTTCTTAAAATAGATTATTGTATCATTCTTTCTCAATAACATTACGTAGACATATCCTATTTTTTTCAATGTTTCATTGTAAGCAAGTTAGCACACCTATTTTATTTCTAATTTCCATCTTAACAAAAATAAGAGTACTAGTGCTCAAGAAATCATATATGTACAAGTAATTCAAGTCCTAATGTACTTAATGAATTGTACTCATCCATATCTAGAATTTATACTTTGGAAATTAAGTAGATAAACTCAAGTTCTAACAAGGATCATTGGGATGCTCTACATAGGATTTTAAAGATCTCCAACTATTAGAAGGATTTTGATGTCAGTTGGATTTCTAATTCATATGAATTGAAATCTAAAAGTGGCTACATATTCAACATGGGTGGAGGTGCTAGGTATTGAAATCCACCAAGTAAATATGTATAGCTTGTTCAACTGTGGAATTTGAGTTTATCTATAACATCCTAAACTCTAAATAATAATTCACTATTACTAGGCCCCACTTAATAAAGAATATTCTTTTGTATAAAGACATTTATTTTCTTAAATGTCACAAATCTTAAGTAACCGATTCAATTTTAAATAATAATTAAATGTTCTACATATATTTTGAGATATAACTCATTTACAACTTTAATTTACATCTGCAATGCCTTTTATTTCCCTAGTGTAATAATGTGTCTAAATTATCCTAAAACCCTGTAGTACCGGTTCATTTATGAGACATAGTCAATAGTATACTCCCTCCTCATTTTATTGTTAAAACATTTTTTAAATAATTAATAATATATAAATGGCTTAACTATATTAAATAAATCCTGACATTTAATTTATTGCAATCCTTAAAATTTCTCAAAAACATTAAATTCGTAGACAATATATTATAACTTTTGGTATCTTAGTAGTAAGTGGTTAGACTGTTAAACTCTTTTTGAGACATAGACTGTCTATTAATAATATCACCTACTTAATGATCTAAATTGATCCAAAAAAATCATTAATAATTTGTTTAATACTTTTAGTTCTAGTCTACCATCTCCTGAATTTTGGCATCAATATAACATCATTTACATGTTACTTTACTAGTTTGAGTCACATATTGTCGTTCAAGTATTTACCTTAAATGGAATCAACCATTTTTACTTTACCCTGGTAACAAATGATTTCTCATTCACCCTAGCTGCACTGAACTAGAACCATGGACGGCTATTCAACGGGTATAAGTGGCACCCCACTTTTTTCCATCTTCCCCTTCTCTTCTCCCTCCTCTCTTTCCTCTCCTCCACCTTCCTTCTTCTCCCCATGATCTACAACCCTTGTCGCCACCCTATTTCTTCTTCCTCTTCCTCCACTTTGGAATTGTTCCATCTGCAGATAGCGACCTCTAATGGACAATCTACCTTCTAGCACAATGTTATCTTCTTCTCTTCCTTTTCTCATCCTTAGTTTCAGCAAAACTTCTCGGTCTCCTTTCTTACAACCCTAGTCGCCATTACCAGATTCCATCCTAATGCCAATGGCCAAAATATCATGTTGCAAGCACCAACTATGGCGGCTACCACCAAACCAAAAAACACCATAAAACCATGATACTTCACCTCTATTGTCATTCAAATCTACCTTTCCATCACCAGGGGAGTGGCAAAAAGAGGCATAACCTCCTACCTACCTGCTGAATGCATCTGCAACACAACGACAATGCTTCTCCATCTTCTACCATCGAACACCCATTCTAGGCACTACAACCAATATGAAACTTGCCTTCAAGCCTACTACACCTACTTAATTCTAAATCTAAATTAGTTACCCAAACATCTAGTGAGGAGATAGATTCATTAGACATCATTTACTTTTTTGACAACCAAAGGGTATAGATCATAAAGTTCTCAACTCCCTCAGCCTCATCAAGTGGTTTTCAATGTAAAAGCTAGCAAATTTTAATAGACCTGGTGATGTGGATTGTAAGCTTTCCCTCGGGTTGGTACCAATCATATTTCTAACCGATGGGGGTTATTCAGGTTGTACGGTTATTGGCGCCACCATGTATGGGGATATGGATTTCTCCTTGAGGAACCATGTTGGGTCATCTTCGACATGTCATCAAAACTTTATAAGAGTACCCCAACCATAGTCTGGTATCCAACACCCAATCAATAGCTATAGGTTAGTATCATATTCTTGGATATTAGTTCATACATAACTTCATTTATCATACCAATTATAGTTGTATAACAAACAAAATAGTGATTTTGGTTATACTTTGGGTAACATGGATGATTGGAATAATCCTAGTTACATTCCTTAACCATTTAACCATATAAGACATATATATACATGATTTTATTAATACATGCATGGCTAATAAGGTAAGTTGAAATCTTGTAGACTTACCATCCATTATATGTTTTCCTATCTATTTTATACATATACAATAATGAAATTGATATGGATTAATTAATCACCTCGTGAACACTAAACATTTTGTGTAACATTATTGCATATATACATATATAAGGGTATTTTCGAGTAGAGTGACTCTTTGACTATTAATGAGTCACTTGAAACCAAATGGACGTACTATCACTAATTGGAATGTATAAAGGGATACCTAATGAAAAGTAGTATTGTGGATAACTATATATCATGTATAACTTAGACGAGACTTCATGTAGAATCTAAGTAGTGGTATGAGAAGTACTAACTTTTACATATATGAATTTAAGTTAAATATAAACCCTAACCTACCATGAGGTGATTTTCAATAGGATAAGAAAAATATTTAAATCTATACTAGGTATGGTTACACATGCTAGCTTTGATTTTACTAACATACTAAATGTGCTTCTCGAAGAAATTTGACTTTGTGGATCAAAAATACATTTAGAGTTAGTCATTGAATGTGTAAGGTATGTATAATCACCTATTAATTTTGGGCTTTTGAATGACTATGAATCTAAAATTCATTAATGAGGCATTCTTTTATATAAACTACTTTTGAGTCTCTAATTCAAATTGTTTATTTAGGTTTCACAAATGATGAGTGCATATGCATCCTAGTTATAGTTACATTTTATTATTTGGTTTTACATTCATCTTCATCATTTTAGTTTAGAACTATCTTGCATTTTGGTTTTTTCTATATATGATAATTTATAAGGTTTTGAGCTAAATTGTGGGTTTTCATTGCAGGCTTGAACTATATTGCATTTGAGGAGTGTATGAGGCGGTGTTTGTGAGAAACTTTTCATAAAATCGACAAGATTTTTAATGATATTAGCCTTCATTGGGATACATCATTGACCAACATTTCACTGGTCAAAAGTTTTGGTGGTGCAGCCCTGATGACCCATAGCACTACCCCTCAATCTGAGTGGATTTTCTTCCCTGAGAAATCACATTAGCCTGACAGGTATTTTGCCCGGCAAGAATCCATCATTCGGTTTGGGAGACCTACACCTTGGCCACTGATGAACTATTTATTTGTCATTTTCACAAGCTATTTTGCAGCGAATTTTGTGCACTTTTTGGTCTAATCTCATATTAATCGTTCATGATTTACTTTTATTAGCATGTGATACTTATTTGCATCAAATAATCATACTCTCAATGTTTTCGAGTAATTTAGTATATTTCTAGAGCTTATGTTTGGATTTTATGCATTTCACGAAAATGTACGAGAATCTACATAGCTCGATACTACCGACTTTGGAGTCATTGAACTGACACATGCTCAAGTTACAATAGAAAGAAATTGAGAAGACTCAGTAGTACCGAAACGTAAGTCGATACTACCGACAACATCATAGTGTTTTGTTCAAGAATTATTGAAGCAAATCGGTACTATCGATAGTCATGTCGGTAGTACCAACAACTTGACAGGTGGCTGCACAATTAAAGGAGTTGGTAGTACCGACACCCTATCGGTGGAACCAACTTGTCAGGATCAGGTAGATCTGAAGGCTTTGTTTAATCCAATGGTTGAGGTTTTAACTCGCCCTAAGTCATGCCTATGGCTCAGGGGAAGTATGGCCAGACCTAACCAGATAGTATTTTTCCATTGTATGATGATGGAGAGTATGAGGAGGAGATATTGAAGAATAAGGACACGTTCTGAATAATCTGGGCACTTCTAGTGGACGAAATTGCAGCCGAAAGGTAGCAAATCGATATGTGCGTGAGAAGGGATCATAAGAGTCATTGATAGGAACATTGTCAGAATCTTGAATATGCAATCAAATAAGGTGATCAACAACCACATTTTTGTCCCTTCTTGTCTTTGATCTCCATATCAAATTCTTATAACAATAGAATCCACTTGATCAACATGGGCTTCATATCTTTCTTTGACATTAAATACCTTATGGTAGCATGATCAGTGTAGACTATAACCTGCGAGCCTATTAGAGAGGAGCAAAATTTGTCGAAGGCAAAGAAAACTACAAGAAGCTCCTTTCTTGTCGTAGCATTATTTTGTTGTGCATCATCTAGTGTTTTTCTTGCATAGTAGATGATGTGATGCTTTTTATCGAAACATTGCCCCAGTACCACACCTACGGCGTAATTACTAGCATTGCACATTATCTCAAAGGGAAGAGACCAATCTGGGGCATGAAGGATAGGAGTTGAGGTGAGATCTTCCTTCAAGGTGTTGAAGCTTTTCATGCAATGAGAGTCGAAGTTGATGTTTGCTTCCTTCTGAAGAATATTTGTCAATGGTTTGGTGATCCTATTGAAGTCATGAATAAACCTCCTATAGAACCTGACATGTCCTAAAAATGCTTGCACGTCCTTGACAGTGGTTGGAGGAGGTAGATTTGCTATTACTTCAATCTTTACTTTATCAACTTCAATACCTCTAGAGCTGACGCAATGCCCTAGAACAATGCCCTCCTTCACCATGAAGTGGCATTTTTCCCAGTTGATCACCAGATGTGCTTCTTCAAAACATTCTAGGACTAGGAAAAGGTTGTCTAGACATTCTTCAAAAGAAGCTCCATAGACTGAAAAGTTTTCCATGAAGATCTCCATTATATTTTCAATAAAGTCGGAGAAGATGGCAAACATGCAGCACTGAAAAGTGGTTGGTGTGTTGCATAATCCAAAAGGAATATGACGGAAAGCATACATGCCAAAGGGACACATGAATGTCATCTTCTCTTGATCGTTGGGATGGATGGGTATCTAATAGAAGTCGGAATATCTATCTAAGTAGCATAAGAACCCCTGGTGTGAAAGCCTCTCTAGGACTTGAACAAGGAATGGAAGTGGGAAGTGGTCCTTCTATGTTACTTTGTTGAGCTTGTGGTAGTTTATACACATGAGCCACCCACTCACTGTGCATGTGGGAATAATATCATTCTTCTCATTCATAGAAACTATAGTACTACCTTTCTTGGGCACCACCTGCACAAGACTTACCCATGGTGAATCGGAGATGGGGTAGATAATCCCATAAAGTAGTAACTTTATCACCTCCTTGTGAACAACCTCGTTTAGGATAGGATTTATCTTGCGTTGAGGATTGATAGATGGCTTGTAGTTGTCAACCATGTTGATTTTGTGCATACATAGGTGTTGACTCACACCTATCAGATCGGTCATCTTATAGACTAGTGCCTTTTGTCTTTTCTTCAGTTCGGTCAGTAGCTTGTCTTCCTAAGTTGTCATAATATTTGCATTGATGATGACTAGGTAGGCCTTATTATCAGCTAGGAGAACATACTTGAGACCCTCAGGTAGAGGCTTCATCTCTGGCATAGTAGTTTCTTCTTCTTTAATGATGGAGGTAGATTTCAGATCTTCAAAGTCGGCCTCAGGATCTTCTATAGTAGAGTTTAGGAGAAAGAGATATTTCTCCACTTGTTCATCATCTAATTCATGAGCGTCGGCATTGATGAGTGCGGTCTCCAAAGGATCTTTAGAAGTTTGGTCTTCCTATCATAGTTGTGCCATTTTGTCGACACAATCTATCAAATAGCATTATTCTTGAAAGGAGGAGCCCTTGAGACTCTCAAAGACTCTAAAGTCAATAGTATGTGTCCCAAGATTAAATGTCAAGATGCTTGCTTCAACATTAATGAGTGCATGAGCGGTTGCAAGGAAGGGATGCCCAAAGATAAGAGGATAACGTTGGTTTTCCTTAATGCTCATGATGAAAAAGTCACATGGGTAATATGCCTTGGGACCTACATGAACGGGGATGTCTTCTACAATACCCATTGGCGTAATCACCATAGAGTCATCAAGTTGAATCACGATGCCAGTAGGAAGGATGTCTATTGTGAAGCCTAGTCATTTGCACAAGCTATAGGACATGATAGAAATGATTGCCCCAAGATTATCTAGGCCCTTCCTACACATAGTGTCTCCAACAAAACAAGAGATGTTGAAAGATCCCAGATCTTTTAATTTCTTTGGCATCTTGCTTAGGATGATATCAGATGTTGTCCGTGCTAGCTTCACAGTCTCAATCTCCTCTGTTAAGTACTTGTACATGAGGAGGGTCTTTAAGAACTTTGTCAAAGATGGCATTTCTATAAGAGTGTCAAGGAGAGGTAGGCAACATGTAGCTTTTTCATCACTTCCAAAACTTCATAAATCTTGAGTCTAGTTGCGCCTGAGCGAGACGACTCTGGTATGGGAATCGGGTTTGTGGAAGGGCACCACAGGCATAGAGGGAGGGGTTGGTTCATCTTCTGGTGTCTTCTCGGGATTGGGCGTGACATCTGCCGCTGGAGTTTCCACCATTGGTTCTACTGGGATGGATGTTGGTACAGTTGTTGGAGTTCCAACAACTGGTTATGTTTATGTGTCTATTGGCATAGTCGTTGGAGTGACTTCTTCATCTTCTTTGTCTTCAAGAATCAGCTTATTGTTGTTGATGATTGGGGCTGGAGGTTTTGGTAACACACGTCCAGAGCGTGTGATGACGGCCTTTAGCTATTCTTCTTGGTGTTTGGGGTCGCCTTCAGGTTGGCCTGCAAATGAGCTAGCTAGAGGATGAATTGCGGCAGCAATTTGAGTGAGCTAAGCCTATATGGATTTGTTGTAGGCATGTTGGTTTGCCAACATCTTCTCGATAGTGTCGAGACAACTTAGTTAATTGGGGAAAGGTGTATTGTGTTGACTACCTTGCCCCGAGAGAAGTTGCCCTTGTTGATTGTATTGTTGATGCCCTTGATTGTAGATGTTGCGATACTGGCCAGGATTGTAATTGTTTTGGTGGTAGTTTTGTTGTTTTTGGAAACTAGGAGGACCCTAAACTAAATTATGACTGGGTCCCTACTGGAACTGTTGAGAATTGGTTGCTCCATCTAGATTCCCATATTGGAACCATGGATGATTCCTTGGCCTATTGGGGTTGTAGTACCCCTGCCGTGGAATGGAGTTGATAGAATTAACTTCTTCAATGACATGAGCATTATCAAACTGTGGTTGGATTGTGTTCATAGTGGCCTAGTAGAGATGGTTGCACTGTAGACTCATATGGCCTTCTGACTTGGCATACTTCTAGGGACTCCTTAGGTTGAAGGGAGGATTGGCCTCTTTACCCATTATTTAGAAGGGTATACTCATGGTTGTCTGGCTTTAAGGTAAGCATCTTAAGAGATTCAACAATCGCCTTCAACTCAGAATTGTCTTCTTCCATTTCCACCTTGTGGATGCCTCCCTTACAGGATGAACCCCAATTGGCTTGGTTCTTGACTCCCCTACTAAAGAACTTCCAAGCATCATTAAATCTTTGTCGCATGAAGTCTCCACTAGAGGCAGCATCTAGGAATCGCTTGATTTCATCATCAACTCTCCTATAGAAATGTTCTAGAAGTTGTGAAAGAGGCATGCCATAATGAGGGAATTTACGTAGCAATTCCTTGAATCTCTCCCAGGCCTCGAAGAGAGTCTCTGATGGATCTTGCTTGAAGCTAGTGATATCCCCTCTGAGTTGTTAAGTGAGTGAGGGTGGAAAGAATTCTTAAGGAATTGATTCTGAAGTTTCTCCCAAGTTGTGATGTTGGGGTCATCTAGGGAATTGTACCATACCCTATCCTTGTCGGTGAGGGAGTAGTATAATAATCTCATATTCATCGCCTCTTCTGGGATGCCAACTTGCTTACTTAGTCCACATAGATCTATGAACTTTTATAGATGCTCATGAGGGTCTTCAGCGACGTGTCCTCCAAAGTTGTTATTATGCATCATCGTCACCCAATTGGTCTTGATCTCGAAGTTCTGAGCTTAGATGGCAGGCGGGACAATGGGGTTGCATACATCTATAGCCTTAGGGATAGATAACTCTTGTAGCTCTCTTTGTCATTCTATTTCTATGGTCGCTTGTTGCTTCGCTTGTACGGTGAATCTAGCTTCATCCATGAGCCTCTCTCTTTTTGCAGTCAGGGCTACTTGCACCTTACGGTTGACCTCCTCATCAGTCATCTTGGCCCTTTGTTCACGAAGGAACCTGTGGTAAGTTATTTTGATCTTGAGGTCGATGGGGGTCAACCATTGGATTCTAGATGAGCATCACATGCACAAGAGTTACCACCTGAAAAGCAAGAGATGCTAAATTCAAATGGTTTGGAAAATAATTTTGATTCAAGATGATATGCAATAGTTTCAATTGAGAAAGGAAAATCCTAACTAATCCAAGTAATTTGCAAAGATTAGAAAATTCTATTGTCCCTGGTAACGATGCCAAAATTTGATGTGGAATATTATCGCACTAAAAATTCACTAGGAATATAATTCCTAGAGTTTACCAAAACCCAAGTGCAATAATGCCACCTACAAGTGGACGGATCTTATCACTGTATGGTTGAGGATCAAATCCCAAGGGACAATATTTTTAAGAACTATCTAGTCAAAGTAAACTAGCAAGAATTAGTATTTATCACAAAAGTTTAGTTGAGTTGATTAATCTAAGATTGAAAGAATAAAAAGAGTGATTTAAAGTTCTAGTTATCAATGGATGGAAACACTAGGGTGGAACTAGGTTTTACCACCATTAATCAAATCTACGCAATCATTCAAATCCAAACCTATATGAAGATATAATTAGATTTATGCAAGTTTCCCCTTTTGGTGTCAGAAACTTGCATGAGTAGATATCCATGTAAGCTCAATGTCTTGTTACTTGTGGATCCTCTATCCACTACTCCAGAGACTTTCCTTTGGAAGTTCTCATTAGGGTGTTAACCAAAGCAAATCCATATTCAAATGTTAAAAGCTGAAGTTCTCACAGTAAAATATTATCATAAATCACATAAAGTGGGTGACTGATCTACAGAACATGTAATAAACAATTGGCTATGTATTATATGAGTTCATACAAGAATTGGAACATGAATAAAATTACAAGGAACGGGTAGTGGGGATAGTCCCCACACCCCAGTGAAGAGACTACTCCCTCGACATGGAGAGATTAATTTCATAAGAAGAGGAAGAGGACACCATCACGATCATGATGGTGGTGGAAGCAGCTCAACTTAGTGTGCAACGACAATCTTCCTTCCTTCTTTCTCTTTTAGGTATTAACCCTAACTTACAACAGAAGTAGGTGGAGGAACAACAGCTCAAGGAAGAGATCGATCACCCGGAGAGAGAGATTGATGGATTTGGGGTTGTTGAAGAAGGAGATTTGTCAATCTATGCTAGAGGTTAATAGGTGTCAACCAGCTAGGTCGATAAAACTAGCTTAGTCGATAGGTCTTATCCTTGCTCTGATCTTAGCGGCAGCATTTTGACATTTCTGTCTCTAGAAAATCTAAGCTAAGTTATACGACTTCACTGGGGGCCTATTTATAGGGTTGAGGGTGTCGACCTCTTGTGTTCCCTATTTTTTTCGACCACTTTCCATCGGTGTCGATCGATGGGTCCATTAGTCGATGGGACTGTCGACCTTGTGGGTCGACAAGACTGTCAGTTGAAGTTGTGGTTGTAGACGAGAGTGTCAACAACATTGTATCGATGAGCTAATTTCTTGTCGATTGCTTGGTCGATGATACTATCAAGAAGAGGGGTCGAAAAAGGTGTCGACCTTTCTTATCGATGAGTAGAATGTCGTCCTCTTATATGTTGATCTGGTGGATCGATGGAGCTGTAGAGCATTGAGTGTGTCGAGCAGGGAGGTCAATAAGGCTGCCGGCCTCTTGATTTCTTATCGATTTTAATGTCGATTGGCATGTTGATCGACGTGTCAATTTTGGTCTTGGACACAATTTTTGTGTATCGATATGCCTTATAAAAGGGCTCAAATTCCATTTTTTTTCTGAGGCACTGCCCGCACCTTGTGAGATGTGTCCTCCTCTTGACTCCTACCAGCTGAAGGGTAGTGGGACCCCCTAGGAAAACTTGTTGTAGAGTGATAGATTTCAAAACCTAGAAAGGGAGTCAAGAAAAGTATCAAATTCCTACAAATTAACATAAAAACCTAAATATATCAAAATAAAGCTATTCTAATGAAAACTAATCACATGAATGCTAAACTAGACTAAAAATGCAGCTAAAAATGGGATGAATATGCATTCATCAGATGTTGACCTTTGGTTGACGGAGTTGGAGAAGGTCTTTAAGATCCTCAACATCCCCGAGGTAGACAAGGTGAAGCATGTTGTGTATCTTTTGAAGGGGAGTGTTGGCCATTGGTGGGCCATTGAGGAGGAGAAGAAGCATGGTGTTGCTATCAGTTGGGAAGAGTACTGACGAATGTTTGTGAGTTAGTACTTTCCTCAGACCTACCTAGAAGAGAAGATCAACTAGTTTGAGAGGATTTGGTAGGGATCCATGTCAATCAACGAGTATGAGGTGAAGTTTATGGAGCTACTGAGGTTCTGTTCTTACATGGTTGCTACAGACTAAGAGAGGATTAGACGTTTTGAAAAGGGCTTGAGCATGGAGTTGACTACACCAATGTCAGCTTTGGAGAACCATGAGTAGTTTGCCACATTCATGGAGTCAATCATGAGGATAGAGGATCGGTTGTTGATAAATTTGAAATGAGTGCCAAGAAGAGACTGGAACAATATCAGGGGTAGTCATCTAGAGGCTTCAAGAAGCCTAGGTTCTCAGCACCACAATCATATAAGAGGTCAAGTGTTCAGACATAATGGTCACCAAGTAAGGGCAGAGGCCACAGTTATCCAACAACAAGAGCCCACAACACATCGTTAGTATCTGTGAAAGGGTTGTCTAGGCCGTGGTATGAGAGCAAGACTTGCTAAAAGTATGGATAGACTGAGCATACAAGACTGTATTGCTCTATAAAGGATGATGAGGTGACCCAAGAGTCGAGATAGGGTCAACAGGGCCCGCAAAAGCAGCACTTTATTAGTGGTGGAAGTTGAGGACATGAATAGGTGTTACAAGCTGGTTCTTCTAGACATGCCAGTAGAGGACAGGGACAACAATAGGCTGTGACATCCCACTATCACACATACAACAAAATGACACGCAAAAATGTGTGGAACTTCCATAAACCACATATTGCCGAAAACATGAGTTAATTAAAAACTGATTGCGGAAAGCATATAATAACAGAACTATTGCATCCAGATCCTTATGCTGTAAGGAAACATGTTATATAAACAAACTTAAACCTTGATATGTGTCCACAGGTTATAGAATCCAGCTTTCACATAGGCACAAAGAGTTCACCACCTATTTATACATATATAACGGACCAAACTAGGCCAACAGCAGGATAAACAAACTACATCAGCCGTACATCGTAAAACATCGTCATAACACCTCTGATGACCTGAGTGTACAGGGATGACTCTAGGACTCTACTACAAAACAACAAAAATAGCAGCATATCCATCTCTTGCCTCCTACTGCTCTTCTTGCTGCTCGGCCGCAACCTCACGACCACCACCATGTCTAGCACAATCACCTAAAAGGTTGTAAACCAGCGGGATGAGACACATAGTCCCAGCGAGAAACATAACTCCCCGCTGAAACTGTAAAACCTCAAAAAGGTTAAAGAAGATAAAGCAGATAACTGATAATGGCATATAATAAGAGCAGCACACTGAACAGAGCTTAACTTTATTAACAACTTACCAAGATATCCGGGAGGCATATATCCAGATATTTTCTTATGGAACATGATTGACAAGATAAGCTATATAGGAACTCATCATAACATCTGAGGAACATATAATTAATTGCAACATATAACTAGGGCAACTATACAAACAAGGCCTCAACCAATGTTCCGTGTTTTTTCCCTAAGCGGTATATACTATTCAGCTAGATTACAATTTATTATGCCCTGAGGAAGTAAGTTGTACTGCTCAAATCCAACCTTCGGCTGCGAAGCCCAAAACCGGTGCCATACAAGGTCAATGGAAGAGTCAGACTCCACGACCTCAACTCTTCGTGGTCAATGCACGATAACTAAAGCAGGACCGCAGTCTCTTGTTTGAGTGGCCTCAGCCACAGCGTTAGCTCACCTAATCTACCCTTTTTATCATGAGCCACGGGCCTATTCACCGTGCTCCTGAGCCATGAACGCATTCATGCTCCTTCACACTGAGCCATGGGCCTAATCACCATGCTCTTATGCACATCTTGAGTTCACAACCGCAGTTGCACTCTAATCCTCCTATTTTTTGCTAGGAGAAACCCGGCATATTCAATAATATGTGCTCCAGGTAATCCCGTAGGATAAACCCGTTTCACCATTACCAGCTACTGACGATGATGGATCTATGGCCAGGGAAAACTACATGAAATGTTCCACTGTAGTTAATTAGTATATTTTATGTGGATTGTTGAGGCAACCAAGTTATAAAACATAACAACATTATGTCACATTGTTATTGTCATCATCACATGACCATGGGATCTCAATCCCTCATCACAGAATGCCACTGCCTCTCAAGGCTTACATCATCACCATGGGATAACAATCCCTTATCTCAACATCAGAGGATAACACCTCAACTAGGAAATCAGCCTTTATCAGATCAACAAACCTTTCACATCATACTGGTGATACATGTTACCTTATCAACAAGGATTATCATCATTGAGTGTTATACAGAACACATACACCTCATAGCTCTTACCTGGCTATGAATTCACTTGATTCACCTGCATGGTTAGTATGCATATCAAGAGAGATAATTGAATCACCATGTTCTTAGATTTGGGAAAAATGGTAAGTTAGCTCCTAGATTTATGGGGCCTTATCCAATCATTGAACGGATTGGAAAGGTATCCTATAAGTTGGAGTTGCCACCTGAACTACATAAATTGCATCTAGTATTCCATATATCCATGCTGAGATAGTGTCACCCTGACACGGAGTTAGTTTTGCAACCTGTGGAGGTAGAGTTAAATGAAGATATATCCTATGTAGAGGGACCAGTGTTGATTCTTGACAGGAGAATCAAAAAGTTGAAAAAGAAAGACATAGTTCTTGTGAAAGTTCTTTGGCATCATCGTGGCGTTGAAGAAGCTATGTGGGAGCTGGAGGAAGAGATGAGGAGGAAGTACCCTTCTCTTTTTTCTTGACGATTTCGGGGACGAAATCCCTATTAGGGGTGGATAATTATAACATCCCTGACCTGGGTTATGGCTTAACCCTAGAAGTTTTGCTTAAGTAAGTCATTTAGATTCTTGTATTTATCTTTTGAAAAGTAATTAAGACTAAAGGAGAGCTTATGTTTCAATTTTGGTCTTATTTGAATAATGTTGAAACAATATTTTACATGTTTTGAACTAAAGTGCAATTTACCCAATTTAAGGGGTTACCTTGCAAATGTTACATGGTAAATGTTCCTCAAGTGTTATAGAATCATAAGAATGAGAATGATGCTGAGGTATGGCTTGTGAAAGCCTAAGTTCCAAGAAGGAGCTTGTTTGAGTAATGCTTGTGTATTGAATGCTAGTTTTGGTGTAATTTGCAAATTACCCAAAATCTAGGGTTGAATATGTAAAATACCACTTCAAGAGTGTCCCTACTATTTCTTGGTATCATTCAGAGAAAATAAAAAGAAAGGGGTGTCTTGTTTGAACCACATTTGAGGAGAGATAATCTTGATAATAAAATAATCAAGAAATAAGCATAAATGAAAGCCTAATTTATTTGTAGCAAAAATAAATATATTAATTGAAGTATCCATCAACGAAAAAGGTTGTGGTTGAAATCCTGCAATGGGAGGACATCCAAATGCTTTGAGTGGCACCGAAATATCCTAAATAGGTGAAGAAATCCACTCACATTTGTTAATTAAAAAGTAATGTCCACTAAAAATGGATAATAGTATTATAATGATTAAGGTGCTTGGTGGTTGATTTTAATTCAAGGATAATCGAAAGGAAATTGAGGAAAAAGGAAGATGGCTTCAAAGTCAAGGAAGGGAGGGGGCATGTGGCAAGAAAGTGGATGAATTTTCTCCTACTTTCTCTCTCCTAGAAAATCAATTATATGTACTCAATTTTCTCCTTACTTGAAAGGCTATTTTTGCAAACCACTTTCTTCCTTTGCTTTGGCCGATGACCAAGGAGCTTAGGATCAGGAGGAAAACATTCCCCAAGCTGAAGTTAAGCTCCATGATCATCTTCAACCTTGGATTGATGGTTGAAATCGGATTTCAACACTCATTTTCTTCTCTCTTCCATCCAACGCTCAACATTGGCTATCTTTTGCATCCAAAGAGTTGGAAACGAATCTTGGATAGTTAAAGGAGATTCTTTCACCATTAGAGATGAGAAGCTTGAAGCTTTGAATCTACTTTTAAGGCGTGTTATATAACTTGAACCCATCAATGTTATTATTGATTTCAATTTCTCATCATATGTTGATCTTTTATTTTCTTCTTGAATAATTGATGAATTCATCATATATATGACAGTAGAACT
The DNA here is from genome assembly GCA_963693085.1 of Alisma plantago-aquatica. Taxonomy (NCBI): domain Eukaryota; kingdom Viridiplantae; phylum Streptophyta; class Magnoliopsida; order Alismatales; family Alismataceae; genus Alisma; species Alisma plantago-aquatica. The sequence continues at coordinate 1,481,881,843 of OY856411.1, read as the reverse complement.
CGGAGCTCTGAAGCTTGATGATGATGACATCATCTTAGCACACACCTTAAGAATATAAAAAACAAACAGTTTCAATTTTTTTGGTCAAACGGTTTCAAATCGTTAGAGACCAAACGGTTTCAATGGATTCAAGGATCAATTGTTCAAATGACCTAATAACTTCAAATAATAAATTCAATTGGTTTCAAAACCCTAGAATCAAACTCAATTGATTTCAGAACCCTAGCTTAATTGGGTTCAAGACCCTAATTTTAAGGATCAAATGGTTTCATCTCTGAATTGACCAAACGGTCTTAAACCATTTAAGGACCACATGGTTTCAAACCGTTTGAGGATCAAACGGTCTCAAACCTTTTAGGGTTAAATCAATCTTCAAACCGTTTGAGGGTCTTGGGTTGAAACGGTTTCAAAACCGTTTGATGAGCAAAAGGTTCAAGACCGTTTAAGGATATAAAGACCAAGACCGTTTGAAGGTCTAAACGGACTCAAACCATTTGAAGGTTTTGGACCAGACCGTTTGAAGGTCTAAACGGTCTCAAACCGTTTGAAGGTTCAATTGGGACAAATCGTTTGAAGGTTCATTTGATCCAAACCGATTGAAGGTCCAATTGATTCAAAACATGTAAGTACTAATAACCCCATAAGTGGTTGAAGAGTATCTCAAGGTTGATTTCAATGGAAGTACCTCTAAAGTACTTAGGTGATTAGTATAATTAGAGTGATTATCACTCGATGCCTATGAAAGTAATAAATTCAATACACTATGATAAGCATAGCTGCATGTACTTTAGTAAGAGGTTAAGTCAACCTAATAAGGTATGATGATGATGTGTTTTCCTAAGTACATGGAACAATGATAAGTATGATTTAATACTTAAATGATGTTATGTGAAACCCTAATATAGGGTGATGTTATGTGAAACCCTAATATAGGGTGATGTTATGTGAAACCCAAATTGATAAAGATGGGAAACCCTAACCCTAATGAGGGAATAGTGATGTTATCTTTGTATTACATAATGTTGATATGTAATGGATATGGGTTGTTATCAAGAATACTAACCATGCAGGTATTATGAGATGATGAGCATAACCAGGTATGAGTTATGATGTTAATGGGCCTTGTGAGCCATTATTTTATTTTTGCCTAGTGAGAGGTGACAAGAAGTTGAATATGTCTGGTGAGCTATGTGAGATGCTTGTGTAACAAGTATCATGGATACCTTGGTCAGATGACCTGGAGGTATTAGTTACCTGATAAGTGATAACCTTGTTCAGTGATGAACTAAGGGTTTGAATACTCAGATCCAGTAAACATGATGATGATATTGATGAAGGGTGTGAATTCCTAGTGATGAGATAAGGGATTGAGATCCCAATGTTATATAAGGTTTTGAAAAGCACTTGATATAAGTATTACATGTTTCTTTGTAGAATTTGTCATAATAATTCCTATTTGAAATCTTGATTGATGCTAAAAGAATATGGTAATGTACTAAAATAATCAAGTGCAATATTATCATGTAGAGCCCTGGTCATAGATCCATCGTCGTCAGTAGCTGGTGATGGTGAAACGGGTTCTCCTCTTGGTTAATCCGGAGCATATATTGTTGAATATGTGGGGTTTCTCCTAGCCGAAAATAGGAGGATTAGAGTGCAACTTCAGTTGTAGACTCAAGATATGTTTAAGAGCATGGTGAACAGGCCCATGGCTCAATGTGATGGAGCATGAATGCGTTCATGGCTCAGAGAGCACGGTGAACTGGCATGTAGCTCAGATTTACTAGTGTCAGGACCTATACTAAGGTGGGCTACAGAAAGGGTAGCCTATGGGAGCTAACCTTGTGACTGAGGTCACTTAAGTAAGAGACTGTGGTCCTGCCTGTGGTCTCGCACTGATCGAGATGGATGAGATCGTGGAGTCTGGCTCTTCCTTTGATCTTGTATGGCACCGACTTTGGGTTTCGCAACCAAAGGTTGGATTTGAGTGGTACGGATCACTTCCTCATGGCATAAGAATGATTGTAAAATGTAATCAGTCATGTAGCATATTTGCTTAAGGATAAATTACGGAAATCATTGGTTGATGTTACATTGCTTATTGTATCCTAAATGGATAGTATTATACACGTTCTTCATATTCCTTATTAAAATAGATAGATGATTTACTACTTTATCATTTATAATTGTAATGCTTTAAAAGATGATGTTGCTCAATTCTGCTTAATATTGATTAAATCCCGCTTTTCAATAGAGAATCCTCTATTCAATTTATTACTATTTATCCACAATAATAATATTTTTGGCGGAGAGTTATATCTCTCACTGGGACATGGGTCTCACTCCATTGGTCACCAAAATTTTTAGGTGGACGCAGACGAGCAGGTAGGGACCATACAGCAGGGGAAGGACAACAGCATCAGGGACAATAGTAACATCTCAGGTGGAGATATTGATTGTCGTGCCTTGTAGATATGAGTCCTATGTGTCGTCTCTATACTCTCAGGTCCTTGGAGTCAATAGTTAGTGCTTTTATGATCGATCTAAGATTTTGGCATTGAATGCCTCGAGGTTTTATGTTGCTTATATGTAGATTTAACAGAGCAACTATTGTATGTAATCCTCGAGAAGAAAAGGTACAGGGTATGTACTTTGTGGACCAGAATGTATATATAATATTTTGGTTCTTGTTATAAGAGTTTCCTGGGAATGGATCTCTTTGCAAATGGTTTTAATTTTTAGTGATTTTTGTTAATCTGTTGTTTATGTTTATTTCCACAGTTAATTACACATTGACAGCCTGATTTGCGATCGGGTCGTCATAGTGTTGCCCCAAGCTAGGCACACCTACACACTTCCAACACTCTAGGGTGGATGATATCGGGCAGCATGTGGGCATCAGATGTCAGTCACCTACCACGGTGCCTAGGGGCCTATCGTCCAACTAAGGTAAGCACAACATATTGGTCAACACTAGGGCATAGATCTAGGGTTCATCACCCAAGCACCATATCGGGCAATAAGGTTAACACAACCCAACTAAGCATATCATCCAACACAAACCCTAGATGAGAGGTATCATGCAAAGCACCAAAAAGGGTACCGTTAAAGGGCACAAGAACCACATTAGGTTGGTCATCTTCAACCTCAAGACCAACATCATCAAACCCTAAAACATAAAGAGAGTTGGCTCACCTCTCAAATCCATGGTGAGAGAAGGGTATTGCCCTAGTAACTAGAGAATAGACTCACCTCTCAACAACCAAGTGAGGGGGGTTTTGCCTACACCACTAGAGCTCAAACTCACTTCTCAAAACCAAAGAGAGAAAGGGGTATTGCTCCAAAGGAAACCCTAAACTCATGGTTTGGCTACCAAGGTTAAGAACACATCAACAACATATCCATCATATATTCAACAAGATTAAAGGTACAAACTAGGGCAAGAAACATATCTAACAAGATGCATGGCCGATCAAGATGAAACATAAACATGCAATAAGAAAAGGAAGTAGTATAGCTAGGGTTAGGAGATATGTAACCCACCTCAAGCAAGCTCCTGAGGCTCCAAAGCTCCAAGCACCAAGATTTAAGCTCTTAGCTCCAAAGCACCCCACCTTCGGCCATTACAAGAAGAGAAGCAAAATTCATAACCACCATGGCCGAAGAACAAGTAAGAAGGAGAATAAGGTGCTAAGGAGAGAGAGGAGATGCTGACCAAGGAAGTAAGACCCTTCTAGGGTTCGGCCACCACCTAGAGGAAGAAGAAGAAGGAGACTCCACTAAGGAGATCGGTCACCAAGCTCCACCAAAGAGGGGTATCGTCCACCAAGGAAAAGGGAAGGCAACTAAGGAGCTAAAAAGGATCCCAAGCAGGTGAAAGAAGAGGCATGTATAGAAGAGGGTGAAGAGGAAACTAAGGCAAGGTGTCGTCCAACCTAGGGACAGTTGTCCAAAGCCATGCCACCTTGCTAAACCTCATGTACATGTCATGCCACCAACTAACAAAGCATTGACCACTTGTCCAAGGTATGGTGACAAAACCAAGGCAAGGTCAAGGTGGTCACATGGGCGACACAGAGATTCAAGCTCTCCTATCCACGATACAAACCCTTATCAAGGCAAAGCAAAACAAAGCAAGGCCCATCAAATCTCATCAAGGCCCGAAACTACTCAAGCAACAAGCCCAACTCATCCTCTCAACCCTAGAGGATGCAAGGAGAGAGAAAACATCTCTCAAGGTGACAAACTTGCACATCAACCTTAAAACTTGGATAATTTGCAAGTTGCACCTCCAACTTTCAACAAAGCACAAACGAACCCTAATCACAACCTCAGGTGATTAGCAAGCATCTAAACACAAGGTTTAGGCAAAGCAAACAGGGTAAACCTAAAATGAAGGTCAGGGTCCTTACAAGCCATAAACCCCTACAAAAGGATTTCATCCCCGAAATCCGAAGAGAAAAGTGAGGGATACTTCTTCCTCATCTCTTCCTCGAGCTCCCATGTGGCTTCCTCAATGCCACGATGATGCAAGAGAACTTTCACAAGCACCAGATCCTTCCTTTTTAATTTCTTTACTCTTCTGTCAAGAATCATCATTGGACCTTCCTCGTAGGTCACGTCTTCATCAAGCTCAACCTCAACTGACTGTATCACTGTCCCTGTGTCTAGATGACTTTTCTTCAGCATACTAACGTGGAACACCGGATGTAACATGTGCAACTCTGGCGGAAGTTCTAACTTGTAAGCTACATTGCCAATATGTGTTATTACCAGATATGGCCCCATATACCTGGGTGCCAGCTTGCCTTTCTGGCCAAACCTCAGCACGCCCTTCCATGGTGAGACCTTAAGATACACCTTGTCACCCACCTGGAACTCTAAGGGTCATCGGTGATTATCTGCATACGACTTTTGTCTATCTTGTGCCGCTTTCAACTGTTGTTGTATCACTTTGATCTTCTCTGATGTCTGTTGTACTAACTCGGGACCCAAAAGTTGATACTCACCAGACTCATACCAACATAGAGGAGATATGCACTTCCTGCCATATAAAGCCTCATAAGGAGCCATGTCGATGCTCCACTGGTAACTATTGTTGTAGGCGAACTCTATCAAACTGAGATGCACATCCCAGCTGCCTAGGAACTGCAGAATACATGCTCGGAGAAGATCCTCCAAAGTCTGAATAGTCCTTTCAGACTGTCAATCTGTATGTGGGTGGAAAGAAGTACTGAACCTCAATTGTGTTCCCAATGCTTTGTGCAACTGCTCCCAAAAATGACTCATGAACTGGGGTCCTCTATCAGAGATTATCGTTGCGGGCACACTATGCAAACGCACTATCTCATCCGCATACACTTGATCAAGCTTCTCTATTGTATACGTTGTCTTCATAGGTATGAAATGAGCAAATTTTGTCAATATGTCCACTATCACCTAAATGGAATCATGATTCTTAGCTATCCTCGGCAGACCAACTATGAAATCCATGGTTATATGATCCCATTTCCACTGCGGTATCAACATGGGTTACAGTGTACATGTCTGCTTCTGATGCTCAGCCTTAACCTGCTGGCATACCGCACACCTCGCCACAAACTCGGCTGCATCCTTCTTTAAGCTAGGCCACCAATACAGATCCTTCAGATTATGATACATCTTGGTGACACCTGGATGCATGGCATACATCGATGTGTGTGCTTCCTCAAGCACTAACCTCCTTAAATCATCAACATTGGGGACCACCATCCTACCATGATAGAAAACTAGTCCATCCTCGGACTCATGGAACCCATCACGCTTTTCGCTTCCAAACTCTGATTTGATTAACTGAACTAAAGCATCTTCCTGTTGTGCGTCTTTGATCTGCTATCTCAACATAGGCTTTACTTGCATTTGTGCCAACAATCCTGCTAACAAGGAGACTTCTAGTTGTACGTTCGTCTGCCGCAAAGAGACAAACATATCCCACTTATGGCATACCAAGGAACTCAACTATGCCTTCTTTATAGGAAGAGAAGAAGACTTCTTGCTAAGTGCATCAGCTACCACATTTTCCTTACCATGATGATACTCAATGGTGCAATCGTAGTCATTGATCAGCTCCATCCAATGACGTTGTCGCATGTTTAGCTCACTCTACGAGAAGATGTAATTCAAGTTCTTATGATCTGTAAAGATCTAACACACTTCCCCATAAAGATAGTGTCTCCAAATCTTTAACGCATGGACCACCGCTACCAGCTCCAAATCATGTGTCAGATAATTCTCCTCATATTTCTTAAGCTGTCATGAAGTAAAAGAAACCACATGATCTTTTTACATCAGCACACATCCTAAGCCTTTCTTGGAAGCATCACAGAAAACAACATAGCCTTTCCCAGGCTCTGGAAGCACCAACACTGGAGCACTAGTCAGCTTTTCCTTCAAACTTTGGAAATCTTGCTGACAATGATCCTCCCAAACAAAAGGTACATCCTTCCTAGTCAACTTTGTCAACGGCAACGTGATTACACTAAAGTCCTTTATAAACTTCCGGTAGTATCCTGCTAGACCCAGAAAACTACGGACTTCAGTCGGTGTCTTCAGTTGTTCCCACTCTACAACTGACTCCACCTTCTTAGGGTCCACTCTGACTCTTTCTACAGATATCACATGACCCAAGAAAGTCACTTCCTTCAACCGGAACTCGCATTTACTAAACTTGGCATACAACTGATGATGGTAAAGGAGAGTCAACACTTGTCAAAGATGTTGTTCATGTTTTTTACTGTCCCGACTATAGATCAAGATGTCATCTATAAAAACTACAATAAAGTGGTCTAGAAATGGATGGAACACTCTGTTCATCAGATCCATGAAAGCAGCAGGTGCATTGGTTAGCCCAAACGGCATAACCACGAACTCAAAGTGACCATACCTCATCCTAAAAGCTGACTTTGGTATGTCCTCATCCTTAATCCTTAACTGATGATATCCAGACTGTAGATCAATCTTTGAAAACATTGTGGTGCCACACAACTGATCAAACAGATCGTCTATCCTCAGTAAAGGATACTTGTTCTTGATAGTGACTTTGTTCAACTGCTAGTAATCTATGCACAACCGCATCGATCCATCCTTCTTCTTTATGAACAGGACCGGAGCACCCCACGGCGATGTGCTCGGTCTGATGAAACCTTTATCCAGCAACTCCTGTAACTGCTTCTTCAGCTCTGCTATCTCGGATGGAGCCATCTTGTACGGTGTCTGAGAAACTGGTTGTGTTCCTGGCACCAGATTGATCTCAAAGTCAATCTCCCGAGGTGGGGGAATACCGGGGAACTCATCGGGAAACACATACGCAAACTCTCGAATAACAGGCACCTCCTCAAGGCTAGGACCTTATCCACAATGTGAACTAAGAACACCTTACATACTTGCCGCAGCAACTTCTTTGCCACCATAGCTGATACTAAACATGTCAGAAGGATCTTTCTATCTCCCTGGAAGATCCACTTTTCACCATCATCATCAAACACTACTTGCTTGGAACCACAGTCCCACACAACCTTATACTTTTCTAAGGTATCCATCCCAAGGATCACGTCGAATCCATGCATATCAAGTGGTATAAGATCCACTTGTATATAGTGTCCCGAAAAAGATAGAACACAAGATGGACACTCCTCTCGAAGCATCGAGGAACCATCAAGAGGGGTTTCTAACAACAAGCTATCTTTCTTACAACTAACATGTAAAAGACAGCTATCAAGCATACTACATGCGATAAAAGAGCGTGTAGCACCCAGATCAACCAGAACAGATATAAAGCAAGAAGAAGACAAATCAAAATAAAATAACTCCATATGACCTGCCACCACTCATGGGTTGACTATCGCCTTTGGCTGATTCATAGCATAGAATTGAGTCGTTGCTTGCTGTCTACGTCCTCTTCTTCCTTGAGCAGATGATCCTATATGTGACGCTTGACCGTGTCCTTGCCCTCTGGTGCCACTAGACTGCTGTCTATCTGACCCCTGTTGATTCTGCCTCAGCTGCTGTGTCACTTTGACATCTTTCCTTGGGAAATTTGACCTCAAATGCCCAGTATGTCCACAGAGATAGCATAATATGTCCTCTAACTGCGGCCTAGATGGCCCCGTCACTGCTACTGAAGCTGTGTTGTAATCTCTAGATGGTGAATAACCACGCCCTCTTCCTTTACTTGGTGACCACTGCGATGGTGCACTAGAACCTTGCCTCACAGAAGGTGCAGAAAACATCAGCTTCTTGTGGCTATCAAACCTCTATTTCTAAAACTGAGCAGGCCTTTTCTTGGTCATAGTCTCTCTCTCTTCTCTCGGACTGACCGTTCAATCCTTCAGACAGACTCTACAAATGTGGCAAACCACTCTCGATTTTCCACAGCAGCAGCAGGTGTCGACAGCTCGACACTCAAACCTTTCTCAAACCATCTGATTCTCTCATCATCTGTCGTCGCCAAGTGAGGACAAAACTTCAACAGGTCCATAAACTTGGCTTCATACTCAGTGATTCTCATTGATTCTTGGCGCAAACACTCAAACTGGTTGATCTTCTCGTCCAGATACATCTTCGGGAAGTATCAGCTCATGAACTCCCTCTAGAAGACGTTCCAACAGATCACCTCACCGGGCCGCTTCTCCTCTTCGATGGCCCACCAGTGGCCAACACTACCTTTCAGAAGGTAGACAGCGTGCTTGACTTTGTCTGCTTTGGGGATGTCGAGGATCCAGAATGCCTTCTCTAGACCTGTCAGCTACAGATCTGCATCCACTGGATCAGCCATTCCAGCATAATCTGAAACTCTAACTCGGTGAAGCCGCTCAAAGGTCTTCCCAATACCTGATGTTTCACCATAGGGAGCTTGTGCTCTTGGCGGAGGCACTGGCAATCTATCCACCATGTGATTCACTGTTGTCATTACATGCCCCATAAGCTATTGATAGGTAGGGTTTTCAAGAATGGTTGGGTCAAGTTGGGGGACCTCAGGCACCCGATCTTCATGTACCTACACTCTTGCTCCATCAACTGATGCAGCATCACTACTCTCGACAGCATGTTCTTCATGGTTTCCAGACATCTTTAAGCTTTATCTTCCACTGAGGGCAGAAGGTTATTGTAAGAAAATCTAGAAAACTCATAAGAACAAGCACAACCCTAGTCCTAGATCCCTGTAGACTCAGCAAACCTAGAGCTCTGATACCAAACCTATTGTGACATCCCGCTATCACACAGACAACGAAATGCCACACGAAAATGTGCGGAACTTCCATAAACCACATATTGCTAAAAACATGAGGTAATTAAAACTGATTGCGAAAATCATATAATAATGGAACTATTGCATCGAGATCCTTATCCTGTAAGGAAACATGTTATATAAGCAAACTTAAACCTTGATACGTGTCCACAGCTTATAGAATCCAGCTATCACATAGGCACAAAGAGTTCACCACCTGTTTATACATACATAACGGACCAAACCAAGCCAATAGCAGGATAAATAAACTAATCAGCCATACATCGTAAAACATCGTCATAACACCTCTGAGGACCTGAGTGTATAGGGATGACTCTAGGACTCTACTACAAAACAACCAAAACAACATCATATCCATCTCTTTCCTCCTACTGCTCTTCTTGCTACTCGACCGCAACCTCACGACCACCACCACGTCTAGCATGATCACCTAAAAGGTTGTAAACTAGTGGGGTGAGACACACAGTCCCAGCGAGAAACATAAATCCTCGTCAAAACTATAAAACCTCAGAAAGGTTAAAGCAGATAATTGATAATGGCATATAATAAGAGCAGCATACTGAACAGAGCTTAACTTTATTAATAACTTACCAAGATATCTGGGAGGCATATATCCATATATTTTCTTATGGAACATGATTGACAGGATAAGCTATACAGGAACTCATCATAACATATGAGGAACATATAATTAACTACAAGATATAACTAGGGAAACTATACAAACAAGGCCTCAACCAATGTTTCGTGTTTTTTCCCTAAGCGGTATATACTATTCGGCTGGATTACAATTTATTATGCCCTGAGGAAATGAGTCATACTGCTCAAATCCAACCTTCAGTTGTGAAGCCCAAAACTGGTTCCATACAAGGTCAATGGAAGATCCAGACTCCACGACCTCACCTCTTCGTGGTCAGTGCACGATAACTAAAGCAGGACCGCAGTCTCTTGCTTGAGTGACCTCAGCGATAGGGTTAGCTCACACAGTCTACCCTTTTTATCATGAGCCACGAGCCTATTCATCATGCTCCTGAGCCATGAACGCATTCATGCTCCTTCACACTGAGCCATGGGCCTGATCACCATGCTCTTATACACATCTTGAGTTCACAACCGCAGTTCACTCTAATCCTCCTATTTTCAGCTAGGAGAAACCCTGCATATTCAACAATATGTGCTCCAGGTAATCCTGCATGATAAACCTGTTTCACCATCACCAGCTACTGACGATGATGGATCTATGTCCAGGGCAAACTACATGAAATGTTCCACTGTAGTTAATTAGTATATTTTATGTGGATTGTTGAGGCAACCAAGTTATAAAACATAACAACATTATGTCACATTGTTATTGTCATCATCACATGAACATGGGATCTCAATCCCTCATCACAGAATGCCACTACCTCTCAAGGCTTACATCATCACCATGGGATAGCAATCCCTTATCTCAACATCAGAGGATAACACCTCAACTAGGCAATCGGCCTTTATCAGGTCAACAGACCTTTCACATCATATTGGTGATACATGTTACCTTATCAACAAGGATTATCATCATTAAGTGTTATACAGAACACATACACCTCATAGCTCTTACCTGGCTATGAATTCACTTGATTCACCTACATGGTTAGTATGCATATCAAGAGAGATAACTAAATCACCAAACATAGATCTTTATGATTATCATGCTATTAGGGTTGAAGGTACATGATTGGATCAACATCCATGATCATATCTACATGAAGCACAAAGCTATATTTGTAGACAAATTACATTATTGTTATCAGACCATGAGCATCCACTATGCCCTTATCTTATAAACATAAACATGTGTCTTATCATCTTATGTAGCATCATCTTTAAGTATCAAACATATCATGGTTCACAACCTATCATCCATATTGCATCATCAACATAGGTGCAGTTTCAAGATAACAGATCATCAACTTAGGTTTTCTGGGTTAGGCATAACCCTCACCGAAGGTACCATCTACCCTTACTATAGGTGTGGCGGGTAGCGCCATCCCTCACCCAAAGGGATATTGGGCAAGGTAACATCCCTCACTAAAAGCATATTGGCTAGGGCACTTAGCCACACATATCATCCCTCATCACATTATCATGTCATGCATACTTGTTCAAGGGTCACGAGTAGACCAGGACCAATATCATGCAACCTGATCCAAGGGGTGTATCGTGCACAAGGACACACTCACCTATCAGCCATGACCCTATCGGCCACTAGGATTAGGGTTACCTATCGGCCATCCTCATCACCATATCGTCTATGGCCATATCGGCCAAGGCCATGGAGCCCAAGGTCATGTCGGCCAAGAGCAAACCCTAACGCCCAACAAGCTCTTCATGATGCCCAAGGGATTCTACTGCCCTCCACCATGTCGCCCAAGACACCCTATCGTCTAGCTAGGGTTTGGGTCCACATATCAGCCAAGACTCAGCCCTTCAACTTGTATCGTCCAAGGTACCATCCATGCTCAACACATGTATCGGACTAGCTCTTCACTCTAGAGCTATCCAAGCTATCAAGCACCTATTCATGATGAGTAAATGACCAAAAGGAGACATGTGATGGGCAAGGCAGATCGGTCAAAGGGTAACACACCTCCATATGGGGTATCGGCCAGGAACTTGACCCTAGTGTTGCCCCAAGCTAGGCACACCTACACACTTCCAACACTCTAGGGTGGATGATATCGGGCAGCATGTGGGCATCACATGTAGGTCACCTACCATGGTGCCCAGGGGCCTATCATCCAACTAAGGTAGGCACAACATATTGGTCAACACTAGGGCATCTATCTAGGGTTTATCACCCAAGCACCATATCGGGCAACAAGGTTAACACAACCCAACTAAGCATATCATCCAAGACAAACCCTAGATGAGAGGTATCGTGCAAAGCACCAAAAAGGGTATCGTTCAAGGGCACAAGAACCACATTAGGTTGGTTATCTTCAACCTCAAGACCAACATCATCAAACCCTAAAATATCAAGAGAGTTGGCTCACCTCTCAAATCCATGGTGAGAGAAGGGTATTGCCCAAGCAACTAGAGAATAGAGTCACCTCTCAACAACCAAGTGAGAGGGGTTTTGCCTACACCACTAGAGCTCGAACTCACTTCTCAAAACCAAAGAGAAAAAGGGGTATTGTCCCAAAGGAAACCCTAAACTTATGGTTCGGCTACCAAGGTCAAGAACACATCAACAACATATCCATAATACATTCAACAAGATTAAAGGTACAAACTAGGGCAAGAAACATATCTAACAAGATGCATGGCCGATCAAGATGAAACATAAACATGCAACAAGAAAAGGAAGTAGTATAGCTAGGGTTAGGAGTTATGTAACCTGCCTCAAGTAAGCTCCTCAAGCTCCAAAGCTCCAAGCACCAAGCTTTAAGCTCTTAGCTCCAAAGCACCCCACCTTCAGCCACCACAAGAAGAGAAGCAAATCTCATAACCACCATGGCCGAAGAAAAAGCAAGAAGGAGAAGAAGGTGCTAAGGAGAGAGAGGAGATGCTTACCAAGGAATCAAGAACCTTCTAGGGTTTGGCCACCACCTAGAGGAGGAAGAAGAAGGAGACTCCACCAAGGAGATCGGCCACCAAGATCCACCAAAGAGGGGTATCGTCCACCAAGGAAAAGGGAAGGCAACTAAGGAGCTAAAAGGGATCCCAAGTAGGTGAAATGAGAGGCATATATAGAAAAGGGTGAAGAGAAAACTAAGGCAAGGTGTCGTCCAACCTAGGGACACTTGTCCAAAGCCATGCCACCTTGCTAAAACTCATGCACATGTCATGCCACCAACTAACAAAGGATCGGCCACTTGTCCAAGGTATGGTGACACAACCAAGGCAAGGTCAAGGTGGTCACATGGGCGACACAGAGCTTCAAGCTCTCCTATGCACGATACAAACCCTTATCAAGGAAAAGCAAAGCAAAGCAAGGCCCATAAAAGCTCATCAAGGCCCGAAACTACTCAAGCAACAAGCCCAACTCATCCTCTCAACCCTAGAGAATGCAAGGAGAGAGAAAACATCTCTCAAGGTGACAAACTTGCACATCAACTTTAAAACTTGGATAATTTGCAAGTTGCACCTCCAACTTTCAACAAAGCACAAACGAACCCTAATCACAACCTCAGGTGATTAGCAAGCATCTAAACACAAGGTTTAGGCAAAGCAAATGGGGTAAACCCAAAATGAAGGTCAGGGTCCTTACATAGGCAATGGCTCGATTCTACACCATGAGTCAGCTGGAAGGAGTGGTCAATGTGCGACCAGTGACAGGTCAGATGGAGTTGTTTCATTTTGATTTGTCTTCTTTTTATTTGTGTATCTATTTTGGTTGATCTGGGTGCAACACACTCTTTTATCATTTAAGAAGTGATTACTAGTTGTTCTTTTCCTATTATTCATAGATGTGAGTCTTTGTTTAGAAACCATGTTGGTTGATTATGTCGAGCTATAGGAGGTGTGTCCTTCCTGTGTCCTTTCTTTTTCAAGGCACAACATTTGAGTGGATCTCATAGCACTTGACATGCATGGATTCGATGTGATCCTTGGAATGGACACTTTGGAGAAGTATCAAGTGGCCTTGGACTGTAGTTCCAAAGTGGCGACATTTGTTGATGGTGATGTGACATGGATCTTCCAAGGAGATAGGAAGATTTTTCGACATGTTTGGTGTCAGCAATGGTGGTAGAGAGGTTGATGAGACAAGGTTGTGAAGGTTTCTTATTGCATGTGGTGGTTATCAAGGCAAGGAGTCTGAGTATCTAGGAGGTACTAGTTGTTTGTGAGTTCAAGGATGTGTTTCCTTACAAGTTTCTAGGTATTCCTCCCATCAGGGAGATTGATTTTGAGATCAACCTAGTTCCATGCACGCAGTTGATAGCTCAAACACTGTATAGAATGGCATCAATAGAGATGGCAAAGTTAAAGAAACACTTGCGATATCTGCTTGAGAAAGGTTTCATCAGACTAAGCACGTCTCCTTGGGGTGCTCCTGTGTTGTTCATGAAGAAGAAGGACGAATCTATGAGGTTATGCATAGATTATAGACAGCAGAACAAGGTGACGATTAAGAATAAGTATCCTTTGTCTCCGATTGATGATAAGTTGACCAGTTACAAGGTGTTATAGTCTTATCCAAGATAGATCTGAGATCAAGATATCACCAGCTGTGGATTAAGGCAGATGACATGCCCAAGTCAGCCTTTAGGACAAGTATGGTCACTACGAGTTCGTGGTTATGCTGTTTGGGATAACCAATGCACCGAAAACATTTATGGACTTGATGAACAAGGTGTTTTGACCATATCTAGACCAGTTTGTGGTGGTGTTTATAGATGATGTCCTGGTATACTACAGAGATAGTCAACATCATGAACAACATTTGTGTCAGGCGTTGACCTTGTTGACACAACATCAGTTGTATGCTAAGTTTAGCAAATGTGAGTTTTGGATGAAGGAGGTGTATTTCCTTGGATACATGATATCATTTGAGGGTGTTCGTGTGAACCACAAGAAGGTAGGATCAGTGATAGAGTGGGAGCAACCAAAGACTCCAATATAAGTTTCCAATTTTCTGGGAAGGGCAGGCTACTACAAGAGGTTCATTAAGAACTTCAGTGCCATAGGATTACCCCTAACGAAGCTGAGAATGAAGGGTGTACCTTTTGTCTAGGATGACAAGTGTCATCATGCCTTCTATTTGATAAAGGAGAAGTTGACTAGTGTATTGGTGTTGGTTCTACTTGAGCATGGGAAAGGAGATATCATCTTCTGTGATGTGTCAAGGAATGGATTGGGTTGCATGCTGATGAAGGATAGGAATGTGATCTCTTTTGCATCGTGACAATTTAAAAAACACAAGGAGAACTACCCAACCCATGATCTAGAGCCTGCAGTGATGGTTCATGCCTTGAATATTTGGAGACACTACCTTCATGGTGAGAAGTATCAGATCTTCACATATCAGAATAACTTGAAGTACATCTTCTCACAACAGTATTCGAATATGTGGCAAAGACGCTGGATGGAATTTATTAAAGATTAGGATTGCACCATAGATTACCATCCAAGGAAGGTGAACATGGTGGCAGACGCCTTGTTCAAGAAGTCTTCATCATCATCATCTGTAGATAAGGCACAATTATGTTCCTTGGTGTTCCAAAAGAGAGATATGTAGGTCTCCTTATGTCAGATGAATGTGAAGTTGGAAGTGTCCATGTTAGTTGGACTGTTGGTATAGTTACAAGTGAAGCCCACATTGAGACAATAGATTAGAGATGCACAACATAGTGATATTGTGATACAGCGGATCTGAGAAGAGTTTGGCAGTGAGAAGTGTGATGGTTTCCACAAGGCATCGTATGGGAAAGTGTGTTACCAACGTAGAGTTGTGGTTTCTAATGTTGACAATATAAGGAAGATGGTTATAGAAGAGGCTCACTCTTTGATGTATGCTATGCATCCAAGTAGCACCAAGATGTACCATAATCTTAAAGATCTATATTGGTGTTCTGACTCAAAGCATGATGTAGTTGAGTTTGTGGTCAAGTGCGAAGTGTGTCAGTAGGTTAAAGCAGAGCATCAGAAGCCTATAGGTATGTTGCAACTGTTTCCTATACCAGAGTGGAAATGATACCATGTTACTATAGACTTTTTGGTTGGTCTCTTGAGGATGTCCAAGGGTCATGATTCCATTTTGGGTGATCATTGATAGGTTGACCAAGTCAGTGCACTTTTTGCCAATGAATACAACATACACAATATAGAAGCTTTCTCAAATATATGTTGATGAGATAGTACATTTGCATGGTATCCTAGCTACCATCGTGTCAGATAGAGGTCCTCAATTTACTAGATGCCTTTGGGAGCACCTGCACACATCTATGGGTACGCAATTGAGGTTCAGTACTACGTTTCACCCACAGACAGATGGACAGTCTGAGAGGACGATACAGACTTTAGAGGACTTGTTGAGAGCTTGTGTCTTATAGTTTTTGGGTAGTTGGAATGTACACCTCATTTTGATAGAGTTTTTTATAACAACATTTATCAAAGGAGCATTGATATGGAACCTTATGATGTGTTGTATGGGAGATGTTGTAGGTATCTGTTGTGTGGAATGAGATTGGTGAGTACCATCTTTTGGGTCATGAGCTTGTGTAGCAGACAACAAAGCAAATAAAGATGATACAACAATAGTTGAAGGCAGCCTAGGACAGGCACAAATCATATGCAGATAATCGACACAATCCCTTAGAGTTCTAAGTGGGAGATAGAGTGTATCTCAAGGTCTCTCCTTGGAAAGGTGTTTTGAGGTTTGGGAAGAAGGATAAGTTGGATCCTAGGTATATGGGACCTTACCTTATGATTGCATGTGCTGGGAAGGTGGCATATAAGTTGGAGTTGCCACCTGAGTTGCACAAGTTGCATCCAGAGTTCTATGTGTCCATGTTGAGGAAGGCCATCTTCACACTGAGTTGGTTTTGCATCCTATGGAGGTTGAGCTTGATGAGGATGTATCTTATGTAGAAGGTCTTGTGTTGATCCTGGACATGAGGATCAAGAAGTTGAAGAAGAAGGATATAGTTTTGGTTAAGGTTTTTTGTCATCACTGTGGTGTAGACGAATCCATTTGGGATCTTAGGAAGATATGCGTAGGAAGTACCCGTCTCTTTTTGCGTAGGATTTTTGGGGGGGGGGAATCATTGTTAGGGGTTTATAGTTATAAGGCCCCTGACCTAGCTTCATGCTTCCGTATGCTTTATTTGCTTAATAAGATGCTTAGAACCTTAATCTAATCCTTTTAGATGCTTTGTTAACATGTGGCAAGCTTAATTTTTCAGTTTGGTCATGTTTGGATGATGTTTGACCTTGTATGCTTATTTTGGACCAAGTTGTAATTTACCCATGTTGAGAGGCTATCTTGAAATATATCACATGTTGAGTGTCCCTTAGTGCTTTAGCATCATGATAGAGAGAATGATGTTATGGGGTGCTTTGTTAGACCTTGGTTGGTGAGGTGGCATCATGTGGTGATGCTAGAGTTTTTAGGGTTTTGCTTGGTAGTGCATGGTGTCGACCATATTGAGATTGGTTGAGTGTTGTGACATGTGTCTCAACCTTGTTGGTGTGTAGTGAGTGTGTTTTGACCAACACACCTTCTTTGGATGAGTTTGTCTCAACCTTGGTTCTCTATTGTGATGTGTTTCGACCTTGATGATGAGGTGAGCTTTTGTTATGGTCGATACATGGTTCTTGATGCTTGTTTTGACCCCTTAATGTGTCTCGACCAAAACTAGTGTGTTGGTGACCTAAGTAGTCGATACCCAACATTGGTTGTATCACTATGTGTTGCGTGCATGTTTATAGTGGTTGCATGGTTGTTTTCTTGGTGGACAAGTGTCCCTTTGGTGCTTTCTTATGTTGACACCTCACACCTACCTTACTTCCCTCCTCCTTTGAGTATATAACCCCTTTCTCCTTCATGCAAGTGGTCTTTTTGGCCCTCCTTCTTATCCCTTCTCTTATGTTCATCCTTGTATCTTTGAGAAGCAATAAGGAGTGATCTTGGGTGCTTTGGAGGTTGATCAACCTTGCATGCGGTGATTTGGAGCTTGATCACCTTTCTTGTGGTGATTCTTGGTAGTTTCTCTTCTTGGTAAGTGGTTCTACCTTCTTAATCACGTTTTTACTTTAGAACCATACCTCTCATCTCCTCCTTCTCATCCATTAGACCATGTTTTGACATGGTGGCTACCTTGAAGATCTTCTCCTTGCAAAGGTTACATACTATATTTTGACATGATGATACCCAAGTGAGAAGGAGATCTCTTCTCCCTTCTATCTTCTTGGTTCAGCCTATGGTTTTTCACCCTATTTCTTGAGCATTCTGTTGACCATGGCATTCTTCTATTTTTAGGTGATCTTGTGGCTAAAGTGTTGATCCATTTTGGAGCATCTTCTTCTCTCTTAGAGCCTTTGATCTTGGAGCTTGGATCCCTACTTAAGGTGGGTTATATAACTCTCTACATTCTTCTATTACTTGCACTGTAATATTGCTTGCGTGCTACTGTTTTGATCTCTAAACTTGATGATAATGTGCTATATGATCTAAGGATTAAGACTTTTTAGTATTCTTATGTGTATTACTCTCTTTCTTAACCCTAATTTCCATGAACTCAATTTCTAAGTGAGGGATGAAGTGAAGTTGTTACATGCAACATGATTCTTGGTTTCATTACCATGATTTGGTTTGGCCTTTGTGTCATCTTGAGGTTTTGAGTTGGTTTTGTTGAGGTTGAAGCTTGGTCTTCTTCCACCTAGTTGGTTTCTTGAAGGTTCATGTTGAAGTCAGATTTCAAGGTTTGATGTTCTTTTTGCATGGAGTTTTCCATCTTGTTGATGATGGTTTTTCCTTGATGTTAATCTTCTATTTTGGCCTTGGTATACTTATGTTTTGATTATGGTTCATCTCTATTTTGAGGATGTCTTTTATGCCCTTGTGGTAGCTTGACCTTAGTGGTCACTATCCCTTCAATTTTGTCTTGGTCGACACGCTTTGGCTATGGGGTGATTGTCGAGATGATTGCTTTGTTTTGGGTGAAACACATGACCTTGTGTCGTGATCGCAACCCTAACCCTAATGGGTTGAGGGCCGTAACACTTAAGGATCGAGACATATGTTTTATGTCATGATTGAAACCCTAACCCTAGGGTGGTCGAGACACATGTTTTGTGATGGTTGATACACATGCTCTTGTATTGGTTGTGACACCTTCTTTGTTAGTTCTTGTTTTAGATGTGACAAGATTTTGTGTGTGGTCAAGACATGTGCTTTTGTGTGTGGTCAAGACACTTGGTTTCTTGTGGTCGAGACACCTATTTTGAGAGTGATCGTGACCTATGTTTGATGGATGGTCGCTACACATGTGAGACATTATAAGGTTGTTACACATGTGCATGTAAATTTTGGTTGATACCTAATGATGTTTAGATAGTTGATCAACTAAGATAATGATGATATTCTAATCTTAGTATGCTCTAAGAAAGTGGGAGATGACATAATTAGGGTTTGGTGATCAATTTTTTGATATGAAACCCTAATTGGCTATGTGTTTGAAACCCTAACCCTAATCTTAGGGTATGTTATGATTGTTGAGCTTATATGGATAGCATGTGATTATGCTTTCACTCTCCTACTTATGTGATTCTAACCTTGCAGGTTGAATGAATGACATAGCTTGTGTATGCTATGGTGGTGATCATATGGCATAGGGTGATGGCTATTAGCCTTGATGAGACATGATAAGATCATATTCATGTGATGGTTCCTATGACCAAGTGAAGGCTTAATGCATATTGTGAGGGGATATCCTCTAGTGATGTGATTAAGGAATTGATATCCCACAGTGATGTGACTTTGGTGGTAGCCGCCGAAGAGCAGTATCTCAGCTGGTCACAGCACGAGGCCCCTCACAAAGGGTCCCAGATTCGAATCCCCCTGGTGGTGTTGTTCAAAATTATTTCTCGCGTAGCGCAGCCAACCTTTGTGCGACTTAATGGGCTATGCTCCTTACAGGATGGGGCTGAGCTCCCCAGGTTGGGCTCGGAGAAAGCCTTACAGGTCTCCTAGGTTACCAAAGACTTTGGTGGTAGCCTTGTATGTTTGTGTGACATTGGTGATGGCCTTGTGAATGGAAGTGCTACAAGTATCATGTGATGATGTGACAAGTTCACACCTTATATGTTTTATATCTTATGAAGTTGTTTCATAGTTATACTTGCTAGATTGAAATAGGGTTATGTATGTCCACTTGTATGATGAATCTTAATTCACCCAATTGTCTTAACTAATCAAGTGAAACCCTAATCATGTAGGTGCCATGTGCCATAGATCCATTCCAGTGTTAGTTTTATTGTTGGATGGTGAAATGAGTCATTCCTATGGAAAACTCTTAGCACATATTTTTGAATATGCAGGGGTTCAAATTGAGTATGTCCTTGCATCCATGATTACAAGTTGTGTGACATGGCCATGTGTTAGATGTTTTATTGTGATATGTGATAGGCAGTAGTGTAATTGCATGTGATGCCTCTTTTTAGAACGGCCATGCATGAGCCTATTCTTCTAGCATCGTGACTTGTACCAAGGTGGGATAGGTGTTTTTATATGGATGGACATGTGTGAGATAATCCTTCAGTTTGACTATATGTCACTGTTTGTAGTTGATTGATGTGTCTCTACAATGTTTCTCTTGTACTGACCAAGAGGTGTTGGAGAGGTCATGGATTCTGGCTTTTCCATTGACCTTGTATAGAACTGATTTTGAAAAATAGTGGTCGATTGGATTTGAGTGGTATGACTCAAATCCTCAGGACAATAATAAAAGATGTCATACAACCATGTAGTATATTTGCTTAGGGTCAAAATATGCTTCACATTGGATGACCCATTTGCTTTATATTTGTACTGATTTTTTGAATTATAATGCGGTAAGAGAAATCAACTACTATATATGTTCTTCAGATTTATTTTTAAAACATGAATTGTTCTAGTGGTCAGTGATAACTGTCTAGTTTGTTTAATCTGCATTATCTATTGGATACATATCATTTGGCTAAATCTGCTCAACCTGTTATGTAAGGCTCCGTTCCTAAATTACTTTAATTCCTAGTTAGATCTTACTAAGCATCAATAGTTATTGATTTAATTTTCTCCTAATCAGGTCAAATATTAATAAAAAAAATATAAACCTTGTTTGTTAGATTAATGTTGTGAATTAATAGGTTAGTAGGGTTATAAATTTAAAACCCTAGTTGCATGAAATCATCAATAGAGAATGTGATGATGAATTTGGTGTTAAGTATAACAGTCTAGTAAAAGATTGTTATTATTTTGTGTGCGACTCATATTACTTTGAATTTTGTTTATGTATTGTATAACTCAATTATTCATGTTAGTGAAAAATTTCAGAATTTTAGAGTTTCCTGGACCTATTGATCGGTCGAGTTTTCCCCAAGAAAAACTCAACCGATCATGCTATACAGGCTTAAGTATAGAAGTGTAGCATTTTATTTTTTATAATTTATTTGATTATCCAATTAAGCTCAAATTTTAATTGAAGGTTTAACACTCAGTTTTCAACAATATATTAAATTATCATAATTTTTGGAAGAAGTTTTGTATCACAATAGAACCTTGATCGGTTGAGTTCTAAGAGAGACAAACTTGACCGATCAGTTTTTTTTGGAAAAATAAAAAAGACTGAAAAAAATGTTTATAATTAATTATTCCAAGCACCTTAATGAGTATATAGGGCTCTATTATGACCAAAGCACCTATCAATTCCATCCCACACTTCAGAGCATCGTAATTCTTGAGAGAGGAGGGGATTTTAGGGTTTGGAGAATCTGAAGTGGAAATTTCATATTTCTGGGTTTTCTCTTTCCAAGGTTGGTAAATTCTATATAGATCATTAATCTTTACTAGATTTATTTGCTTTTATTCTCTCCTATGTATATAACTTATCACTTCCCTGATTTGGATCAAAAGATTCCAAATTAATCTCTTCTTTCATTCTTTCTTCTTCAATTCTTCTTCTTCTAGGTTCTTGAGTGAAGAGGAGCAGGAAGATTCTATTTTCTTGAAGCAAGGACTTGATTCAAGAATTAGCAGTAGTAGCTGGGCTATGAATTTCAAGTGTTTCACACCTGAGGTGAGTGGTGTAGGTTCATTTGAAAACTATTAGTGAACTATAATCCTAAATCTCCTCATTAAACCACAATTGGTGGAAATTGAGAACTCAAATAATGCATAGGACTGTTTGCTTATTTGACCTTGGATATGATTCTTGTATTGATCCTTGTAAAGGAATCAAGTGGATGTTATATTATCTTGATCATGAGTAATGTAAATTTAATTGAATTCAAATTGCATATTCTTATTACATATACATTGCAAATGCCACATATTGTTTAAATATGGAGTGTTGTCTATGATATGTGAATTTTTGAGTTGTGATTGTTTCATGCAAATTTATATGATGGAAAAAGGATATGTAGGGTATTTGTAATCTGAATTGAAACATATATATATATATATATATATATATGAAACCCTAATCCATATATCCTAGGATTAGAATGCGAAATCACATATGTGCCATATAATAAACCCCTATTTTCCTTAAAATGAATAAATGCACTTAATTTTCATTATAACCTAATCATCTAGATAGGAGCCCTGAACACTGTGATTTTCCCCCGAGGTCTGCACTGGGGAAATGAAATGGATTCCTTCTAATAGTCCTTAGATTATGAAAAGGAATGTCGAAGTGTGATTCTAGACCTTGTAGGCTAGGTCACCAGAATTTAGGAAAGATTTCAAGATGAGATGTTAACCTAAATTCTCTATTGCTGAGTGAATGAAATGCATTGTATTTGAAACGTTGTTATGGAAATTGTAATCTTGATGTGAAAGGGATCAGTAGGGATAGCTTTGTTTAGTATCTCATACGTGATGCCCTAGCTTTGACATTTATGTCATTAAACCTATCTCATGTACCTAAGATGAGGTTTGTAAGGTAGAGAGGCTTTATGCTCTTACCTAGCCAGTGTTTGGCAACTCTGAGGCAGACCAGAGTCTGTTGTTTATCTTAGGGTTTTCAGTTAACCCTAAGATATGGATAGTGAGTCATTGACACGAGAACCTGGCGTGGCAACTTTTACTTGATTAGGTACAGATCAAGTAACTTCAGGGCAAACCTAATAATGAATCTTGATAAGCCGAGAACAATATTTGATTATCAATACTCGATTACATGTTAGTTCTATTTGTTATTTCATATTCATCTTATGTAGTTTATATCTATCATTATCTGCATGATATTTAAAATTGTTTGATTTAATCTGAAATATACTTGTCTCTGATCAATTTAAAAAAAATATTAGGTCAATGCTAGTTTTGTCTTGAACCTATTCCACTCACTCAGTGTGCTGATAAGTGGTGGTTCAAATTTTTACAGGTACTGATTCAGCTTCAATTCATCTAGGAGCTTCTCATCCATAGTCATCTTTTCTTCACCATCTGAGGTAGAGAATTGTCTTCTTGTTGTAGGTTATATGTATAGGTTGTCCCTGTACTAGGGAGTTTTGTGAGGGTGTGTGTGCTTGTAGTGATGTACTTTATCTTGATCTAGGATGCTTATGTGAATGTAATAGTGTAACTTTCTACTTCATTTTGTATTAGAGTTTTATCTTGAATAATGCTTACATCTCGGGCTTGCTTTTATATGATCTGTTGAAAATGAATAGTACTTAGTTGCTTGTGTCTGATCTGGAATTAAATGGAAAAAGTTATTTGTGTTTTTAATATAATAGAATTCCTTGATTCCAAGTTTTAATTTCTAATTTGAGATTTAGTGTGCTTAGTATGGATAACATCATGGGGTCCCACAAAATTGTGGTATCAGAGCCTAGGTTATTGTTAGTGCCTATGTACAGGGACATTAGATGAGTCAATGAGTCTTATTGAATCCTTCAAATTATCTAATGATATATGGCATGCTCTCTTTTCTTTCAGATCATGGTTGGTAGAGGTGAAGAACATGTGGAGAGTCGCTATGTGGCACCTCCATTAGGTGGTACTAGGGATGAACCAGGGTAGGAAGATCCTATTGAAGTAATGGATCAACACCATGCAGTGACTACCTTATCTACCACTAATCCTCTCTATGCTATGGCACAAAGACTAGTGTTAGTGATGGCTCATGTAGAAACATGGGTAGTCCCTCCATCTCCTCCAAGTGTTCCTGATCCATTGCGTGATATTAGCAGGTCTTATGAGAGGCTAAGAAAGATGGGTGCCTATGACTTCTATGGCACAACTGATATTACAGAAGCAGATGCTTGGCTATATGAAACTGAAAAGGTGTTTAAAATAGCTCATGTATCTGATGTAGAGAAGGTGAACCATGCTACTTATCTCCTAAAAGGTAGCGCAAGTCACTGGTAGAGCATGGAAGAGACACACCTGGCTGAATAAAGTCTAACATGGGCTGAATTTAGAAAGAGGTTTGAGTCTTTCTATTATACTGCCATGTATATACATGACAAGATTCGTCAGTTTGAGACTCTGAGGCAGAGACAAATGACAATGACTGAATATGAATTTCTATTTCTTGATTTGCTTAGGTTTTGTCCGCAGCTATGTGTCATAGATTAGGATAAGATTAGGCATTTTGAACAAGGTTTAAACTATGATCTGTAGGAGAGGATAGTTGTGATAGAATCCAGGACAGATTTTCATGCCTTTGTTGATGTAGTCAGGTGTGTGGAGCATGCCATTCAACAGAGGCGGGAGTTTGAGACCCACAAGAGGACAGGTGGTGAGTTGAGCAGGTCAGGACCTAGTGTATAGTCGAGGATGACTAGGCCACCTACATATCCTTCTAGGAAGCCAGACATGCCAGCTAGTGCACCGCCACATATTCCATATGGTAGGGGTACTACTACTTTTACAACTAGGGGACCAGCACCACAGAGGACACAGAGTACAGGAACTGTGACATGACCTCATAGGCTGATTTTTCACTCAACACCACCACAATGTACATACTGCAATAAGTTTCATAAAGGTCCATGTTGGGGCCCTGATTTCAAGGGTTGTTTTGTATGTGGTCAGGAAGGACATTTTGTTAGGGATTGTCTATAGAGAACTCAACAATAGTCAATGACTAGAGTAAAGAGACCGGTGTCACCACAAAGCTCGGATAGAGGGTATGCATCACAGGCAGGTTCCAGTACTCAGGGAGCCACAATACATCAGGGTAGAGGATGAGGTCGAGGTAGGTAGTAGGCGACATCCCGTGCTTATGCTTTGACTCAGTAGGAGGGAGTTGTTTCTCCACGTGTTGTGATAGGTCAGATTTGTTTGGTTACATCCATTCTTATGCCTATTACAATGTTGATTGACCCTGGTGCTACACATTCTTTTGTGACTCAGGATGGCATAGCTAGAGGTCAGCTTTTTGTTGAGGAGCTACCTTATGATTTCTTGTTGTAGATATATATTGTACATCCTATAGTTGTGACAGAGTTTTGTCCAGGATGTGTTCTAAGATTTAATGGACAATGCATACAAGTGGACTTATTACCACTTGAAGTGCATAGCTTTGATATTATTCTAGGCATGAATTGCTTAGAGCAGTATCGAGTGAAGCTAGATTGCTTTACCAAGGAAGCTATCTTCTCTAATGGAGATATTTCTTGGATCTTTCAAGGCGACAGGAAAGTACTATCTACATGTTTGATATATTATATAGTTGTTGAGAAAATGATGAGGAAGGGATGCACATGTTATCTTGCATATGTAATGGATACTAGGGTTGAGAACCTTATCTTATCTGATGTACCCATAGTAAAAGAGTACAGTGATGTTTTTCCTGATGAACTTCCAGGATTACCTCCAGTTAGAGAGATTGATTTTGAGATCAATCTAACTCCAGGCACTCAACCTATTGCACAAGCACCATATCGCATGGCTCCAGGTGAATTAAGAGATCTAAAGAAGCAATTGCAAGAATTGCTTGATAAGGGTTTTTTTCGACTGAGCACATTGCCATGGGGAGCATCAGTGCTTTTTATAAAGAAAAAGGATGCCACAATGCATTTGTGTATTGATTATAGGCAAATCAACAAATTCATTATCAAGAATAAATATACTTTGCCTAGGATCGATGATCTATTTGATCAATTAAGAGGGGCAACAATGTTTTCTAAGATTGATTTGGGATCATGTTATCATTTTGTTGCAAAGTGTGGTATATGTCAGCAAGTAAAGGTAGAACATCAAAGACCCAGTGGGTATTTGTAGCCTTTGCCTATACCAGAGTGGAAATGGGATCACGTGACTATGGATTTTGTAGTCAGTTTACCCCGTTCCTCTAAGGGACATGATTCCATATGGGTTGTCGTAGATAGATTGACAAAGACATCTCATTTTCTTCCTGTCAAGACAACTTTTTCTACTGAAAGACTAGCTCAAATATATGTTGGGTGAGATAATCAGACTACATGGAGTTCCAATTTCGATTGTATCAGATAGAGGTCCACATTTTACTTCTAGGTTTTGGGATAGACTACATGAAGCAATGGGAACTCAATTGAGTCCAGTACTGCTTTTCATCCCCAAATTGATGGACAGTCAGAAACGACAATACAAACCCTAGAAGACATGCTTAGGGCATGTGTTCTATAGTTTCCTGGAAGCTGGGACTCATATGTTGGCCTGATTGAATTTGCATATAATAATGGTTACCAATCTAGTCTTGGAATGGCACCTTATGAATCTCTATATGGTAGGAACTGTAGATTTCCAGTATGTTGGTATGAGACTGATGAGAGATAGATGTTGGGACCTGAGATGGTACAACAAACCTCTGAGAAGATCATTGTGATACACCAACAATTGAAGGTTGCACAAGATAGATAGAAGAGATATGCAGACCGCAGGCATAGACCTCTTGAGTTTCAAGTAGGAGACTTAGTATATCTAAAAGTTTCTCCTTGGAAAGGTGTACTTAGGTTCGGGAAGCGGGGCAAGTTAGCTCCTAAATATATGGGACCATACCCTATTCTACAACGGGTTGGAAAAGTAGTTTACCGACTTGAGTTACCACCTGAGATAGAGAAGCTACATGATGTGTTCTATGCATCTATGCTAAGGAAGTGTCATCCTGATACTGATAAAATCTTATATCCATCTGATGTATAGTTAGCAGATGATGTGACTTATGAGGAAGGCCCAATTCAGAGCATGGATAGGAAGATCAAAATGTTGCATAGACGTGAGATACCTATGGTGAAAGTCTTATGGAGACATCATGGAGTTGAATAAGCAACATGGGAACTTGAATATGAGATGCAGAGATGCCATCCTGACCTTTTCTAGAGTTTCGGGACGAAACTCTAAAAGGAGGGGAGATTTGTAAGGATATGTTCCTAAATTACTTTAACTCCTAGTTAGATCTTACTAAGCATCAATAGTTATTGATTTCATTTTCTCCTAATCAGGTCAAATATTAATAAAAAATATAAACCTTGTTTGTTAGATTAATGTTGTGAATGATTAGGTTAGTAGGGTTATAAATTTAAAACCCTAGTTGCATGAAATCATCAATAGAGAATGTGATGATGAATTTGGTGTTAAGTATAATAGTATAGTACAAGATTTTTATTATTTTGTGTGTGACTCATATTACTTTGAATTTTGGTTATGTATTGTATAACTCAATTGTTCATGTTAGTGAAAAATTTCAGAATTTTTAGAGTTTCCTGGACCTATTGATCGGTCAAGTTTTTCCCAGAAAAAATGCAGCCGATCATGCTATTGAGGCTTAAGTATAGCAGTCTAGTACTTTATTTTTTGTAATAGATTGGATTATCCAATTAAGCTAAAATTTAAATAAAAGTTTAATACTCAGTTTTAAATAATATATTAAATTTTCAGAATTTTTGGAAGAAGTTTTGTATCACAACAGAACCTTGATCGGTCGAGTTCTGAGAGAGACAAACTCGACCGACCTGATTTTTATGGAAAAATAAAAAAGACTGAAAAATGTTTATAATTAATTATTCCAATCACCTTAATGAGTATATAGGACTCTATTACGACCCAAGCACCTCTCATTTCTGTCCCACACTTCAGAGCTTCGTAATTCTTGAGAGAGGAGGGGATTTTAGGGTTTGGAGAATCTGAAGTGGAAATTTCAGATTTCTGGGTTTTCTCTTTCCAAGGATGGTAAATTCTGTATAGATCATTAATCTTTACTAGGTTAATTTGCTTTTATTCTCTCCTATGTATAGAACTCGTCACTTCCCTGATTTGGATCAAAAGATTCCAAATTAATCTCTTCTTTCATTCTTTCTTCTTCTAGGTTCTTGAGTGAAGAGGAGCAGGAAGATTCTGTTTTCTTGAAGCAAGGACTTGATTCAAGAATTAGTTGTAGTAGCTGGGCTACGAATTTCAGGTGTTTCACACCTGAGGTGAGTGGTGTAGGTTCATTTGAAAACTATTAGTGAACTATAATCCTAAATCTCCTCATTAAACCACAATCGGTGGAAATTGAGAACTCAAATAATGCATAGGATTGTTTGCTTATTTGACCTTGGATATGATTCTTGTATTGATCCTTGTAAATGAATCAAGTGGATGTTATATTATCTTGATCATGAGTAATGCAAATTTAATTGAATTCAGATTGCATATTCTTATTACATATACATTGCAAATACCACATATTGTTTAAATATGGAGTGTTTTCTATGATATGTGAATTTTTGAGTTGTGATTGTTTCATGCAAATTTATATGATGGAAAAAGGATATGTAGGGTATCTGTAATATGAATTGAAACATATATATATCTGAAACCCTAATCCATATATCCTAGGATTAGAATGTGAAATCACATATGTGCCATATAATAAACCCCTATTTTCCTTAAAGTGAGTAAATGCACTTAATATCCATTATAACCTAATCATCTAGATAGGAGCCCTGAACACTGTGATTTTCCCTCGAGGTCTGCACTGGGGAAATGAAACAGATTCCTTCTAATAGTCCTTGGATTATGAAAAGGAATGACAGAGTGTGATTCTAGACCTTGAAGGCTAGGTCACCAGAATTTAGGAAAGATTTCAAGATGAGATGCTAACCTAAATTCTCTGTTGCTGAGTGAATGAAATGCATTGTATTTGAAACACTGTTATGGAAATTGTGATCTTGATGTGAAAGGGATCAATAGGGATAGCTTTGTTTAGTATCTCATACGTGATGCCCTAGCTTTGACATTTATGCCATTAAACCTATCTCAGGTACCTGAGATGAGGTCTGTAAGGTAGAGAGGCTTTATGCTCTTACCTAGCCAATGTTTGGCAACTCTGAGGCAGACCAAAGTATGTTGTTTATCTTAGGGTTTTCGGTTAACCCTAAGATATGGACAGTGAGTCGTTGACACAAGAACCTGGTGTGGTGACTTTTACTTGATTAGGTACAGATCAAGTAACTTTAGGGCAAACCTAATAATGAATCTTGATAAGCCGAGAACAAGATTTGATTATCAATATTTGATTACATGTTAGTTCTATTTGTTATTTCATATTCATCTTATGTAGTTTATATCTTTCATTATCTGTATGATATTTAGAATTGTTTGATTTAATCTGAAATATACTTGTCTCTAATCAATTTAAAAAAAAAATAGTTCAATGCTAGTTTTGTCTTGAACCTATTCCACTCACTCAGTGTGCTGATAAGTGGTGGTTCAAAATTTTATAGGTACTGGTTTAGCTTCAATTCATCCAAGAGCTTCTCATCCATAGTCATCTTTTCTTCACCATCTGAGGTGGTGAATTGCCTTCTTGTTGTAGGTTATATGTATAGGTTGTCCATGTACTAGGGAGTTTTGGGAGGGTGTGTGTGCTTGTAGTGATGTAATTTATCTTGATCTAGGATGCTTATGTGATGTAATAGTGTAACTTTCTACTTCATGTTGTATTAGAGTTTTATCTTGAATAATGCTTACATCTTGGGCTTGCTTATATATGATCTGTTGAAAATGAATAGTACTTAGTTGCTTGTGCCAGATATGGAATTAAATGGAAAAAATTATTTGTGTTTTTCATATAATAGAATTCCTTGATTCCAAGTTTTAATTTCTAATTTGAGATTTAGTGTGGTTAGTATGAATAACATCATGGGGTATCAGAGGTGGGGTCCCACATGTTAAGTATGTTATCTACCTGCTTGATTACATGTGCTTTTAATAGATGTTGGTGGAGAGTTGTATCTCTCACTGGGATGTTAGTCTCATCACGTGGGTTTTCACATCTTTTAGGTGGTCGTACATGATGAGGTAGAGATTGTGCTGTTGAGGTTGAGCAACAAGAGGAGCAATACTTGAGTAAAGGTTGGATGGTCTGCTTGTATTTTGTAGTAGAGTCCTATGTGTCATCCCTGTACTCTCAGGTCCTTTGGGGGGGGGTTGTATATGTTTTATATTAAGGAAACATTTTGGATATATGCCTTTATTGTACAAATTTGGCATGTATGTATGTGATAGGTTATCATATGTACAGGTTGTGGCCAGTGAGCCAATAAATAGTTCTATGTAATAATCTTTTGTATGGTGTATATATACAAGTGGCTTTCGTGGATTCTAATGTGATATCTTTCCACTTGAGGTGGGTGTGAGATAATGGTTTTTAATATTCTGGGTTTTCTGGTAACCTTGTTGTCTAGTGTTGATTCCACATTTTGTTTTGAGTAATCTCACTTTCTGTGGCACGAGGTGTCACGGTCATGACAAGCTCAATTCTTGTATGTGTGTTTTAGATATTTTAAAACTCAAAAAGGATATCAATGGTATAACCCACATGAATGTAGATTTTTAATCTCTGGCGATGTTACCTTTTTTCAAGATACTCCATATCTCAAGAAATAATTATATGGTTCTTAGGGTGTTTGGAATTGAATGTTTTCTTACTTTTCCTATGATTTTCGATCTTACATGCATTCATTCCACTTCCCATCTAAGACATGGCCTTTCCCACTTCTATCACAAGCCCATAATTCCTTAGGACAATCTAGCACAAGTACAAGATGATGTCGCACAACCCAACCTTCATTCAATCATTGCTAAATTTGAGAATCCTGAAGTTTCTCCCTATAAGAACCATGACCTAGATTAATCCCCTTTAATCTTGTTTTGCTACCTTTATCACATGTTTTGGTGCTTGTTATATAACATGTTTATTTGGTGAGTATTTTTCTTATGGGCTCGTGTACAAATTGCTCTTGGTATAAAATCTCCTTGCAATTTGTACATGGCATGTTGTTTTCCTTCTTTTATTTTTTTTCATTGAAGGTAGATGGACTTAGCTGGTCCAACCTAGCCTTGTTTCCCTTATATTGGTTGAGAATCAACATGAGTGGTCTGGACTTCCATCAGAAGAAGACCGATGGAAGTGTACACAACTTCTCTTCAGTTGGGAACATATAAATCCCTTCTGCCTTTTTCATTGGTTTATGTGAGCTCAACTTTTTATTGGTTGAAGATTGGAAAATTTTTATATATTTCCATCAATAGGGGGTGATGGAAGGGGTGATTATTCAACCTTTTTTGTTCAGATATGTTGTCTACTAAAAAAATGGTTGGCTGACTAGGAAGTAGCTTTTCATCAGTTGACTACTTGTAGGGAGCTTGCACCGTGTATATTGATGGTTTCATATGAGCACTCCACTAAAGAATTTTGAGGTTGCTTTCTTATGATCTTCTGAGGATCTTCAACCGAAGACAACAAATGAAGGGTTTTCTACTTGCATCTATTCATGGGATGTCTAGCTAAGAGTTTGTACTTATGGAATTTAGGGTATGTATACTTATGAGATGATCGACCGACAAAGGTATTGTTTTTTAATAGCGAGACAATGATTAGACTGCTTGTTTCTCTCTTTCCTATGGGGATACAAATACTCTCCCTCCCTTCTCATCTCACTTAAGAAAATGGGCCTTCATGTGATACTGTAGAGTGAGATACCATAGGTTAATGACAATTAATGAGATTTTTGTCTTCATAGATTTTTGCTTTCATCTTTGTTCAGACTTTGTTCCCTTCTATGATAATGCATGGTGAGCCATTTAAGTGACTTATGAGCTTAGATTTGGGTAAGTTTAACCTCAAGATTGTGATCTTTTAGTGATCTTTAAGCTTCTGTCCTTATTGGATGTTTTCTAGGTGGTTTTAGTGGTTGAGTCTTACACCCTGCTTCCACCTTCTCTTTGGCCTATTATTTGCCTTTCATTGTGAATCAGTAGTTGTAGAATGTGGTTAGGGGTGTCAAAAAATCAGTTTCAGATTGAATCTAGTCAGACAACACCCAAGTTGATGCAAAATAGCTCAACTCAGAACCCATTTTTTTACAAAGTTGTATACCCAAAATTGTGCCCAATTTCATAACGTGTAACTCAGAACTAAACATAGATTGTATAGTTTTGTTAATTACTCATGATATGTGATAGATTATATTCAAGTATAACTTGTATTTTCTAAATTTATCGACCATATTGGATCTATGTTGACCAAACAACTACCAAAAAACCAACTTGGTTTCATTTTAGGCATCGATGTCTAAACTCATAACCAACCTGGATTGGCAAAATCTAAAATCAAAGTTGATTTTTTTAGTCAGACATAACTTTTTTCATGGGATAGAACAAAATTCAACAGCCCTAAGTGTGGTTGAGGAGGGAAAGATTAGATGTTGGAGAGTTTGCCTCCAACAATAGATTTTGTTGTGAAGTTGGGAGCTTCACAGTTGCTCTTCATGCACATATTTTTTTCTACCTTTGTCAGACAAGTGACATAACATTTTCCTTATTTATCACCTACTATATGCTTACATGTTATAGATCTTTCTATTAAATAAGTTGAAGATGTTAAAATATGGTTCCTTTACATGTTTTAATCCTAGACCGATGAGTTCACAGCTTGCATGTCGTGTTAACTATAATTACCCTCTTATGTGTAAAACATGATATTCATATTTCTTGTAATATAGTCTTGTTTGTTGTTCACTTTAAGTACATGGCTTCAAGTCATTCTATTGTTGCTATATTTCTGAAAATACATAAAAGTGTCTCCTGCAAAGGAAAATAGGAGAGTGCCATAAGTATTCCTTTAGACTCAGTTATGAATACCTAATGGTGTAACAAATGATTGTTTTCTTGAGAGTTATCATCCTTGTTACCTTCAAAGTATGAGTTATGTGAAATGCCTCAATGTGACTAAAGGTGTAGAATATGTACCTTGTTAGGAGGAGTTAGACCATGATAATTAATATTTTATATCTTCTAGGACTTGTTTTGCATAAGTGCTTGGTTATTTATTGTTAGTCTATTTTACACCCTACTTTTAGTATCCATGTGGTAATGAACCTAAATAATAAAGAGAAATTCAGTTATAGAGACCCTGTAGATCTATTCCTAGGGTCATTTGGGGAGTATTGAAATGGGTGAACCTCAACATGGGATTGTGAGAAGATGCTCAGTGACATATTTTAGTGAATATCTAGGGAACCTTAGCATTGTTATATCCTATTGTCTTTATACAATATTTGGGACTCTGTAAAGGTTGATGGTCCTTTGGATTTGATACAAGATGATGGAATGTGATATGATATGGAGGGTTTTTAGTATGTGTTTGGAATTGTGACATGTGTACCCAACATGATCCTGAGATTGGTGGATCCACTTTTTAGCATATATCCAAAGTAGACGATCCAGAGGGCTCTCTGCCTTTTTGATACCTCACTTTGGCCTAATGTCATTAAAAGAGATCTAGGGAATCCAAATATCCTTAGATCTACTACAGATTGCTAAGGTAGCTTACTAACATCTAGATAGTTGATTGATCGGTACATCTCAATCAGCCCAGGGCATAAAATATATAACATCTGAGTAGCCTAATTGTTTAGATTTATCTGGCACTAAACACGGTCGTGATCTTGTATTGATAATTCATGTTATGAGTGGTATGTGTATGCCCTCCAACATTATTGTCGATAAGTATGATTCTAGAGTGAATGGGTAAGTGTGTGTCTTTGGGTATATTGATAGTTCATATGTTTAATCCCTTAATAATTACTTTCAATTTACAAGTCTTGCAAGTAGTAGACATTTTAGAATTTATATCATATTTCTAGGACTTGGGGTCTCACCCTATGGTTTTCCACACTCTGGGTGAGATGCCTAACTATTCAGATAGTGGCCAAGAAGACCAACAAGGATTGAACCAGTCTTATGTCTTGAGGTGGGTGATGTTTGTGTGAGGGTATCTTAGGGGCAAGTGATATTTGTGTGATCTCCTCTATAGATAAAGCATATAGGTATAGATTTTTAGTTTTCCCTCTACACATAGGTTCAGGAGATGAAATTTAGTTGTATCCTTTGGCTACCCTGATTTTAGACATGTGTGCATGGCCTATAGAGTCAGGGTTATGAAAGTTGTAACATTTTATGTGCATGTTCTATAATAATGTCAAGTATGTAAAGCTTATGCTAGTTTCTTTCTGTGGGAATATTTTGAGCAAGACTCTTCGGTGATTAAAGGATGATGATAACTATGATGCTAGATTGAATGAGTAAGTGCATGCCTTTGGGTATATTCATAGTTCATATTTTTAATCCCTTAATTGTTACTTTCACTGTACATGTCTTGAAAGTAATAGAAGTTTCAAAAGTTATATCATATTGATGGAACTTGAGGTCTCACCCTTTGGTTTTCCATACTTTAGGTGAGTTTCCAACTATCCCATCAATAACTGAGGTCTGAGAAGACCAAAAATGAGAGAACCATCCCTATGTCTTGAGGTGGGTGATATTTGTGTGAAGATATCTCGGGGTAAGTGGCACTTCTGTGACATCCTCTAGAGATAAAGC
Organism: Alisma plantago-aquatica; assembly: GCA_963693085.1. Classification (NCBI taxonomy): domain Eukaryota; kingdom Viridiplantae; phylum Streptophyta; class Magnoliopsida; order Alismatales; family Alismataceae; genus Alisma; species Alisma plantago-aquatica. Next base: position 1,481,847,014 of record OY856411.1, on the reverse strand, counting down.
ACATAGGTATAGAGTCTTAGTTGTCCCTCTACACTAAGGCTTAGGTAGGGAAATTTAGTTATATCTTTTGTTTTCCTAGAGTTTTGACATGCGTGCACAACCTCTAGAGTCGGGGCTATGTGTTGGTATGTATGCCCTGAGAGCCAATCATGGGATGATTGGTGGGATACATTAAGATTGATTTGATAAACATCAAAGGCAATCTTCCAATTCTTTCTGGTTCAGTCATATGAGATAATGATAGAACAGATTGAATGTCTAGAGAATGACAGTACTCAATGACGTATGCTTTCAGGTTGAGGACCTGAACGATGAGAACATACAAATGCTAAGAGTTTGTACATTCTTGTTATGTCCCTAGTCGGATGTCATTGTGGAAGGTAGACAAACAACAATGACATACAAGAATAGATTGTGGTGTTGGTTGATGACATAATCTCATTAGTCATGATATGGAGATATCAAACTAAACACATAGGTACTTGTTAGAGAACAAAAGTACCGGACAGACCCACCATGAGTTTGACACATGGAACTATGACATGGTAGTCACAGTCAGTTCTCACAGTGATGGTGGTGAGTGTGATTCTTTGACCTAAAATCACTACACTCAACACATGTTGTTGGGTACACTTTGACATCATCAAACGCAGTCCTGAAACATGGGTTATTATAAAGGTGATGATTGGGTGGCTTTGACACATGGGGCTTTTGAGGGGTGAGTGATAGATATGGGATTTGTCCCTCCTGAGGGAGTTTGATATCCATGGCCACTTGATGAGTAGGATTGAGATAGGCGTGCACGGATGTGTGAATCAGTATGTGATATTGATGTCATACATATCTCCTCCAATCTACTCTGAGATCAAGAAAGTGAATGAACATTGAAAGGATGATTGTTCCATGCCTTGAGTTCATTCAGGATATCAGTGAAAAAGGAATTATACATTCACTGTAACACCATTCATGGATTGTAGGATTGAAAGTTGTTCTCCAACTTTCTATTTCACTTGGGTAGCACTGATGTGTGACTAGGCACCGCTCTTTGCTTGTGAAGTCATAAGTGTTATAGACTTTCACTGCCAATGTGAAACGGACCTGCAGGGTCACACACATAAGGATTTAACCTGGAAGAGGAGTTTTATCCACAAACAATGTTTAGAATGATTACTAAAGGAGTTTAGTAGTTCAATTAAACACTCAATCAATTGATAGCTCAACATCATAGTGTTCAAGGTGTTGGACCGATTGATTAGAGTATTGGATTGATTGAAACTGTAATTGACTGATTTGCACAGTCTGCTGCCCCAACCGATCAGCTCACTGGGTTGAACCGATCGGCTCAACTGGTGAGACGATTGACTCATGTGTCATGAGACGATTGGCTCAATTGTTGAACCGGTCGATTCATGTGACCAGTCAAGATTGTTTGGAAAGTTAGAAGACTATTTTGCAAATACAATTTGTTTCAGTTGTACAAATTTGATTTGGACAAGGATTAATATTTGATTAATTAGAAACAAATTTGAAAGTCAATTTGAGTTGGATCAGAACCACGAACCGATTGGCTCAGAGCTCCAGCCGATCGGCTCAGAGTCCCAGACGATCGGCTCAGGTCCCAAACGACCGGCTTAAGACCTGAAATGATCATTTTAGGGTGTGAAACGGTCGGTTTAGCTGGCATAAGTTGGTTGTTTTGTGAAAAATCTCAAACCTTCTACTCATGTTTAATCCCTCATTGCCCGGGGTAGAGAACCCTGTTCCATGACCCTCCTATATATATAGGGGTATTGGGGGCTTCTCAGGAACAACAACTCAGAACACCAATTACTCTGCAAAGTTGTCGTTCTCTCTAGTTGTGGTAACTGAGAGAGAGCATGAGCAAGTGCTACCCGATAAGGGAGGCACAACAAGGGAAAGACAACTACATAAAAACAACTGGTTGCAGGAGAGTGTGTCGGTGACTAGTACGCCGACAGGAGGGTGTGAATCCTTATGATTCCTTGTGGGACAAGGAGATCAGAGTTCTAGGTGGTCTGTGTGGACTACTTCAGAGGCGGGAGACTTTTGCCACTCGGAGGACAGCTGTCAATCCCGACAGTCCCGGTGAGACCAGGAGCTGCACAGACACCGTCCAAGACCGGAGGTGAAGATCGTGTAAGCCGTGAGGTAACTTTGTCGAGCAAGCCTCGGGACAAGATATGCCTCTACAAACCATCCTTCTTATTGTATAGACGTTGACGCGATTCCTTTATTCTGGGTTTGGGAGAAGATTTTTTTTTGTTTCCGCTGCCTTCTCTGTCTCCCCTAAAACCCAACACTATGTATGTTGTAGTATTTTATGTACATTCTCTATAGTAATGCTATTTATGTAAATATATGTTGGTTTATTTTTACAGTGATATTGTGAGCATGGTTCTGAGACTTTGGTGATTAAAGGTTTGTAATATAAGATAGTTGTAATATGTTATATAAACTCCTATATGAATACGATGTTTAATATAATGTTATTGATGGTTTTTTGGAAAAAATATATTCTAATATCTTTGTGGCTTATTTGTTAGATAGAGTTCAAATTTTAATTTGGCATTTGATTTTAAGTAGTATCTCTCTTGTAGCATCAACATGTCATAAGTTTTTGGTATGATAGCCTACATTAACTGAGTCAACATGAGCATAGAACTAGGATGTTGTGTTTGTTCTTATAATTCCACCATATCTAACCATTGATTATGGTTTTTAAGATACAGTTGGACATCATGTAGATCATGTGGAAAGTAGATACGTTCTGCCTAGAGGTGTTGGTAGACAACATCCTAAAAAGGAAATGGTGATCAATCACGCGCATCCTGAGTAGAAAGAACAACCTAGTATCTGCATTCTAGGCCATGTTTGGACATATGATATCTAAATTCACTCAGTTTGTGAGCATTATTCATGTCAATGAAGGTAGAGTGTAGACTTCAAACATCGAGACAATTGGTTCTAGCAAGATATTTGAATAGACGAAATGAGTGGGGACCATGTAGTACATGGGTACCTCAAACCTAGTGGATGAAACCTATGACTTATGAAGTTTGAGAAGGCCTTGTGGTTGTTGAAGATATTGGATGAGGACAAGGTGAAACATGGCATATACCTCTTGAACATGAACACTGGATATTGGTGGGCCATTGAGGAAGAGATGTAGGAGAAGTCATCTCTTAGACAGAGTTAAGGAGAGATTTTATAAACAAATACTTCTCTACATCTTATATGGACAACAAAATCATGAAGTTCGAACAGATCCAATAGAGGACAATGACGATGAACGAGTATGAAGCTTGTTTTATGGAGTTGCTACTATTTTGTCTGAACATGGTGTAATCGAAGTAGAGAAAGATTGACATTTTAAAAGGGACTTGATGTTGAGTTAGTGAGGAGGATTGAGGGGACCTCAATGGGCATTCTTGATAATTATTCTAAGAGAAGGTCAGTCCTATCTTTAGGACAATCCCCTATAGGATTCAAGAAGCAATGGTTTTTTGGGTTGTATAGGCCTCAATACTGGCATTCTCAAGATAGTTCGACAAAATTAGACATAAGGATGTAGAAGTAACATACTTAGTGTCACCTAGAAGAGGCCAAGGAAGAGTAGAATCATTGTTTAGGGTGTATAGTTCTGAGTTAATCTATGTGACTATATTTTCAGGGGCGTAGGGTTCATCATAGAAGAAGTGTTTTCATTGCCGTCATTCAGGGCTTGTATGGATTGTCTGCCCACAGATGAACCATGAAGCGTCTCAGACGCAGAGGCACAACCAACAATAATAATATAATGACAATAATGACAAAGGGAGTGGACACACTTCTCAAGCTAGATCATCTGGATCTGTAAGAAGAGACCAAGGAAGAGGAAGATCGTAAGCCACAACCAACTTATATGTGATGACACACCCTCGTATTATCATCCCTCAAGTTGTTACATGTTATATGGAACTTTTTCATTTTTGCATGTCTACTTTTGTGTATGTATCTATTTAGTTGATCCGAGTGTGACACACCGTTTTATAACTGGAGAGGTTATGTACAATATAGCCTACATGTTGTAGTCTATTGTCGACCCAAAACCTCTTTTCCTTAATACCCCTCTTGGTGGTTCCATAGTCGTGATTGAGGTGTGTTCATCATGTGCTCTTGTCTTCTCTGAGCACAACATCCAAGTGGATCTTATGGCACTTGAGATGTATGGATTCAATTGAAGTGTACACATTAGAGAAGTATAGAGTGGTGTTGAGTAGTAGGTTTAAGGTTGTTGAGTTTCTGAAAGAAGATGTCGATTGGACTTTCCAAAGAGATAGGAAGATTCTTCCTACGTTTTTGGTGTCTGTTGTCATATATGGAAAGGTAATGGGGCAAGGTTAAGAGGCATTTCTTGCTCTCATAGTAGATACTAAGGTATTGGGGTCCTAGTATCTATGATGTACTTGTAGTTTGAAAGATTGAGGATGTTATTCCTAATGAGTTTCACGGTGTCCCACCTCCTCAAGATATTGATTTTGAGATCAATCTTCTTTCTGATACACAACCCATAACACATGATGGCTCCAACTCAATGAAGGAGTTACATAATTAGTTACAAGAATATTTGAATAAGGGTTTCATCCAGCCTAGAACGTATCCATGGGGTGCATATGTTTTGTTTGTCAAGAAGTAGGATGGTACAATGAGGATATATATATATATATATATATATATACACACACACATGTGTGTGTATTAAATATTTTTAAGGGGTAGAGTGTTGCAACATACTATAATTTAGGTATATATACTAACCCTCCCTGCTTCTAGACCCTATTTAAATTATGTTACTATCTAGTACCATTTTCCTATATTCAATAAGTGCAAGGGGTAATTAGAGTTAGATAGTATCATGAATTCATAAATATCCTTCATATATGATATTCTGAAGATAAAATAACCACAATAGATTATATATTGGGAGTTTATGTATAAAATAATATGTTCACCTTGGTTTGATACAATAGAATATTACTAGGATTAAAAATTAAAGAAATTAAAATGTATGATTTATGGTATCACAACTTCGTAATTTAAAGTAATAAATGCATTGACTACCTAACATGAAAGTAATGAAATATTGTATCAAATGTTTTCAAAATATGAAAGTGATGCTAAATTCAAATTGCTCACATCCTAATTAGCTAAAAGAATATTTTTGAAGTCAATTATATAATAATGTACACATAATCTGAGTTATAAAGAGAAGCCTATAGTGTGCTTAAGATTTAATGGATTAATCGACTGTCACAATTTAAATCACTAAATCCACCTCCTTAATCATGGCCACACAATCAGTTGCATGTCATGTTGTCTGACGTTTAGGATGGACATGATTAATATGAAAGTCACAACTTGAACTTGTCTTCTTCCTTTGACTCTTGGCATTCAAACGTTACTTTGACTTTAATTTTCCTTAATCGATTTCTCCCCTTTCTAGTGCATTTATCTTCTATTTTCTCTTACATTCATCTTCTCTATTCTTTCCTATTCGAATGAGATTTAATTCAAGGCTTTGGTTGCAATTTTGGGAGATGTTCTTTTCAAGCCATAAGATCCTTACCTCTACAATTGTCGATCTGCATTTTGACCTAAGTGTTGTCCATATATAAGTACCCAGACGACTAGACCTAATGCCCTTTCCCCACTTCCTTTCATTTGAATCTATTGTGCTTTATGTTGTGCCTCCAAATTTGAATTATTCTCGTGACTGTCAGAGCTTTGTTGTGCATCTACTCATTGAGGCTAGGAAATTCTTTGTAAGATAATTATACTTGATACCTCCTCATATATAAACAACATTCCCTTGTCGTGCCTTACTCTAGTTTCCCATGCTTCCAAACTCATTTTGTCCCTTCTCTATGGTCGTATGTCAGGCAAGAACCCTATGTTCCTCTTGGCTATGGGAACCCTATGATAAGGATCAATAGATAATCTTCTCTAACACTCACCTTCCTACCTGAGTCCTAGATTTATGTTTTCCTTATTCTTGCTCCTCCATGTATTCACATGTACTTTTCCAATAGTAATGTCAGTCTTCCCTCATCCTTTTCCTTCCTAGTTCATCTTATTCTACCTTTGGTTCTCTCATTTATGCCCTCTGGTTGACTCTACTAGTTTTGCACAAAGTTACTAAAAGACCAAATATCACTTCTCCACGGTATCTACTACTGAGCTATTCCATTCCTCCTTGCAATGGAAATAGGGCATGTCTGTACTCTTGAGCATTCCATGACTCGATTTAGGGGTTTTTGGGACTAGAATGACTCAACGAAGGCGTCTCTATGGTTTATAAGTTTGGAAATGGTGATTGGAGGCATCGACCTATAGATCCTTGTTCTTCACAAACTTGGAAATGATAATTGAGGGTCCAATTCCCTTATCTACTCTTATCATTGTCCTGATTTCTTTCCATGAGGAGGGTTATAATAGTAATCCCACCTACTTATTTGATTAGATTCTTTTTCTTTGATCATTGGTATTTGCTTTTTCATTGCATTTCACATGCAAGATTTAAAATGAATGTCAAGGTATAAAAGTCTTTTGTTAATATATTTTAAATTATAAAAATTTAAATAAATACATAATCATCAATACTTCATAACCATTGACTATATTGTTAGAAAAAAATAACAAAAATATGTTCTTGATTTAAAAAAATAATTACTATTGTTTGATGTGGTTTTCCAGCCCTGGTTCGACTAGGTTCAAAAGTTAACTTTTAGGATTTAAGGTTGGTAGTTTGTCCCACATTCCCAGTTATACCTAGTGTGTGAGTGGTCACAAGGATCACATGTTTGTTGTGGTCAATGTTAGTGTTAAGGAGGGGGAGAAGTAAATCGGATGTCTAGTATTCATCTCTCCAATCCCATCTGTTATGTTGCCTCATTTTTCTCCTAATCTATGAAATCTCGAGGACAACTCAAAAGTCATTAGATGCTCATACAATGATGGCTCAAAAATGTCGCTCGTTTACTATTATGCCTAACTGGAAAACTAGGGGTTGAGTATTTAATATGTCACACTTGATTGATGCATTAATCAACCAAGGTCTTAAATGTAAAACGTCATTTAGATTTTCAAGGTCCATAATTTGTAAACCATAACTTTGATTGATATGAAACTTTTAAAAAAAAAATTAAACTGTCTTTATCTTGGTATAATAAAATGATGGGATTTAATTAGGCAACTCCTGTTCCCAAAACTTTCACCTAACATTATACTTAAATAAATCCATAAATGTGATAACATAGATCAAACAAACTTCAAAGTCAAAACTCTTATGTAGATTTATCAGGGGATGAGTAGACCGGTTTCACTATTATTGACCAACACTTATCTTGACAAATCACTTTCTTCACAAATTGAAAGGTGTTCATGCGAGGTGTACCATAACTTCTTGTTATATTGTCTCAAAGGACCAAACAATAAAGATGCAACCAACTTTATTTAATTACAATATTACATTTAATGATATTTTTCAATTATAACTTCTAAAAAAGTGAGGAACTTCCCATCCCTTATAGAACTCATGCTCCTTTCTTCTTAGTACTTCTTCCTTTATTCCCTATAAAGGCCTCTTAAAAGCCCTAGATTTGTCTATCTATAGGAAGGGACTACTTGGAGATGATAGGAAAAGGTGTGGGAAGGCCATGTGAGGGTATATATGATCATAGGTAGAGATGCATTACTTCCATCAAAAGATAATTTTACATAGTAGGTCAACAGATCACCAACAACCTCACACTAGAGAGCCTACATATTTGTGTATGACCGCCACAAGCTGCAATCAATTTAGTTATCAGAAAACCCGCTTGGTCACTGTTGGCCGCTCAACTAAACTCCCTCCCTCTCTGACTAACCATTCCATTGACCCATGACTCCCCAACAACCATCCCTCTCCATCGTTTATGATTGGCACAAGGTCACCATTGGCTCTCTAAGTACTTACTTGACTCAACTTAAATTTGTATTAATTGTAGTCATTGACCTTCTAGCCAATTGCAATTGATAGCTTGTGAATGATATTGAATCAAGTAAGTCCACATTGACCAACACTTGGTTGATGTTGACTGGCTTGGGAAATACCAGCCCATGATGGGTCACAAAAAATCCACTAAGGTCCTCAGTGAACCATGGAGGTCGCCAATGACCCAAGGTTAAACCAATTGCTCAAAACACTTCTTAAAGTGTTTAATTTTGGTCAAAGTCAACCAAAAATTATGATAGCTGCAATTAAAACATTTTCCATGTTCTTTTTATATGATTACTAATCTTGTCATATAAATCCTAACAATATTTTATACTTTTTCTTAAGCATAGCACAACACATCACATATTCTCAATATTTTTGGCCTACAACATTCTCACACGATAGGAATTAGGTTTTAGTCATACAAATTAATTTGGATACATGGTCATAATCACCATACAAGATAACATTTCTCCCTTCCTCATTAGTAAAATTGTGTCCCATCCATCCATATTATGCTCCTCAATAGTAAAGTTGAGTCCCATCCATCCATAACGTGCCACACACACATGGAATCCATCATGCTTTTGGCTAGTGATCTACCACCTCATTCAAGAGAAAATGCAACATGTTTTATTTCTCGATAATGACCAAATCCTCTTCTTCTTTCATGAAGCAAATGATAAAGAGGCATTGATATCAACTCCACAATAGGGATGGATTTCAGTCAACCACAAACTCAAAATATTGTTACTTTTTTACCCTCCCCTAGTGTCCAACATGTTTTGAGCTCACAACCGCACTAAAACCAACAACCGTTTTTAATAGTCGAGCTAGATGTTAAGTGCTTATTCTTGTTTTATATAATATAGTGATGGTTCCACACCCCATTTAACTACATAAGACAATGTTATTCCATTAAGCAAGAAGATTGAGTGTTTAAATACCATGCCACTTTGTAATCTGGTGTCCTGCCTAACAAATTTTATTCTATTTTGTACTTTATTCTATGTCTTCATAGTCTAAAATTTGATAATATTTTCCCCTGATTAGTGTGGCACAAACTCCCTTTCCCCTTTTTAATTCATTCACTTTGTTTAGGATACAATTGGTCCCATTCCTTGTCATAGTCATATTTCTTGAAAGTTGCCTTACGAATCTCATGATGGTATACTCATGGCATGTTGGTTATATTGTCGAAATCTCATGCATTATCATTATTGTATAGAAAATTGTTGACATATGACTCACATTTAAGATCATAGTATTTTCATTGACATTTTCATAGAAGTACTCGCACATCCAAGTTCTTATATTTTAATCTTACATAATTCACTAACTTTCTAAAAACCTCATTCAAGTGATGATCAAGCTAGAATTTAGAATATAAACTACTAAAAAATAGTCATGAAAACTCTTACGAAGATGTGGCAAATCTGGTAGAAGATGGCATACAAATGTAACTATTTATAAAATATCAAAACAAATTACAAAGAGATACGTGGGACATGGGCAACAAGATGCACCGCCAGTCCTTTTTGGATGACAAATCCAATCATCTGAAACACTACATCCATAGACCTAGGGGTCATTAACATTACTATGCATAATTTTTTTGGACCCTGTTGAGGAGCTACCCACCTGAGGTGCCAAGAACCCAAAAGTATCAAAATTGAAAGGGATAAGAACATGAGGATTGTTAAGATAGGCTTTCTCATTCTTGACCACTTTAGCTGAGGCAACTTTTTGGGCAGCGTGTCCCACAATAAAATCATCCCCTTTCAGGCCCACCAATGGAGAAACTCATGATAAATCAATACATGCATGTTTCCCTCTACCCCAACCAAATATTAAAGCATCTCCTGGTCTGAGTGTCGATCTCCCCTCCTATAGATCAATCAAAAATTCACATGTGCTTATTTCTTAGAAGCAACTCCAACATTTCTAAGTACATCATAAAGAACATCCCTGACAAGATCATGTATGTATTTGAAACTTGGGAGTTCCCTACAATGAGTTGTGTGCTCCCCAAAAGTGTCTAAGTAGGATTTGCAATAGGTTGGACATGCCTCATCAATTGGGAATAGAGGAGCCATAATACGATATTTGATAATGGTAATATACTTGACCGATGACATATGTAGTCTAAGACCGTCAATGGGAATAGTAAGATTAAAATCTTGAGCATGCTCAACTTTTAAACATTGAAAATTTGTTTTTGTCTAACAGTCATGTTGAACTCAACCTCCATGTCCTTAACAATTCTGTTAAAAAGAGAACTCACCAAAGGCATTCTGGGCTTTAGGGGGGACAATATCATTGTTACTAAAATAGGTAAGATTGAGAGACGGAGTTGAGATATGTAGACAAACTAAAACATACTACAAATCAGAGTCCATACCATGTATTCCACTGTCTTATAAAATATAATCCTGGAGCACTCAATATTGGGGTCTAGATGCCACAAAAGCATATGAAGAAGCCTTAATATCTGGATACAGACCAAAGCCACAAAGCCTAATGGGCAAGGACACCACCCGCCATTGAAGGTTGCCAAAAAAGGACCTCCACATACCACAATATCTTCAACAGACCCACATAGCCCTTTGTCAAACCATGTTGCAGCCTGCTCCATGTATGTGGGTTGACGTGTCATTAAGCCAAAAATGATCTTGGTTGTACCCACACAAGAACGTAATAAAAGAAGCTCACTTCTTGGGTCATGTAACTGGGGGAGTAGATGCATCAAGTCGATACCTTTGGTTTCCCTCCTCATATATAGCTCTTCAATAAAACCTTTGTTTCCACTAACAACACCTCCAAGTAACTTTACACTTAGCACATGCCTCCCAATGTCCACAAGAAACAACCCTTTATGGGCCTTCTTTCCATCACAAGAAGGTCAAAAAAGCTCAGTTTTTTGGATATTCAGAACAAGCCCCAACTATGTACTTGTGATGACCACAATTTTATGATTATGATACCCAATATAGTATTTGAAGACCATGATCATCATGTAGATGTTGATACCAAATAAAGGAATTGGTTATTTAATTATTGACTCTTTCCACCCAAAAGGTGCAATTATAGACACATTTCACGATCATCATAGTGCATCTATGAAGAGTTGGTTCTGTAAAGAGAATTGAGGATTTATGAGGCTAAACATCCATTTAGTGATCTTGATGACTAGTGAAATGATCCCTTGAGGAATTTATTTAGGTGATCAAATACCATTGTATGTGAACCAAACTAAGTGTAGAATAAAAGAATTTGATTATGGAGTCATATTACTTTTTCATGGAATTTGAGTGATCTAAGTGTTAGAAAAATTTCATTGGAATTATTAGATAAGGTTTGAGTTAATTTTTGACCTAAGTTGGTTGTTAAATAAGTGTCACACAACTACGGTTGGAAGTGATGGCCGCATGGGAGTTAGCTTCATAGTCATGTGGTGATGACCTCACAAAGAGGAGATACTTGGTCTTCCACTTCCGAATAAGTTGGAACTGACCGCATTATAGGTTGCAAGCTTCTCGCACCAGCTAACTAACATCTCGCAAAATCAATTCCATCTCCCCACATGTTAGGTTTTCACAGATCCGTGATGCGTTCTCAACTCCCCTTTTCCATTCAGTCCTCCCCCACTACCCTTTACAGTGAACCAACCATTTTCTCCAGACCCGGCATTGTCAAAAGGAGATACAACCTGTTCTTGAGACTTGAGAGTCTACCTTGGTCGTCGAGCAAGGAGGGGCATGGGAAGACCCAGTGTACAGAATGCCAATGAACTCACATGTCCCCAAAGTTTCACCTCCTAGATCGAGATTGGAGGGATGCCTGCCTGAGGTGTCTAACTCCTGTAACACGGTTTAGACAGGAGGATACCCCTCTCGCATCCATGACCAGGGATCCAGTGTTCGGCAATGCTACAACAAGCAATAAATCTTGCTCTTGAGGATGGCATTATAACTTTGAGGCTGATAGCTACAGAGGACTTGGATCCTTAGACAGTGCTTTTCGTGGATGTTCCATGCAGTGGCATTGGAACAGAAGATCGGCAGGATCTGGTGGTGCCATCGTTGACTTCATTGATGGGCCAAGCGGCACCGGCAGCTGCGGCGCTGCAGTTTGGGAGACCGGGGGCGTTTCGACTCTTCTACAGACCTACAACAGCTGCAAGCTTTGACGATCTCACGGGGATGGAGGATCAGAGGCGCCAAGGCAAACTTGAGCAGCCGTGGAGGTTGGAAGGATGACGCCGAAGCTAATGGAGGGTCAAGCCATCCACGAGGAGTGCTGGAGGACGATCGATCGCTCTTCGGAGTTACCCCCCCCCCCCACAGCGGCGGCTCTGAGTCACGCGATCAGGGGAAACAGTCGTGGTCTTGCGCCCTGTTATGCGAGAACCAAAGAGGGGGACCTGACCAGGCAAACAGATCTGAGGTTTCGTGGTTCTAGTCCCAAGATCCGGACCGGGTCCCAGCAGAAGAGAGGAGCAGCACCCTCAATTGCTAATGCAAGGAGCCACGTGGCGACACGCCATAGGCCCAAAAGGTACAAATCTCAGCAAATGTTCAGTTCTTAGATAATTCACAATAAAAAGACCGATTATCAGAAAAATACAAATAATATACCAAAATTCTCATAAAAATGTGTAGAATAATGTGAAAGCATAATATTAGGCTTTTGATGCTTTGATAGTAGTGATATCATGTAAGATATGTAATGCTTAATTCATAAGTAATAAATATTAAATGATGATATAAAATTATGGGAAAATGTCAGTGAGTCTATAATCATGTATATAATGCATATGATGTCAGATATGATCATGTTGATGTACTAAATTATGTAATTTAATTAATATGTCTAATTAGGGATAATAACACTAAAGATGATGCAATTAATACATGCATGCTCAATAAATGATGAGATTTACAGAAAACCCTCGTATCTGTAACTGGAATATAATATATAAATCTGAGATCAGTTATATGCATAGAATTCATGTTATATGAAGATGACCCTTAATACATGGGTTGTAACCCTAAATTGAATAATGTACATAAACTAGGGTTAATATGTGCACAAAAAGGATATGGAACCTAATGTTCAGATAATGAGCCATAATCTAGAAAATGGCATCATTAAGATAATTCTAAGACAAGAATGCAAGTAATGATGAGAATATCCTAATGAGTTATGAAAACCCTAAAATGGATACGATTAGGGTTAAGATGAGATGTAAGATGATGAGAATCTGATGATGGTATGTGGTCTTGTCTTAATCAGGTGATGACCAGACTTCTAGATGATCAAGGATAAGTTAGAAATCTCTGAACTCAGGTACGTGGATATAATTATATGACTAGATTTGCTGGATGTTAAATATATGTACTTGCTTGTTTGTACTTGAAATACATTGTTGGATGTAGATCTATATGTATTGTCATTTCCGCCTTGAACAATAAGAACACTAAAGAAAGAAAATGGAATGTAGTTACTGATGGTTCATTGATCTCCCTATTAGAGAGGGAAAGTATTAATGTTGACTAGCACCTCCCTAATGGTACAAGGTACGCGGGGATAGGGCCCAATAATTTATGTTTGTGCTAAGTCCACCATAGTAATACATGTCCATTGAAATATGGTTAATAACTTGAGTTTACCTAATTTTCTACCTTAAATAGTGCTTTTCATTTTTCTTTCTTCTTTTTCAAGTATTTTAAATATGCCAGCATAGTATAGTATCTTTCAACCACGTACCAACTTTATGTTGATTCGTTGTTTCACGTATGTTTTAGGTTCAGAGCTAGCTTGGGATAAAAGACGGGAAGTGAGCATTGTCCAGGTTGTACCTATTGTCTAAGATCATGCTAGCATACATGTTCATAGACTTGTAAAATTCTCTTTCAATATACAATTGTAATTCATGTTGTAATAATATACATGTTATTGTTGAGAAATGTTATGGTTGTACGTTCATGTACGCGTATTCTGCTTCCGCATCGCTCTCTGATATGATTGGATGATGTTTTCGGATCCTAACCTCTCATTCCCAATAGGGTATGGAGAAGCCAAAATCCGGGGACGTCACAGTACCCCTACGTTGTATGATGTCAAGCACCTTAGACACCTCCAATGTGTCCTTGATTATGGTCCCATCATCAAGATACCAAATATGGAGAACAAATTTACTATTGTCTCTAATCTCATAAATAAGTGGGTGCAATATAAGAGAAAAGAGAAGTGGGCCCATGGGATCACCTTGTTGCACACCGATGGCTGACCATATATGATTGTCTCTAATATATAATCTAGCAACTTGAGCATAGAGAAACTCCACCCATAAAGAAATAGGTGGACATCTCTTGCTCACTTCACGGAGCTACATAGACCTATCTACCATGTTGAAAGCATTAGAGAATTCCACTGTAAGCATAGAGGAAGACCCATCTTCATGAAGCTCGCTCAAAATCCTGTTGACACTATGTAAACCTACTTCAGCTCCACCAGATACACTGACTCCAAATTGAAAGTGATTGAGATACTTAGCAATATCTTTGCCTACTCCTATCATGACAACTTTACATACTATACGCCTCCAAATAGTAACTACTATGATAGAACGTATGCCTTTGTCAGGCTTAAGTAGCTGAGTAAGAAGTGCAAAAGCTACAAACTCAGTCAAACTCTAGGGACACCTTCCACGTAGCCGTAAATTAATTACCAGGGTGATAGCATGTAGGAGATCAGTGGCAACTACAGACCCCTCTCCGCAGAGGGTATCTAAGATGTGTTGAGCTCTCAAGTCATACCTACCACATGAAGTAGAAATGATTTGATACACCACAGAATAGCATCAGCTACAAGAGAAGCCTCTAAATCAAGATATATGGCATGGAAGGAGGCAACTTATACATATGTTTATCCTCTAAAGCTTTCATAATGTCTTCATCATAAGGAGCCACCCCTGAAGAGCACAAAACCTTCATGGTTGCTGTAAAGAACCTGTATGACACTTTACGAAGGCATTGTATGATGTTGGAGTTTTGATTTTTATCCTCTTCTAAGGAGTTCCTTCCTTCGTAAAGTGTCACCTCCAAATTATTTTGTTTTTTATCCTCTTCCAATGAGTTGATCGCAATGCCTCAATATCATTTGCCTACAAATTTAACTCAAACAACCCAACACATACCACAATACACATCAACTCATATAAAACATATTATAAGGCGTGCAACACAATCATGATTACATATATATATGCGAAACATTAAAAACTCCCTTGAACTATTAGTAACAACACTTACAAGTGATTGTTTCATGTAGAGAAGTGCATAACGTGATTCATTATGGTTATAAATGATATATTACATTAGTTTCTACCTAATTTAGCTCAGGACATGTATAGTATAAATGGGTTCTCTAACAAGCAAGTAAATGATTTTGGTAATATGTTTACATCCAAATAATTTTGAAACATCCAACAAGCAATTACGTACTAGAGTTTTAAAGTGATAATGTGATTTACTAACTAATTTTCATAATATTGCATTCCAAAATCACCACTACCGGGCTTGAACAATACAAAGGAAACAAGAATATGATAAAAACATAGAGAAAGAGAGCAAAGGGAACAAAGATGCCTAATGAATATGTCGTTATTCAGACCTTTCTATTCAAACTTTGGCGGAGGGAAAGCGGGAG
This sequence comes from Alisma plantago-aquatica, assembly GCA_963693085.1. Taxonomy (NCBI): domain Eukaryota; kingdom Viridiplantae; phylum Streptophyta; class Magnoliopsida; order Alismatales; family Alismataceae; genus Alisma; species Alisma plantago-aquatica. Next base: position 1,481,831,266 of record OY856411.1, on the reverse strand, counting down.
CCGCGTTCCGGTTTTCGGGCCGGTCAGCAAATTCCAAACCAAGTCTCCTTCCCGCGCCCGAACAGCCCGAAAAGCTGGTGAAGTTCTAATCTCCACCGTCGTTTCTCAAAAGTATTCATCCAACGGTGCGGACTGTCGATCCGCGGCATCCTACTACCGCTAAGTGCTAACCTCGCGGGACACGTTCTTGATCCGCGCCGACCTACTCCAGCCAATCAGACACGTTTATTACACCCTATATATATCTTCTTCCTAAGTCGGTACTCCCCACCGCAAATCTACTCGCTCTTTAAGCACCGAGCAAAAACTCGCAACTCTACCCCACCAGAATCAAACCTCCACCCCACCCCGAAACAATGGCACCCAAGGCTGAGAAGAAGCCCGCCGAGAAGAAGCCGGCAGCCGAGAAGCCGGAGGAGAAGAAGGCCGAGAAGGCCCCGGCGGAGAAGAAGCCCAAGGCAACGAAGCGCCCTGCTAAGGAAGGCGACAAGGCAGCCAAGAAGAAGAAGAAGGCCAAGAGCGTCGAGACCTACAAGATCTACATCTTCAAGGTCTTGAAGCAGGTGCACCCGGACATCGGTATCTCCAGCAAGGCAATGGGCATCATGAACTCCTTCATCAATGATATCTTCGAGAAGCTCGCTGGGGAGTCGGCCAAGCTAGCCAGGTACAATAAGAAGCCCACCATCACGTCTAGGGAGATTCAGACAGCTGTCCGTCTCGTCCTTCCAGGGGAGCTTGCCAAGCATGCCGTGTCTGAGGGCACCAAGGCCGTCACCAAGTTCACAAGCTCTTAAATCTGATCGGTGGTTACCCTGCCGGCTCCCACAAAGTTCAGCGGCTCATGAACTTAAGGGGCGGTTAAATTCTAGTTTCTGTTAGATGGATTGACGTCTGTTGTTAGATCACGCTATTGTAAACCTTGTGAGGTTGCCATTTGTCGCTGAAAGGGTTTAGGCCGTAGTGATGTAAATTGGTTTTAAAAGCATTCTGCAACTAATGGATCATCATCAGTGGATTATCTTCTTTCAGCCATTGTGGATTTCGTGTCTTCTACTGCACTATTTATTGGATTCTTATCATATCAAGTCTTTCGAATCATATCAAGTCTCAGATGTTTGATGCAATTCCTGCATTTGATTTTTTTCACAAAGTTTATCTGACAGTAAGTTCTGGCAACTCATCTCTCCCCATCTGCAACTTATGTGTTGTCACATTTGTCACCACAAACATGTTCGACAGCTGCACTGCCCGTCCACAATTACAGCCTCGATGTATTAAAAGTCTCTGGTAATTGCACTGATTTGCCTCCAAAAGCACTGCAAGTAGCCAAAATAATGGGTGTTATTTAGAACGCCGGAATTGGATTAATTTGATGATTTCTACAGCGCAGAAGATGCAAACAGGTGGTTGAAATGGCAAAGTGTTGATAAGTCTTTTATCTGAAAGACTGGGATTTCCCAAGTGTTTTCATCCTTATGAAAAATTTATAACTACATTGAGTTGATTTATAACTGACGGTTTACCTTTATTACTATGCTGCTTTATACGTGGACAGACATAAATGTAATGGAGGACCCAAACCATTCAGTCACAAGAGAAGAATAATAACTAAATTGGACTTTGAAAACTACTGCTGTCATGGAACTTTTGTACACTGAACATTCTCTCCATTATACACCCAAAGTTATATGTTAGGAAGTTATTCACTTGGTTGATGGAACATAGTAACTTTTGACAATATATTAAAGACATGAGAACACAAGTCGTGCATTCATAATTATAGTTTTAACTTAAAAAGATATTCATATTTTGGTACTATATATTGAGATTTTTTCTTGTCACTAAAATATCAAACTGCTTTTACTTGAAAAAAAAAACAATATCTCATCTACGAGTAGAACATACTCATTGCCGCGTCATGTTATTTTCAAATTATAGAATGTGTGTATGTGTCATTCCCGTCCAATTAGACTCGAACAATAGTTTCAACTCTCATTAACATGTTGAATTTCACTGAAAAACTAACTTCATATCTAATAACGGGCTTCCCTAGTCTCCAATTGCTGGTTCCGCCCCTCGTTCTAACCCCATCACATGGATCCCCTGAAAACTTCAAAGCTAGTGGAAAATCTGAGATCGTGGATCTTTGAATTATAAAATCTAAACTAAAGGATATGACAACCACAATCTGCCCCAAGAAAACGATCCAAATGCAATATTTTAGGGTCAATCCCAGAGTGACATCGAGCAAGATATACATGTATAATCGTTCTTAGAATAACTAGGAAAATTATTCCAGCAAATGTATTATTAAACTATTTGTTATCATCCAAAAGCTAAAGAAGCACATTAGAAATTTAATATTGGGTGAAGGGGTTTCAATGCAATGAAACACAACTATTTAGGTTTATCAAAATGAAGTCTGTCCGGAAGATATAATAGAGACCATTGAATTCATTTCTAAGACCCCTCGCACATTATAAAAAAAACAGATACACTCTCGAGTAGTCAAATTCAAGAGAATAACTCATTTTTTCAGTTTGATTCAGATCCACCCTTTCAACCATTATGCAAATTACAGACCAGAAGACATGGTGATAAACATATAAAATAACATGATTTAGGGGGAAGAATGGATTATATTCAACTAATGAAGTTAACTTGCATAAAATAACAACTAGAATTCAGTTCCAATAGGGCTACTCGTTAGGCTTAACAAAAGTTCTACTCACACTTTCCATAGTTACAACATAAAATTTCTAGAGATTCTAGATACACATAAGAGTGATAGGGAGAGGCTAGAAGACCTCATTGGTAGTGTTAGAATAATGTCTTTATTATTCTATTTATTCATTATTCTTTATACCACTATATATTCACAGTGTATATGGGATTAGTCCCACATTGTGTAAACAAGGTATTGGCCACCATCCATGTCCATATATATAGGTGTGCCCTGTTAATACTAAAGACATCTCATTCCGCACATTGCTTTTCCTGTTCACATGGTGTTGGAGCAAGCGATACCCTAATTCTATAGAAAAGGTAGCAACAATAGCTGTCATCTATCGTGACATCATCCTCATCAGGCTCCTCCGTTGTGGCTATCTCTCTATCTCCACTGTGGAAATCATCTCCATCATGGAAGATCATCTCCTTCTCTGGCGTGACATTCATTCCCACTGCGGAATCCTTTCTCCTTCCATCATAGATATCATCTCCACTTTGGGAACCGTCTTGTAGTGGTGGAAGTCATATCCACCTTCCGAAACATCCTTTTCAGAAACATCACTATCCAAAGGGTCTTCATCTCCATCTCCTCTCTAACGTCTTCACCGTCATAGTGGTAGATAGATCTATGCCTAAGAGGTTTCTCTCTCCAAGAAAATCCTTCCGATGTGTGATTTTTTGGAAGAAGACCTAAGATTTCTGAGCTGGAAACGCCACACACGCCGTGTGTTTGATCAACACGCAGTGTGATTCCAAGTAGACATGGTTACACTCTGACAACTGACACGCTGTGTCCATCACTGACATGACGTGTTGTAGGAAGACAAAGTTACACCTCTGAAAACACACTTTGTGTAAGGAACTAACTATCATGTTCTACTTTCTATCTTCATCATGTCGAAAAAAAGGAAGTGATGGCTCCTCTCCTTATTCAAGATCAAGTCATCATTGCTCAGAAGCTCAATGCAAACAACTTCACTCAATGGCTTTGATTGGTTAAAATTTGGTTCAAAGGCCAAGGAAAATACAAACATCTCACAGAAGATCCTCCTACTAATAACACTGTAGAACAGTGGGATCAAGCTGATGCCAATCTCCTTTCCATCTTGTGGAATTCCATAGAGCCACAAGTAGCTGATCTCACCAGTCACTTCGAGAGATGGAAAGATGTCTGGGATCACCTTAACCGCATGTCGAGTCAAACATCTCCCGCATGTACGAGATGACTACAAAGATGTACAATCTTTAACAAGATGACAAATCCCTGACTCAATATTTTGGGGAGATAACTCGCATCAATGACAATCTTCATTCTCTTCTTCCACTTACAGCGGACCTCAACGTACTCCAAAAGCAGAGGGATCAAATGGTTGTCATTAAATTCTTAGCTTGGCTTCGACATGAGTACGAAGGAGTACGCAACAAAATCCTTGTTGAGTCTGAGCTTCCCAAGTTGGTGGAAGCATATCAGTGTGTATGCCACACCTTTATTGAGTAAACTCCACAATCTATCTCAGACAAATCTGCTATGGTCTCTACCATGAAGGGCCACATCAACACTGGCCCCACTAGTCATGGACGAGAACGAGGAGGATGAGGTGGTCGTGGAGGCAGGTCTACTAGAGGACGTGGAAGCCCATAATGCTCTCATTGTGGCAAGCTGGGGCATTATGAAGAAATTTACTATGAACTTCATGGATATCCTCCCAAAACCACATTTGCAAATGTGCCATCCATTGATGACACTCCAGGGGGATCCCAACCATCAGATCTAGGTGATAGATGAGGAGTACAATCAGTTTTGTAAGTACAAATCTTATCAATAAGCCTCGTCCTTAGTTTTTTCAATGGCTTCCTTTGCACAACACCTTGGTGGACGTACTACATGCCTATCTCAATCTTCTAATGTAGGAACATCTTCTTAGGTTCTTGATTCAGTCTCAACATATCACATTACAAGTAAAACCCATCTCATATCTAACCTACCCACTAGCAAAACACCTCTGCCACCTATTACCATTTCTAATGGGTCCAAAGTTCCAGTACATGGTACATGGATCATCAAACCTATACCTACAATCACCTTACAATCAACTTTATTTTCTCATGAGTTCCCTTTCAATTTATTATCTGTTAGCAAATTAACCCATTCTCTTCAAGCCTCAATTACATTTAACCCTGATGATTGTGAGTTATACGACCTCCAGACACAGAAGGTGATTGGTGGTGGGTATGAACTTGTATGTCTCTACTATCTTGGTCTGGCATTCAAGGCATGTGTGGCAACTTCTCCTCTTCATATCCATAGTCGGCTTGGACACATGTCCCTGGATACAATTTGGGTCCTTCATCCTCAACTATCTAGACTTAGCACACTCCAATGTGAATCATGTCAATTAGGAAAGCATCATTGATCCACCTTTAACTCTAGGGATCATATGAATGCTCAGTCAAGTTTCAAAATTGTTCATTTTGATGTCTAGGCCCCATGTCAGATTCCATCAAAACTTGGTCAAAAATATTTTGTCAACCTTTCATTGATGATTTCTCTAGAGTCACATGGTTGTATTTGATGACAGATCATTCTGAAATTTTATCTATAATAAAGAACATTTTTGATGAGATTGAAACCCAATTCTCTCGACATATTCATATTTTAGGACAGATAATGCCAAAGAATATTTCAGTAATGCTCTTACTCAATTATTATCTTCCAAAGGATTCATACACCAGTCATCATGTCCTCACCTGCCCCAACAGAATGGGGTAGCCAAGAGGAAAAACTGTCACATTGTCAAAACTGATCATACTCTTCTTTTGCATACGAGCATTCACAAGGAATTCTGGGGTGATGCCGTCCTCATTGCTATATATCTCATCAATCGCATGTCATCATTCACCTTAAACAAACACATCTCCTTTCAACTTTTATGCCTGGGTCAACCCATTAATACTATTTCCCCTAAAGTTTTTGGATGTGTTTTTTTGTTCATAATGTTGCAAGGGGTCATGAAAAACTTAGTCCCAAGGCTTCCAAGTGTGTCTTCCTTGGTTATTCTAAGACTCAGAAGGGATATAGATGCTACAATCCAGTTGATCACCATTTTTTTGTTTCAACTCATGTCACCTTCTTTGAAGATACTCCATACTTTTGAGATCCTCAATTAGTGAGGGATCTTGAAGAAGCTCTTCCACAACCAATTGTCATTGAAATGTCATCATCTATACCTCCTCTCTAGGGAGAGTCTTCTCTATATGTGTCCCAAGGAGAGGAACCTCCCATCACTCATTTCTACTCACATCGCATGCAGTACACTATCTAAGACCAGGGATACAAAATGTGAGTGTTGAACCCTTCTTCAAACATCGCTCAGTTTGGAGCTCCAGGTAACAACGATAGTCTCTTGAACTACCAATTGCTGTTTGAAAAGGAAAACGACCATGTATCCTTCATCCCATTTCTAACTTTGTTTCATATTACTATTTATCTATCTCATATAAAGCCTTCTTATCATCCATAACTGCTATTTTCATTCCTAGTTATGTATATATTTCCTTAAATCACCTAGGATGGCATTGTAATACGGAAGATGAGATGAATGCTCTTTGTGAGAATCACACTTGGAGTTTAGTTCCTACTCCAAAGGATACACTCAAGTATATGGAGAATACTATCTTGAGATTTTTCTCCTGTTGCTAAAATGTCCTATGTTTGTCTTTTTATTTCTTTAGAAGCTCATTTTTCTTGGCCCTTGCATCAACTTGATATCAAGAATGCTTTTCTCCATAGTGACATTTCTAATGAAATCTATATGGAGCAACCTTCTGGGTTCATTTCTCAAGGGGAGTCACATCTAGTTTGTCACCTTCATAAATCTCTATGCGCTCAAACAGTCTCCAAGAGCTTGGTTCAGGAAATTAAGCCAAGCTCTAGTTGAGTTTTGGCCTTCTACAGTTAAGTCTGAATCATTTAATCTTTCATAAACAATGATCTTCAGGATGTGTTCTCCTTATTATCTATGTTGATTATGTATAAAATATTCTTCATCCTAAAGGGAAAGGGTTTGAACCTTGTCAGTTCTAAATCAATTCTTGGAGACCTTATTTGTAGGAGCAAAGGAACAAGGACATCCACTTGGACTTCGCTATACTGTTATTCTTGCCAGAGTGAAAACCATTTGTCAAAGATCATGACTACACCTCAATTACTTCTTTGACATGACTTCTTATTCCTCCCCTTTCTACTCTTTGTTCTTAATTTCCATCATGAGCGAGTAGAACTTTTTCATTGGGGGTGCGGGGAGTATCCATGCTACTTATATATTATATTTTACATTATGAATAACTACTTTCATGGTTATAACTAGATTGATTATTGTTTGCTTAAATGTGTGGTTATTAGTGTGACCACCTAACATACATGAATATTATAGTCATGGATATAGATACATTGAAATCTAGCATTAGATTACCAAATGATGTCGCCAAATCCCAATAGAGACCACACAAAAGGGCATTTTATGAGGTGATGGGTTAATGACTTGTAGGTATGAGACATCAAAACTACAAGAAGATCTATCCCCATCAAATTCATATTTGCCAAGATATGATTTTTTCAGTCACAATTTAAATATTCATTGATATGAGAGATGTAAAATGAGAGAAGGAATACAAAACCGACAATGGTGAAACCTGATTCAACCCAATGCTTTCCTATTAACTAACCACATTGATAGTTATTCTTATTTAATTTCTTTGCAATTAGTTTAATAATCAATCAACTATATATTAATTTTGATATGGATTGTACCAATGCATATTGTTAAGCATGTCGTCTCTAGAGCTCAGTCCTAAGCTATACTACAATAAGATCCTCCACTACAAGTGATAATTATTGCATGTAGAACATGTAAAAATGTATGCTTAATTTCATAGGTGATTATTGTGTGCATTATAATGTGCTACATTAGTAAGCACATCTACTAGCATATGTTTCCTCTTTTAAGTGTGAGGAACTACTTGGTTAGTACCTAATCAAGTAGAAATGATCATAGTAGGAGCATGTGCATGACTGGCCATTTATACCTTATGGTTACATGGAAACCACAAGGCAACAACACAATTGAGGTATTCCATATCATTAGTTGGGTGACTCTAGCATCCTCACCTCTCATTACCACTCATTGGTAGTATGATAATTGTGAACATATCTTTCATAATTTCTTATTTACATCATTCACTTTATTTCTCATATTACATCATAAGAATTGAGACTCGTAACCATTTATCCATAATATCACATATCACAACTCATGTATAGGAAATTTGGGCCTCTATTTCACTCCTTGTGGGTCACTCTAATCACCTCATGATATATTCCCCAATATACAAATCACTCATTCTTGGCGACCATTTCCTAAGAGATGTAGTGATCCTTAAATGATGTTGCAAAGTCAACCCACATGTGTGGGGGAGCCTCAGGGTATACAACATTACAAATGTTCTCCCACCAAACTCTCGTTGCACCTATGGACATGAACTATGAAGCCAACTCAGGTGTGGTTAGTGATGAATGCATATTCATCATGATTTTCAGTCGCTATCTTGGACCCTTTTCGACTCAATACACCCAATTTCAGTTACTAAATATCAAAATGTGCAAAATTATTTAATTGATTCAATTATCAAAGTATTAACTGAGTTTATATCAATTTTATGCAAGTCATGATGAAGTTCGACCATCTAAATTGACCATCATCCAAATTAAACCCCTTTGAGTGGGACCCACCTTTCTCATCCTGGGTTTCACCCATTCGGTCTCACCATTTGGTCTCGCCAAATGGTCTTGACCTAGAGGCTTCGTCCATTCAGTTTTGACCTATCAGTCTTAACCATTCACCCATTCGGTCTCAGAACGTGAACTCTTCTTCACCTTCGGATCGCTGATCAACGGTCCCCACCATATTGCTCAAACGATCTGCCCTAACGGTCTTGGGCTATCATTTTCTCTCTAAACGCTCTTGCAAGACCGTATGGGCATCTCACCCCAAGACTGTCGGATCATGGGAACCTGAGACCATTTGGGAAACTTGACCTACAGTTAGCTGCGACAGCAACACCACCTACTTTTCCTTCCTCCGCCAACAACAGCGTCAGCACCTACACCTCTGCCTTCTTCTACTTCCAGCAACCCTAAACGCTACCTGCAACTATGCCGGCACTGCCAACTAAACGGTCTCAGACCATTTGGATGCAAGGGTCGCAAGACTGTATGGAGGCAACAGACCATTTGTGGCCACCGCCAAGGACTGTTTGGCATGCAGATGTGAAGACCGTTTGAGCACGAGAGGCACTAAGACCGACTGAAGGAAATCGATTGATCAAACACGAATGATCTTCATGATCGTTTACAGCCGCTGACTGAAACCGTTTGGATCTGCGGGAAGGGGACCGGTGGAGAAGTGATCGGTCTCACAGACCAATTGGAAGAGTGCTATGAAGTCAAGACCAATTGGGCAATGTAGACCGTTTGCTTCTCAAGTTGCGAGACCATTTGGAATAGCCGCGCTGAGAGACCGATTGAAGCAGATCATTTGAGCCCAGGGATTACGAAACTGTTTGATAAAGTGCTACTGAAGACTGTTTGCTCGATACCAAAAGATATCGTGAGACCATTTGATAAAGGCTGCTGATCCAAGACCGAGTGATGATCCGCATGCAAGACCGAATGAAGGCATGCATCCAAAATGAATGGGCACATTGCATGAAACCGTTTGGAGACATGCATGTCAGTCCCAAACCATTTGGATAATATTAATCCAAAACCATTTGGACTCACAAAAAAAACATGAGGACCCCATCTAATCCTATAAATAGGACCACAAGGGTCCTCATTTGGGTGTCAGTTCTGAGACGCCGACAGGCTGCCTGCACACTGGTCTGATCCTGCCAATGCCACTTCACCTACCGTTCCTGCTGCAACTCAAGGAGGTCGAGAAGAGAAGGAAGGAGGAGTGAGAAAGACTACCCGGTCTGTCTTGGTGTCCCTCGTTCTTCATCCAGATCTTCTCCGACACGACGTAGGAGACGACATCATCTTCACCGAGCTACGTCCACCTTCTACATCATGCTCATGGAGGATTCCTCTCTCTTTCTTATTCTTCTTATTTCTCGCATCATGAGCGAGTAGTTCCTTTTCACTAGGGTGCGGGGACTGGCCCCGCTGCCCATGCAACCATGTCTTTTCATTTAACATTCTATGGAAATGTATATAAATTTTCATTTTGTTGCTAATAATATGCTTGTAGTTGATTACCTGCTTGCTTTCATCTTGTTCTCATCTTCATAACGTGGAATGTCAATTAATGAGATAGACTCCTTGACGAGAAATATGATAGGGTTCCTTGAGGTCACAAGTGTATGATCCGTGAGGGGACGAGCCATCTAGCCTACGGTGACGCTTCTGCGGTCGAAACATCCCTTAGGGAGGACCACATCCTTAGTTGGATGTTGTATCTTCTTATTAATTGTCAATGTTTGCTTGCATACTAATTTCCTACATGCGTGTCGATTAGCACGGTTGAATCCTGGACTAGAAATAGAATGGGGTTCCTTGAGGTCATAAGTGTATGATCCGTGAGGGGACGAGCCATCTAGCCCACGGTGATGCTTCTGTGGTCTAAACATCCCTCAAGGAGGATCACAACCTTAGTTGGATGTTGTATCTTCGGAACTGTAAGTGCATGAACCGGATGGCAACGAGAAATCGGATGCCTAAGGGGATGCTTACGCGGGCCTAAACATCCCTCCGAGAGGGTTCGCAGCAGTTCCATTTGGGTAGTTAGATGCTTGCCTGGATGTTATGTGTTTGGATGTGTTTGCATGTGCTGTGGCGGTGAAACCCAATACCATCCCAACGATTCCATATCGTTTAATCTAAAACAACTTTCATTCTGCTCGTTTACTTTCTTGAAATTAGTTTAATCAACCAAAAACCAATCAATCATTTTAAATATTAGTCTTGCTTGAGCTAGATTCGACTGACAAAGATTCTTAAAAATGTTGTCTCTTGGGATTCGATCCTTAACTATACTGCGATAAGACCTGTCCGCTTGCGGGTGGTAATATTGCATGTTATTTTGGTAAAAGCTCGAGGATCTCAACCCCGAGTGAATATGATAGTGCGATATTTGCCACATCAAATTTTGGCGCCATTGCCGGGGACAACGAAATCAGTTAGTCAAATCTAGTCCTCTTAAGGATAATCTAGGATTTTTCTTTTTGTTTTGACACAATTGATCATCTACTTGAATTCATTTCTATTCCATCACCCTTACTTCAGAAAGATCTTTCCATTTCAGGAACAACCCAAAGCATAGTGTATGCACCATTCAGATAGTCCCGGACTCATAGTGAACTTTGATCCTGAGATAGACAGAACTTTTCACCGTCAGACCAGAGAGAACCAAGCAAGAATGGCTCAAGAGGAAGAAATAGATCGAAGGGTAGCTCAAGCCCTCAATGCACAGAGAGAGAGGCTCATGCAAGAAGTTCGAGCTGTCGTTCAACAAGAAATCTTAGCAGCACAAGCAACAACACAAGAAGCATAACTGCAAAAGGATCTTAGGGAATTCTCTATCCCTAAATCTACTGACGTTCATCATCCAGTTCAACCTCCTCCCATCAACACTAATAGTTTTGAGATACGAGCACATTGGATCACCCTGCTTCAAAATAACCCGTTCTATGGTAAGCAGGGAGAGGATAGTCAGGGACATCTCCTAAGGTTTATCAATCTATCTGCTATGACAAAGCAAAATGGAATATCCGATGATGCCATTCGTCTTCGTCTCTTCAAGTATTCACTTGCTGATAGAGCAATAAGCTAGTACAATTCATTGCAAAGTGAACCAATCACCACTTGGGAACAACTTCAAAATGTATTTCTAGAAAATTTCTACTCTCCCTCTCTCACCTATGAAATTAGGGGATGGATAACAAATTTCACTCAAGTCCCTAGAGAAACCCTTACAGAAGCATGGGATAGATACAAAGAGCTTCTACGCAAGTGCCCACACCATGGAATTCCCAAAAAGCAACTCATCAAAATTTTCTATAGGGGTGTGGACAATGATATCAAAAGGTTTTTAGATTCCTCATCTGGAGGAAATTTCATGCGTCAAAGTTCTGACAGTGCATAGAGAGTCATCACCCTAGGAGCTAAAAATCAAGCTATTTGGGGTAGGTCTGTAGGTAAAGGAGTATTGAAGGTAGCTATGGCTGAATCTATTACAAAATACAAGTCTATAGATGAAACTCTCAAACTCTTAGTTGCCAAGCAAGATCATATCGAATCATCCCTTGCTGCATTTGGAAGAGGGCATTCACTCCCACAACTACAAGAATAGATCAAGTCAGCTTCATTGTTCTGTGAAGTATGTAAAGGTACTGATCATTCTACTTTAGCATGCAATGTTCTCTACGATGTTGTTCTAAGCAACACATGTGGACAAGGAGATAATGGTCAAATGGAAAATCTTAATGCTGTTAATACCATCCCTGGTCAAGGTTATTACAATCCGAATCAGAATAGGAACCATCCAGGGTTTCAATATGGAAACCCCTCTAGAGCAGTAAACTCGCATCAATTTGGTTCGAACAATCAACCACGAGGCCCACTAGGATTCCAGTATAATCAACAACAAAATTTTGGAAATCAAGGAAATTTCAAGGGAAGCTTTCAGAATAGGAACTTTGATAATTATCAAAACAATTCTCAGTACCAGAATCTTAATCAACCTCAAGGACAACAACCGATCCCATCTCACCTGATGAAAAACTATCAACCATTGAAAAGATGTTGCAAACTCAGCAAACTATGATAGCTAACCAACAAGCTCAGTAGAAGGCTATTGAATCCCAACTAGCTCAACTTGCAGCTAGCATTAAGCCACCAACTGGGGTTTTTGCTGGCCAACCGGAAAACAATCCTAAACACCCAGAACAACTGAAGGCGATCACCACCAGGTCAGGAAAGGACTATTCTGATCCTCCTATCAATCCAGCTGTGGTTATTACAGATGAGGATGAACCCGCGATTATACAAGACTCCACAACTCCGGAATCTCAACCAAAAGAACCAGTAACTGCTGATAAGACAGACAAGAAAAGTCCTGAGAAACCTATTGATGAAGAAACTGAAACACCAGAACTTGATATTCCTGTATACAAGCCTTGTATACCTTTCCCTACTCGTTTAAGGCAAACCAAGCTTGATACTCAGTTCAATAAGTTTAAAGAAGCAATGAAGAAACTTCATGTTGATATACCCTTTTTGGATGCGCTAGCTGAGATACCAGCTTGGACAAAATACTTAAAGTCACTCCTCACCAGGAAATATATAACTAAAGAATATGAGACAGTCAAGTTAGCTAAAACTACTTCAGATATCATCTAGAGTAAGATGCCAAAGAAGTAGAAAGATCCATGATCTTTTGGTATTTCCTGCCATATCGGTGATTCTTCATGCAAGAAGGGACTGGAAGACCTTGGTGCTAGCATCTCCATCATGCCACTCAGACTTTGTAAAAGGCTAGGGTTTGCTGAACTTCTCCCAACTGGCATGACCATACAACTTGTAGACAATTCGATAAGACACCCGTTAGGGATTATTGAGGATGTACCTGTCAAGGTAGGAAAAGATTCCTATGTTCCATGTGACTTCGTCATCAGGGACATAAAAGAAGACCCCAGATATCCTCTCATCTTTGTACGTCTGTTCCTCACCACTACAAGAGTTCTAATTGATGTTGAAGTAGGAACATTTCTACTCAGACTTGGTAAAGAAACTCTCGAATTCAAAGTTTTTGAAAGCGTGCGAAGACCAAGCATGCATGAAGAAGTCTATCTGATTGACTACATTGAGAAAATGTCACTCCTCACACAAGAGGAATATGAACAAGACGATCCTTTAGAAGTAACTCTAACAAACCCATCTACTAATAATTCTATCAATGAACAAGTTAAATAGCGTGTTCTTGACCTTGACACTGCAGAAGAAGATGATAAAGCTACTTTTGATGAACTCAAGGCTGTGGAAGCTACTGAAAAAACATGCGAAAAGCCAGAGGCCCCCGAAATGAATCCCCTGTACAAGGGACTAAAGTACGTGTTTTTGGACAATCTCAAGGTTTGTCCAGTTATTATAAATTCCGATCTAATGACCGAGCAAGAAGATAAACTCCAAAAAGAACTAAGGGAAAGAAAGAAAGCCATCGATTACAAAATGAGTGACCTCACTGGGGTTAGTCAAGCACTGTGTATGTACGAGATCCCTATGATGGAAGATCACAAGCCAACTATTAAACACCAATGGAAATTGAATCCAAATACGAATGAAGTAGTCTATCGCGAGGTCATTAAACTGCTCACTATTGGAATAATCTATTCGATATCAGACTCGCCATGGGTGAGCCCAGTGCATGTAGTCCCGAAGAAAGGTGAAAAAAAACTATAATATGAAATGAAAACAATGAACTCATCCCCACTCAAACAGTCACAGGGTGGAGGATGTGCATTGATTATAGGAAGTTAAACAAGGCAACTTGAAAAGATCATTTTCCAATGCCCTTTTTTTGATCAAGTATTAGAATGGCTGGCTCATCAAGAATACTTCTGTTACCTCGATGGTTACTCTGGATTCTATCAAATACCCATACATCCATACGACCAAGAGAAAACTACTTTCACCTGCCCATTCGGAACATATGCATTTAGAAGAATGCCATTCAGCCTCTACAATGCACCTACAACCTTCCAGCGTTGCATGGTTGCCATATTCACCGGTCTCACTGAAACAATTATGGAAGTTTTCATGGATGATTTTTCTGTGTACGGAGATTCATTCAATTCATGTCTAAAACACCTCTCCCTAGTTCTCAAACGATGTGAAGAAGCACAACTTGTGCTAAATTAGGAGAAGTGTCACTTTATGGTAAGGGAAGGCATTGTCCTCGGCCATAGGGTCAGCAATAGAGGGATCAAAGTCAATAAGGACAAAATCGAAGTGATTTCCAAGCTCTCCATCCCTGTCAATGTAAAGGAAGTTTGAGCATTCCTAGGTCATGCAAGCTTCTATAGACGGTTTATAAAGGACTTCTCAAAGATAACCAAGCCGATGATAAATCTGTTACTAAATGATGCTGAATTCAATTTCGATGAAGAATGTGTTAAAAGTTTCAACAAACTAAAGTATGCCCTTACAACCACACCCATAATTAGAGCTCCCGATTGGGACCATCCTTTTGAAATAATGTGTGATGCAAGTGATTATGCTGTGGGTGCTGTCTTGGGACAATGTATAAAAAAGAAACATTATGTGATCTATTATGCATCGAAGACCCTCGATGAAGCTCAGAGGAATTATGCCACTACTGAGAAAGAACTTATGGCAGTCGTGTATGCCTTTGACAAGTTCAGATCCTACCTAATTGGTTCAAAGGTCATTGTCTACACAAATCATGCTGCCATTCATTACCTTCTAGCAAAGAAAGATGCAGAACCTAGGCTAATAAGATGGATTCTTCTCCTGCAAGAATTTGATCTAGAGATAAGAGATAAAAAAGGTACAGAGAATGTGGCAGCATACCACCTTAGTCGCATCCACACTCTGGACATCGAGAAGATTCCAATTAATGACTCCCTTCTAGATGACCAATTAATGAAGGCCTCAGAAGCTGCACCATGGTACTCAGATTTTGTGAACTACCTTGCTGCTGGGGTTATTCATCCTCAATGCACTGGAAATGCACTGAAGAAATTTATGCATGATGTGAAACAATACTACTGGGATGAGCCGTACCTTTTCAAATTATGTGCTAATGGCCTATACAGACAGTGTATTGCTGAGGAAGAAGCTCAACTTATCTTGGAGCAATGTCACTCAAGACCAGTTGGAGGACATATGAGCTCTAAAAAGACTGCCTTGAAGGTTTTGCAATGTGGATTCTTTTAGCCAACCATATCCAAAGATTCCCATGATTTTGTCTTATCATGTGACAAATGTCAAAGATCTGGCATTATAACAAAGAGAGATGAGATGCCACTGAATCTGTGGCAAGAAGTAGAGATATTTGATGTTTGGGGGGTGGACTACATGGGTCCATTCCCATCTTCTCATGGATTTTCATACATCCTAGTGGCGGTGGACTACGTCTCAAAATGGGTTGAAGCTATTCCAACCGTCACTAGTAATTCCAAACTAGTCATCAAATTATTCAAAGATATTATTTCCCCCCATTTTGGAGTACCACAAACTGTGATATCGGACAGAGGGTCTCATTTCCTTGAAAGAAGCTTTGAAGCTTTACTAAGAAAATATGGTGTAACACACAAGGTTACCTCACCCTACCATCCAAAAATGAGTGGACAAGTAGAGGTTTCTAACCATCAACTCAAGGCTATCCTAGAAAAGACTGTAGGCCGCAATCGGAAGGATTGGTCGGTAAACATCAATGACGCATTGTGGGCCTACCAAACTGCTTTTAAAACTCCCCTTGGGACTACACCTTTTCGACTGATCTATGGAAAGTCATGCCACCTGCCAGTAGAATTGGAACACAAGGCATGGTGGGCAATAAAACAACTGAATTTTGATATGAAAGAAGCAGGCCAAGCCAGGATTCTGCAACTCCAGGAGCTGGAAGAGCTCCGAATGATATCTTATGAGAATGACAGGATCTATAAAGAACGTACGAAACTTTGGCATGACGACCATCTAAAAAGAAAGGAATAAAAGTGGGAGACCAAGTTCTTCTATTCAATTCCAGATTGAGGTTATTCCTAGGAAAACTCCATTCTCGCTGGTCAGGACCTTACATTGTCAAGAGCATCTATCCACATGGCGCTTTCTCTTTATGGAGTGAAAAGATGGGTGAAATTGTGGCAAATGGTCAACGATTGAAGAGATACTTCACCTTTGCTGATACAAGCTCTGAAATGATGATGAATCTCACCAATCCAACATATCCACCGTAGAAGTTAAAGGAATCTAGTAGAGCCATCGAAATAAAACAAAGGCGCTTGTCAGGAGGCAACCTGATAAATAAAATTCGTATCTAGTTTTAATTATGAATTAGGATTTTTCTTTAATTTTGTTTTTACCTTTAAGATAATTTAACACTAAATAAAATTGCATTGCAAGATTCTATTTTGAGTTCTGATCGGTCTTCATTTTTGAGATTTTCAGATGGAGGATGCAAGCTTATTGAAACGCAACCACATCCAGTGGTCCAAACGGCGTGCAAATTCCCCTCCATCTCAGATTTAGAGTTTGCTCGGGACGAGAAAATTTCTAAGTTCGGGGTGGAGGGTGGGTGGTACGTATCTTAATTTCCACCTTCACCCATCTAAATAAAACTTAAAGATTCCATCATCACATTTTGACCTAAATTTTCAAAATTTCAAAAATTTCAAATAAAATTTTTGAAAATTTAAAAAATTTCAAAAGAATTTTGAACAGATACTAGATGAAGTCTTGACACCTTTTAAATCTCTATGCATTTTGAATCACTATACCTCCCTTATTCGAAGCAGATCCTCAAAAGAACCTTTTTATGAAAACTAGCCTTTAGATTGAAATCATCATGTGAAGCTTATGAATCCTAACATCATGATCTTTATGCAAAAATGGAAAGTGTCTGTCGAACTGATAGGGATTAAACACATCGTGCTTCCTAACTGACTAGTGGAACAATTACATGGAATCCCTACCGGATCCTCATCAAGTCATTATTTGAGCAGAGTATGATAAAGAGAACAAACCGATGCACGGAATGGTAAATCAAGTCGCATTCTGATCTGAACTCTCTTCTACACTTCTTGTATCATCTCCGTATCCCTCCATCCATCAAAGAGAAACAAAAATAGCTAAAAATAGTGCCAAACCCTAAGTTCAGGGTGGCACACCACTTCCCTCTATATCTGCTTCTTACATACCCCTCGCAAATAAATAGGGGGTACCACCAAGAAAAGATGCCAAAGCGCACATAAAAAGAAATGTAATCTCGAGTCGAATAGAGGAGAGATTAGCACAAAAAATATGCAATAAATGAAATTGCAAATAAAATAATAAAATCTTGAGTCAAATAGAGGAGAGATTTATTTCTTCCTTCCATACCACCCCTCACTCCCTTTTCTACCTAAAGGCACAATAAAAGCCTTCAATGCCCTGAAAAACACTAGTGTCAGATCAGATGCACACTTGTCATTCTGCGGGTATCTCTGGACTCTTACAAAACTCTTTGACATGCTTGTTGTTGGAAAAAGTGAGGAGGCAGTGATATTAGAAAGCGAACTCAGGAATGAAGATATGGTAAGATGTGTTTAGTGGTCTCAGGAGGTTGAGATACTGAGTCATACTGAGCAAAAAGAAAACAATCATGATGTGAAGATGAGGCAATCACATGACCAGAAAGTATTCATTTGGCGACTGTTTCAGATTTTGTGTTACTCAAGGATGAGCAACGTTTAAGTTCGGGGTGTTTTGATGAATGCATATTCATCATGATTTTCAGTCACTATCTTGGACCCTTTTCGACTCAATACACCCAATTTCAGTTACTAAATATCAAAATGTGCAAAATTACTTAATTGATTCAATTATCAAAGTATTAACTGAGTTTATATCAATTTTATGCAGGTCAAGATGAAGTTCGACCATCTAAATTGACCATCATACAAATTAAACCCCTTTGAGTGGGACCCACCTTTCTCATCCTGGGTTTCACCCATTTGGCCTCACCATTCGGTCTCACCAAACGGTCTTGACCTAGCGGCTTTGTCCATTCGGTTTCGACCTATCAATCTTAACCATTCATCCATTCAGTCTCAAAACGCGAGCTCTTCTTCACCTTCAGATCCCTGATCAACGGTCCCCACCAAATTGCCCAAATGATCTGCCCTAACGGTCTTGGGCTATCGTTTTCCCTCTAAACGCTCTTGCAAGACCATATGGGCATCTCTCCCCAAGACCATTTGATGATGGGAACCTAAGACCATTTGGGCAACTCGACCTACAGTTAACCACGGCAGCAACGCCGCCTACTTTTCCTTCCTCTACCAACAACAACGTTGGCACCTACACTTCTGCCTTCTTCTACCTCCAGCAACCCTAAACGCTACCTGCAACTACACCACCACTGCCAACTAAACAGTCTCATACCGTTTGGATGCAAGGGTTACAAGACCGTATGGAGGTAGCAGACCATTTGCGGCCACCGCCGAGGACCGTTTGGTGTGTAGATGTGAAAACTGTTTGAGCACGAGAGGCACTAAGACCGAACGACGGAATCTGATTGATCAAACGCAAACGATCTTCATGATCGTTTGCAGCCGCCGACGGAAACCATTTGGATCTGCGGGAAGCGGACCGGTGGAGAAGCGATCGTTCTCACAGACCAATTGGAAGAGTGCTATGAAGTCAAGACCGATTGGGCAATGTAGACCGTTTGCTTCTCAATTTGTGAGACTATTTGGAATAGCCGCGTTGAGAGACCGATTGAAGCAGATCGTTTGAGCCCAGGGATTATGAAACCGTTTGATAAAGTGCTGCTGAAGACCATTTGCTTGATACCAAACGATCTCGCGAGATCGTTTGATAAAGGCTGCTAATCCAAGACCGAATGATGATTTGCATGCACGACCAAATGAAGGCATGCATCCAAACCGAATGGGCACATTGCATGGAACTGTTTGGAGACATGCACGCCAGTCCCAAACCGTTTGGACAATATTAATCCAAAACTGTTTGGACTCACAACAAAAACATGAGGAACCCATCTAAGCCTATATATAGGACCACAAGGGTCCTCATTTAGGTGTCGGTTCCGGGATGCTAACAGGCTGCCTGCACGCTGGTCCGATCCTGCCACTGCCACTTCACCTGCCGTTCCTACTACAACTCAAGGAGACCAAGAAGAGAAGGAAGGAGGAGTGAGAAAGACTGCCCGGTCTGTCTTAGCGTCCCTCATTCTTCATCCAGATCTGCTCCGATACGACGTAGGAGACCATATCATCTTCACCGAGATGCAACCACCTTCTACATCATGCTCATGGCGGATTCCTCTCTCTTTCTTATTCTTCTTATTTCTCGCATCATGAGTGAGTAGTTCCTTTTCGCTGTAGTGCGGGGACTAGCCCCTCTGCCCATGAAACCATGTCTTTTCATTTAACATTCCATGGCAATGTATATAACTTTTCATTTCATTGCTAATTGATATGCTTGTAGTTGATTACCTGCTTGCTTTCATCTTGTTCTCATCTTCGTAATGTGGAATGTCGATTAATGAGGTAGACTCCTTGATGAGAAATATGATAGGGTTCCTTGAGGTCGTAGGTGTATGATACATGAGGGGATGAGACATCTAGCCTACGGTGACACTTCTGTGGTCTAAACATCCCTCAGGGAGGACCACAACCTTATTTGGATGTTGTATCTTCTTGTTAATTGTCGATGTTTGCTTGCAGACTAATTTCCTACATGCATGTCGATAAGCATGGTTGACTCCCGGACTAGAAATAGAATGGGGTTCCTTGAGGTCGTAAGTGTATTATCCGTGAGGGGACGAGCCATCTAGCCCACGGTGATGCTTCTGTGGTCTAAACATCCCTCAGGGAGGATCACAACCTTAGTTGGATGTTGTATCTTCAGAACTGTAAGTGCATGAACCGGATGGCAACGAGAAATCAGATGCCTAAGGGGATGCTTACGCGGGCCTAAACATCCCTCCGGGAGGGTTCACAATAGTTCCATTTGGGTAGTTAGATGCTTGCCTGGATGTTATGTGTTTGGATGTGTTTGCATGTGCTGTGGCGGTGAAACCCGATACCATCCCATCGATTCCATATCATTTAATCTAAAACAACTTTCATTCTACTCGTTTACTTTCCTGAAATTAGTTTAATCAACCAAAAACCAATCAATCATTTTAAATATTAGTCTTGCTTGAGCTAGATTCGACTGACGAAGATTCTTAAAAATGTTGTCTCTTGGGATTCGATCCTTAACTATACTACGATAAGACCCGTCCGTTTGTGGGTGGTAATATTGCACGTTGTTTTGGTAAAAGCTCAGGGATCTCAACCCCGAGTGAATTTGTTAGTGTGATATTTGCCACGTCAGTTAGGGAAACCTAGGTCATGGAGGTAGTACTTCATGTCATAAAGTAATGCCTCAACCTTCCCTATGAAATATTATCCTCCTACACAACAAAGGCCTTTTACTTGATCTAGAAGAAGACAACTAGAGTCACCTCATAGTTGTCTCTCTTAGTCTAGGGATTAGATCCTTATCTCCCCCAATAGATGTAGTCAAATCCTTAACTAAAATTCCAGAGGCACTAAGGGACTTCCCTTTTTCCATCTCTTTGTTTTCTCCTTATCCTTGATGATAGAGAATCCTCATTTCCTATGGGGTATTCTTTCTTGTCAATCTGATATCATGGGCCATTTAGAAAAAGATATGAAATTTCATGTGAATATTATAGAAAGAGACTAGTGACTATTTATCCATTTCATCATGATACCAATTAATAACATCCCATTTTCAATCACATGACATGAGCAGAAGCACCAACTACTAACTCATACATTGGTGGGTGTCACAATAATTGAAATGCAATGCAAAAATAAAAATTGAAATTGGACCAAACCATGAACATTAAATACAATATCTTTCTAAAACATCCTACATAAATTGATTTTTAATACATAAATATCCTATATAAACTACAAACTTAAGTACATAATTGGATACAAAGTTCAAGCTTCAAATTAAGGAAACTGATCGTAGGGAAAATGACACCCCACCAGTGCATTTCTAAAATGTTCATTAAATTCCTTGTCCTTAGAATTAAGATTTAAATATCCTTTCAATAATCACTCGCTAGCTATGGACATATCATCCAAAACATGAAAAATAGAAGAATTATATGAATGGCACTAGATATTTATAATAAAAAATAACATATAATATTTGCAACAACTTGAAATCACATGAGAAATAGTTGTGCATGATTGTAATATCAATAAGGGATTTATTAGAATTGATATAGTTTCTGTCCTTGAACCCATAGCGCTCATAGGGTTATAAAGGCTCACACACATGATCCCAAATATAGCTCACAATGCACACACAACATTCGTAGATGCACTAAAAGTTCTCATAAGACCTTAATGACACACATAGTCATAATTGGAGACAATATCAACATTAGTTCTATTTATGAACTTGAAAGTTATTTTCATGATTCATAAAGATTAGAACAATCATTATACATAGTATTTTATTGAGGGATATGATTAATTAAAGAATACAAGATCATGATTCTTATAATTATTAAGATTTCATGAATGCATGAGAAATTACATGATTGAACATTAAATTAAGAATCATTAATAACAAACGAATAAAATTCCTTGAAACCCTAATTATTACTTTGGATGCATATCCACTCACATGATCTTGAGGAGGAACACATAAGTTATCATGAATATTGGTCAAACCCTAATGTCCAGTATAACACATAATATGTACCAATTATGATATACCAATCTCAGGATTCAAATAATTAATTAGAATTTAGCATTTAGATGGGTTTTATGGTCTAGTTTAAGACCAGGAGGGTTCTTTGGTTCAAACTATTTCACACATATATTTATTCATATTTTATAGACATTAGGTGAATTACATATGAAACTTCTAAGGTCTAACCAACAAGAGAAGTGGAAAAGTAATTTAGAATCTTCTTTTTGAAGAACCCCAAATATGTAAAGAATCTTGTCCAAAGATTGTAATGCCCTCATGTGTCACACAAAAATTTAGATGCGTGATAGGGCACACCATTATCATTAATAGTCACATGTTTGCATGAAACTACAATGTTTGAATACTAATAATACCAAGGCACACATGACATGTGGATTAAGTTGGTGCACATAAAAAGTTAACTTTGCCACCTATTTTTTCTTCTTCTTTGTTCATGGCATGAAAAGCTCAATTGTGGCTTCAAACTTAGATGAAAATGCAAAAAATTAGGTGACTTGGGGTGCATAGGATCTTCATCATCATCTCTATGTTTATGTGATCCTAATGAGAAATCACCATGGTTTTGGGATTCCATGGGGCAGTACCTTCACATTGCCATCATGATAGGAGAATTGAAGAGAATGAAGCACAAAATCATGATAACATAGTGGAAACATAAGAATGTAATAAACTTGCAGGGGGTACAGATAAATGAATACTACAACCATGAGAGTAAAAAAGCAAGAAAACCTCAAAAAAACCAAGTAACTGAGAAGATCATGGGATTCAGACTAGAACTTGCAACTGAGTGTTTAGCACAAAAATAACCAAATTTTTGTAGATAGATTTAGTTGGTTCCATGGAAGGTCATCCTAGTTTATTTGGACTAAACATGGCTTGGATGCATTCTTAGAGGTCATGATCTACATGTAAGAAGATGTGGTTCAAGTGCCTATCTAGGATATACGAGACAACCTTCACACATATGGAAAATAGCATATACGTAAGGAAGCTTATTGTGGCTTCAAATTGAGGGAGATGACTAGAGCCTCATTAGGGAAGAATATCAACTTCAAACAATGTATCAGGAGTCTTCATTCATAATTGGTGATAGGGAAATCTTACTAGGATCGATAAGCATAGGTGTGATTTGGTTTTGTGGCATGCTGAGGGCATTGCAATTCTTCATGAAGGAGGGAACCAACTAGATTTTAGGAATATTTTATAGGTGAGGTGACATTTTTCTTGTGATGGGTTGTTAAATGACCTCACAAAGATGAATGTGGTAAAAAAGGGAATCATGGAGGAGTGAGAGATCTAGAGATTAGAGGTGTTGTGTACTACTGATCCTTGAAACAATTTTTTTCCTGACATATAAGACATGTTCTAAGATCTCCAATCTGATCTAAAAGTTTCAAAGTATGAGATAACATAATTAAAAGGTAGTGTGTTGAATATTAAATTTAGATGTATTCACACAAATAAAGTACATATTAATGAATTATGTACATGTATTAGATTATCTGAATAATAAATGTGATTTTCAACCCTTGCCATTGTATCATTTTTTTAGACACGATCATCCAAATTTAATTAGTTTTGTTCAGGTAACCAATTTAAGCAAAAGGAACCTAAATATATACTTTATTCTAATACTTGATCTAGCTAATTGTTTAATTTTCATCATCTTGTACATTGATTAATGCAGTAGTTATTTAGTGGGAAATATACTACTAGAACTTGAGGGTATGAATTGTATCCCAAATTGAATGTAGTTACAAAAGGAAAGGAATAAACTATGAACAATTATGGGGCCATTTTATATTTAAACCATAGGTATTTAGGACTATTGGTCATCCTAAATCATATAGGGTGTATTGGATACTAAGGATTAAAGCCATTTGATTGATCATATTAAGGTTAGGAAAAATCTTGATGTCTTATAGTTAGATACCAAGTATTTGGGACACAAAAATTATCTATAATATGAAATGTTAGGGTTGTTGTAGGTGTTATGTTGATAGTATATCAAACTATAAGGTTACGGATGGTCCTCTCAGTTGGTCAAACAAATCATCTATTATGGTTAACCTATCTATATTCTTGATTTGTTTTGGAAGTAGGTAAATATATTCCAAAAAGGTAGCAAGCTACCAGGTTACAAAAGAGCCCTCGGGCCTACAATCATCAAAAAGGAAGGGAAGAGAGTAAAGACCCTATCAAGTCTAAGTCTATATACAAGGTTAGTAACAAAATCCCCATTATACTTTAACACAGTTAGCCATACACTTAACTAACCCTTTCTTTACAAGGATGACGTTAGAAATCTCTATAGTGATCTTTTTAATAATCTCCTCTTCAGAATGGCTGGTGTTGGTATGGATCCTCATGTTCCTCTCATCCTAGAAAAAATAGAAAAACGCAGCGAAGCAAACAACCCCCAAACACCCTACTGTTCTTATCCTTAAGCTTAGTGTTCATACTTTCAAGGATATCACTCAGGTCAAGGCTGTGGTTGATGCCCAATTATTTTTAATGCATATCACAGCCCAGATGAACCTAGTGAAGCTACAACCAAGGAAAAGGTGGTTGTGGCTTTCCATGTCATGTTTACATAGGAGACAAAGCCCCTCTCCTTGAATACCCCAACTGAGAAGACGATCTCTAGTTGGGAGTTTACCCAAAATAGCTCTATAACCACCCGTTCTCCACTTGGGACAATGATGGGAACCCCACAAGAATTTCACCCAAATAACATCTATTGATGTGTAAATGTTGATCCATGGTATGGTTTTCTGATTGACCAATCACACCATATCATGATCATCAACAAAATATAGGGAGCTGCAATTTGTCCACATGTTGCACAAGGTTCTCCAAACCTTAGAAGTGTTACGATAAGCACCTATAGGGAGGTTTCCATACCTCGAGCTCATCCATCGGGACAATACATTACTTTTGTCCCTCAAGAATCTGTCCAATATTTTGGTTTTCCCCTCTTTAATGATCTTAGGAGGGTGTAGTATGTTGAGACCGCCTTTAGAGAAGGGTCGGGCCAGGACATCCCATGCCACACCATGGTTGCCCCACCCCATATGAAGCTGGCTATAATCTTTTTCATGGATTCAACAACTGTAGTGGGTATCTCACAAACCTCCCCCCCAAAACCGGACCATGCTTTGAAGAACTGATCTAACAAGGACAAGTCAACAAGAGACATCTTTATGCCACTCCAGTTTTTGATCTTCTCCCTCATCTTATCTAGACATGGATTATAATCTTTGATCGTTCCCCTACCTCTAGTGATGGGGGCACCCAAATACCTTGTAGGGAGATGGCTATCATCCAATCCTATGGCAACTTTAAGCCTACCTCTCCTAAGGTCACATGATTTAGAGAGGTATATTTTTGATTTGATGGAGCAGATGTAGAGGCTAGTGAGTTTGCCAAAGCTAGCCAACACTCTTTTGGGTTCCCTAAGTCTTTTGGCATTACCTGCATAGAAGAGCATGACATCATCAGTAAAAATGAGGTGGGTCTTCACTCCCACTCCTCTAACAGAGAAAGATTTGATTTTTATCTTCAACCTTCTTTATCAGGTTGGTAAGACCTTCCATCAAAATAGTGAACAACAGGGGTGACAAATGATCCCCTTGTCAAAGCCCCTTAGAAGCCTTGATTAAGCCAATCGGCCCCCCATTGATTAGTACTAATAAGGAAGGGGTCTGGGTGCATTGCTGAAGTAGGTGAATCCAATAGTCAATAAACCCCAAGGACTTCATGACTGCCCACAGGGAGTCCCACCTGAGGTAGTCATAGGCCTTCACCAAGTCAACCTTGACACACACTTTTGAGTTGGCTTTGCCGATGTTGAACCCTGTGAGGAACTCTGATGCAGCCCTATTTTAGGGCTCTATCCTGTACCTTTTTGTACATTTATCACATCTAAACAAAGTAAATTGCAAGTTAATACCCCCAATGTGTGTTTTACTGTCAAATGCACTTATGGACGTTCTTTGCACTATTTTCAGGTACTTGGACCATACTTTGGATGGAAGAGAGAGAAGGAAGGGGTCCGAGGGTCCCTCTACTCATGGAGGGGTCCAAAGAAGGCCCCGAGAGCTCCTTCAACCTACCCCAATGGTCAAGTTTCAACTCCAAGCAAAGAAGTCCCTTGATAATGAAGTTTGAGGATATTTGAGCCTTTGAAGGCCCCAGCAAGACCGTGGTACTATGGAACAACCGTGCTGGAAATTAAGCAAAGTTACAGGTTGAATGTAAAAATCTCAAAGTTCAGCAAATCAGCCACCACGGCCGTGCTACCCAGCATGATCGTGCTAGATGAAGATGGAACGGGCGTGCTGCTCAGAACGGCCTCATCACAACCCCTCCACCACGACCGTGCTACCCAGTACGACCGTTCTACCTAGTCCTCAACACGGTCGTGTTGCTCAGCACGACCGTTCTACCAGCCTTCATTTTCATCCATCAACCTGTTGATTTAACACTTAACCAACACGACCATTCTCCTCCACCACGGCCGTGCTGCCCAGCACGGCCGTGCTACCACCTCAAAACCTAACTTTTTCACACTGATTTTCCAATCTTACCCCTACTTACCCTAGTGCCTCCACCACCACCTATATATACATGGGTGGTGGCCACAACACTAGGTTAGACGCCCCTACATCTACTCCCAGCTCCATTCTCCTTCCTTGAGCTTTGAGTGCAAACCCTTTGCATTTTGGCTCACCATCCACCATTTCCACACTCATTCCACCATGGAATCCTAGCTTCCTAGGTTTTCATCCATAATCCCCCACCATTTCATGCACCCCTGCACCCTTGGAGGAGGGAGGACATTTACAACAAGCTTGGAGGTGAAGAAGGAGGCTTCTACATCAAGCTTCATGGAGTCCCTACTTCTTCTACCCCTTTATTATCTTGTTTTCTTGATCATGTCTAGCTAAGCCTCCTTGTGGTGGGCTGTTTGGGATTCAAATGTAACTTTGATACCATGTTGGGGGATAATATCTTGTAATGAACTTAATTCATATCTATGATGATTACTTCTTGCTTCTATCTCTTTTCCTATCTTATTGCATGTGGTTTGTGCTTCTTGTATGAATTGCTTGTTTTGAGGTTTTTGATGACACTTAGTTTCTAGGAGGAATTGGGGTGTATGTGGC
Organism: Alisma plantago-aquatica; assembly: GCA_963693085.1. NCBI lineage: Eukaryota > Viridiplantae > Streptophyta > Magnoliopsida > Alismatales > Alismataceae > Alisma > Alisma plantago-aquatica. The sequence goes on along the minus strand of OY856411.1, from coordinate 1,481,803,762 downwards.
AATCTTAGGAATGGCTCCTAGGTCCAATTAGTGGATCCCTAGCTAGCCCCCTTTGTTCCTACATACACATCCCTCCTCCTACAAATGAGTGTGAGATCCAAGTAGATAGTGTAAGTGAGATTGATGTAATTGTCTAGGGCCTTGTAAAGGCTAGAGTGGCTAGTGGCATGAGGTTAAATACCCTCATCTCTACTCCCATCTCTACCCTCAACCCTCAATTACTCACTATCACTTACCCTAGAAACCTAGATTTTGTTAATCTCATTAGAATTACACCTAACCCTAGTCTTCTACTAGTAGTATAGGGTATGTTCTAATGACATTGACCTTATTGTTTGGTTTGGTAATATAGATATGAAATGAGAACCATGCATGTTTAATGATCTCCCCCAACTAATATCAAAGTTATATTCCCCAAACAGCCCACCCACCTTAATCACCTTGATTAAAACCCTAATTGCTTAGTTTGCTTGTTCTTGCTAGTCTAGTTTAGTCGCTTTTTCTTAAATCTAGTTAATTGCTTAGTTTTTCTCTTTAGTGTTAACTTAGGCTCTTGCTCTTGCTAGTGGTTAGTTTAGCTCTTAATTGCTTCTTGACTTGCTAGAGTAGTGTAGCTCTTCTTGCTCTTGCTTAGTTAGTTTGTTAGCTTAGTTTACTAATTTGCTTGCTCTTTCATAACTTAGTTTCCATCTCGCATTTCTTACTTGCTCATTAGCGTAATCAAACAACCAAACCTTTTAAAAACCTTAAAACCCTAAGCTCCGCAAAAGGAACATAGCCCACTCTGTCTAACTCTAGTGCCCCCTCTATCTCTGTGGTTCGACCCCTTATCTTGCCAATCATCTATACTACAACAGTACCCCGTACGCTTGCGGGCGACCTGTTTTAGTCTTAGTGATCAACTCGATTAGGGATAACATAAATTTCGAAAGCATAAGATCCCATATCTCGTGCACTCTGACCTCGTGGGGTGTAAAAGCACCACTAGCGGGGACGCACCAGGCTTTCTGGCACCGTTGCTGGGGATAGATGTGCTCAACCTAGTTAGATAGTGTAGCTTAGCCTTTCCTTTTGCCCTCACCATTGCTATTATTTATTCTTTGTTTTACTTTTGCATCTTGGTTTGCTAACTTCGTTTCTTGTTGATTGTTTGTGCTTTGCACAGGTGACAGCTGTGATTGCATAGCACGCGCTCTACTTGCACCGACTTGGTGGTATACGACCCCGAGATTGGTAGAAGGAGGTGTCAAGCTCACCGCAACCTACACCGAGAGGCCGAGATGGTTGAGAACAACCGAGATGCAGATGCTCACCCACCTCCATCGCCACATCGCCTGCTTCACGAGTACTTCACGTCGGGGAACTACAACTCCCCCATTGCCACCTTGGTTGACCAGATGCCCGATCAACAATTCTCCAGTCTGCCTGCAATTCTGGGACTCCTCCCTACCTACTTCGGGATGGAGAATGAAAACCCCTACCACCACATTGACGCATTCCTTGAGACGTGTTCAACCTTTTGCACTCCCACCGCCACTGACGATTCCATTAGAAGGACACTCTTTCCTTTCTCCCTCAAAGAGAAGGCTAAAGAGTGGTATGTGTCCAGGCCGGAGTTGGTCTCGTGGAACGACGTCAAAAATGAGTTCCTCAAGAAGTTCTTCCCCATCGCCAAGCTATCTTACATGAGAAGGTGCATCACGTCATTTGCTCAGAAGGAAAACGAGCCCTTCCACGAGGCGTGGGAGAGGTTCTAGAAGTTGCTCCATGACTGCCCTCACCATGAGGTGCCATTGTGGTAGCTCGTTCAAGCATTCTACACTGGGCTTGAAGAGCAAAGCCAGAACAACGTGGACTCTTCCTACGGGGGCACTTTCATGGCAAAGCCGCCCGAAGAATCATGGCCGTTGTTTGAACACCTTACTGAAAATTCTCACCACCACTCTTCTACTAAAGGGGGGCATGTCAGCCGGAGCTACACTCCACCTTCCTCCACAACCCTGCCTCACAATGCTACTGACCCAGACATGATGAAGATGATGGCCGACATGATGAAGATGATGCAAAAACAAGTTGGTGGCTCTTCTAGACAACCCACAATGGCAGTTGACACTGTAGATGAGGAAGTAAATGCTCTACACTCCTTTGGTGTCCGCAACAACCAAGGCCCCATGTCCAACTCTTACACTCCCGAGTGGAGGAACCATCCGAACTTCTCTTGGAAACAACAAAATGAGGATGGACCAGGACAAGGGCAACAAAAGCCACGTTATAGTTCAAAATTTGAAGAGGAGGTACTCGGGAGGTTGAGAAACTTAGATGAGGTAAAGAGAGAAGTGTCCTCTCAAGGGCAGAATATTAGCTGCCTTGAACAAAGACTTGATCAAATCTCCATCTCCCTTGCTCGTCGTGAAGAGGGGAGACTTCCGTCACAACCCGTGATAAATCCAAACAACGATGGTGGTTATGTGAATGCTGATCAAACCGTATACATCCCACCACAAAGCCAAGAACCCACACTCCTAAAATATCAAGGATCACCTCAACCATATGCTCTGCCACCTCATCAACCCCCACTTAACTACCAATATCCCCCACCACCTTCACATACCTATCAACCACCACCTACACAACCACCTCCCCAACAACCAATTTGCATACTCCAAAATCCTAACTCCACCCATCAAAGACCACCACTACCTTCGTCCTCACAAGCCCCCCTTCTCCTTATGAACAAGTGAGTATGGTGTCTATCATACGGGGAGAAAAAGCTGCTCAAAATCCTAAAAAAAGGGAAAGGAGAATGATTGAGGTAGATGACAAAAGCTCAACGCTAGAAGGGTCTAGCAAAGATCACAAAAGATCCAGAGAATTTTCCACTCAAGCACTACCAAAGGATTTAAGTGCACCCAAATTTCTGCTGCTTTCGGCGCAAAAGTAAAGGCACCCTCACTTGCCCCACCATCTCTTGGGAAAACTGAAATAGCAATAGATAGGGCTCATCTGGCTGTTTGTGACAAGGCCATGTCCATTACTTCACATACCATTGACATAGCAGCGCTTGAAGCCATACCTTCATGGGAGCCAAAACCTTTTCATGAGACAAGTATCATCATCATCCCTCCTCAAGTGCCAACCAGTGCTGCGAAGGTATTTGATGAAGTCAGGAAGCAATTCCATGAAGGCCCGGCTCACCAGGAAAAGGACAACGGTATCATGAATCTCTTGGGAAACTTGAAGCAAGGAACGATGGGTATCACATCATTCTTTTCACTACTGAAGGATGTGTGCATGGGGAAGAAAAAGTTAGTGCTACTACCAACCAAGGAGATTGTTGCTTCAAAGTCTGTGAACTTCATCTACGACATTGGTTTCCCCAAAAAGAGAGACAATCTAGGAGTGCCTCTCATCACCTGCTACATTGGTACACAATCCATTGAGCACTCCCTTTTTAACTTAGGTGCAGGGACAAGCATCATGCCATGGAGCATGTATCTACGTCTGGGCCTAAATAAAATGGAACTAGTGGATTGTGTTCTTATCTTAGGTGATGGAACCAAAAGAAAACCCTTGGGAATACTGCAAAACGCAATAGTATCAATGGATGAAAGGATAAACATTGCATATGTGACCGACTTTCTGATAGTGGATTCTGAACCTATTGATGGGAAAGAATACCTCATATTGGGGAGGTCCTTCTTGTACACTACGGGTGCAGAAATCAATGTGCGTACGGGCACTCTGACGGTCACCTATAAGAGGAGGAAATTTGATTTCTTTATATTTACTGAAGAGGAGAGGGACAAGCTGGGTAATGAAGACTTTGGTGAGAGTCTATGCTATTATGATCCTCTAGAGCTGTGGAGATCAAGTCCATACTTCTGCTCGATGCACACTCCATGGGATGAAGCACATGTCATCAGAACGTTGGATAGGATCACTGTAGAGGAAAAGGAGGACACTGTGGGTTTCAATACATAGAGAAAAAGAGCAACAAGCCCGGCTGAAGGCTATAAATTTAGCACTAGTGGGAGGCAACCCACGTGGTTTGAGATTCTCAAACCTTGTTTTATTATACTTTCTTTTGGTTTCCAAGAAACACACACACACACACACACTATACTTGATTGTTTTTATATTTTTGAATCATGTTAGCACATGTATAAGGAAGAAAAGATGATGCAAAAAGGGTGTAGCCAAAGTGGAGGTCAAAATGGAAGAAGAGATTGCAAATCAATAGAGGAGCTACAGGAAGAAGAACAGAACGGCCGTGCTGTTCAGCATGGCCGTGGTGGCCTTGTCCTGTTCACCCAGTGTTACTTTGACCACTCCAGCTCTTGGCGGTTGTCTTTCGCGACCCCACACCTTTTACCCTCCTAGTCTAAACTTCTATTTTATGCTGAGGGCAGCATGATTTAAAAGTTTGGGATGGTAGGGCGGTAAACCCTTCTCTCACCGCATTTTTTCTCCATGTGCCTTGTGCTCAATTTTTGCAAGATGATCAAATAGTTTGACTGATATTTCATACTTGTTTACCCTGACCTGGTGTGTCTGCTTGCATTCATGCATACATGTAATTGACTTCTTGCATGTTTGTGTAATTTTTCAAAATTTTTGCTTTTCCATACCATGCATTGCATCTTCATGTAGTTTTTGTAGTTTCATGTGCATTTTAAGTAGGATTTTCTATTTTATGCTTTAAATTCCCCTAAAGTAGGTTTAGATGTGATTTAGTTCAAATTGGCACCATTTTGGCCAATTTTTCCCAAATTTGAGATTTCTTGTCTAAAAAGTATGTTTTGACCCAATCTCTACTGTTTTGAGTAAAAATGATGACCTTTGACTAGTGCAAGTGAAATGTTATGCTTTATTGCTAAGTGGTATCAATGTTTGACTTTTTACATGTGCATCACCTCTCTCATGATTGTGATTGATTCGACTGAATTGTGAACTTGAGCAAGCTTTGAACGCTTAGTGTTGGTGGAATCACTTGTTTGATATATCAATTTCATCTTGTTCATTCATGTGGTGTGATATCTAGGATGAAGTATTTGATTAACTTTCATGCAGGATGTCTTATGTGGAAAATCATACCAATGACCCCCCTTTTGACCCGATTCTTCTTCCACCATCTTCATACCCCTCCGCCTCATAAAAAGATGCCCTAGTGCACATAATCAACCTTGGCCACCTCCAAAAGTTTGGGATGGCCATATCTTTATCCCCTCGCTTCACTCTATCCATCATATGCCCTATCTACACCAAGGGCAAGAATGAAAAGAAAAGAAAAAGAAAAGCAAAAATAAAATAAAAGGATGCTCCTGTTTAAGAGCATTCAAATAAAGAAAAGATGAGTGTGTAAAAACACTCCAAAAATCTTACCGCAACCCTTTCTTCCACTTTCATACCCATTGAGCTAAGAAGCATCAAACTTAGCTCGTTTTGCCTTTTTTTTGCAGCCACGTGGGTCATTTGGTATGATTTGAAATATAAGACTGAATGTATGAATGTGAAACAACACTCCTAGTCATCCTTGATTAACACCATCATGAAACGGTATACCCAGAACGTCATGGAAGAAGTATGGATAACTTGTGTATTCTATGCGCTAAATTTGAAGTTCATGTGCTTTGTGCTCTTTTCATGATTGGATTGTGAAAGTAGGAGAGGAGAGAGGTGAAATGCATGCACTCAGTCATCTTTGATCCCATTCAGCAATAATCATCCTTTACATTGCATATGTCATTTCTTTTTGTGGAAGTTTTGTAAAGAGATTGAGTTGGAGCATACTTGAGGGCAAGTATGTTTTAAGTTTGGGGTGGTGATGCAGCCCTATTTTAGGGCTCCATCCTATACCTTTTTGTACATTTATCACATCTAAACAAAGTAGATTGCAAGTTCATACCCCCAATGTGTGTTTTACTGTCAAATGCACTTATGGACGTTCTTTGCACCATTTTTAGGTACTTGGACCATACTTTGGATGGAAGAGAGAGAAGGAAGGAGTCCGAGGGTCCCTCTACTCATGGAGGGGTCCAAAGAAGGCCCCGAGAGCTCCCTCAACCTACCCCAATAGTCAAGTTTCAACTCCAAGCAAAGAAGTCCCTTGATAATGAAGTTTGAAGCTATTTGAGCCTTTGAAGGCCCCAGCACAGCCGTGGTACTATGGAACGACCGTGCTAGAAATTAAGCAAAGTTACAGGTTGGATGTCAAAATCTCGAAGTTCAGCAAATCAGCCACCACGACCGTGCTGTCCAACACGGTCATGCTAGATGAAGATGGAACAGGTGTGCTGCTCAGAACGGCTTCGTCACAACCCCTCCACCACGGTCGTTCTACCTAGTCCTCAACACGGTCGTGCTGCTCAGCACGACTGTTCTACCAGCCTTCATTTTCATCCATCAACCCATTGATTTAACACTTAACCAACATGGCCATTCTCCTCTACCATGGTCTTGCTTACTTCTACCCACCACGTCCGTGCTGCCAGCACGGCCGTGCTACCACCTCAAAACCTTACTTTTTTACATTGATTTTCCAATCTTACCCCTACTTACCCTAGTGCCTCCACCACCACCTATATATATATGGGTGGCGGCCACAACACTAGGTTAGACGCCCCTACAGCTGCTCCCAACTCCATTCTCCTTCCTTGAGCTTTGAGTGAAAACCCTTTGCATTTTGGCTCACCATCCACCATTTCCACACTCATTCCACCATGGAATCCTAGCTTCCTAGGTTTTCATCCATAATCCCCCACCATTTCATGCACTCCTGCACCCTTGGAGGAGGGAGGATGTCTACAGTAAGCTTGGAGGTGAAGAAGGAGGCTTATACATCAAGCTTCATGGAGTCCCTACTTCTTCTACCCCTTTCTTTTCTTGTTTTCTTGATCATGTCTAGCTAAGCCCCCTTGTGGTGGGCTGTTTGGGATTTAAATGTAACTTTGATACCATGTTGGGGGATAATTTCTTGTAATGAACTTAATTCATATCTATGATGATTACTTCTTGATTCTATCTCTTTTCCTATCTTATTGCATGTGGTTTGTGCTTCTTGTATGAATTGCTTGTTTTGAGGTTTTTGATGACACTTAGTTTCTAGGAGGAATTGGGGTGTATGTGGGAATCTTAGGAATGGCTCCTAGGTCCAATTAGTGGATCCCTATCTAGCCCCCTTTGTTCCTACATACACATCCCTCCTCCTACAAATGAGTGTGAGATCCAAGTAGATAGTGTAAGTGAGATTGATGTAATTGTCTAGGGCCTTGTAAAGGCTAGAGTGGCTAGTGGCATGAGGTTAAATACCCTCATCTCTACTCCCATATCTACCCTCAACCCTCAATTACTCACTATCACTTACCCTAGAAACCTAGATTTCGTTAATCTCATTAGAATGACACCTAACCCTAGTCTTCTACTAGTAGTATAGGGTATGTTCTAATGACATTGACCTTATTGTTTGGTTTGGTAATCTAGATATGAAATGAGAACCATGCATGTTTAATGATCTCCCCCAACTAATATCAAAGTTATATTCCCCAAACAGCCCACCCACCTTAATCACCTTGCTTAAAACCCTAATTGCTTAGTTTGCTTGTTCATGCTAGTCTAGTTTAGTCGCTTTTGCTTAAATCTAGTTAATTGCTTAGTTTTGCTCTTTAGTATTAACTTAGGCTCTTGCTCCTGCTAGTGGTTAGTTTAGCTCTTAATTGCTTCTTGCCTTGCTAGAGTAGTGTAGCTCTTCTTTCTCTTGATTAGTTAGTTTGTTAACTTAGTTTACTAATTTGCTTGCTCTTTCATAACTTAGTTTCCATCTCGCATTTCTTACTTGCTCATTAGTGTAATCAAACAACCAAACCATTTAAAAACCCTAAAACCCTAAGCTCCGCAAAAGGAACATAGCCCACTCTGTCTAACTCTAGTGCCCCCTCTATCTCTATGGTTCGACCCCTTATCTTGCCAATCATCTATACTACAACAGTACCCCGTACGCTTGCGGGTGACCTGTTTTAGTCTTAGTGATCGACTCAGTTAAGGATAACATAAATTTCGAAAGCATAAGATCCCATATCGCATGCGCTCCGACCTCATGGGGTGTAAAAGCACCACTAGCGGGGATGCACCAAACTCATCTACAAGCAAGGTACTATCAGCCATTCTTCTACCCTTGATGAAGGCACTCTGCTCTTCAGATATGATGTGTGGCAACACATTCCTGAGCCTCCCAGCAAGGAGTTTAGCTATAAACTTGTAGAGGACATTGCAACAGGCTATAGGTCTATAGTCAACGATACTATTTGCATCCTTACTCTTGGGGATCAGCTTGATGAAAGTATGGTTCACGACCAACACCATGTTCCCTCCATTAATAATCTGCTTGATGGCTTCAATGATATCACTTTTGATATAAACCACATGAACTGGAAGAATCTTCCATTAAACGCGTCAGGCCCTGGCACCTTGGAGGGGTTGATTGAGAAGACGACAACCTTAATTTCATCTTCAATTATAGGTTTGCACAATTCAACATTTATATTGTCATCTACTCTTCGGTCGGGAAGCAGGTCACCATAACTACTAATATCAATGCTAGGATGGTTGTATATTTGCTAGAAGTAATGGATAGCACATGCTGCTATCTCATCTTGGCTATCGACCATTTGCCCCTGCTCATTAATAAGCTCATGAATAGATTCTCTCATCTCCTTCTTCATGACAGCTAAGTGGTAGACCCTGGTGTTAGAATCGCCATCAGAGATCCATTTCATATGGATGTGTTTCCATAAGTATCTTTCCTCAGATTTCTTCAGTTTCCTTAGTCTTTCTTCTATATCTCTTTCTTCATTGATTTCTTGGGCATTGTCAAGATGCAACCTGACCTTGGTAGAAGCACCTTCATAGTCCTTTCCTTCTTCGTAAATTAGGTTCTTCAGCTTGACCTTTTCTTTGCTCCAAGCCTTCAAGGCTTTCGTGGTATTTTGTAACTTTTCACCACTCTATACAAGGTATTTCCAAGGGCCTCAATATATCAACTTAGTTCAATAATTTCTTTGAAGCTTGGCCATTCACACCAGAGGTTAAGGAAATGGAACAGACACTGAACATGATACTTAGAGGCAAACTCCATTTTCATCCATGAATGGTCACTCATGATGTTAGCACCCAACTTGATTATCACATTAGGCCAAAGATCCAACCAAGCCTCATTGACAAGCGCCCTGTCAACAACGCTAGCAATGCATCTACCAAGTTTCCATTTATTAGACCAGGTAGTCAAGCTGCTAGTTCTATTTAAACCAATTAGCCCTGTTGCCTCAACAATGTCATTAAATGCAGCCATGACTCTGTCCGGGACATTAAGAGCCCCATATTTCTCTTTAGACTTCCTAACATTTTGAAGTCCCCTAGAACTAGTCATGGCATAGGCTGTTGAGCAGTACTTTTGATTGTATCCCACATGCAGACTCTGTCACTCTCAAGGTTCTCATCATAAACACCCAAGATTATGTAGTCCATCCCACCCTTATTGCATCAGCTCACAGTAACAACTTGTCGGAAACATTGATTGGATCAACATCCCAAATCAATGGATTCCACCCCACAACTATCCTGCAACCATCTCTGTAGTCAATGTTAGGTAGAGCACACCACCCTATGGGGAACATGGTGTTAACTCTTTCCTTCACCTTCCTTTTGATTTTGCTTTTCAGATAGAAAACAAGTCTCAATTCCTCTTCATTTATTACCTTCCTTACCTCCCTTTGCTTATCAGTAAGGGATGCTCCTTGCACGTTCCATACGAACATACATTACTTACTATTGTTGTTCCCGCTCCCTTTAGTCGAGAAAGATGCCTTCTTCTTGGAAATTTACCCTTGGTTCTTGGCTGAGCTTCTGGTCTTCTTAGGGCTTATGCTTTGTCTTGGGCCATTGTTTGTAGATGTATCTTCATCAATTTGATCTAGAACAAAGAAGGGGTCGTCGAGGTGTGGGACATCTTCACCCACTCTACTGCTCACAACCAAACTTGTTGGCACATTAGATGTGCCGATATGTGGTCCTACAGAAACTCCATGTGATCCTAAGGTACCTGGAGTGCCATCAAAAACCACATTCCCTATAGGTAGCTTAGGGGATCCAGAAGGCTGTTGGGCATCCTCCTCCGTCGGGGCAGAGCTTGTAGGGGGTTGATGTCAGCACTGCCATCGTCTCCAGTGACCTTTTGTTTGGTCTTTCTAGACTTAGGTGGGGGTCTAGATCTTTCATTCCTTCTGTGCCTCTGCTTGGGTTGTTCAGGAACAATGAGGGGTCTGAAGAGGGACAAGACTCTCTCCCCAGGACAGTTTCCTATATCATGCCCAAAGACTTTGCAAGAGGCACATCTATTAGGTAGAGCTTCATATTTGCATCGAACCTCCCATTCAGGATCTCTACCATAACTTTAGGAGGAGGATCAGTCTCTGTCGAGATATCCACACAAAAATGTGTAGATCTGTGTATACAACCATCATACCTCTTATCAACCGCTCTAGGCTCGCCAATGGCATGGGCAATGACTATGATTGCCCTATCTCTCTAGTGTCTACCAACATCTAGGAGGGAGACCCAGACCAGATTCATCTTGAATGCTGCCCTCCTAGTGTCCGCCTCCTGGGTCCATCTTCTAACCAGGACAAGATGATCATCAAAGAACCACAATCCTTTGAGAAGAGCTCCTTTTATATTGGCTTCGCTCACGAATCTATTAAGGAACGACCCTTCACTCAGGGTGAATAGCTCCAGTTCACCTTTAGGTCATCAACTACGAATCATCCAACCTTTGAGCAGGATAGGGTGGAACTTCTTACCCAGAATCTAGGACTATTGCTGAGTGCTTGTGATAGTCCTCCATTTCTTCCATTATGGGGTTTGAACCTGGTCTATAGCCTCAAGTATCCCTCCTTATATAAGGGGACTTTTAGATCAGCTGCCACTGAGCCACAGATCTTTGGTGGAGGGCCAACAACTGAGCGTACCCAGTCCCTAGCCTTAGTGACATCTGTCACCAGTGAGAACCAGTCTCCATGCTCATACACCATTAGAGGGGGTAGTAGCAGGCGGGATTCCAGTGCCCTCACCCACCATGGGGTGGTTCCCTAACCTAGAGATGGATCAGAGCCCCAAACCCAGAGACTAGAGAGAGAGAGCACACTTCTGGTTGTGTCCTTGACTTTTACTTTATTAAGTTGTCTATAGTCAAAACACTATCATGTTTCTCATCTCTAATTTAAATGCAGATTCAATGCTCCAATGGTGGTGACTTGTATGTGTGAAAACCTACTTTAAAATATCTAGTATCTATTCCTTAAACTATTTGAATTTAGTTGGCGTCATTCAATGTGGTGATAATGCTATAGGAAATGTGCTGGGCATAAGGCTAATTCAAATTCAATATCCCTTCCTGTTCATGAACCTAGGAGTTCACAAGGGAAAACATCTTCATACTCTTAAACTACATGTAAATATTTCAACCTAGGGTTCTATACCCTATAACTATCACCTGGGCTAAGTATCAATGACATCCCTTCATTAGTGTCATCCTTTCAACTATCATCACTAATATCACATATCTGGGTAACGCTTCCTTTATTTTGTAAAAATACATGTCTTCTCTCAATAATTAAGATCAAATTATTTGGTAAAAAATAAATTATTATCTTATATAACTCCAAATAGCTCATACCCATGATTACATTATCTCTATGTATCTCAAGTTGTAACTAGTCCATTGCAGTATTATTATTCCCATCTTACAATATGCACCCAGGACATAACTCATACAAAAAAATATTTTCAAATTTTGAAGCTATCAAATAGACTCATAACATAATGATACAATAGGTAAATGACTTTTGTCTATCCAACCTTAGTCATGAAAGAATGTGTGGTAATCAAATTAATTAAAATAACAATATGAATAAGAACATACACAATTAATTGAATATGACATTACTAAGTGAAGTGAGATGACTCCTTCTAGATAGTTCATCACACAAACACTTCTTCTTACATGTGTTACCTCTACCTATTCCAACTCTGGTGTGTGCGAAGGCTCCTTGATAAGCACATCTTGCTTGTAATGTCTATCTTCTATTTCTTCTCACTGATATTGTTTCGTTTGGTAAAAGTATCCTCTCTATCTCTGATCTAGTGACTATGAATATGGACTCACTCTATCATAATAAACACTTATTCAAATGTGTAGAAATTTGTAAAACTAAGACCCTCACATTTCATTTGGTGATACCTTCCACATGTTGGGAATTATTGAGGTGCTAAAGTGAGACTAGTTCATACTATAATCTGTAGACTTGCCAATGTATTTGAACTTACTAATTGCTCTCTATGGATGACAACCTCAGCTACCACTTCCATTTTGATTTTTTCTTATTCTATAAAGTGGACTAAATGATGATAAATTTCTATGGATAGGATGTGGTCATGGTCAATTGACTCTCTGTTGAGTGCTAGAGCATACCTTTTATGTGACTTTGCATCCTTCCTAGCCACGTTAGCCTTTGTGATATCACCAAATTTTGTGATGTTCTTGGCCCTTATTTCGTTATCAAAACTGCCCTTTTTAACTAGTTTCCTCTTCTTTTTGTCATGTTCTGAATAAACAGGCCACACTACGCTATTAACTCAATTTTATCATCTTTTGCAGAGTTTTCCTGATTTTTCAACTCATTTATCAGCAAAAAGGCCCGTCCCGGCCCACGAACGTGTTCCACATGCATCAACCTCCTTACCAACCAGCCGACCGATACGCTCACTGCCCGACGTAGGGCAGCACGATACATTGTCGTCCGAGAGGATGCCACGCAAGAGGGAGCGGACGAGCGATACACCATTTACCCGACAGGGAGCCGGACTCGCCACCACTGCTGTAGCGTGTCGCATGATACAAGCCACCCACCAGCAGGCGCCACTCGTCACGATGACCGACACGCTCCCAGCCCGACACCCTTGTGTCGGACGACACGCATATCGGGCATCCCTGAAGCCGCAATAATGGAGCTGAAGGAGGGCACGTGGCGCCCGGAAAACCACATCCTCTCCAAACCACTGCCTATAAATAGTAGCTACATGACTCCGATGGGACGGGTCGGAATCTCTCAAAATCCAACTTAGGAAAGCATCTGGAGCTAGCGTGTCGTGCCTCAGAGGTGTGCCGGGCAATTCTAGGTGAGCACTTCCCCATCCCAAGAGGGAGGGGATGCTTCACTTAGGGTCGGCCCCGGGCACCGCTACAGGCTAATATCGACCAACAAGGACTCCCGATAGGAGTACCCGATACTGGAAGCAACACTTTGGCCCGACACGATACCAAGCCCGATACGCATCACCAGTCACGACGTGTCGCCCGAGAGGGTGCCGCCCGACATGATCGTATCGGGCATGGGCGCCCCGCACGATACGTCTGCCTGTCATGAGCGTGTCGCCCGAGAGGGTGTGCCGCCCGATATGGGTGTATCGAGCAAGGCTCCCACCCGGTATCGGGCTGGAGGGTCTTCTACTGCATGTCGCCCTTCTAAATCAAGAAGGCGACATTTATCTTTACTTATTTCAGTCATTTGCTTTCTTTACTTATGCAATGTAATCAGACCCTTTTATGCTAATGGAATTAGAAGAGTTTTAACTATCTGCTGCTTTATGCTTGGTACCTTTTGTTGGATGATTGTTTTGTTTAGCATCTGAACTCTAGCTTGTACGTTTGGATCATGTTTCGACTAGCTACCAAATCGTGTTTCCCATTGCAACAACCTCGATAGAGGTGTTGTGGCTCTAGTGTTTGGTCTGGCAAGGGAGTACGAGAGTGCCCTGGATCGGAGTTGCTTTAGTGACCTTTCCACTCTAACTTAAGCCCAGCAACCTCGAGAGAGGTGTTGATGTTTAGTTAGAGGTACCCGCTTCAAGAGAAGGGGTACAGGATGTTTCTGCTGCCGCTTGTTTTACCAAAGATTTCTCCTTCATTCCTTGCTAAAGCAATAGTTTTATCCTCTTTGTTTCCGTTGAGCGAAAACCCTAAAAACTGATAAACTTTTAAAACCTTAATTTTCCTCATAGCTCCAGTTGGAGATAGTTTTCTTTTATTTTATCGATCTTATCCTGTTGTTCCCTTGGGGAACTTTATCATCTCCTTACCCATACCGGAGTGTAGCATGTCAATCCCGCGTTCCCAACACTACCGCCCTTGTCCCTGTGTTCGAACCCGTATATCTACTTCGATCCCGTAAACAAAGTTGCGGGAGCCTAGAAGGTTTCGGGTTATAAATTTAAAAGTCTGACTACTTCAAATCCGCTCTACTTTTCAGACGCGCGATTTAGGCCGGTCAACTTTTTGGCACCATTGCCGGGGACAAGGCAAAACGGTACTGTTGAAGAACCCGAATCCACTAACTACACTCCAGTGCCTCAAGCTTAGAAATAAGCTTGACAACACTCTCTGTTTCCCTTTTTACTATTATTTATAATTTTTTACCTGAAATGAATAATTCATATTATTAATAACAGATTTTCTAACTTGATTTTTACATGCTATTCAGGTACTCAGAGGGAAGGCATTCTGCTCAACTGAGCACCGACATCATCAGACATGCCGCCTCGTGTTGAACAACCTCTTTCAGAAGGTGAGCAACACACGAGAGCTAAATCTCACTCGCCTCCACCTGAAGACAATGACCGCTATGACAACAATGATCAACCTGAAGATCCAGAAATGGAGCAGTTCAAGGATGACCATCGCCGTGATAGACGTCGTCATCACCGGAGGTGCAGGAGGAATCAAAATAATCAGGAACAGAACCAGGGAGACAGTGACAGTGACAATTCCAATGAAGAAGAAAAGACCCTAAGGGAGTTAGCTTCCACCAAGGCTAATAATTCCAGATGTCCTGTTATCATCCCGAGGTTCAATGCAACCAACTTTGAGCTAAAACCGTCAGTCATCTCCATCATCCAGAACCAGAGCTTTAGAGGGAATTCAAAGAATGATAATCCCAACCACCATCTAGATGCTTTTAAAAACATTTGTGACACCATCAAGATGCGGGGAGTCCCACAGGAGGTGATCTATTGCAAGGGTTTCATCTTTTCTTTGGAAGATAAGGCTCTATCATGGTATTTGGGGCTGCCACACCAAGCTCTTAACGGATGGAGTGCACTGGAGGATGCCTTTGTAAACAAGTTCTATCCTACCGAGAAGACCGTCCATAACAGACAAAGGATCACTTCTTTTGTGCAAAAGCCAAACGAGAATCTCCATGATGCCCAAGAACGATATCAAGAATATCAGAGGGACTGCCCTCATCACAACTATAAGAAAGGTTTGTTGATGACTACCTTATACAACGGTCTAACCCCTGAGGAAAGGGTTTCACTGAATGCAGCAGCAGGCAGTGACTTTCTGGGGAAGAAGCCGAGCAGATCCGAGAAGATCATCAAGAACATGGCCGAGTTGCAAGCCGACACTGATTACGATAGATCAGACAGGGGACAAGCTAAGAAGGCTAGTGAAGGACCTTGTTTTAAATCCAAGGCTCTGGAAACTATCACCTCTCAGATCCAGAGGATAGCAACTGATGTAAAGCAGCTGAAAGAATCAAGTGGAAAGGGGAAGAAACATGTCGAAAAGGTCATGAAATGTGTCACATGTGGAGAAGGTGGACACGTGGTAGATAACTGTATCTACACCCGACCTGACGAGTCGAGCGAAAGTGAATCTGAGGCTGAGGAGACTGAAAACGTATCTTTCGTTAATTTCAAGAGGCCAGATCATCCTGGTTTTAGTTATGGAAATAAGGATGCAGCTGAAAACTCGCATCAACTGCACAACCCCAACAAGCAACCCCAAGTTTTCGAGAAAAGGGGAGGACAAAGTCAATTCACCAGAACCACTTCTTTCCTGTCAAACAAGGCAAATTTCCAGGGACAAGGCAAGTATCAAGGTCGCCAAGCGACAAACACTAGTCAAGGTCAAAGTCAATCCAAGGAGCAAGGTCAAGACAAGGTTTCTAACCAACCAGACTTGGTTGGCCAATTATTCGATTTTTTGAAAAGACAAGATACCATTAATAACCAGCTGGTGCAGAGTGCACTTTCAAATTCAAGAGTTTTGAACACAATGCAGGTCCAAATGGCGGACATGCAGACACATCAATGCCAAATTGATCAGCAGTTGGCCCAGATGGCCGAATCAATAAAGAATCCCTTGGGTAAGATACCCTCCAACACCAAATCGGCCAAAATGGCAGGGCTGTCATAAAAAAGGACAGAGACCAACTTGCAATATATGGACACTGCTGGAGGCAAAAAGTGAAGGACCATGATCTGTCAAGCTGGCGACGCAGACTATAGCGCTCCTCGGGAGGCAGCCCGAGCTTTTAGTTTTCCTAGAATAAGATGTTATTTACTTTCTTGCATGAAAAACATTATGAACATTTGGACTGTAATAAGGCCCGAGTCAGTGCATGCGTCACGTGCGCTGACTCTTTTGTTTTATGGGCCACCGCTCGGTTTTATGAGCATTGATGAGTAATACTATCTGAGGCCGGGAAGTTAACTTTAGGCCAATGATGTTTTACCCATCAATGGCTTTTCCTTCACCTTGGTTTAGTTTTTCATCTAGATCTTGTTCTGAAGGCCGTGTATCGGGCAAGTATCTCCTTTTCCTGATCGTATCGGGTTGCAACTCAGCCGGCATGCAAAACCGCTCGTCTCGGGAATGGCTTGTCTCAACGGCCGACACACATCCCAGATTTACCCGTTTTACCCCCGACAGGGATTTCTATATATAGTACGGAGGTTTTACCGTGTCAGGCTACTGCATTTACTCCTCTAGCTACTCGTATCATGCAGTAACTTCTCCCTTTACTCGTGTGTCATCCAGCTAGCTTTTGCTCTCGTGTCGCGCAAGAGCTTCAAATAGTAAAGGTATATCCCGATAACCTGCTTGCCCGACACGAGTTTCATATCACACGCAGTGTATCAGGTTGACGACTTTAGTTTATTTTCCTTGTGTCGCCTGACGCGCGTGTCACGCGACACGTCTTTCGCTCACGTTTGTCCGATACGCCATATCAGGTGAAACATTTTTTTTAATTTTATCGAGAAGTCCCTATCGGGCACTTTGTTCCTAGCGACCGTATTGCCCGACACACCCGTGTCGGGCAACGTGTTGACACGCAGCTTTTCTCCGTATCGTCCAGTTTTGTATAGCCTAAGATGTTCTTTTGATGGATGACACCCAGACTTTGTATCCGGCCGAATTTTATCGTGCAATCAATTTTTCTTTTAAACGCCGGTATCAATTTTAAGTCTTGCCTACCTAACATTTAAATGATCAATGAACTTGTTTAATGATAACAGATATGGCCCGTACAAAGCAAACTGCCGTTCGAGTTGACAAACATGGCAGAAGAATCGACACTAAGGCCGTAGCTGAAGCAACAACAGTCGGGCAGAAATGCCAGAATCCCGAGGCAGCTGGGCCATCAACCACTGAGAAGAGAGTAAGGACGGAAGAAGTAACGACTCCATTTTCTTTCCCAAAGGATGCAGCCAGAACAAGTGCAAAGCTCTCAAGAAGGAAACACAAGGCTCCTACAGATTATGACGACGATAACCGACCTATGGTAGACAGAGAGCTCTTGAAAACACTTGTGGATACTATATTCAAAGAAGATGCCCCCCATGAAGAAGGTGGCTTCATGGCTGATGACCCCAAAATACCCACATTCAATCCAGAAGCCACTAGAGAAAGACTTCCACTGATTTTCTCTTTTAGAGATGGTCCTAAACCACCGCATAAGACATACTATGATAAGGAAATGGACCTCTCTTGGGGGTACCAAATCAAGAAAAAGTATTGGAAGAGATAAGTGGACTTCTCTGACTAGTTCAATAGATGATGAAAGTTTAAAGAAACTGAGATTGATGATCAGTTCTTTTGTTCATGTTCACAATGGAAGTATCTTAAAAGTCTACCTAGTTTAAGGGAATGCCTAATAGTTTTGGAACTTCTTCCTCAGCAAAAGCGCATGACTGATCTCATTGAATCCTGCAATTCTGAACCCTCAATTGCCTTTTGGTACAACTGACTACAGTATCTTCATCCTGGAATGGATATCAAATAAAGAGACGCCTGACCAACTCCACCACATTGACTACCACAAAAAACAAGGAGAATATGTGTGGGAGCTTCTATCTGGCACAGGCGCGCTCACCAGCTAGCCCTCACTGGGTTAACATTACCCAACCTTATCCACTTCACAACTCTTGGACAGAGTGTGGAGTAAGTTGGGGGGGTACCATGTACTAGTGAGGGAGGTATAAAAAAACTTTCCTCAACTCCACTTTTTTTTTCTGTTCTTTCGTTCTTCTCTTATATCATGTATACATATACATATGCATGCTCGTACAAAAATTTTGCTAAAAATTTTGAAAATTTTTCCTTATTTTGTCTCCATACATATGTACAAAGACGCTATACAGTAAAAACCTGATATGACTTCTTGCCAGTTTGTTTTCTATGTGCCTAAGGAGATGCAAGTTTTTTTATGTCTTTCTAATAATGCAGCCTCAAACGACAAAAGACTATGACTTTCCACACCAAAAATTTCGAAAAATAATCTCACAACAGCTAAGAGACGTGCATGCAGAAGGAAAAAGCTGCCTAAACAGCAAAAATTCCTCTTGTTTTCCCTTACCCAACAAAAAACCCAAAAAGAGAGAATAGCCTTATGAGAGTGAATAAAAGCATGAGAGTTGTTCCAAATGAAAAGAAAAAGAATATATATATATACACACTTGTTTTCCAAAAGTACCCATCTTTAGGCATGGTAGATCCGGGGCAGTGGTACGTAGGATGTGAAATCACTGCTCTAAAGCCAACTGGCTTGGACTCCAGGGACCACTTTTCCGCTAACGAACTCATACCTGGATGGACTGATGGGAAACAAGAAAAACCCAAAAAGCCTTAAGCCTACCCAAACACAACTTTCTGCCCCCAAAAGCTGTTTGGTGTGAAAGCTAACTTCGAAATCATGCAACCAAGTCTCGCCGAAGCTGTGAAGAAAATTTTTGCTGAAATAATAAGGCAGGAATTGCAAAGTCTATTGTTCGTGGTTGGGCAGTATTCTCTATAAGACATCTCAATGCTTGCTCAAACCCATGGTCTGGAAACTATACCGGTCAAGAAGAAGCATCACAAAATAAAGTTTAAAGATAGATTGAGGACAATCAAAATGCTAAGTTTGGGGGAGTTGATAACACCAAATTTTGTGATGTTCTTGACCCTTATTTCGCCCTTTTTAACTATTTTCCTCTTCTTTTTGTTATGTTTCTGAATAAACAGGCCACGCTATGCTATTAACTCAATTTTATCATCTTTTGCAGAGTTTTCCTCATTTTTCAACTCATTTATCAGCAAAAAGGCCTGTCCCGGCCCACGAACGTGTTCCACCTGCATCGGCCTCCTTACCAACTAGCCGGCCGATACGCTCACTGCCTGACGCAGGGCAACACGATACACTATCGCCTGAGAGGATGTCACGTAAGAGGGAGCGGACGAGCGATATGCCATTTACCTGACAGGGAGCCGGACTCACCACGACTTCTGTAGCGTGTCGCGCGATACAGGCCACCCACCGGCAGGCGCCACTTGTCACGATGACCGACATGCTCCCAGCCCGACACCCTTGTGCCGGGCGACACACATATTGGGCATCCCTGAAGCCGCAATAATGGAGCTGAAGGAGGGCACATGGCGCCCAGAAAACCACATCCTCTCTCAACCGCTGCCTATAAATAGCAGCTACAGGACTCCGATGGGACGGGTCGGAATCTCTCGAAAGCCAACTTAGGAAAGCATCTGGAGCTAGTGTGTCGTGCCTTAGAGGTGTGCCGGGCGATTCTAGGTGAGCACTTCCCCATCCTGAGAGGGAGGGAATGGTTCACTTAGGGTCGGCCCCGGGCACCGCTGCAGGCCGATATCGGCCAACAAGGACGCCCGATAGGAGTACCCGATATTGGAAGCAACACTCTGGCCCGACACGATACCATGCCCGATACGCATCACCAATCACGGCGTGTCACCTGAGAGGGTGCCGCCCGACATGATCGTATCGGGCATGGGCGCCCCACACGATACGTTCGCCCGTCATGAGCGTGTCGCCCAAGAGGGTGTGCCGCCCGACACGGGTGTATCGGGCAAGGCTCCCGCCCGATATCGGGCTGGAGGGTCTGCTACTGCCTGTCGCCCTTCCAAATCAAGAAGGCGACATTTATATTTACTTATTTCAGTCATTTACTTTCTTTACTTATGAAATGTAATCATACCCTTTTATGCTAATGGACTTAGAAGAGTTTTAACTATCTGCTGTTTTATGCTTGGTACCTTTTGTTGGATGATTGTTTTGTTTAGCATCCGAACTCTAGCTTGTACGTTTGGATCATGTTTCGACTAACTACCGAATTGTGTTTCCCGTTGCAACAGCCTCAAGAGAGGTGTTGTGGATCTAGTGTTTGGTCCGACACGGGAGTATGCGAGTGCCCCAGATCGGAGTTGCTTTAGTGACCTTTCCACTCTAACTTAAGCCCAGCAACCTCGAGAGAGGTGTTGATGTTTAGTTAGAGGTACCCGCTTCGAGAGAAGGGGTACATGATGTTTCTACTGCCGCTTGTTTTACCGAAGCTTTCTCATTCGTTCCTTGCTAAAGCAATAGTTTTATCCTCTTTGTTTCGGTTGAGCAAAAACCCTAAAAACTGATAAACTTTTAAAACCTTAATTTTCCTCGTAGCTCCAATTGGAGATAGTTTTCTTTTATTTTATCGATCTTAGCCTGTTGTTCCCTTGGGGAACTTTATCATTTCCTTACCCATACCGGAGTGTAGCATGTCGATCCCACATTCCCAATACTACCACCCTTGTCCCTGTGTTCGACCCCGTATATCTACTTCGACCCCGTAAACAAAGTTGCGGGGGCCTAGAAGGTTTCAGGTTATAAATTTAAAAGTCCGACTACTTCAAATCCGCTCCACTTTTCAGATGCGTGATTTAGGCCGGTCACTTTGCTACCCTTCTTATGACATCAAAAAACACATGGGAATCAATGTGACACTTTGATACTACTTCCTCCACTGACATGTTTGTATTCAACCTTCTTCATGCTTGGTGATATCATCAAAATCCATGACACTTAATTGTAGGAAAAACTTAATAAAATTTATGAGTTTAAACTTGTACACAAAAAATGATATGCTTCCCTACTTTAGATTCTCAAATTGCCTCATTTTGCTACGTTCACATGCATCTTGATATTACCATGACTCAAATTTCTCTTAAAATTAGTCCAAATGGTGATCTCTCATGCTCCTTGTGTCTACTCTAGTCCTCACTAGTGAGACAAATTTCCTTTTAAGAGGTAAACCATATATTCTACCTTGTCCTCTTTAGGTACACATGAAAAAATGAATGTTAGCTCTCTCTCAAACAACTACACATCAACTTCAGCTATTTCCAAATTGCTAGTGAAACCAAAGGTTTCTATCTTTCTTAGCTTCTAATAACCTCCATTTTTGGGATGATTATCTTAGTCTTTTCTTCAGTTTTCCACACTCTTTCTCAATAAAAATTAGACATAATCCCTAAATATCCCCTCTTATTGCAAATATACTATTAGACTAACTTTTCCCCTTTTTACCTGTAGAAAAAGACACAAAAAAATCATAAAAGACTCAACCAGCCCAAGACCGCATGGCCTCACACGGTCCCAAGACCGCATGAAGCCAATCGGTCCTGAGACCGCATGGAGTCACACGGTCCAAAACCGCATGAAGCCAATCGGTCCCGAGACCGCATGGAGTCACACGGTCCCAAGACCGCATGAAGCCAATCGGTCCCGAGACCGCATGGAGTCACACGGTCCCAAGACCGCATGAAGCCAATCGGTCCCGAGACCGCATGGAGTCACACGGTCCCAAGACCGCATGAAGCCAATCGGTCCCGAGACCGCATGGAGTCACACGGTCCCAAGACCGCATGAAGCCAATCGGTCCCGAGACCGCATGGAGTCACACGATCCCAAGACCGCATGAAGCCAAACGGTTTCGAGGTCCAAACGGTCTTGAGGTCCAAACGGTCTTGAGGTCCAAATGGTCTCGAGGTCCAAACGGTCTCGAGGTCCAAACGGTCTTGAGGTCCAAACGGTCTCGAGGTCCAAACGGTCCTGAGGTCCAAACGGTCTTGAGGTCCAAACGATCTTGAGGTCCAAACGGTCTTCGGGTCCAAACGGTCTTCCAAACCGTTTGGACTTCACTTAAGGCCTATAAATAAGACCCCAAGGGTCCTCCAAACGACATCATGTTTTAGAGGTCCAGAGGCTGCCTCCATCACTCCAGAGCAAATCCAACTTCCATCCTCCGCCCAGGGGCTGCCGATCTGAGATCCACACTCCATCTCGAAGCTGCTTTCTCTCTCTCCGCCAAAGAAGGTGGGAAGAGGGGACCTCGTCATCAAGCAACCTATGAAGCTAGAAGATCGTCTCTCTCTCTCCAAGGGGCTGACTTTCCTCTCTCCTTTGTGGGGATGACGCTCTCTCTCTCTTCTTGCCTCCTTCTTTTTCCTAGTTATGAGCGAGTAGTCTCTCTCACTAGGGTGCAGGGAGTAGCCCCGCTACCCATGTTTTCATCTCATGTAATGTAATCCATAATTTGCAATATAGAGATTCTATCTTTTCAGTTCAACATCAAACGTTTAATGAATGCTTGTTGCTTGATCACCAACTTGTGTTATCTTTTATCTTTTAGTATGAATTGTCTACATTTGTACTATTGGATTTGAAACTCGTTTGTATGTTGGTTCTTGGTGCATGTATCCACCATGTGCTTGTTTCGGTATCTAGGAGTGCTTTCAAGAAGTGGAGTAAACTCACTTCCAAATGTTGTACTTTCATACTATGAAATAGAATCAATTGACGTATAAAAGTACAACTTTGGTAAGTCGAGGACCACACTTTGAGAAGGGAATGATGCAAAGCAATTGACCATTCGTTCGGGGATGGCTGGCGTTGCATCATTCCCACACTTCTTGTAGTTAGTTCTTCGAAAGGAAACTAAATCTACGAAGATACTAACTGACTAAACTCTTATTGCAGGTTATGTTTTATTTTGCATGTCTTGATCCATGTGTAGTGGTGGTGAAAACCGATCACACCCTAGTGACTTCTTATCATTGTTTAACTTCCTTAAATTTACTTGCTTACTTTACTTTACATGTTCTTAGCTTAAAAAAATCAAACCAACCTTTCGATCTAAATACCAACTAATTAGTGATTAAGTGAAATTCCAACGTTTTCTATCTTGTTGCTCCCAACAAGACCGTTGTCCCATAGATTCGACCCTTAACTATACTACGATAAGACTTCCACGTATTTTATCATACGTGGGTGGATTTTTCTATCTAGTATAAGTAAGGCTAAACCCAAGGATTTACTATCTTTAGGATTTTTAGTGGTGCACGCAATTCCACGTAAGTGGAAGCTCCATCAGCTTCTCATAAGATTTGTTGAGATCCCTCACCGGATCAGACATACGTACATGTGGTATCAAGATACCTTCCATTTCTGTTATAGTAGCGATCATTATGTGAGCTATTTCTTACAAATCAATAGTCATATGTATTTTAGGTGATATATTATGATTATAGACATCACTAAGAAGCTAATGTGGAGCCTATAAGGTCACATGCATAGGATTCATAGTGAAGAGGAGTATATTAATGAAAACATGATTAATTTTTTACTAAATTGTTTTAGAAATTAATTGAATAATTGATGGATTGACTAGAAACCCAATCGACCACTTGGAAAGTCCAATCAATTAAATGGAAAAACCAACTGATTAATCAAATTTCCTACTTAATTGACCAAGCTAAGATCTCCCCACAGTCTACTAGATATCCCCTTCGCTCAACTAGACAAGATCAACTAGTTGGCTGACTGGATGGTACAGTCACCCAACTGGTATTTGATCAGTAGATCAGCCATTTAGATCCAAAGTTCCTGACCCCATCCAGTTGCCTGACTAGTAATCCTGGGTGGGAAGTTGTTAACTAACCTTATTTAGACCTATCGCTTGAATGGACTAGGCCAGTCACCCGATTGGCAATCTATAAGGGGATTTCTATAAAGTGACCACTACCTTTTTTCCATGTTTATTTATTATTTCCCTACCTCTCCTATATGAAGGTCCATGATAACTGGATTTTTGGTTACACCCTTTTACACATGAAATCTAATCATCATTACCCAAAAGCGGAGAGAGAAAATGAAGGATGGTGCAACACACACATTGACAACACAAATGCTACTTATATGCCACCAAATCTTAGAGAACAATATAGAGTTCCCATTCATCTACGTGGATGATATAGGGACATAGATTCCTTCATGAATATGTTGGGATAAAATCAAAAACATTTTCTTCCATCTAAATTCTTTGTGAGAAACATTGCCGGATCTACCTGACAACAAGGTATATCTCAAAAACCTCCCTTCTTGATATATTTCTATTGATGTGATTTGCTCATGGGATCATGGGTTTTTTATTGCTTTAGCTGCGTTGTTGCCTCCATGAATCCATAGTGGTATCAGAGTTTGATTAATCTATGCTATTTTGAGATTTATAATTAATATTATAGAGTTTTATGCCCTTGTGCTGTCACACATGATGTATATGATTAAATGTTAATATGCATACCATTTTCATACCACATATGTCACAACATGATTTCTGATATGACATATTGGGTTAAATAGGAAAAATATGCATTATTACTAGTGCAAGAAGTAAAATTTTGTAGACTCTTCAAGGGCGCTACCCCTCAAACCCATGCAAAGGGTGGCATCGTGTTAACTCTCACCTGTTGAGAAAGTAGTAGGGTTGCGCCTGCATGTTTATTATTTGTGTGGATGTCAAAGATTTATTCATGGGAATGGTCCCACATGGAAAAATATGCAATGTTTATATGTATGTATATATGTAAAAGATATGATACATCTATAAGTCATACATGTCGTTGTGGAAATATGTTCTATTTGGTGGTTGTGTGCATGGTTATGGCCAAATACCTCTTTGCGTGTGCATGATGTGAATGTATCCTTTTTGGTTGATATCTGACTTGCGTGCTGAGCCTCATCTTTTCTTCCATATGTAATGGTTTTTAGTCCTTATTACTCCCCTAAAATATAACTTGAGGTTTCTACATATCATGTAAACATTAGATTAAAATATAATAAGTTTTGGAGGACTTGGTGTGATGAGGCAACAATGATGATCCAAGAAGCGTCCACGAAGCCGTAGATGTGATGCAACACAAATGCAAGTTCATATGTTTATTATGCATGAGATTTAATGGACCTTTGATGGATAGGAATCCTTTGTGGCTCCAAAAGATTACATTAGTAAGGCCATAACCAATGTTTATTTTGTGGATCGTTGAAATGATGGGTATATGATACATATGATAAGTATGTGGTATGTGGTATTTGGATATGTATATGCATATTTAACCCCTCAAATAAAAAATTAATCCCTATATGATTTTGAATGCACAATACACATGAAATATTAATAAAAAAAGTGTAGGCATGCTAAAGCGTGGTGCTTTATCTATCTCGAGGAAGTGTGAGAATAGATATGTGTCTCTGTTAAAGTAGGGTGCGTATTTTATTGTGTTGGCTTTGGGTCATACTTAACTAGGTCATATTAATAGGATTACACACTTAGAGGAATATATATGGTTATGACAAAGAGTTGTGCATCCATCTATCAAGAGTTGTATTAGATGCAATTGACAAACATTGCCTACCTAAATAGTAATGTTATAGGTGATAAGACAAATTAAGCTGACTCATGACTTGATGAGATACAAATCTTGTCTCACTAGAAGATTATGTAATGCAAAGCATCAAAATTAAAAGTGAGGGCTATTAATTTCAAATATGTGGTGAGACCATATTTATTAAAGACAAAATAAATATAAAAAAACCTTTTCAAATAAAATATTAACATGTGCAAATACTTCTTGTAGATTAAAGGTACCCAATTTTTTTTCATTGTGGTCGATCCTTGAGAAAGAAAAATTGAATGGAAATAAATTTCACAACAGGTTCATGACACAAAATTGTTCTCACACATGAGCATAAGCTCTATGTCTTGGATGCACCAATAAGAAATGAATCAACTCTGAATGCGCCTAGAGATAAAAGGGAGGCTTATCGTAGAATTCATATGACTTCATAGACATTAAGTGCCTTATTATTACCTCCATTAATCAAGAGCTTCAAAAGAAACATGAGAACTAGAGAGTTGTTGAGATGACAATACACATTAAGAATATGTACCAAGAAAAAGCAAGACAAGAGAGGTATGTTGTCTTCATGACATTATTTGAGTAAAAAATCATAGAAGGTGATCCAACTGGACCACATGTAATGAATTTAATTGGGTATGTAGAAAGTTTAAAGAGAGTGAGATTTCTTTTAGGATAAGAGTTGGTCACATACATGATCCTACATTTGTCTCTAGATTAATATAAACAATTTATCATGAATTATAACATGAACAATATTGTTAAACCACTAAAAAAGGTACTTGTCATGTTGAGAACAAATGAGAGGCAAATGAACGATAAGCCCAAATTTGTTTTGAGGGTCAAAAAAGGAAAAGGAAAATCCAAGGTGATTGCCTCAAATTGCACGTTAAAAAAGGATGCAGATTCAAAATTAATTGGACTTTAAATTTGTAAACCCGATACTTAGGCACCCACAACAATAAATAATGGAGCCTTGTGAAAGAAATGGGGTTGACCTCAGGGACAAGGGTGTTGGGTGTAAAGAATTCTAACCATTCACTTAATTATGCCTTACCAAAAGGGAGATACGTGTTCCTTATAAAAAAAGAGTACTCAAACAACAAAGTAAAGTAAAAACTATGACGAATAAGACAAAAATGAACTAGAATCTATAAATATCTTTTGAATATCTAGATTAAAGCTTGGATTGGGCTTCTATCACAACACTCACCAAAATGAAATTCTCACACCCTTAGTTACCCTGAGAATAGTTTATAAGCAACCATAATAAGTGTCTATTCCCTCCTCTCTTAAGATTAGGATAGATATAGATCATAAGAGTGTCTCTCTTGAGATGGAAATCAAACAATAAAAAATACAACCATATGATAATAATCTTTAGTATTTCAAAATTCTTTTGCATTCATACTACTACATAACTCTAGATATAGGTCAATACTACTCTCTTAAGGCATTAGAAATCGAACAACACAAGATGGTAATTATTATGCAAGTGAAGTAACAAAGAACAATAGTATGGATATAAACATTGCTAAGAGTACATACATCAATTGATATAAGTATCTACATGTTGGGAGAGCCTTAGCGTCTACTACCAACCCAAGAAAACAAACTTGCCACTCATGGTAGCGATTGACATTGTAGATTTACAATTGAACAAAGACATGGTGATGGATGGATGAAGGGGGATGAACAGATCAGGGAATAAGGAGGAAGATATAACAAACATGAATCACTATGGAACTAAAATTCATTCTACTTCTTTACTAGATCCAACAATGGTGCGACAATGGCACCATCCAGAAGCTCTTTTTCTCTCCAATAAGATCTTCCATCTTTTAGCGAGGCACATGTGATCCATAGAGGCATTTGAATCTTATATTTGGTAACTAAAGATCGATGGAACTCAATAGAAATTGCAACACTTGATGGTGGAAAAATGATGGTGTCCTTGATGGATCCTCTGGCCATCTATTTATTGGTGATCAAAGTGTACCCAATGCACTTGAGTGTAGAGTGATTTGCTTGCACTACAAGTGTCAAGGCAAGTGCTTTGGGTCACACACTATAACCAACTATGGTGGCAACATCCTCATAGAGGTCCTTGTCAGTTGACGATCCCGTATATTCATTTGTATGTA
Source organism: Alisma plantago-aquatica (assembly GCA_963693085.1). Classification (NCBI taxonomy): domain Eukaryota; kingdom Viridiplantae; phylum Streptophyta; class Magnoliopsida; order Alismatales; family Alismataceae; genus Alisma; species Alisma plantago-aquatica. The sequence goes on along the minus strand of OY856411.1, from coordinate 1,481,775,706 downwards.
GAACTATTGGGAGATAGATGACTGTTGGTGCTTTCATCATTGAATGGATATGACTTTCCATTGATGTTTAGTGTCAGGATCCACATGCTCGATGGGATATGATGTAGATAGGCCATCATGATACTACAACATCAGGTGACGGGTAACTACTAGGCTCTCGACGGAAGTCTTTAACCACTCTTCAGTCAACGACCTTGACCATTGGTAGGATTGTAGGTAGTGGATTCACTGGGAAATCCTCCCATCATGTGAATGCCTATCAGGGAGTGGGTCTATGAATGGTGGCCATGACACTGGGGTATATACCAGACATGAGGATGTTGACAACTTTACCCTAGGTCAGAGACTTATGACTTGACTAAGCCTTTGCTTTGTAAATGCTGAGTGGTTGTGAAGAGCCCTGTCGGTTAATGACCGACGACCCTCATATGGTGTTCCATTGGTCTTCCCTAGTAGAGTCAAGGGTCCATTAGGGTATGAATGATGATGATGCTAATTTAGGTCTTTTTTTCTTGCAAAATATTTGAATCATAAGTAAAGAGATGATTATTCATGAAACATTAGTAAAAGAGAGATTTATACTATCAAATCCCAAAATGTTAAGAAAACAAGGATAAAATGGGCATGTAATATCCACAAAATTGGATGTTATCACAATGGAAAAGGCAAAGAAAAGAATGGTCTAAGGTTGACCAAAAGTCTAAATTTCATACACATAAGGCAAAAGAGGGAGTGGGTAAGGAAGGCAATTGTCACAATTGCCGCCAGGCTAGACCTTGGAAAAGAAATTGTCCTCTCTCCTTAGAGGAACTAAAGAATGAGAAGCACATGATACAAATCACCGCTTTAGCTATATATGTTATATCAATAAATTTATACACTTCTTTGACATGAGTATTAGATTCTAGATCTAGATTTGACATATGTTCAAATATGAATGATCTAAAAAGAAGTAGACCGTTGAAGAAATGAGAGGTGGAGCTACACATTGCAAATGTAGAAATAGTTGTTTACAATACTTTAGGAACCTAATTTTTATCTATGCCTAGTGGGATTGTAATGGAGTTGAAGAAATGCTATTATGTCCATGCCACAAATAGGAATACAATTTTGTTTCATGTTTGGAAAAGAATGCTTTTGAATTCCATATAAGGAGTGGTGGATATTCTATTACCAAGGATGATATATTTTAGGGAAGTGGCCCTATGTGTTTTGGTCTTTATTTGTTATCTCTTGAGACAAATGTTTATAACATAAATAAGATTAAACTCGATGACTCAAACAAATGTTATCAATGGAATTTCTGTGTAAGCCACATAAAATGAGAAGGACATTTATAAACTCCATAAAAATGGATATATAGACTCATATAATTTTGAATCAACTGAGACATGTGAATCTTAGTTATCAGTCAAGATGATAAAATCACCCTTGGCTTTGATGGATAAGGAGAGGATCTGGCGTACTGAGATGTGGTTATAAGTATTTCATCACATATACTAATCATCTCAGTAGATATGTCTATGTGTAATAAACACAATTCATAATCTATTAAAAAGTTCAAGGGATTCATGAGTGGTGAACAAAATCAACTTGGTAAGAGTATTAAAGAACTTCAATCAGATCGAGGTGGTGTATACTTAAGCCAAGAGTTTGAGGCCCTTATGAGGGATTGTGGTATTATATCACAATGGACTCCACCTACAACACCACAATATAATGGTTTATCTAGAACAAGAAATCACACATTGTTGGACATGGTACGATCTATATGAGTTTTTATGTTCTTCCACCTTCCTTACAAGGATATGATCTAGAAATCACAATGTTTCTCCTTCGTGATTTTTCACTTAAAGTCTTGGTTCCTAGCTGTAATCACACACGATTCTCGCTGAAGGTAGCTTTCAAACCCAACTTATTTTTTTTGGGTAGTCAAGAGGGATGTTTGGGGTGGGGTAAGGCTGTAGTATAGTGTGCCCTTCTCAAGGTCACTCAACCATGAGTACTATTGTAATAATAGTGCTACTCAACTCTTATTCATATTGTACTTTCAGTTGGCTTGTGAGGTTGCCCTTGAAGGACATGGTGGGGGATGTATTTGGCTTCTAGGTTCTACTACCAAACACGATGTATTTGCATTCATGAGTGCAACTATACACCAAATGGGCAGATCCATTCAACATCTTATCAGGCAAAAATCTAATGCTTTTATTCTCACACAACTTTTATTCTTTCCCACAAGGCTAAGGGTGACGAGATTTTCAGGATGCATAGGCTGCCAAGCCTCTTTGTATCCCTAACAAGGATAGAGAACTAGAAGGAGTAGTAGTTTCCTTTTTGCAAGCTGTATGAACTTCCCAACCTGTACGAGGGGGCTAGAGTGATTGATAAGGATTGTACCAGACTAGGTCATCCTTATTTATAAGAATTTCTTGAAGAAGAGTGAGCATTGTTTTACAGTCATAGTGTTTTGGGATAAAGATGGCATTAAGACATAATCAAAATAAGTTTATTATACAAATATTGCCCAAATCAATCACCATACCAATGATTACATTAATAAGTAAATTGAAGATAGAAAGGTCTAATAAGGGAGTGAGGAATACATCTAGGAAAACATGATTCAAAATTTGCCTAATATCAAAATTCTATCCTTGATCTTAGTAGAAATCTTAATTGTCTAATAAGGGAGTTAGGAATACATCTAGGAAAACATGATTCAAAATCTTCCTATATCAAAATTCTATCCTTGATCTTAGCAAAAATCCTAATTGTCAGCCAGAAGTAGCATAACCAGTATAGGTTAAAAGGGTCAAATTTATAAAATTTTCAAAATTGAGGGGAGAGAATTAATATATAAAATGGTAAGGTGTCTATGAAATTGATAGACTAACAATGTAATTGATGTAATTGATTGAGCAAAAAAAAACATATAAGATAGAGGGAGAATAGTATAGTAGCCCCTATCATGTTTACAACACCATAATTATCATATACTATGTCCCAGAGTGTTAGAGAATGAGGTTGAATGTAAACTGACAAGGTTTTACTTGTTGTCTTGTAGTCGTTCATTCTTCCAACATGAACATAGCAAGATATATCCTGTGAAGAGGATGACACTATTTGTGCTACATACTTTCAATCCCTACAACCCATGTTGTGAGGGAATACATCCAACTCAAAAAGTGGAAACATGATCATTTGATTGTTGTATATGCTAAGGACTTCTATGACATAACCATGGCTTCTTGAAGTCCCTACCTAGGATACAATTATATCCCTTACTGTGAGTCTAGATTAGCTTGATTATATTCTATGCATAAGATTTTTCTTTCTCTTTGTTGATACTATGTGGTCTTGTCATGTTGGTGTACTTTGTCGGTCCATAAATGTAAGGAGTGGGACCCACAAGGGAATCCACTCCTTACTAAATTTTGGGGAATAAAATCCATCTAATCCAAACACACTAACAAGCACGTTGGAGACAATGCATCTTCTTCATTTCTCAAATAAGGGCTTTCATAAAGACCAAAGTATAATAGTGGAATAAAATGATTGTATTCACTTCAAAAGGTTACATAGTATTTTCCCAGTTGGGATTTACAAGAAATAAACAACTTCGTGATCCAAGTAGAAGAAAAAAGACTTAAAAATAACAAGGCTTCCCATCTAAGAGGAAAAGTACCATCAAGTGGATACCAAAAGAACATGAATTTCAATATGGTGATAAAGAATAATATATTTCTTGCCTTAAAACAATATCACAATAATAATATCAAAATTTATAAGCAATTGCATGGTGAATAGTAAACTAACTGGCATAAACCAAAAAGTAGGGTAGGAGCCCTTATGTATTCCATACCAAAAGGTAGGAGGACAAAAATGTTCCAAATAAATATAAAGTTTTTTAGGGGAATAAAACTTGATGCATGGAAGGAAAAAAACCCCAAAGCCTAATATCACATGTGACAAGGGAATAAAACCCAATGCCCAATATCACATGTGGTAGGGGAATCAAACCTAGTGCGTATATGGTGTCACTTTTCTAGTTTTGACCAACCAATCACACATGCAAATAGGGCAAGCAAGATGAAGTATAGTCATGCTCAACAATGGGATATGAGAACATCCAACATATATCATGTAGGGTCAGAGAATCCAATAACAACTATTCAATCATCTTCATATGTAAAATGCATCATAAGATCACAAATGTCCACAACTTGAGAAGTTAGGGTTACAACATGGAATAGTATGAACAAGATTCAAATTAGGACCCAACAAGAATAACCAACAAAATAAGATAATCACAACATCCATACCATCATATAATTTCTCACATATGTCATCCTCTCATAAGAGACATAATGAGTAAAGGGTAGTATGCCCCAAAGGACTAAGAGAGAGAAAAAAGGATGATTGCTCAATGTACAATTTAGGATATGCAACATACACCAAGAGAGAGAAAAATCAGATTAATTTCTTAATATGATAAATGGGATGCAACTGTAACACCTCAATTTTTCTTATCACATGAGTGTAAGTAAATTATTTTTTTCAACAGGGAAGTGTTACTAACATCATATGAATTACAATGATGAGAGATAAGAACCGTTACAGACTGTGTATGAAATGATTTCTTATAAGTTTTTAGCAAAAGAAATCTAGTTGCATAAAATTGTATAAAAATGCCTATATACATGCTGCTAAAACTTATTCTCTATCTTACTATCTTGGATCATATAAATGGCACCCCACCAAGAAAACCTCCTAAAGTTGTAGCTGCATCCTTTTGTCATGACTATCTCCTGAATTTCTGTACATACAGACATCTTTTCCCAAACCATGCACAAAAAGAAACCTAAATTAGAGCAAGTGGCATTGAATATCTGATAAGATAAACATGCATATACTATAAATGAAAGCTGAACTAAGTTATGAAAATTGTAAATTTATATTGAACTGATGTGTCTTTTATTTATGTCTTTTAGTTTCTTATGATAGGTCCTCATGAATTTTCACATCTACACACTAAAATAGCACTGAAGTAACTCTAAATTGGCACTACATTCCTCTGAATGACACTGAGATGTTTCTGAATTGGCATGGCTAAGCCCTAAATTGGTACCAAAGTACCTCTGAATTGGAGTAAACACTCCACTAATTGGAAATATATGCATTTGAATTGTCCCATGACTAATTGAATGAGGAATTATTGTATAATATCTTATGTGAAGGTTCTGACTTAATATCTCAAATCTGAACATATTGAATTTTGAATATGAACTTATCTTATACTAAAACTGAATAATGATAACTGGACATGTACTGAATTCTGAATCTAAATCTAATCTTCAAATAGTTTGTCTTAATTAATTGATGAATGAAAATCATTCTATTAGAAACTAAAACCTTAGTAAACTGAATTCTTGATCTGAATCACTTCTCTTAAATTCTAAATTAAATCTAAATCTAAATTCTAAATCTAAATATGAATATGTACATTTTTTTACTAGATAATTGAGGTTGTATACGAGACTCTTAAGTATGTGGATCTAATTTATGATTACTCACCATGGGTAATCTAAATCTAAAATATAAAATCTAGATTCTTATTTTCTGAATAAATCTTAATCTAAAATTCTTATTTAATAGATCACTTAGTTAAATTCTAATATATGATACATGACATATGTGTCTAAAGCATGAGAAAATAAACTTAAATGAATCTAAATTTGGATATAGATTCTGATGTACTTATTGTCTGGATAAAACTTAATATGAAGCTCTTCAGTTTAACAACTATACAAAAACTTATATCTGAGCCTAAGGGCTGGAGAAAATAAATTGAAATGAGCATGGAAATAGTGAGTGTCTAAAAGTAATATAAATCTCAAATATCTAAAATCAGAAAATATAGGCAACTCGACTCCATCTGAGAAAAATATGATTTCTCAAAGTATGACAAGATATAAAACACTAAAGTCTAAAAGTAACTTAATCTCTAAGTTACTTTGTAGGAATGTGCAACTTGAATAATAATGATATTGAAACTCAATGGACATGGCCCACTTACCTCCATTGGATCAGCCTAATATTTATTCTTGAATCTCTAAATGCCACACAAAATTTGTGATTACATGTCTATGGGACATCCAAGATGTCTCTGGCATACATGTTCTAGCTCATATCCTTGACAAGTCTCGTGAGAAATCCAAGTTGACTGAATCCACAAAGACTAAAAGATCTGACCTGCTCAAGCCTTCACATACAATGCACCAATATGTGTTACACTCCCACATACGACAAAAGACCAACATAACTGTCAACATACAATAACACTATACTTATGTCATTCTCATGAATCGACCTCTAAACATTCTAAAACCACCACACTGCCATCATATGCATTGTTATGAAAAACATACGACTAATAGGAGTCTGTATTAGGTAATGGAAAGGAGATATAGGTTGACCACCATCATCATGGAAAACATATGTGTCCACCCATACACTTAAATGCCTCATCATTCACCATCTTTGACCATTCTTGCATTATGCACATACAACTAATTTTAGATCATTTTTTGTGTAAGAGAACTATGATAGACATCCTTGACCAGGAGAAGAGGTCCACAATGAATAGTAGAGGAGGAAAATAAGAGGCTTGGACAGTCGAATTGGTTGTTAGTGCGAGGCGACAATGTAGAAATATTATTCTATTGTCTTTCTATAGAGACGTGTAGGTTGATTATAAAGGATCCACAAGATTAAGAAACGATCTTATTTATTATCTTGGTGTTCAGAAAGGTTACTAGATAATAGATAACCGTCTCCGCCAAAAAACAACTATTAATATAAATATACATGCTGACGTAATGGCTCTGCATATTGATGCATGCATCTTTCCAACTAATTAATGCTAGTGTCTCATATAAAAATACAATTGGATATAAAAAACCATTCAAGAGAAAGGAAAATAATATCTTAGTAATTATGAATTTCCATGTTAGATAAATATAAACTTATATATATACTCAAAGCACTAGCATATTATTGATATCTCATATTAATGCTAGTGTTTTTTCCCTAAAAAAACACTAGCATATTATTGATATCTCATATTTAACGAACATCTAATTACTTTCTCTTTGACTAGAAAAAGATATAATAATTTTGACATGGTGATTCAAGAACTTCTGGTAGGATACGAGATTGTAAAATATATTTAATTATACATTGAGTAAATCATTTTCTATTCTGATTTAAATCATCTCCCGTTATCTATGATTGAATTCCTTTTTCCATATCATGCCTCCAAATTATATTAGAAGGTGATAACTCAATACAAACACTTTTTTGTAATCTTCAACTAATGCACTACCCTTCTAAAATTGATAGCGTGGTAGTCAATTATTCAAATTGAACGATAATAAGAAAAATAATCATACATTTACTTTAGTTTATACTCTACCTCTACTTTAAAAATATGGTTTTCATATTGACTATATTTTAAACATTTATAATTAAAATTTATTCAACCTTTCTAAAAATATAAATTTATAAAGAATATTGACAACTTCCTGATTTATTTACATTCTCAAAAAGATGTGTAAAAATCATAGTAGTGATTTTTAGTATACATGTCATGTATTAATTACATTTTTTTCAAATAACTCACACATCACATATTTTTAAAAATAAATAAAAAGTACTCTAAGTTTCTCAAAGCATTAAATAATATTATTATCATAAATCCATTAAATATTTCATAAAAATTCTACTTAAAAGTTAACACCTCAATTGGAGAACATGATAAACAAAGTCATATCTACTTTGTTGGGAGGGAAGAAGTTGTCTTTCCAAGCATTTTTTATATATGTATATATACACATAGCAACATTTCCTTAAAAGAACCATTGGTCAACAAATATTTTTACCTATCCAAGTATATTATGGCTCCACTAACTTCCCATACACTTCATTTTCCAAGGTAAGATAGGTGACAATGACATACTATCATATCTAATTAAATAATTAAGATGTGAATCATACTATATCACCAACAAATAATTGCATTCACAACTTCAATTGATTTGTTTATCAATGAAATGATTCATAAAGTTCTTAGACTTTCCCATTTTTTAAAATTATTATCCAATTAGAACATATTCCAAAAACCATATTGCTTAACCATTTCCTACAAGATACTAAAATTTTCAAATTTATAATACAAGATTTAATGTACTATCCTTCAAACTCATATTATGCATTCCTCAAAATTATCATTTTTTTAGTTTCAAATCCAACATTATCAACAACACTTCTGAATTCATAAAACTTGTTCCATCATATCATAATATGCTAATTATAAACATATAACTCTAATTCATATCTTGTTAATATTAAATCTATAAATTATCTATTTCTATAAAAGACCCTCTAGATTGCATCTTTTCCTCTTAAATACGAATTTTCCTAAAAGTAACAATTTTAAAATAAATATGGCTAACTTCTTAACATTTATTTCCAATCCAAAATGACATGTAAAGTTCTTAATAAATACTATACAAAATGTCTCATGCTTTTATTGCCTCAAAGGATTTCGCACCTAACCACTTTCTAACTTAAAATCAATTTAAAGTTGTTCCTATCAATGATTACTTTCAAAACAACCATGAAATCATTCTAAAAAGAAATTACTAAAAATGGTAGAACTTCAATATTGTGATGTTTGACTAAGAGTTTGACATTTGTTTCATTACCATTTTAAAATATCAAGAAACAAAACATTTTTCATCTCTCAAATTATTTTACTTATTTGAAATGAACCACATCTAGCATTATCAATCTTGAATTTAATTCCTTATCCAATGTTAAACCAAAAATCATAAAACTTTGACCACTATTGTGTATTTATATAAGTAATATAAATAAGTTCATAGACTTTTAAAATAAAATCATTTAATACTTTTAATCACTCATGATCCCTTTTTGTGTAAATAATATATACATTTTGACACGGACACTGTTAAAATAAAAAACTTGGCCAACATGTATTTCTTGTCATATCAATGATGTATATATATATTTGAAAAATTAATGAACATGTGTCAATAGCCAAAATACCATTTTATGCTATTTTGATTATGGACAATTAATGGGCTCAAAATGCACCTATAGATTAGTATATCAATGTAGCATATGTGTCATGTATTTGGCTGTGGGCCTCATAAGGATAAAATTATAAACATTAGATTAATTAGAATTTGGAATATTACAATTCCACCCACCTTTTCGGTAATTTAGTCCTTGAAATTTGGTTAAATTATAGGAGGCTACCCACCTTAGAGTTTTACATACCTTACATACACTAACTCTTGACAGTTGTTATAAAGTCTTGTAGGCATCTTCAAAGTATGACCTTCTCGTAGATAACAAAATACGTCTAGCAACCTTATCAAACCATCATGTACAATCAACATGAAAATCTATAGGAAAATCTGTACCTTAAACAACTATTCTTTCTTTACTCTTGATTCTTTTTTTTGTATCTTTCTCTAGAGAGCTGTACTATGGTACCTGGGTCTCATGACGTATAGCAAGGTGTTTGGGTCATGTCTCTTGAGTTGAAAAGCACTAGGACTTGAGTCTAACTCTATAATCTCATTAAATATAATCTTATATGGATCTTAATTCCTTCCGACCTCATGGTCTTACTGTGATCTTAAATCATTATACATGGATCTTATCTTGGAAACATAATCATGATTTAATGTATTCAATCCTATAATCTTATCGTGTATTTAATTCTTAGATCTTAATCATTCTAAGAAATCTTGTTAACATGTCTTTACTTGAGATCTTATACATGATATAGCCATTGAAGTAAGAAAATATTACCTATATTTCTTAATATTATTCTTAATGACTTTCTTCATCTTATCATGGTGCTTTAGGTTGGGTGAACCTAAGGTACTAATACTGACTACTCTCTCATGAAATCGTACTTATCCCCAGGTATACTAAATCAAACCTTAGTCAAGCAATCCATCTAGGCCATTTCTCATGTGAAAATAATCTAAAACCCAATATCATGGTGATCCTTTATCATTGATCCCTACTATCACATATCTTGGATGGCCATATGCTTAAAGAATACTCATGTAGAACCTTAAAAACTTTTAGTTACCTCTAGAAATCATCATGCCTTAAGCTTAAACTTAGTTCATAACATCAATTATATTATCCTTAATTATTTTTATTAACAACCATCATGATTCGACTTGTGACTGCAACTCCTCCTTGAGATAAAGGTCCTAAGGACATAAAGAGTTATGTAATTCTCATCAAGTATAGTAAGAAAAAGTACCTCATCCCCCTCTTATTGTTATTCCACTTTCAATCCAAGTCACTCATATATTTCAAAATATCTGACTTTAGTATGTATTCTAGGGTTCTAATAGCTATGCAATTAGGTTTAGGTGACCATATACCTCAAAATTTTTGTGTCAACTCCCCTCCATGCATGCTGACTAGTCATATATCTGAAAGTTTCATGTCTTATTATATATATCTCATCTGATAGTACACATGTCCCATACTATGTGCACTAAAAAGAATAAGACAAGAACAATAAGTTTAGATTTATGCATATAACATCCCCTATAAAAAACCCCAAAAGCTTGTGTCCTATACCATAAACATTTAGGAAAATGAGAGGGCATAATATGCACAAATCTAAAGTTAACATTAAAAGTCTAAAGCAATTAGACACTAATCCTAATACATATCTCAACTTCTATTGTCTGACTAAACCTGTAACCTAGATTCTACTATATTTCTCTCACTTCTTTATAACCAAGTATACTAACTATCTTTCTAAATCAATCTATTCTCACTTCTCTTCTAATGGGGCAATCTAAACTAAGCATATGAGAGTTTGCCTGATGGCCATATACAATATTGCTCTGATACCATATTGTAACACCTCGATTTTCTTATCACATGAGCAGAAGTATTTTTTTTTCAACTGGGGAATGTTAGGAACATGATATGTATTACAATAATGACAATAAGAATCATTATAAACTATGTATGAAATAATTTCTCATAAGTTCTCAACAAAAGAAACATGGTTACATAAAATTGTATAAAAAGCCTATATACATGCTGCTAAGACTTGTACTCTTTCTTAATATCTTAGATTGTGTAGATGGTGCCCCACTGAGCAAACCTCCTAAAGTTGTAGCAACATCCTCTTATTACGACTGTCTCCTGAAGTTCCATACATACAAACATCTTGTCCCTATCCATGCATAAAGGGAACTTAGGTTAGAGTAAGTGACATTGAATTTCTGATAAGATAAACATGAATATACTACAACTGAAAGTTGAACTAAAATATGAAAATGGTAAAATTATACTGAATTGATGTGTCTTTTATTTTCTTGTGGTCACCATGATACGATAAGTCCTCTTGAATTGGCGTATCTACACCATGAAATGGCATCGAAGTACTACTAAATTGACTCTACATGACTCTGAATGACACTGAGGTGTCTCTGAATTAGCGTGGCTATGCCATGAATCAGTACCAATGTACCTCTGAATTGAAGTAAACACTCCTATGAATTGGCAAGAGATGCCTCTGAATTGTACCGGGAGTAACTGAATGAGGACTTATCATATAATGTCTTATGTGAAGCTTCTGACTTAATTATCTTAAATTTGAACTTACTGAATTCTGAATCTGAACTTATGTTATACTGAAGTTGAATAATGATAGCTGAACATGTACTAAATTCTGAATCTAAATTTACTCTTCAAAAAATTTATCTTACTTAACTGTCACATTAAAATTATTCTATTAGAAACTGAATTCTTGATCAAGATCTGTTCTCTTAAATTCTGAATCCGAATATAGTCTTCAAAAAATTTATCTTACTTAAATAATGCATTCAAATTATTCTATTAGAAAGTGAAATCTTAGCAAACTAAATTCTTGATCAAGATCTCTTCTCTTAAATTCCGAATTAAATATGAATCTAAACTGTGAATCTAAATATGAATATATATCTTGACTATAAGATAATTAAGATTGGATATGAGACTCTTATTAGGTATGTGGATCTAATTTATGATTACTCACCATGGGTAATCTAAATCTAAAATCTGAGATCTAGATTCTTGTTATATGAGTCTTAATCTAAAACTCTTGTCTAATAGATCACTTAGTTAAATTCTAATATCTGATGTACGACATATGTGTCTAAAGCTTGAGAAAATAAAACGAAATGAATCTAAATCTAGATTTGGATTTTGATGTACTTATTGTCTAGATAAATCTTCATATGAAGTTCTTCAATTTAAAAACTATACAAAAACTTATATCTGAGCCTAAGGGGTTGAGAAAATAAATTGAACTGAACATGGAAATACTGAGTGTCTAAAAGTAATATAAATCTCAAATATCTGAAATCAGAAAATACAAGAAACACAACTCCATATGAAAAAAATATGATTTCTCAAAGTATGACATGATATTAAATACTAAAGTCTAAGAGTAACTTAATCTTAAATTACTTTATAGGAAGGTGTAGGTCGAATAATAATGATATTGAAACTCAATGGACATGGCACACTTACCTCCATTGGAGCATCCTAATATTTATTCTTTGATCTTCAAGTGCCCCACAAAATTTCTTATTACATGTCTCTGAGACATCCATGATGTCTCTGACATACATGTCCTATCTCATATCCTTGACAAGTCTCGTGTGAAATCCAAGTTGACTGAAGTAAAGAGTACAAGATCGGACCTTCCCCAAGCCTTCACGTACAATGCACCTATACGTGTTACACTCCCACATACCACACAAGACCAACATAACTATCAACATCCAATAATGCAATACTTCTGTCATTCTATGAATCAACCTCTAAACATCTTAAAACCACCACACTGATGTCATATGCACTATTATGTAAAATATTACGATAGACATAAGTCTATACTGGATAATGGGAAGGATCTATATATTGACCACCATTATCATGGAAAACATATGTGTCCATCTGTACACTTCAATCCCTCATCATTCACCATCTTAGACCATTCTTGCATTATGCACAGACAACTAATTTCAAATCAATTTTTTTTGTAAGATCACTATGATAAAAATGGAATCAAGACTGGCTTAAGATACATACTTGTAGACATCCTTGACTAGGAGAAGAAGTGCACAACTAATTGTGGAGGAGTAAAATGAGAGGTTTGGAGAATTTGAATTGGTTACCAATGCAAGGCGGTGATAGAGAAATATCATTTTATTATCTTTTTGCAGATTCACATAGGTTGATTATAAGGGATCCACAAGATTCAGAAACGATCTTATTTATTATCTTTGCGACCAAAAAGATTACTAGATAATTTATAGCTATCACTGCTAAAAAAACTATTAATATAAATGTACATGTTTCCATAATGGCTCGACATAATACTGCATGCATCTTTCCAACTAATTAATACTAGTGTCTAATATTAAAACCCAAGTGGATATAAATAATCATTCAAGATAAAAAAATAATATCTGAGTTATTTCAAATTTTCATATTAGATTAATATTACATTGTATAGATACTCAAAATACTAGCACATTATTGATATCTCATATATAACGAACATCTAATTACTTTCCCTTTGACTAGGACAAGATATAATAGATTTTAACGTGGTGACTCAAGGAGGTGACTTTCAAATTGTAAAGTTCCTATTTAAGAAATGGATTTGAAGATTACTACATAATTAGGCCAAGGCTGAAAGATGAGTACCTATTTAGGATAGGGATTTAGCATGCAAGGTGCCTACTCAGATTAGGGATTTTGAAAGCGTAAAGTGCAAATTTAGGATAAGGCCTGTGAAAGAAAGGTGCCTACTTAGGGTTGGTATTTTGAAAGCATAAAGTGCCTATTCAATATAGGGCTTGTGAAAGTAAGGTGCCAACTCAAGGTAGGGCTTTTGAAAGCCTAAAGTGCCTATTTAGGAAGGGCTTCTGAAAGTAACGTGCAAACTCAAGGTATAGATTTTAAAAGTGCTTATTTAGGATATGGATTTTGAAAGAAAAGTTACTACTTAGGGTAGGAATTTTGAAATGTAAATTCCCTATTCAAGATAAGGCTTGTGAAATTAAGGTTCCTACCCATGATATGACTTTAAAATACATGGTTAATACTCAAGGTAGGGCTTTGGAAAGAAATGGGACTTTAATAAGGGCATGGCTTTTGAAAAGGTGAGGAGAATCCATCAAGGATAAAGACATGAAGATGTTAGCTTCCCACTCAGGGTAGGTATAAAAACATAGGGCACCTACTTAGTCTAGGTATTTTAAAATGGAAGGGTTCCTATTTAGTGTAGGGTTTGAAAAGACAAGATTTTCTTTGAGACATGGCTTTAAAAATGTTGATTGCCTAATTGGGGTAGGGATTGAATATAGGTTAGTAAAGTTTGATGTTTTGATCTACAACCCAAAATAGATTTGTAAAATGAGTTTGGGTTAAGGTCATAGTCCATGGCCTAAAAGATATCAGAATATAAAGCACATGATTGGTCTAGTTTTAGGTCATGGCCTTGTACCCTAAATGGTTGGAAGTGACCATCCATAGAAGTGGACATGATTGAGGATTCCTAGTAGAGTGTATTTTTTTTTTAAATGAGGCAAACTAGAGTGTACACATTTTTAAAAATGAGGGCAAACTCTCATGCCTGTGTGCTTCCACTAATTACATGGTTGATGAATCTAGGTCATGCTTTATCCATGAATTTGTTGTAGGTTGTATTGAAATTTGAACTCCTTAGTTACAACTATTCTAAAGCTAAGGAAACTCATTGCAATAGAGTTGAAGATGGTAATAATCTGGAATCAAGGTACATAATAACATTTAGTCTTATTTGTTGATGTTGTACAAATTCCATATTTCTGATAGGTCTTTATTGGTTTTGTAAAAACTGATCAGTGAATCTTTCTTGGAAGGTAAGAGGCTTGAAGATTCTCCTATGCTTATCATCAGTAGATGTTGTATCATGCTATCTGTACTGAAAGGGAAGTGTTCTAAGGTGACACAAGCTCATCGTAGATGATATGTCCTTATACATGGTCATTGGAGTAGATGTCCTTTTTTGATTTAATAACTATTATGTAGAGATCACGCTATGGGAGTCCACTTTAACCAATAAGAGGTAACTGTGTTCATGAGTTGTAGGTCTGTCTTAGAATCTAGGTAAGGTCTTCACTCTCTTGGGAGATGATGTGAATTTTTAGAATTTTTCTCTGAAGTTGTAACATGAATTCTGGAAGCATGTTCGACTCTTTCCATGTACTAAACAATTCATCATATGTCATTGCTACCTATAATCTTCTATCAATGGTTTCCTGGCAGATTTTTCCAATGAAGATATGATGTAATTTGTCAAAGGAGACTTTCCTGATGTTGAAAGGAGCTCTAATACCAACATAGAGTGGGCCATTATCATATAAGAATATCCATTCTTCATTCTTCTTTGCGAAGGTGAGGGATTATCATGATTATGATTATGGTGGTAGAATTTGCCCATTATTTTGTTTCAAAGATATTGCATTCTTCTTTTGACATTAACGTGATCATGTTAGTAGCCAAGAAGTTGTCTGAAGTTGACTTTGAATTCAATTTTTGATCAAGATATCAGGCTTTGTGTCTTCTTATGTTGTTATTTACCACATCAAATGTCAAGATCTAAACCTTCGAGGTTTTTTTTTTTCATTTTTTTCTCTTTTCATCTTATGTTGTTGGACAACATTCATGTTTACTAGATGAAAACCCCTTTGGAGAGTTGGTGGTAAGCAATGTTAGTCAGGAGGCTCATCATGAGCACTGTGAGAGGTGTCCATGTAATCATGGTAGCTGATCTGGTGGCTAATGACAATAACCCGTCTAACCATATTTTTTCCAATTTTTCACATGGAGTTTAAGGTAATTTGAGACCCAAGTATATTAAATCTTGGCTAATGTCTTCTATGAATAGGTTGGTTCTTCCCTTGAGCTGATTATAGTCAGATGTACCATTAGGTAATGATTCATTGAAAATGGATTTGATGCTTTATTAGCTCTTAATCTCATGCTTATATGGCTCAAGTTATGCCATTTAGTGAGTATTCCAGTGGTAGTTTCCTTCCTTGTCGAGTTAAGGCACCAAACATCAAAGTTACCCTCGTGGTCCCTATTCTCAACACTTTTTGGTGTGTGCAATTTATCACAAGCATGTATCCACATTGTTGGGTGTCCTTTGGACTTAATTATTCATCTTTTTGGTCATTTTACATTTAAGTCTTTGGGCATTAGTGATTAGAACCTTATGATGGGAGTTTTTGACTCAAGAAAGAGATTTTCAATGCTCCACTAGTCCTAAATATAATGCTTTTTATCTTATTATGTCATGTAGCAAGTATTCAAGTGAAAACTCCTTACCTAGTTGGGTTAAGGTGCCAAGTGTCAAAGACACTCATTTGGTCTCTATCCTTGACAATTAACATTTCCAAGTTTGGGTCCCATTTGGGCTTTACACTTAATGTATATTTAGTTAATCTTTGATGTCGTGGACATTGATGTTGAGATCCTTAGTATGGAAACTTGAATTGCAGATTAATGGGAGTTTCCTAGAGAAGGTTCCCCATTTGTGGTTCCCAAGCTATATCATCATGGAATATGGTGATACATGATAAATACTACAAGGGACATGTATCTCCTTCTCCTCTAGTACACATGTCTTTGTTATACCTATGAGTAGGGTTGCTGTCATGTTTAAAAATTGAACTTCATATAGGGAGTGACCCTTAAATTTGTTTTTAGAATGTCCTAAGTGGTAAGCCGGTTCTAATTCACTTGTGGTTTGCTTAGTTTAAGAATACCAAGAAGAGGAAACTTGTTGATTTTGATATGTATATTTATCCTTTAATTCTATCTTTAGAGAATTTCATTACTTGAGCAAAATTTATCAGTGAGATTAGGTCTGTGATCCATGTGGACCTTAGGATAATGACTGTGATCCTTCCGTCCCGAGCCCTATGATTCTACTTTGAGCCTTCTACTTTAGGATGCACACGAGGGACACTTCTAGGTACTTAAGTAGATTAAGTGGATTTTTTATGTGAATCTCTATTGATTTTGATTTTTCATTTTTCATTTTTATTTTTAAGTTTGTTTTTTCATTTTGACTTTGAATTTTTTCATTTTTCATTTTATTTCTTTTTTATTCTATTTTTGACTTTTTTCATTTTAAAATGTGTTTGATTTTTGTATTATTTTGATTAAAAAAAAAAATTAACAGATCCTTCATCCAGGGGTGTTTTTGGGCTCGTGACACATATGTGTCTTGGTTCTTTATGGAATATTTCTAGCTCGATTAAAGACTCAATCAATTATGTGTATGTATCTAATTCTTTGGCTATAAGCTCAAGAGTGACTTCTTTAGAAATGCCCACCTTGATCAATCCGATCTTGATAATATTTTCAATAATAGTCTTGAGGGCCAGACATGAGTCTATTATATGTCCATTGTTGTGATGGAAATCACAATGAGAGTTGGAATTGTAGATCTTTGTCAAGGGATTAGAAGAAACCCTTATGACTGGAAACTCCAAGTGCTTGGTCAATGAGAGAATGCCACCGAGAGAGACCCCTAAGGGTGTGAACCTTCTATTTGGTTTCTAGATTGGTATATCCATTTTAATGATGGTGGGAGAAACAATCACTTCTCAAAATATTCCTTCCACCTCACTTCGATATCAAGCTTGGTGATCTTCTGGTGATGACCTTTGAAGATTCCAACTTTCTACTATCTTGAATTCTAGATCTCTCAATTTATGTAGGATTTCTCTCATACTATGATCAATAGTATGTTGATTCTCTAAACAAACTATGAATCTCAATGTTGAGACAAATTTTGGATGAGGTGGGTACCCACATGGTTGTGGAACTGGGGGACAATTCCAAGGTGGCAGTAGATGGTACATTGTGGGACTGAATGTGTTAGACCTCTTTTACTGTAGTGGAATTGTAGTCTTTTGACCCTTTGTAAATTTTGGCCTTCTACGATCATAAACATTGATTTTTGATTGATTATTGGATCCTTCTATCTGGTAATAAAATTGGCTATTCTCTAGAGTGACTATCTATGACATAGATGTCATCACCCTGAAATGTTGGAATGCAACATTTTTGCATTGGGATACCTTTGGCGTAAGTAATACATGATGGTGTTGTTGTTCAACCTTTAGGTAGCATTGTGATGAGTACTTGCACATGACCTGCAAAAGGAACCACTTGTATCAATGGCTTTGGATGACCCATGTTGGCTTTGATTGTCTGGTTGCTACTGAACTTAAGTGCCTCTATGACTTGTGTTTCTTTATCATATCGTGACTGATCGATGGATCATGTGTCGACTTGTGTATTTAGTTCATGATAATAGTTTTTAATTACTATCTTCATCGGCCCAATGGTGTTGGACTATTTATTGGTTCTCTCCATCTCAAGAAGCTCTTTTTGAAACTATCAGTAAGCACTCTATTGGATGCGAATTTTATGAGTATCCTCCTCTGTGCTGAAAGTAGAATGATAGGTTCTCAAGATTGGGAAACCAACTTAGAATCTTCCCCTTGTGTACCAAGGGTGAAAAGGGAAAAAACATGGCTGTAAACAAACTACCCCTTACGTTAGGCGAGAGGATTCAACATATGTCATTCATGTTTGTCCATGACATTTTTGATATGATTCACTAGAAACTACCTATTATATGGAGGAGGGTTGCAAAAAGTGTGATAGAATAGTGTATCGATACCCTTGCACAAATAAGGGGACAAATATCATGTTGAAACTAAAACTCATTCCTTTGTGTTGAAAGGGTTTGGTCATGTATCAACATAGACTGTTAGATCCAATAATATGTAGAGAGGGCGTGCCTCTAGAATGGGTGATATGGAAGGATTCTTTCAGTCGTGTATCTAATAGAACCATTATAAAACATGCATATTGTGGGTTTTGGTTTTAAAGGAAAAGTTAGGATGGTGTCCACGGACAAGGTGACCCACTCGGGGCCAGAAACTGTGGCTAGAGATCAATGTGTAAGGTTCCTCTATCCTTGGGGGATATTTTACAAGAAAAGCACTCATTGACAAATGGGCAACCAGGGATAAGGTGACCCACTCGGGGCCATGAACTACAACTGGGTATGGGTGTGCCAGATTCCTCTCTCCTCATGAAATATATTATGATAGAAACACTCACAAGAAAAAGGGGATGTAGGGACAAGGTGACCCACTCAGGGCTAGAGACTATGGATGAAGATCGATGTGTGAGATTTCTATCTCGTCATGGGAGATTTATGAGAGAAATACTCACAAGGAAAAGGGTATCCGTGACAAGGTGACCCTTTTGGGGCCAGAGGTTGTGTCTTATGGTTTGTGAGATTCCTCTCATTATAAGCAAGATTTCATGAGAGAAATACTCTTACAGAAAAAGGGTGTGCTGGTCTAGTTTTAGGTCATGGTTTGAGGCCATATATATAAAAACACATGTATAAGTAGGACCATGACCCATTTTTAGGTCATGGTCTAGGAACAAGGTGTAGGGTAAGCAAACATGGTCAAACCACATTCTATGAGGTGACATCTCAGTCAATATGGAAAATCCCTTGGATCAAATGGGGTTGGTATGCTTGGGTTATGAGTCAATATGTTAGTTCATAATATGGACGTTACATCCAAAATTGAGGATTGAACGGATAAAGTTGACTTAGACATCATTTTAGGAGGTAGATATTACATAAACTTGATCGTCTGTAGCTTAAGGAGAGAGTGAATGATGCCTAACTAGATGTGATTCCATCACGAGAGCACACATGTTGTGGGTAAACGATGAAAACTCTTTGGGGACAAGGTTGAATGTTTACAAACTTAATCTCAGAAGGTTAAGAGCTTTCAAAGGATTTGGATAGCCTTTTGGGCAGATATCAAAGAGTTTGTGTATGAGTGGTGACTCATTAGAAGAGACCACAAACAGACAACCTTTTGACATGGATCAAGCCAAAAGAGCTTGGAAAAGGTTGTTCAAGTTTGAAAGGGTTGGTTTTTGAAAAAACTTTAACTTCCTTTTTTTAGAAACATGATGCAAATTCTTGAGTTTTGAAAACTTTATTAATCTTCTTTGAGTTTGTAAACTTTGTTTGTTGGTGATTTTTTTTGAAAAGATCGTTCCTTTTCCAGAAAAGATTTTTTTTAAAAGATGGTTGTGATAACATTTTTCAACTTTGTTGAGTTTTGAAAGATTTTTCAAAATTGTTGATTTTTGAAAACTTGGTCAGACAAATGACTTTTTCTAAAAGATCATTCCCTTTAAAAGAAGATTGATCTTTTTTCCAAAAAGGCTGTTTTTTTTAAATATTATTCTTCCTTTTTTGAGAAAATGGTTCTTTTGAAAAAGATTATTCTTTTCTTGTTTGGAAAATACTTTTCCCGTTTTTTGAAAAGATTATTCTTTTTTTAAATATATGTTCTTTTTGTTTTTACAAATAAGGTTCCATCATGAAAAAGTATTCTTATTTTTTTGAAAAGATTTTTGTGAGTTTGAAAAACATTTCTTTTCAACTTTGTTGAGGTTTTAATTATTCAATATTGAAAACTTTGTTCAACTTTGTTGGGTTTTGGAAATATTTTACTTCTTTTGGAAAATATTGTCCACTAACATCATTGAATGAAGGTTCTTTGGTGAGACATATCACTTGATATTGCTGGAGATAATCTACTAACTTCAAGCTTGTAAAGATCATGGATTGAAGACTGATGACAATTGAGATCATTTAGGATCCTTTGAAATCATGTGAAATCTTTGGTATGATAATATTATTAATTTGAGATTGTTATTTTGATAAGGTTGTCATAAACATGAGGATATTAGCAAATGAAGAACCATCCATTTGTGATGATTACAATTTTTAAGTATAAATTCCTCAACAACCCTAGAACTGGATATGCATGCAACAATCTTGCATTTCACAAAATAAGAAACCACGCTGCATATGTAGAATATAAAGTTCCCCTTTGTATAATGAGTTTAGATGTCATTTACATCCTCAATCAATCATGACATGTATATGAGACATTGGTCCTTAGCTTCTCTACGGTGTGATGGCACTCATCATGTAGGTAACCTGGGTTCTTTAGATATTGGTACTGATTTCAATATACCTCATGGACATAGAGACAACAATAGTCATTGGTTCTGGGAGACTGGGGGTGTCCTCAAGGCCTTTGTACATCCAACTTAATGTTGTGGTAATAATTTTAGTAACACTCCTACACTATTTTTAGGGATCCAACGTGAATGTTGCACCTATTCTATGACCCATGGGTTTGTAGGTGTGCATAGTTTGGGTGTAAGATCTTTATATTTTCTAAAGTAAACTACAATAATAAAGCACGAAAGATGCATGAAAACCATATAATGAACAATCATGTAATTATTAAGAAAGAGAAGATCTTGTTTATCATCAAGACCTCAGTCCTTTCCTTTCTTCCTTTATTTTTATTTTCTAAATAAAAATAAGAAAAGGAAGTGAAAGAGAGAAAAGGGAGGGAAGCAGAGGTAATCCTAAAAGAGAAGAGGAAGTAAACATGGAAAGGGAAACATAGGCAAACCTTGGAAGTGAAGGATTATTCTAAAAGAGGTGATTATTAAAAAGATGGACAACTATCATACTCACACAAAAGATAAGAGATAAATCAAAGAAACAAGAGAACAAAATCGATGAAAAAATTCCCTTTTTTACTCTAAGGATTCCACTAACACATCACTAAGTACCAGGAAAATAAAAAGTGGAGACGATTTTTTCTTTTTCTATTTCTTTTAGCGGAACAGAATGATCCACAACAAAGTCTTCTTTAAGTATTTTAGGATCTATTCGTGGTGGAATACTTTGATTCTTTGTGGATTTTTTTGCTGAAAACTCTAGATTTTAAAAAAAGTAAAATAAAATGAAATAACAAAACACAAAATAGAAATATCAATCTTGCTTAAACATGAGATGAATAAAAAGAAAAATATAAATTCAATCATATGACTATCCCCAGTGAGGTCGTCAAACTATTGTACCAAGCCCAAAATCTCCCCTCAAAGAGGATGATCCTACGATCATATGAAATGACAAAGACACAAAAGAAAATGAAGGTGCAAAAAATCTCTTAGAGGCTTCACCCAATTTTATTTATAAAATTAGGAAAATTGGAGGTGAATGTTTAAATCGAGGGGAAAATACAAAAGACATGATTTTGACTCCACCCAAGGATGCATAAGAAAGGTATGTATGATTTTAAAGATTGGACTTGACAATCCTGTTATGAGTGGGAAAGGTATTAACACCTCTATCTCTCCCAATAATGATATTTCATCCTTTTTAGACATGTCAGATTAAAATGATGGTGGTTGAGGTATATGTTAATTAAAATAATATAAAATATAAAAAGGTGTTTTTTCTATTGGAAACCTTTCGGAGCTTGGGATGAACATGACTTTCTTTTCATTGTCTTGAAGGTCCTAGTTTTTAATATGTTAGGATTTCAATCTCCTCAGGGCCTCCCATGGTGGAGATCCATCCTTGATGGTTGGGATATAATGTATAGGAAGAGAGAGTGTGAGAGAGAGTCAATAGAACAAAATCTGGATCTTTAAGAATGACATGTAGAGATGAAAAATTCTATCAACTAACAACAATTATGAATATAGTAGGAAAGTGGTAATTGTTTATCATTGAATAGCCTACCCGTGTTCAAGAAGCATGTGGTGTCAAAGGAAGGATCATTAGATCACAAATAACTTAGAAAGTAAAGTGGATATAGTTGATCCTTTGGCTTCATGAGGGTCAAACAAGCCTCGAGATATGGTAGATATGAGGGGGTACTTACAAGTATATTTTAAGATTCTGAGTTTCCAACTGGAAGGTTCCGAATTAGTGGCATAATCCACTAATGTGCCATGAAAGAAAGGTCGTGGATTGAGGAAATTTGCCACATGACACATGGAGGATGGATCTGATTTGTTATGTGGCCCGAGTAGGATAAAAGGAAGGAAATTGAAAGATCAAAAAATTAGATTACTTGAGGAGAAATTCATTCACAGACTGCCTCGATGCACCACCAATTTATGCATTGAAATTTGGTATTTTGCCATATGTTGCCTTGGTAGAATGCTTGGATCCATCAGGGGTTCCCTAGTCAAACAAACAATATTTTGTTTCTGAAATGTGAATGTTTTGGAATGTTCTGGATGATATTTCAAATAGAACTGACCAAAATAAAGTGAATTTTGAATAAATTTGCATAATATAATGAAGGCAAGAGAAAACTACATCTATTTAGCATAATCCTTTGTTATTATAAAAAATTGTGGATTTTTGTGAGGACATTGAATATCTGTGGGTTAAGGGAAAATTTTATTCATGATAATTCAACTAGGTAATTCATGAGCAAGGATTATGAAAAATGGAACTAATGGGAAAATTTCACAAAGTTTGGGAAATAATATTCTTATACAGGAAGCATTAAAATGGAGAAAAGTGGCTGAAATGAATGAATTAAATAGGCAAAAATATGAAAAATATGGGATAAGGATAAAATATGGGAAAATGTGTAGGAAATGTCAAAAGTGTAGAATGGACTCCATAATTAGCTAGAGAATTAACATTTCATCATGAATTTCTACCAAGTGAGTAAATATGGGGTGTCAACAATTACATATGTAATATTGTTATGTATATGTTAGTTTGATATATACCTATTACCATTATATATGAATACTTTTTGTATGTTCACATACAAACATATAATTATACTCATTTGACTACCTATTATGAGTATGCATTAGTTTTATATAAATATAGAATAGAATTATTAGAACAAATTATTATAAATTTTCTTATATATATTTTGTCATTAAAGCTAATGAATTTGTATATTGATATATGTTTGTGTGTGCATGTAATTTAACGAATGTGTACATAGATATATATTTACGTGTGTGCATGTATATGTTTAAAAATATTTATACTTATATATGTTGGACAAAATTCATAAAATCTTATAATCTTAATAGAAAACATAAAAAGTAATATAATGATGTGCATGTATTAGAAAAAGATGAATATGCATTGAAATATAAAAAAATTGGATATAAACTGAGATTATTGATCCAATAATAATATAGTTAATAACAATCCTAAGAGATTTTATACCATGTCTAAATAATTACAAAATATTAAATAACATATTTTTTATTTCTAAGATGAATGTCTCCAAATATTAGATTCAACAGAACGAACCCAAATGTGGGAGATTCCTCAGTTTCAAGAGTTGTTCAAAAAAATTTAGTGATGGTAAATATTTTTCTAAAGGTGTTTATTTCTTGCTCTCTTAGTTGATTTTATGTATAATAGTCAGACACAATAATATCGATAGGACCCTAAGACCAAACAACCACCCTTGTGGGGAGAGTGGGATGGGCATGCTTTTTAACTATAATGTATTACACAAGCAAGTGTGTACCTCTATTAAATCTTTCCCTAAGAAGTTGTATGCTCATTCAAATAGAAGATAAATCAATCAACATGTAATGTTTTTGGATTTTGCCCATCCTTTATTGCACTCACATTGTGTGTGGGACTAGGTGAAACCCTAGGGTTGGTATTATTTAGTATCACATGAAAACTTTGGTTACAAACTTCATAAACATGGGTAGGCTGTCATAGTCCTAAAATTTCTTTTTTGGTCGGCTAAAAACTTTGTTGTTATTATTCCAAAAACTTTAGGTACAAACATAAGCGCACCCCCAAACCCTCAAGAGAGGATTACCAAGGCAAATAAAAGAAACAAAGGTCTTGTATACAAGACCCAAAATAAAGAGAGATACAGAAAGAAGGACAACATAGGAGTCCTTATACAGAAAATGATACTCCACCCAAACATAAAAGGAGATCCACTCTCAATATGCATACCCAAAAATGGTGAAGACTTTATAGTTAGAGAGGAGGGCATCAGCTGATTTTGAACTCCCATGCTGGCATCCGTTCAATCACTCAAACTGCTAATGCAAATGAAGAGATTAATCTTCAGCACCATCCTACTGTACCAAACTAGATCATAGAAGCAACTATAACATCTGTACATCAACATCAATAGCTAGAAATAGGGACCTGACTCCCCTTCCTCTAGGCATTAAGCTCACTTTCTGAAAGTAGAAGAAGAGGAACCCAGATTCACACCTCCAAACCATCAACCATCAACACATAGTCATAGAAACACATACAAAATCGGAAGGAACAAAAGGAGCACACAGCCCAAATGAGAGGGCTCAGATGAAGAAGAGTGAATCACCAGGGTCCATCCATGAGCTGACCATCGAGCCAGTTTCCTTGATCCAGATAACTCCCTATCCTCCACTGACATTTAACTGAAGAAGTGACATCCAGGAAGAACCCATCTCCTCTCCAACAGACGACAGACAACAGATTTCTGGGCTCGGCAAGTCACAGCTACACGCATCAGGAAGGAAGCAAGGGGAGGAATAAGACGTAGACAGCCCCCCCCAACCTGCTCCCTCACACAGCATGAGCTGCATCCACGTCTCAGTGACAAACCTTCAAACACCTATGTGGTGACTCGGCAACCAAAAACATCAAGAGCGGCAGACCGTCGGGGATGATCAAGCATCTCCTAGATGTAGCTCCAAGGGGAACAACCCCACGTACCCGCCAACAGCAGCTGCGGCAGACCCGTTGCCCCTATTGCACAAAGGCAACCCGGTGAAACTTTGTGGGCGTCAGACTGAAGGAAAGCGGAGGACCGCCGCCAGAAGACCGGAGCACCAGGGCATGACACCCATATCAGCTGAAGATCGGATCACACGAACTAGAAACAATCCTCGCGGAGTCATCGACGCGAGCCACAACAAGCCAGATTGACGCCTGTCAACCTCGCGATGAAGCGCCAGCGGACCACACCGAGGTCGAAGCTTGGAGGTCATCACCCCCCCCCCCCCCCGGTCGAAGGAGAGAAGGCGCAAGTGAAAAAGGAGGCAAACCACCCCTTTGAACACCTGCTGTCAGAGCAGTTGCTTTGGTCTCAGATCTGGATGGGTAAGGCCTTCTCCATCCACCACACATGAGCAGAAGTGAGTCGACTAAGTCGAGCGCCGAACCACGACATCCCCTTGACCAAACGATGCATCACGCGAACTTCACCCCAGGCAAGCCGGAGGAGACACCTGCGATTCAGCACCCTCATCTCCAGAGAAGATCTCGAGCATCTATCCACACTTAGCCACACGGAGCCGCCTCCCACAGAATGAACCTAGAGACCAGGGGGAGGGACGCACAGAGGCGGCGTGCCCTCCCCCCAACGACGGCCGCCGACTAGAGAGAAGACGGAGCGATTTCTAGAGAGAAGACACGATTTAAGGCTTTTTTATAGTCCTAAAATTTCATCCATGTATAAACCCTATTTCAAGACCTTAAGTCCTAATTTTCATGTATATCCAAAAATAAAAACTCTAAGTTGGAGTAAGTTGACTAATGTGCTCAATCATCTAAGTTGAAGCTCATTTGACCTAATAAGCCCTATATGATTTCAAAGTACTCTCCAACATTAGAAAACCCTATAAAACATGTAATGAATGATGAATCATTACAAGTTATGTATGATTTTTTATATCCTTTTGATTGTCACATCGGTTTTCGATAATATCATCCATTTTTTCCTATATCTAGTGTTAGTCATGTGGGTTTTTAGTCACTGTATCTTGACTTATATGATATGTAATTTAAGGCCCTAATCTAGTTATTCTTTAATCAAGATTTGACAACACTTATTGCATGTGATTGATATGGATTCATTTGGAATTATTTAAATATTAAAATCATTCTATGTGATAATACACACATATGATTTGAAAGATGGGAAAATGAAATATTCAAATTTTGGTTAAGTAAATTTGTTGAACTTTTCAAGTTAAAAATACCTTAGTGTGCTTGTACCCGTCACATCAAGAATGCAAGTACATCAGTGTATGGGTGTTCTATGGTAATTGAACGAGTCTTTCTCTAGGCACTTTAGTTATTGGGGGTGGTCCAAGGTGTGTTGGGTCAGCGTGCACTTATTTAACCTTGCAATTGATGTGTGTTCCATGTGTAGAGCGGTTTGAGCTAAGTTCCTAGGGTGATCTGATCACATCAGGCTAGGATGGCCGCATGATGCGTGCATGTGGTTATGTTGATGCATGCTCTTAGGGTCAAGAGGCCATATTGAAGCAACCTCTTTGGATATTCAATCTCTTTTTGCATTTTGTTGGTGGGTTATAGTGGGTGCTTCAAGTGTGACTGAAGGCTAATTTGTTCGTTTGGAGGTTAGAGTGGGCGCTTCAGGTGTGGCTTTGAGCCACTTTGATTGTTGTGGGAGCACAAAGACAATTGTTTATGTGTTCTAATTCAAGATTCTCTCCACCAAGCTTATAAACACATGTTCACTTTGACCCTAATGCTCAATTGGATCATTTTGAACCTATAGGACACTGCTATAGCTAGTTGAGAGCGCCCTTGAAGATGGAGCTCATGCATGTTGATACATTTTGGTGATCTAGCTTGGTAATTAAGGATCAAAATAGATAATAATCATCTAAATCTTTTTTTTGGTCCTCAATAATCATCTAAATATTAATTAGCATGAATTCATGATAGCTTCCATCCTCCTCTTGTCTTTGATGTTTCTTTCTATCTTATACGCTCTTGATCAAAGATCTTGGCTATTTATGATAAACATAGGGTTTTTCCTCCAAATTCCTCTTCTTTTCACCTTCTTTGGACTAGTTGGAGCTAGAATTTTCTTAAATGTACATCTTTAGAGTTGGTGTAAGCTCATTGGGCTAGGTTATGTGCATGAACTAGTTGGATATTGTGTTCTTTATCCAAGAAGAGTGATGTAGACTCCATTCAGTATCATAAGTGATGTAATTGCTACATGCAACATCGAAATCTTACCAATACTAGACTACATGTAGATTCCACTTAGTACTCTAAGTGATGTAATTTCTACATGCAACACCTAAATCTTACTAATACTATACGAAATGATAGGAAGATGACAATTTTATGGGGCTTTTGGGTATAACTCAGTATAACTATGCAAAATTACTTATTAGAAATGAATATAATAAGCTCTTTCATTATCTTGTTTGTGAATGATGCTTGAATTTAGATAATGATATTTCCTTGCCTGATTTGCTTATGATGTTAATTAAGACTTATTCAACATCTTGTTTATTGGTTTCCCACTCTTGTTGTCTTTTTAGATATGATGCATTGTAATTTTGATGATAAAGATATTTCCCATTTGTGTTATTGATGTAGACATTAAGTGTTTCAGGTGATAAAGGAACTTTGTCAAGATCCACTATCAAAGTATGTGATATAATATGCATGTTTGGATGCTTGTAAATCAAGTTTTACCTAGAATTATAACTTGTACATGTGCAATCATACAACTCAATTGAAAATGTTTCAATAATAAGTGATGAATGACCCATGCCATTGTAAACTAAATTTTACATTTGTATACACCAATTAGGATAGGTATATATATTTTTCATTAAAAATGTATTTGAGACATTCTCCAAAATTTAGGAATTTTTGAGTGACAAAAGATTTCCAATAGAATTGCTCAAGTTGCAATTAGACCATGAAGATTTCCATTCAAACTCTAATTCGATGAAGAGCCTTTGTTGTAGAATTTTAGTTAGTACACGATTAGTCACTTTAACTGCGCTTGAGATACTATAATAAATAGTTAAACAAGAAACTCAACCTAAACTCTCCCAAGATTAATCTAGACTTTTTCTAAGTATTTTCTATGTTTAGGAGTGGCATATGGACACACAAAATGCACTTTAAAATTCCAACTTCATGTTATCAACATAAGCTTAAACATCACATTATTATTCCCAACTTATTCCAAGCTACCCTAAGCTTTAGTCCAACTCTAGTATCCTATTGCACCACATATAGACTTATCTAAACCCGCATGGAGTTTCTCACCACTTGTCCATTAGTTCTAAAATTGTATGTCTTATGAGAATCATGTTTTACTTTCTACCTTTCTTCTTATTCTTATTTGGTTCTTTGCTTTAGAGCTATTTCTTTCCACAAGGATTTTAAGAAGCACTTCAAAGATAGTTCATGTTAGAAGGTTGTGTCCAAAAGTCATCGTGGTAGAATTCAATCTTCTACAAAGACAATGGTATCACACCATTCCATAAAGAAGGCAACCATTATCCTAGGGCTTAAAAGGAGGTTGGTCTTGATCCACAAAAGATACATGTATTTCTAATTTATACCGGTCTAGAAGAAAGTAAAAAATTACCTTCCTCCTATCCCATGAACCATCTTCCTTACGGTTCCTCGCCACTGCGAGACACTTCTTCCTTGCTTTACACGGCTACAAAAAAAACTTCTTCTATCCCTATTTAAGCCATTTCACTCCTTACTTTTCTTTCAAAAAGGAAGTCTCTTCCCACCTCAAGACTTCGCCTAACTCCTCCATTTGATTCCACATGGATCCACCATAAATCACTTGTTCCATCCTTGCAATCTGCCTTCATAGTTTTTAATATCTCAAACTGACGGGTATTATATGGATATCACTAAACATTCTAATACGAAATTCTTCTCAATCACTTTACTATGCCGGAGTGGCATCCTCATGAATTTAAAGCCACATGCTCTCTTAGGCCCTGCCCTGTACTGTATGTAACAGTGAACATAAACATGGCAGTAATCCGACGCCATGGACCCGGTTCACAGAATTTGCCCATTCATCATATATATCAAGCAGCTTCTACAATGACCTATCCAAACAGGGCGCGGATTTGCTAGTCCTGCCTATAGTAGGGAGCACGCTGCTCCTTTCTTCTTTTATTGCCGCGTGGACATGTGGAGTTCCGTGACATTTATCCTCCCACGAGGCCATAAAAGCAGACGTTTCCGGTACCAAACAGGTTTTAGACATTTTATAACACAGTCCATTTAACAAATGAAATCAAAATATTTCCCTGGAAGATCAATTGGTGTTTGACATTGGAGACATTTCCTTCTATGCACGAGATTGCATGAAAACCTAAAGGTTTATATATATAAGAATATCAAACGGTGAGAACGGGTTTGGAATAAGAGATGTTAAAATTTTGTTTTTAAGTGAGGTTGTCCGTGGTACATCAAAATATATGAACGGTACATCAAAATATGTGAACCCAATCTTATACGATTCAAAAAATTGTCTCAAGTATTAATTTTAAATATTTTGGTCAGTTTTGGAGCGATCAACGGTTTGATTCGATTATTTTCACATGTTCCTGAGTTTTAGGATCGGGGTTTGTTTTAAGTTTCAACAAATTCGGGTTGGGTATTTTGATTTATATAAGATAAAATACTATATATAACTAAAATTTAGACATATATAGCTTGTAGATTCTAATTTTAATAAATTCAAGGTTGATCAAGGTTTAAATTTTGGTCGACTATGGGTTTCAAAATTAACCATAAGGGCCACTTGCAGGCATGGACCAAATGCCTAAAATTTGGATTTGAGTTGGTTCTGAGTCTAATGTTTGAAATAAATTTGGTCAATTATTTTTGACACGTAACTAACTGGGATCCAAAATTTTGACAATCCTAGACAATCAGATCTGATGCCAACAAAGGCTCGAATTTTGATCACTCTATCCAACTTAAAACCAGTCAGGACCTTATGACTTTTGGTCATGTCAAGTATATTTTTTTCAAATTGCAAACTTCATTTTTCATATTAGAAAGTGCATTGGATATGAAAAAAATATTTGTGTATATGTTTTCTCCCCGTGGTGTTGTTATGGTTTTATCTACGACTGGAGACATATATAAGATCATATCATATAGATTATTAAAGATAATGTGGTAGTACAAATAAATGACGAATACTACAAAATTTTAAACGCAAGCTAACATTATCAAGAAATGTAAAAAGTAATTCAAGATCAAATGCGGCAAGTCCTGATATAACAAGTGTTCCTTGATAAGAAAAGTGTACATAATTACGAATGGAAATCAATTAATAAAAAGAAAATAAATGATAAATAAGTAAAGCTATTGAAGTCAAGGTCTTAACAAGTTAATTACAATATGTCTATTAGAAAACATATAATCCTTTTTAAACCAAAATCCAACTAAACCTAAGATATATCTTGTTTTAATATTTCCTCCCCAACTTCATTCCTTTGTACGAGACTATAATCTATAGACTTTTCAAATTGATGTGAAGACGGGTGACCAACCTCCTTTTAAGCCCTAGGATAATGCGATCTGGAAATCGATCTGCGGCGCTATATCGGCGTGGTATGCTTAATTCAACTGGTATGTCCCCTCCCAGGTCCTCCTGCAAGCCTACGTACCACACATTAATAAGCGCAGGATAGGCAACCGATTCTTATGGATTTGCAGCGAGAGGCCCATGGCGATCACACAGCTACAATAATGAGAAAAGAACAGATACACATGGCTTCAAAACATTCACGGCACTCCACTCCTGGGCCCAATGGCACATCTGCGGTCCAGCGTGCCATCCGCATAGGACATGCTGTGCCATCCGCGTAGGACATGCTGACACGTTCTTGGTATGTCGCATATGAAGACGACGAGCTATACACACTGAAAGACTGGTGTTGAAAAGGGTCGCATGAGCAGGTGTTTGTATTGTGATATACCTCTGTCGCGATCCATAAAATGCAGGGTTCAAAAGGATACGACAGGACCTGGTGAAGAGAAGCTTGTTAGAAAATCCAGTTTCGAGGAAGGAGAAGGAGCGATCGTTCACTGCAGCTCCATCCTCGTTGATACCAACCAACGGGCAGGGGGACGGCGGAAGGGTGGGTCTGCGACGGCGGCCCGTTGGGTTTGTGGCTCCCGGCTGAAACCGGGTCTCGCACTAGGCAAGGAAGGAGATAGCGCAAGGCTAATAGCTAAAACTTCTATATCCATTCATTGCAATCAAAGGGTCTATTTAACAAGGCGCCCCTGATGGGTAACGCGACTCACGCACAATACTCGTGCCTACAGGCCAACGGCCGACTCTGCTCTAGAATATTCTATGGCTACTCTTCCTACTGACAGATTCCTCCATTACTAACAACCCCCTGCTGGAGCGCAGCGGTGCAGGTGCTGCCCTATGGTGGAGCAGGTGTGGTCCCGCCTGGGTTGTGGTCCCGGCGTGTATCAACTCCCTCCCCTGGGACTTCAGCCACGTCCTCGTGGTCTGTCCAGCTTGGATATGTGCGGCGGAGCTCCTCATACGGAAGCCATGTTGCCTCTGAGACTGGTTGGTTCACCCAAGTAACCAGTACCTCTGTTGAAGCTGCTCTGCCTTTCTTCACCATGTGGCGCTGGATGATGCGATCTGGAAATCGATCTGCTCCTGGTGCTGGTGGCCAGAATGGTGGTAGTTCCGCCGCTGTAGCAGGCAACGAGTCTCCTAGCTTAGCTTTAAGCTGGCTGACATGGAACACCGGGTGTATGCGGCATTGGTCAGGTAGTTGGAGCTTGTAGGCTACCTTGCCTATGTGTTCCAAGATCTTGAATGGTCCAAAGAATCGTGGAGCTAACTTGTTGTTGGACCTTGTCGCCACTGTGGATTGACGGTAAGGTTGCAGTCGTAAGTATACCCAATCGTCCATAGAGAAGGTACGATCTGTGCGTTTTTTATCAGCTTGTTGCTTCATTCGGCTTTGAGCGCGACTCAGATTGGTCTTCAACTGTTGAAGCTGGATAGAGCGAGCTCGCAGGAGGTCATCTACCTGCTGGGATTTGGATGTTCCTCGAGTGTACTGGATTAGCGAAGGAGGTGGCCTGCCGTAGGTGATTTCAAATGGTGTGAATTTTGTAGCTGAGTGCCAATTCGTGTTGTAGTTGTACTCAGCCCATGGGATCCAGCGTGACCACTCCATTGGGCAGCTAGAGCAGAAGCAGCGGAGGTACGTCTCTAATGTGTGATTGACAACCTCCGTCTGGCCATCGGTTTGAGGATGATACGCCGTCGAGAATGTTAGGCGTGTGCCGAGGTGGCGGAAGAGCTCTTTGAAGAATGTAGATTGAAACGCTGGATCTCTATCACAGCTTTTGGAATGCCATGTAACTTGATCACATTGTCAATGAAGACATTGGCAACCGAAGTGGTTGTGTATGGATGTTTCAGCAGCAACAAGTGTGCATATTTGGATAGTCTATCGACAATGACGTAGATGACGGAGATTTTTTTTACAGGTGGGAGGCCCTCTATGAAATCCATCGAGAGTTCATCCCATATCATGTCTGGGATTGGTAGAGGTTGAAGGAGGCCTGCCGGAGAAGTGTTTGCTGATTTGTGGCGCTGCAAAATGTCACATGCTCGAATGAATTCTCGGATTGTGCTCCTCATCTGTGGCCAGTAGTAGTCGCGGTGGATTCGCTGGTATGTTTTGTCGTACCCTGTGTGGCCTCCCATGGGACTGCAATGGTTATCCTGGAGAATACTCTCGATGAGTTCTGACTTGGGGCTGAGGTAGATGCGTCCGCGGTAGAACATGACTCCCTGTTCCAGTGAATACTTGGCTGGATCGAGTTTCCCCGCTAGGAAGTCTTGATGAATTTGGTGTAGGTCCTCCAGGCTAGTTGCTTCTTTGTGCAATATTGGGATCCAATCCGGCTGGAGTTGTGTGACCGCCCAGAGCTGTTGGTCTTCCTGTCGTCCGGAGAGGGCGTCTCCAACGCGGCTGGCGTGCCCCAGTTTGTATTCGACCTGGAAGTCGAATCCCAGTAGTTTGATCATCCACTTCTGTAGGGACGGCGTGTGAAGCTTTTGTTCGAGGAGGACTTGAGGCTGTGGTGGTCAGTGCAGACTATGAAGCTTGTCCCCATCAGGTACTGCCGCCATTTGGTTACCACCGCTGTTAGCGCGATGAGCTCCTTCTCGTAGGTGGAGTTGGCTGCTTAAGTCTCCGATAGGCGGGTGCTGAAGTAAGCTATCGGATGGTCGAATTGCATTAGGACTCCCCCTATTTCTCTGCCCGATGCATCACATTCTATGACGAATGGTTGATTGTAATCGGGCAGCGCCAAAATTGGTGGATGTTGGAGGGCTTGTTTGGTGTCTTCAAAGGCCTTCTATGCCTCAGACGACCAGTGGAAGGCATCCTTCTTCAACAGGTTGATGAGGGGAGCCGTCAAGGTTGCGTAACCCTTGATGAATTTCCTATAGTATCCCGCCAGCCCGAGGAATCCTCGCAACCCTTTCAATGTTTTCGGTTGGGGCCACGAAGAGATGTCGTTGATTTTGTCGGGGTCAGTTGCCACTCTTGCCACCGTGATGATGTGGCCCATGTATCCCACCTGGAGCACCGCGAAAATGCACTTTGATGGTTTAGCATGTAGCTGGGCTGTTTGCAATATGTGCAGCACTTGTCAAAGATGCCTGATATGATCCTCCCTGCAGTGACTGTAAACTAGGATGTCATAAAAAAAAACAAGCACGAATTTGCGAAGTATTGGGCGAAAAAATGTCGTTCATTAGGTTCTGGAAGGTGGAGGGAGCATTAGATAGACCGAAGGGCATGACCAAGTATTCATAATGAGCTGAATGTGTGGTGAAGGCTATTTTGTGGCGGTCTGGTGGGTGGACTAAGATTTGGTGATAGCCTGAGCGGAGGTCCAGTTTGGAGAAGATTGTGGCCCCATGGAGCTCGTCCAGTAACTCGTCGATGACCGGGATCGGGTAGCGATCTTTGATGGTGTTCGCGTTCAATGCGCGGTAATCCACGCAGAGTCTCCAACTTCCGTCCGCCTTCTTCACCAACAGCGCCGGCGATGAGAAAGGGCTGGTGCTGGGCTGGATAAGTCCCTGGTCGAGCAGGTCTTGGACTTGTTTTTCCAATTCCAACTTTTAGAAATGTGGGTAGTGATAGCGTGCCCCGACTATCGTCTTAGATTCGTCAATGAGGCAGATTTGGTGATCCTGAGCTCTCATCAGTGGCCTATGTGTCGGCTCCTCGAACACCCTATGAAATTCCTCCCTGAGGGCTTGGACGGCTTCATCTTGGATTGTCTTTTCCTGCTGTGCTCATGTTGATGTTAGGAACAACACGTCTCTCACGGTGCTCAGGACTTGTGCCGACAGTCCCTCCGTCATCCATCCTACCCTAGGTGTGTTGAGACCCACAAGGGTGAACGGTGGTGAGGCCTGTGGAAACGAGACTCTATTTTTGCTGAATTGCCACAGAGACGGGTCATATCTCTCCGGCCACTCCACCTCTAAGACGGCGTCATACACCTCGATCGGCAGGAGTAGGAAATTTGCTTCCCCTGTGTATGATTGTAGTTGGAGCGATAAGTTGCTAATGGCTCCGGAGTATTCCACGAAGCCTTCTCCGGCTACTTGGACTCGTCCGCGGTGGGGGGTGATGGTGTTTTGCAGGTGTGGTGGAATTGCCTTGGGGTCCAAGAAATTGTGGGAACTGTCGGAGTCCAAGAGGATGAGCATTTTTTGGTTTGCAATCCTTCCCTAGAGTGTGATGGTTTTGTTTCCAGTCGAGCCTGTTAGTGCCATGGAGGATATGGTGGTTTTGCTGGCTGATAGATCAGTTTGTGATTTTGTAGACGTTGGTGAAGGGTGTTCGGGTGGTGGTGGGTGTTCTAGTGGCGGCGTGTCCTCCTGGCTGTCGAGGTCGTCCTCCTCATCGAAGTCGATGATGAATAGGATTTGATTTGTGCATTTATGACCTCTAAATTACTTTTCGTTACATTTGAATCATAATCCCTTTGCTCTCCGATCTGCTTCTTCAGCCTGTGAGAGACGTTGGATGGGTGTCGTCGTCTTTGTTGCTCGCGATGACGAAGGTGTTGTCGCCTTTCCTGTCTTCTCTAGGCGGTGTAGATCCTCCACTTGGCGAGCATAGCGAGCTATCTCGTGTCTAGCCAGGGTGGTGTCGACGCCCTGAACCTCCAGGACTATCTTCAAATCTTCCCGAAGACCTTCAAAAAAGTACTCGGAGAGGTGCTTCTCCCTGACACTTGAGCAACAACTGGCTAGGATTTCGAATTGGCGTTGGTACTCCGTTACCATCCCGGTTTGGTGGAATCTCGCTAGTTTCACACGGTGGTTGGAGCGAGCATGTTCATCAAAACGGACGACGATGTCCTCCACAAATTCCTCCCATGACATTTTTCCCATCGTCTTCCTGTATACAGTGAACCACTCAAGGGATGCCTCGTGGAGATGGATGGCAGCGACCTTGATTTTCTTGTCTTCTTCGGTGATGTCCCCCATATCGAACTAGTATTCACATAACATCAGCCAGTTGTGTGGTGGTGTGAGGCCGTCATAGGTTGAGAATTTGAACTTCCATTGCTTATTGGTTCTCTTCTTCCCCGGTGAGTCCCTTGGGGAGCAACGACGGTGTGCTCGGTGTTCTTCCTCTCATTCATGGCTTTGTCCTCGTCCGTCCACTTTGAGGTTCAGATTTCGCAGCTCCTTGTGGATTTGTTCGAAGGCGTTCTCATGTGCTTCTATGATTTGCATCTGCTTGAGGGACAACTCTCAGAGTTCTTGCCAATGCTGGTCGGAATTGCTCATATCTGTGGAGGGTGGGAGGGTGGGATTTGCTTGTGAAGGTGGTGGGGTGGCCTGCTCTGGTACCAGTTTGATACCAACCAACAGGCAGGGGGACGGCGGAAGGGTGGGTCTGTGACGGCGACCCATTGGGTTTGTGGCTCCCGGATGAAACCGGGTCTCGCACTAGGCAAGGAAGGAGATAGCGCAAGGCTAATAGCTAAAACTTCGATATCCATTCATTGCAATCAAAGGGTCTATTTAACAAGGCGCCCCTGACGGGTAACGCGAATCACACACAATACTCGTGCCTACAGACCAACGACCGACTCTGCTCTAGAATATTCTATGGCTACTCTTCCTACTGATATATTCCTCCATTACTAACAACCCCCTGCTGGAGCGCAGTGGGGCAGGTGCTGCCCTATGGTGGAGCAGGTGTGGTCCCGCCTGGGTTGTGGTCCCGGCGTGTATCATCGGTGCAAAATGAATCCCCGCCATAGGTTTGAAGGATGAACCCTCCTTGGATCCCAGCTGCGCAACATCCCTAAAAGAAGAACACAGGCCTAATCACGAAGAGCCCTAGAATTCTTGAGATAGGAGACGAAGCGATAACTTTATTTCTATTGTTCGTTCACTTAAATAAAGGAAACAGAAATGATATTAGATCCTAATTAAGTGGCCACCTCACTGCCACCATCTCAAACCGATCCAATAAACCAGGATCAAGCCTATGACTCAGTCTCTATGCTTAATAGTTCGCATAGATCTGTTACAGCGTCTGCAGTGCATGTTTTATTTAGCATCTTAAGACTTGGACAAACTACGACACTTGGCTACGTCTAGATTAATACCAACATATTCTCCCCGAATCTAGACTTTAGCATTCGAGGTTACAGACTCCAAATTTCTTACTCATTTCAGCAAATTTTAGTTTTCTGATCACCTTTGTCAAGATGTCTGCTCTCTGCTAATCAGTGTTGACGTGAACAACTATTATCTACCCCTCTTCCACCTTTTCTCAGATAAAATGGAATTTAGTATCAGTGTGTTTGCTTCTCCCATGAAAAACTACATTTTTTATCAAAGCAATGGAAAATTTGTTGTCGACAAGTAGATGAATTGGTTCAACCTCCTTGTCTGTGACTTCACGCAGCAAGTTCCTTAGCCATATGCCTTGGCATGCTGCTGATGTAGCCGCCATGAATTCAGCCTCACATGATTATAAGACTATACATTTTTGTTTTTGGAATGCCCAAGAAATCGGCTTTTCATTTAGATAGAACGACATACTCGTCGTGTTTTTTCTTTCATCCATGTCTCCTGCTAGATCACTGTCTGAGTAGCCGACTATCATGATTTCATCATCTCTATTTAATGTAAATCAGTCCATGATTTACAGTGCCCTCCATGTTGGCTAAATTGGACATTATGATAAATCCCTTTGTTTTGATGATGACAAACATTTCATTCTTGTTGATCTAACGAGCTACTTGAGTGTTGCAGGAATAAAGTGGATGACAAAGATTTGGGAAATCTATATGCTTGAATTATTGTAATTTCATGAAATGTAATCAATTGTAAAACTTGTACAAATATATAATGTACAAGTACTTAGACATCATGTAAATCAAGTATTAGATCTTCCCTAGCCAATCACTACACTTAGATAGGTCATCCCCTTCAATAGTGTCACATATGCACACTCATACATACACTTAGCACTTTATTTGAAACATTGAAACATGGTCAATCTCGGTCGACAAATTCCTCGACCGAGACACTCTCGGTCGACAAACTCCTCGACCGAGAAAGACCTAAGTAGCCGTTAGACACAGCTGACAAGGTAGTTGGAAGTTGGAGATGAACATTGCATACACTTGCTCCAGAGAGTCTGTCGGTCGACAAACCCTCGACCGAGTGGGACTCTCGGTCGACAATTTCTCGATCGAGATGAGTTCTGACAATAACTTTTAGAATTAATTAACTAGCCATTGCTAAAGCAACTAAAGTGTACCTAACGGCTAGTTAAGCACTTAGAACCCCCTAGAAAGTGTCTAGAACGTCCTTAAGCACTTGTAGGTCATTCCTATAAATAGGACATGCCTTAGGACACCTAAATACACCAATCTACACTTGTGATACACTTGAGCTTACACTTGTAATTGTCAATCTGTTTTGAGAAATTGAGCAACACTTGCATTGGCTATTCTTCTCCTTGATCCAATTTTATGTCCTATAGGCTAGCATCTCCTATCCACAGCAATTACACTTCTATATACATTGGTTAGGAGATCAAAATGCTTGATATAGGAAATCAAGCCTTGAGCTACAAAGTGGTATTGTAATTTCTATTTTTCCTTCTTATTCCTTTTATCCTTTGTATTCTCCTTGCTACTCCTAGGGTTGGAGGCTGCGGATTGGAGAAGGTTCTTCTCGGTGGAGAAGGTGAACTTCAGACTACTTCAAGAAGGCTGTTGCAACGGGAAGCTACTTCAAGAGGAAGGCTACTTCAAGGGGGAGCTTGAAGTTACTTCAAGAAGGCTGCTTCAAGGTTGGTGCAACTACTTCTAGGTGAAGGCTGTCTGAAGGGTTTGGTGAAAGAATTGTAATTTATGTAAAGTCCTTGCGAGGTAATAAAATTTGATTCTTTCAAAATCCCGGTTGGGTAAGCAACCAGGTAGTGGATTGACTGCCTTAGTATTTGCTAAGGTTGGAACTACTCTAAATCCTTGTCCCCTTGTCCAATATTTTTGTGGTTGGTTGTTTGAGTTAAAATACTTTGAAATTATTCATAAAACCCTATTCACCCCCCCTCTAGTGGTTTTTCAATTGGTATCAGAGCAGGCTTCAAGGAACTCTAACTAAGTCTTGAAGAATGGGTGACAGGTTGCTCAACAACATCAACCTTGAAGGGACACTTGTGTCTAGGCCTCCTGCATTTGATGGTACTAACTACACCTACTGGAAAAGGAGGATGCAATTCTACTTCCAAGGCATTAGTTGGGATCTATGGAGGATGGTGTCAACTCCCTACGAACTTCCACAAGTGGTATTTGCAGCTTGGGACACTAATACGGTAAAATCTGCCCAAATGAATGCAAAGGCTGTAAGTATACTTTATTGTTCAATCTCAGTTGGAGAATTTAATAGAATATCAAATTGTGAAACGACTTATGAAATTTGGCATAGACTTTCCATAACTTATGAAGGAACTATGCAAGTTAAAAATTCTAAAATTGGAATGCTTAAATAGAAATTTGAACAGTTCCGTATGGATCAAAATGAATCTATTAGTGAAATGTATGCAAAATTTTCTTCTATTGTAAATGGTTTGAATGCTTTAGGCAAAGTAATTAGTGAAGAAGACCAGGTGTCAAAGATCCTTATATCTCTTCCTCCCAAATACAAGCCTAAAGTGACGACCATTGAAGAAGCAAATGACCTCACCTGACTAAAGATGGAACAACTCATTGGCAACCTAGAAGCTCATGAGGCAACTTTAGAAGAGGAAGAAAGAAGAGAACGTGAACTTCAACAAGGGAAAAAGAAGGACATTGCATTCAAAGCATCAACCAAGGACAATCATGACTCAAGTGAAGATGATAGTGAAGAAGAAACTCTCATTGTAAATGGTAAGCAATATAAAAGTTTTAAAACTAATAAAACTTCTAGTGTTTCTTCTTCCAGGTGCTTTGAATGTGGCAAGAAGGGACACATGAAAGGTGATTGTCCAAAACTCAAGAAAGGGAAGAAATCATCTCACAAAAAGAAAGAAAGAGCATATAAAGCTGCTTGGGATGATTCAAGTGATGATAGTGATGATGGAAAAGAAGAAGTAGAATGCCTCATTGCTACAACAAATGAAGAAGAAGAAGAAGAAGAGGTAAGTCTTTATGATCTACCAAAAGAAGATCTAATTACTAGTCTTCAAGATACTCATGAGAAATATATTGAGTGCAAGAAGAAACTTAAGAAGTCAAATAAAGTAAATGATGATTTA
This sequence comes from Alisma plantago-aquatica, assembly GCA_963693085.1. Lineage (NCBI taxonomy): Eukaryota > Viridiplantae > Streptophyta > Magnoliopsida > Alismatales > Alismataceae > Alisma > Alisma plantago-aquatica. The sequence goes on along the minus strand of OY856411.1, from coordinate 1,481,734,969 downwards.
AACGTTAAACTTCTTGCTCTTGCATCTAAAAATGGAGATCTCAAAAAGACAATTGAAGATTATGATATTGAGTTAAAATCTGTAGAAGCAAATTGCAATCTTATTTCCTTAGAAAAGTTAAACTTGCAAACTCAAATAAATAATCTTCAAAAACAATCTATTTTATGTTCACATTTAGATTATGATAAGGTTGTAAAAGAAAGAAACTCTCTATCATCTGATTTAGATCAAGCAAGGAAAGATATAAACAAGAAGATGGATGATATTGTTAAGCTACAAAGAAAAATAAATGAGTTAAGAGGAAATGACATCCTTGATAATATTCTGAAAATTTCCTCTAGTTACAATGGAAGAAGAGGATTAGGATATGATCCAAAGAGAAATCAACCCAAAAGAGCTAAAACATCCAGGACTAAGACTATGTTTGTACCTAAGAACACAATTCCTAGAAAGAGAAATGAAATTGACTCTATTAGTTGTCATTATTGCTTGCGCCTTGGACACTACTCTTTTTCATTCCCATACAAGAAAAGGAATGATGATCTAGCTTGGGTTCCTAAAACTTAGAAACTTAAATTTAACTAGTTGAGATTTGACCTAAACTGATTCTTGATATACAAATGTCATATCTCAACACAATCGAGCTCGAACTTTCATAATTTTGTTTTTACTTGAAAGCAATCACTGAAAACAGTTCTGAAACAGTACAGAACCTTTCTCGGTCGAGAAACTATCGACCGAGAGAACTGTCGGTCAAAGAATCGTCGACCGAGAAGGTTACTGATTTCCAGTCTGCAAAAAATCTGCTGAATATGATTAATTGCTATAAATTTGTTATTAATGACTGATTTTACAGGCATAACAAGAATAAACTTTGAAAACCATCTTTGAAAACTTATAAACCTAAATGAGATTATTTTGGTTTCTCCTCTAAATGGTTTGAAACTGAAAATCATGATTAGTTTAATCAAAAGAAATTACTGTTTTATCATTATTCATGGTCTTTCCTAAAGTATTTCTTGGTGTATCCATATAGGAACCATGTGTATTGATACTTAGTCTAAACGATCATAATCATTGTATTTCATGATATTATCATTATATTAAATGCTTCTATTGTTCTATCAAAATCATTGTGCCATGCTCATTATGTTTCATTGGCTTGTTTAAAATAAATCCCTATATACAAACCATGGATGGATAATATTCTTGATCATCGTCATTTAGTTTATATGAAGATTCTATTTTGCATAAATAGTAAACTTTCATGGCACAAATGCATCTTAATTTGAAAATCTACAGAAATTGACTCTTGGTTGAAATCAAGTTTGACCAAGGGGCGCTATGGTCGTAGTCAAGGTCGACCTAAAATAAGCCTGACAAAATGCTTATTTGTACATCATTTTATTGTACTCAAAATATACTTTTGATAAAGGTCAAAATCAAAATTAAAAATCATTTGTGACCTTAGAAGCTTTAAATTGTTTTAATTATAAGATTAAGGGGGAGCTCACAAAAACAAATTTGATTATTTGATTAAGAAGCTTACAAAAACATTGTAAACATCATTTGAAGCTTGTTATGACCTTAGTATTTTTACTCTTTATTATGAAGAAATCTACAAATTTCATAAATATGATATATCTTAAAGGAATTCTCTAAACAAATCAGGGCTTAACATCCCATGCATTTGGTTAGAAACATTTTTCATGTACTCTAAAATTAAAGGATTCTCATTTCATTTTTAGGGCTTAACATCCCTTGCAAAATGGATGAAAAATCAATATGTATTCATCATAAGATTAAGGGAATCTCATATCATTTTTAGGGCTTAACATCCCTTGTAAAATGGGTGAGAAATCAATACACATATGCCATGAACTTAGAAGGAACTCATATCATTTCAAGGCTTAACATCCTTTACAAATGATTGAGAAACAAATTGTGGCTAAATTTGACAATAAAATAATTTACATTAATCCCTTGATTTTAGTTGGATATCTCTTTAAGGGGGAGCAAAGCATGAAATTTAGAAAGAAAGATACAAAATCATACTAAATGATTATATTGGTTATCTTTTTGAAATGACAAAGGGGGAGAAATAATATAAAAACACAAAAATAAAATTAAAATGAGTTTCATAATATCTCGGATGGCTACAAAAGGTAAAATTCAGGTATGAAACTCACATGTTTTATATTTCCTTATTTTATATTTAGGAAATGTTTGTCATTTTCAAAAAGGGGGAGATTGTTGGCTAAATTGGACATTATGATAAATCCCTTTGTTTTGATGATTACAAACATTTCATTCTTGTTGATCTAACGAGCTACTTGAGTGTTGCAGGAATAAAGTGGATGATAAAGATTTGGGAAATCTATATGCTTGAATTATTGTAATTTCATGAAATGTAATCAATTATAAAACTTGTACAAATATATAATGTACAAGTACTTAGACATCATGTAAATCAAGCGTTAGATCTTCCCTAGACAATCACTACACTTAGATAGGTCATCCCCTTCAATAGTGTCACATATGCACACTCATACATACACTTAGCACTTTATTTGAAACATTAAAACAAGGTCAATCTCGGTCGGCAAATTCCTCGACCGAGACACTCTCAGTCGACAAACTCCTCGACCGAGAAAGACCTAAGTAGACGTTAGACACAACTGACAAGGTAGTTGGCAGTTGGAGATGAACGTTGCATACACTTACTCCAGAGAGTCTGTCGGTCGACAAACCCTCGACCGAGTGGGACTCTCGGTGGACAATTTCTCGACCGAGATGAGTTCTGACAACAACTTTCAAAATTAATTAACTAGCCATTGCTAAAGCAACTAAAGTGTACCTAACGACTAGTTAAGCACTTAGAACCCCCTAGAAAGTGTCTAGAACGTCCTTAAGCACTTGTAGGTCATTCCTATAAATAGGGTATGCCTTAGGACACCTAAATACACCAATCTACACTTGTGATACACTTGAGCTTACACTTGCAATTGTCAATCTGTTTTGAGAAATTGAGCAACACTTGCATTGGCTATTCTTCTCCTTGCTCCAATTTCGTGTCCTATAGGCTAGCATATCCTATCCACAACAATTACACTTCTATATACATTGGTTAGGAGATCAAAACGCTTGATATAGGAAATCAAGCCTGGAGCTGCAAAGTGGTATTGTAATTTCTATTTTTCCTTCTTGTTCCTTTTATCCTTTGTATTCTCCTTGCTACTCCTAGGGTTGGAGGCTGCGGATTGGAGAAGGTTCTTCTCGGTGGAGAAGGTGAACTTCAGACTACTTCAAGAAGGCTGTTGCAACGGGAAGCTACTTCAAGAGGAAGTCTACTTCAAGGGGGAGCTTGAAGTTACTTCAAGAAGGCTGCTTCAAGGTTGGTGCAACTACTTCTAGGTGAAGGATGTCTGAAGGGTTTGGTGAAAGAATTATAATTTTATGTAAAGTCCTTGTGAGGTAATAAAATTTGATTCTTTCAAAATCCTGGTTGGGTAAGCAACCGGGTAGTGGATTGACTGCCTTAGTATTTGCTAAGGTTGGAACCACTCTAAATCCTTGTCCCCTTGTCCAATATTTTTGTGGTTGGTTGTTTGAGTTAAAATACTTTGAAATTATTCATAAAACCCTATTCACCCCCCCTCTAGTGGTTTTTCACTCCACATACCTGAGAATGTATTTCACAGCTTGTTGATGCACAACTTTAGGATCCTCCATGTATCAACTTACAATTCCAACTGAGTAAGATAGGTCTGGCCGAGTGTGTGTTAGATATCTCAAGCTTCCAACTAAGCTTCTATATTTAGTAGAGTCAACTCCCTCACCATGTGCATCTTTCCTTAGCTTCAGCTTTAGCTCCATGGGGTACTTGCTGGGATTGCAGTCACCCATTCCCGCTTGCTCCAATATTTTTGTGGCATAAGTTGTCTGCTTCAAGGAGATGAACCATTTTTTCTGATCGACTTCAATGCCAATGTAATGTGAGAGATGTCCCATGTCACTCATCTCAAATTCCTTCTTCATCTTCTCCTTGAATTGATTGACTTCATCAGTGCTTGGTCCAGTTATAATCAGATCATCAACATACAATCCTACAATATTTTCTCCAATCTTCCTTGTATACACAGCTTGTTCCTATGTACATCTTTTGAATCTGAGTGTCTTCATGCTTTTGTCTAGCTCAGCGTTCCAAGCTCTAGTGCCTGACGAAGCCCGTATAACGCCTTATGCAACTTTTACAACTTGTATTTCTCTCCTTTCACCATGAATCCTTCTGGTTGGGAAACGTAGACCGCTTCTTGCAGTTCTCCATTCAAGAATGCTGTCTTGACGTCAAGGTGATGAACCCACCACTTGTGATGAGCTGTGAGAGATAACAATAGCCTCACCATTTCCATTTTTGCTACTGGAGTGAAAACTTCTTCAAAATCGATTCCATATCTCTGGACATATCCCTTCACCATAAGCCTTGCCTTGTGTTTGGTGATATTCCCCTGTGAGTCTTTCTTCAGTTTATAGACCCATTTCACTCCTATCGCCTTGTGATCGGGCAGTAGTTCAGACAACTTCCGTGTGTTATTCTTCTCAATAGCCTCTAGTTATCGGACCATGGCCTCTTGCCATGTTGGGTCTTTTTCATCTTCCGAAAAACTTGATGGTTCTTCAACATCGGTCAATAGTAGTTCTCCTGTTATTTCTTCAGTGTCTCGGTAGATATCCTCAATGGAGCGGAATTTCACCGGCATGACTTCACTTGATGAGGATTCTGAAACCCAGACGAGCTAGGGACGAAGTGAACAGATGGTGAAGTGGTAGACATATCTGATGATGAGGACACAAATACTCCTTGTGATGACGGTGTAGAGGCTCCTTGTATATGGGATTGGTGTTGCATTATCAATTGATTATTCTTCACCACCAGTATGTCGATCTCCTTATTCATGATCATTGGATTCCTCCTTTATAAATGTGACTTTGAATTGTGGAGAAATTTCTTCACCTTCAGTCCATTCTCATTTTCTTCCTTCATCTAATACAACATCCCTGCTGACAATGATTCTTCTTTGTCGAGGATCATATAGTCTGTGGGCTTTACTACATGGTTCCACACCCAGGTAGACCATGGATAAGCTCTGATCATCCAACTTCTTTGTTTGTATACTTGGGACCTTCATACGCGCGATACACGTAAACACTTTCAGGTGAATCAGATGTGGTTTTCTGCCTGTCCATGATTCATATGGTGTGACACCAATCAACATCTTGGTTGGCATGTGATTCAAGAGGTAGATAGCATGCCTTACGACCTCCTACCCACATGATTGTTGGTACACCCATGGTTTTCAGTAGACTTCTTGCAGTAGCCATGACTGTCTGATTTATTCTCTCCACTACACCATTCTGCTGAGGTGTGTAGGGAGTGGTAAATCGTGTTTGTATTCCTTATTTCTCACAGAAAGTAGTGAATTTCTTTGATAAAAATTCACCTCCTGGATCTGTCCTCAAGGTCTTTAAGACAAGTTTAGTCTCCTTCTCAACTAGTATTTTGAATTTCTGGATGTTCTCGAGCACTTTGTCCTTCTGTTTCAGCATGTACACCCACATTATCCTACTATAATCGTCAACAAGGAGTAATAAGTACCTATTTCTGGTGGGTGTCGATAGAGATGTAGGACCACATAAGTCGGCATGGACTAGCTCAAGCCGTTGGGTTGATCTGAAGCTTGCATTGCTGGGGAATGAAGCTCTGACTTGTTTTGTAGATAGACAGGCTTCACACACCTGTGTTGGATGATTGATCCTTGGTACTCCAAGTACCATCTCCTTCTCTGACATTGTCTTCAGAGCTTGGAAATTTACATGACCCAATCTAACATGCCACAACCAGGCTGGATCTTCTAGTTTTGTGGTTAGGCAGACAGGATCTTCTGACTCTATCTCCACTCTATAGAGTATGTTAGTCGATCATCTAATCTTCATGTTTAGTTTATCGTCCCTATCATATAACTATATGAACGCTCCTTGGAGTGTGATTTTGTTGCCTTGTTTGGTCATTTCTCACAGACTGATAATGTTGATGTCGAGGCTAGGAATGTAGTAGACCTCTGGTAGTAAACATTGCTCACCATTATTGAATTAAAATAGTACAAATCCTTTTCCTTAGATCTATACCCTCGCGCCATCTTCAAATTTTACATGTCCCTATATTATCTAGTCTAGTTCCTTGATCTTTCTCCGACTCCCTTTCATGTGGTTACTTGCATCGTTGTCAAGATACCACTGATTTGAGTGAGTTTTCTCACTGGTGTGCCAATTTGGCACAACCTTCTCTTCATTTAGTATATCCATATTGAGTTCTTGCTTGATGTGCTTCACCAGTAGCAGAGTTGGTTCTTTGTCCGCCGTACGAGCAGGGCTGACCTCCTCCGCTCGCTGCTTCCCCGACACTCCAAAGCATAGTGTCCAAGATTATTGCAGTGGAAACACCTAACCTTGCTTTTATCCTGAGCAGTATCACGATTTCCATCTGGTACTTGACGAGAGTCACTTGCATCACTGCGGCTTCCTCTTCCATGCCCTCAGCCTCGTCTGGGGCTATGTGGGCCTCCTCTCCCATGCCCACATGAACTGTTGTTTGATGCATCTACTCCTGGGGTCGATTTTACCTCTGACCTGGCATCTTTCTTCATCAGGAGGACCTGCTACTTGTGCCTTCCCTCATAATCCTAATGTCGCTCCTCATGAGCCTTCAGAGCTCTGAAGACTTCATCGACTTGCATGGTTTTTATATCACTGAACTGCTCCATTATAGCAGCTATTTGTAGAAATTTTGGATGTACACTCCTAAGCATCTTCTTTACGACATGAGATTCCTCCATGGTTTCACCAAGAGACTGGATTTGATTCACCCGTCCGCTTAGCTTACCAGTGAATTCGCCCACCTACTGAGTAGCATTCATACGCAGGTTCTCAAACTCCCACCTTAATGCTTGAAGTTTTACCTCCTTCACTCTTTCTACTCTGACATGCATTGTCTTTAGGGCCTCCCATGCCTCGCAAGCCATTTCCTTTCCAGCGAGATGTAGCATATTTTCCTCCAGTACAACTTGGTAGATGACGGCCAACGCCATCTGATCTTACCTCTCCTCAACTCCTTCGTTGTCATCTAAGGGATCAATTGCCACCCATACTCCCTGGGCGCACATATTGGCCTTTATCTTCATTATCGAAATTGGGTAATTCGACTTAGTTAGCATCGGGTACTTCAATGTGACTGATACCTCTTTTGTTGTTGCTGCCTCAATGGGTTTAGATCCTCAAGATCCACTTGATGACGATCCATATTTCGACATCCTACATGCTCTGATACCATGGGAAGGATGAACCCTTCTTGGATCTCCGTCGTGCAACATCCTTGAAAGAAAAACACATGCACTCACGGAGAACCTTAGAGTTCTTGAGATAGGAGAAGAAGCAATAGCTTTATTTCTGTTGTTCGTTCCCTTAAATAAAGGAAACAGAAATGATACTAGATCCTAATTAAGTGTCCACCTCACTGTCACGATCTCAAACTGATCCAATAAACTAGGATCAAGCCTATGACTCAGTCTCTATGCTTAATAGCTCGCATAGATATGTTACAGTGTCTGCAGCGCACGTTTTATTTGGCATCTTAAGACTCAAACAAACTAGGACACTTGACTACGTCTAGATTAATACCAACATAGTTGTGAGGACGGTTGTCCTCGATGAAGGTATCTTGGGACTGGTAGTGGCTACAGTAGGTGCAATGTGCGTCAGAAAGTGATGGGAACATACCACCACTATGGCTAACTAGATCTGCCAACTTTTGCTTTTTTGTTCTGCTGCTTCACATTTGGTCTCTTTCCGCAGTTGCAATCTTGTTATTTTTTATTTATAAAAAGGTTGTTGTGGCATTAATAAAGACATCAATATAAAACACATGCTAATCAGAATACAAATGTATTACTAATCCAAGGCACATACTGTAGAACGGTAAAGCACCAATAGTGTCTTAGATTCTTTTATTAGAATTGTAGAGTGCTACAAATATGCATAAAAAGTAGATCTTTCAATATGGAGGAGGCACGCCGACAATAAGTTTCAGTAGAGAATAAAAGGTGTTTTTTGTCATCATTGGTATCATCCATAATTTGCTAAAGAGTGTGTGTCCTCTATGCCATTGCAACCCCTCTAAAGTAAGTAAGAGCTTGTATGTTGTCCTTCATAAGAGCTTGTAATCCTTTTTCATATGCATAGGAAAAATATATGATGTGTGTCATGGATGTCTGTAATAAGTATATGTAATGCCGACGCTTAGTGTTACTTAATTATCTATTATTTCTTTATATATGTATGATGGATGCATTGAGCATATATATCTGATAAGTATTAGAAAGTTTTGAATTGGCATAGTAAAACATCTGCTATGCCTACATATACACCGAAAGTGTAAGTCATGTAATTTAATATGAGAATAATGGATATATGACATCTAAAAAAGAGATGTTGTGTACTTTCTTTGTGCCGGGTGCATAGAAAACATATGGATGGCTCATAGAACCCTTTTTAAGTATAATTTGATCAATAAGAATTTTTTCATATCATGAGGATATGTGTATTGAATGGACATATAACTTTGCATATATATGAGGTTAGAAAATTGTGTCCCCCATGTATAAAAGGTATACTTGTTTAGGAGTGTACTTGGTGCCCCATCTCCATGTGATGCAGTTGCTGATATTCATTTTTAGCAATATTAGGATGTCTAGCTATATCTCTTGGTAGAAATAAGTGTTAGTGAAAGTTCTTTTGAGTAGATTTATTCAATTTGATCCTAACTATTGTAGCAGTTTGACTATGGTCAATTGGTATAAATTGTATGGTATATTGATTTTGAGGACTTGATGTTTGATGGTGAGAACATGGAGCCAAGAGTTCGTCTAGAATTTGATGTTATTTGAGCAGTAGGGTGTATGTTAATATTGTGCCTGATGATGTATGTATGATGAGTGGCGTGTCTCCATAGAGCGGAGGCTTCATGGAGTTTGGTCCATGGTCGTGGTTTTATTTTAAGATAGTATTTCTTATCACATTGTCTTTCCAAATGCATGGTTTGTCAGAGCATAAAGTTGCAGTGATTTTGTGAATCATACAAAAGACTTGTGTTTTGATATTAATAATTGCCCATCACTCATAAATTTTGGGGGCACACATGGTGTCCTCACTATATGAATGTTGTGTCGCATGTGTTTCCAGAGCAAGTCCCTTCTTACACGATCGATGATCTATAGAATGTTAGCAAGAGGAGAGGTATACAATTGAGGAAGTAGATGGTGAGAGAGGTGATTGAGTATTGGGAAGAATGAGTCTGCTCACAAGATTTAGGAAAAGTATACTCCATAAGTGAAGATACTAGTTAGGTTTGATGATGATGGGATTATGTATTGTCTTTGGTAAAATGTATGTCAAAATTAGGAGATCAAGATAATGTGAATGGGAATGTCTCTATCTTATAGTTGAGAAACATGTGATATCTTTGTAAATCTAGGGTACTAATGTGTGTATGGTTAATGTGAGCTTTTTGAAGGTTAATCTTGAGGCCATAAAAGTAGGATAACGGAACAAGAATAGATATCGTATTGATAACATTGTAATCACCAATTGATCTCTCTGATGGCTCCTCTCCCACCCACTCTGCACGATAGGATGACTGAAAAAATGACGGCGACACCATGGTGGCGTGATGCCAGAACCAGAGACCGCAGTGGCGTAGTCAGATCTGTGATAGGCGAAAACATTTGTCTGATTGTTGCAGACCCAAATCTAGTGACAAACTGTACTCTGACAAAGTGGGAAATGATAATGCCTATGAGTCAAGGGAGCCAGGGTTCTTTGAAGCTGAAAGAGTTTTACATAAGAGATAGTAAGATTTTCTATCTTAAGAAAGAGGCCGAGGAGAATGCTGAAACATGGAATAAATGCCTACTGGGGTATGTAGTCGATTTCTGGCCTCATATCCCAACGTTGGCGAATCACTTTGATGAGATCTGGGGCACATACAGAACGTTTGAGGTTTTTGGTAGGGGGAACAGATTCTTTCTGATAAAGTTTTCTGATCAAAGAGATTTGGACGCTGCTTTGAAAGGGGAATGGTTTGTCATGAACAGGCTAGTGATTCTAAGGAAATGGAAAATCGGCGATAAACTAAACAAGGTGGCTCTAGAAGATATTCCGGTATGGATCAATATTAGTAACTTACCATTGGAGCTCTGGGATGTTAGGATATTCGAAAGGATAGGGTCCTACCTTAGGACCCCTATCAGGATGGACGAGAACACTCACTCATGTAGATGTATCGAGTTTGCGCGAATACAAGTTATCATGAATTCAGACGCTGCTTTTTTGGATTCAATCATATTGGCTAATGAAGAGGGCGATGAACATGAGATATATCTGAGCTATGATTGGGTTCCATATAAATGTAAAACCTATGGTTTCTTTGATCATGATGACTGTGAGCTTAAAGCAAACATCAAGGTATCTGTTTCGTTAAAGGGATCTCTGAACAAAGTATGGGAAGCCAAAAAGACTAAGGGACCTAGAAACCAAGAATATATTCCACCTGGAAGACTTGGAGATGAGGGTCCATGCATAATTGAAGAAATTCAGGATGTTGAAGAGATAATCCAGAAGAGAATCGACCTGACGAAAGAGACTCCACTTATTGAAGATTTGATTCTATCGAGGGAGGTGAATGAAGGATTAGTGGTGACTGAAATTGGAATAGGTACCCTATGTTCTCCTGCTCCAAATCCTACTAGTAATCACAAAACACCAAAAAGTGATGCAAGCTCTCAAGGGTCCTCTAGTTCTGTCAGAAACGTTCTGAAGGATAAATGGCAGAAGGAATAGTCAAAGTATCAAACTATGTTCAATATAGGTGTTTACTCTCCAATTCACTGTGATCTGGTCTTAAATTCTACTAGCACTGAGGCTGCCAGTTCAACAGCCCCAGTTACTAAATGACTCTCTCTCTGTTACCTCTTGGAATGTCAGAGGAATAAGTAATAAAATCATTGACGTTCAAGAGGAGGTAAGGAAGGCAAGTTGTGATATTGTGATTCTTTTGGAAACTAAGATTAGGATAAAGAAAGCTGATAGATTCATGCGTAGATGTTTTAAAGGTTAGAATTGGGTTTCGAATCTTAAGTCTCATGTACTTGGTAGATTTTTTGTTCTTTGGAAGGATAATCAATGCAATGTTCATTTTATTGAGGAATGCGATCAGGTCATTCACTCAAATGTTGAAAAAGACAATATTTGCCTCGTGATATCTGTTGTTTATGGACATAATGATGATCAAGATAGAGTTAGTCTATGGGACAATCTATCCAAGTTTGCAAATAGAGTTGATGAGCCCTGGATCATTATGGGAGACTTCAACATTGTGAGAAAAGTTGAGGAAAAAATAGGTATTCCGCCCCCACTGCTAAATCCATGGCAGATTTCAATAACTTTGTGCTTGATAATGGTTTGTTTGAGCTGGATCTCAATGGTACTTAATTCACTTGGGATAATAAATAAGAAAGAGAAAGGTTCATTGCCACAAAAATTGATAAAATTATCTACAATGGTCTCTTTCAATCTAGTTTTGATCAATTTCATGGAGAAAGCTTGTCTAATATTATCAGTGACCATCGAAGGATCTGTCTAGTTCTGGGTGAGCAAAGAAAGTTTAAAACTCCCTTTAGATTTATTAACAGGTGGATAAAACATGAAGATTTTTATGAGATTTTGTGGGATGCATGGAACTTTGAGGTAGATGGCTTTGCTACTTTCAAGCTTTACATAAAAATGGAGAATCTCAAACTGAAATTGAAGAATTGGAACAAGACCAAATTCGGTAATATCTCAGCCACTACCCTTGCTGCTAAGGAATCTACCTTGTTAGCTCAAAAAGATGTTGATCTGAATCCTAGTGACCCTCTGTTGAGAAGTATGGCGAACTTGAAAAGTAAAGATGCTAAGAGAGCTGTTGCTATTGAAGAAGCTTACCTGAGGCAAAAATCACGGGTACAGTGGCTCAAAGAAGGTAATTCAAATACAAATTTCTTTTACTCCTCCTTAAGAACTAGGAGGATTAGAAACTCCATTAATAGTCTCTTTGTCAATGACTCTATCACGAGAGATCAATATCTGATATTAATAGTCTCTTTGTCAATGACTCTATCACGAGAGATCAAGATCTAATTAAAGATTCAATTGCTGAGTTCTATAACTCCTTGTTCTGTAAGTATGATAAAGGTGGTGTTTGGTCTGGGGCATGGAATGGACCACGTGTTAATCAAGATCAAAATGATCTCCTCATTAAGAATGTCACAAGACAGGAGGTTGATGACATTGTGAACAGACTGAATGAAGACAAGTGTCCTTGCCCGGATGGGTTTAATGGCTATTTATATAAATATGCTTGGAATATTATTGGAGACGATGTGTTCAATGCTATCACAATTTTTTTTCAAAATGGCAGATTATTGAAGGAAGTGAACATGACTTTTATCACACTTTTACCCAAAGGAAATGATTCCAATCTAATCACCAATTGGCATCCTATAGCACTTTGTAATGTCTACTATAAAATTTTATTGAAAACCTTGGCTAACATATTGTAGGTGGTGCTACCTAGTATTATTGACATCAACCAATGTGCTTTTGTTAGAGGAAGGAGTAGCAAGGATGTTGTTCTTATTGAAAATCAGATTCTCAATGATTTCAACAAGAAGAACTGTGATAATATATGTATTCAAGCTGATATCTCCAAAGCCTACGATTCAGTAAGCTGGAAATACCTTTTCTCTATTCTCTATAGAATGAGTTTCTCTACTAAATGTATAGGTTGGATTGAAGCTATTTTTTCTTCTAAATTGTACCAAGTGCTTGTTGATGTACAACCGTCCAAATACATTTATCCTTCCAATGGAGTCAAGCAAGGAGACCCAATAGCCCCTTATTTGTTTAATATTTCCATGCAAGGTCATACTGAACTGTTTAAAGATTGCGTTGAAAAGAATGATATCATTCTTGTTATCGAGTGGATTTTTAAGGTTTTGGACCCAGTAGGATAAGTGAGTTCATATAATTGAGATTGCAATGTTGTATGTTTTATACCTCTTTGAAACATGGAATTGATTGGTCAAATATTGATATTGGGATACCAAAATTGGATGGAATGTAGTTTGGATGATAATTGAGCTATGTTCAAAGTTCCAGGATGATCAAATACTCCTACAAGAAGTTATGTATGTTTGAATGTGATGAAATCATTGATATTTTGATAATAGATGACCAAGGTGTTTCAACTAGGCTCTTATCTATATACCATGTCACGTCCCCCTTTAACCTGGTTGTGTGATGCCATGTAGTGGAGAGTTTGGAGACGGTAGGGAGTGGTAGGATGCGAGCCTAAATCATCCCACGTTGTGATCGTGGCTCAAGGGAGTAAAACATGCTTGCCCAAGAAAGACCGATCTTAATGACCCCTCTTTCTGGGTGAACGACCATCTGAGGAAGGAGTTCGAGCTCTCTCTCCTATCCATATCTCAACTGTGACGAGTAGGCCAGAACCAAAGAAAGGAAGAATGAATAGAAGGGGCTTTAGAGGAAGATGATGAATTCTACAGCAAACACGAGTTCAGGGGAGTCCAACCACGTCGTTCCCATGGACTCTCGAGGTGGCTTTGGTACTACACAGAGCCCTTCTAGCTGGAGAAGAAGATAGGCTTCAAATGCTTGATGCGGAGCTTCTCCACTGCATCAGAGGGCCTCACAATGTTCGTGGAGGGCTTCTGAAGCTTTCCCAAACATAGGATCAACGCAAGGATGTGCAAGGGTTGTTGCCCTCTTCTGCTCTGCCAAGCCGCACCCCACGGCGGCGGCCTCCTCAAGCCGCAGCAGAAGTCCACCAGCGACGAAGACCTTCCCACGATAGCGGCAGCCTGGACGCAGGTGGCAGGAAGCGAGCAGGTGGGGAGATTACTATGGCGGCATCTCGAGTTCTCTGTCGGCCTTCCAAGCAACCAGAGATGACGGTGACCTTGAGAGATGGGAACCTGGGAGAGGAGAAGCACTGACAGCATGGAAGGTGTCGTACTCACCGAGAAGCAGCTTTGGAGCGGGCGCGAGGCAGCGACGATGCTTCTAAGAATGGTGGAAGACTAGAGTCTCGCTTGGGACTCTGGCGGCGCTTCCGCAGGCCCGTGAGGAGGACTCGCGCAGAGACATCCGCTGGGGTTAGTTCAGCGTGGAGTCGAGAAGGAGAGGGTGGGTCCAGGCCCCTGAACCATGCCCAGACCCAGTGAACCGGACATGAACCACCCGTGAACCAGCTTGAACCGGCTCACAACCAGCAAAGGGAAGCGCCGGCCCCGCTGGACATGTGTCAGCGGCCGATTGGCCAAAAGGTAAGAAAATGCTCAAAAATTCCCAGATCTTTAATAAATCACAGAAATTAGCTTGAGTATCAAAAAAATACATATAATATACCAAAATTCTCAGAAAAATGCGTAGAACAACATGGAACTATAATATCAGGCTTTTGATACTCAAATCTTAGTGATATAATAAAATATGTGTAATGCTTGTTTAGTGGATAATAAATAGCAAATGATGACATAAAATTATGGAAAAATGTCAGTAACTCCATAATAATGTTTATAATGCACCTGATGTCAAGGATGATCATGTTGATGTAAGAAATCATGTAATTTGCTTAATATGTCTAATTAGGGCTTTTAATCCTAAATACGATGCAATTAATGCATACATGCTCAATAAATGGTGAAATTTACAGAGTAATCTCATATCAGTATCTTGAACCTCAGTTTTAATTATGAGATCATAATGACGAGCAAAATCCATGTTATATGAAGATGAATATTAATACATGTGATATAAACCCTAATTTGAGTAATGCATGTAACCTAAGGTTAATATGTGCATAAAAAGGATGTGGAACATAATGTTCAGATAATGAACCATAATCTGGAATATGACATCAGTAAGATAAATATAAGATAAGAACATAAGTAATGATGCTCATATCCTAAAGAGATAAGCTAAACCCTAATGAGCACAATTAGGGTTAAGATGAGATATAATAGGATGAGAATCTGATGATCGTATATGATCTTGTCTTGATTAGGTTTGACCAAGTTATAGTTGACATCAGGAGTATATATGTGATTAGGAATATCTCTTTGGAAGGTACGCTATTACCTCTTACTTGGCTTATTGTACAATATGCTTGTGTTCTATGTGTAGTAAAATACTTAGCTTATGATATTGGATGAAATGATTGTTCTTGTATGATATGTTGCATGATTTTCCATATTTATTGCTATGAACACATGAAACATAATATATCTGTTCCATTATATCTAAGCACTTCAACTCTTTGGAAGTAAAGTGCTGGAAATAAGTACTTCAACTCTGTGGTAGTAAAGTACTTGGAAGTGACCTAACTCTTTGGTAGTGGTCACATTGTACATATGACCTAACTCTTTGGTAGTGGTCTGACCTAACTCTTTGGTAGTGGTCACCTTGTACAAATGATCTAACTCTTTGGTAGTGATCATAAAGGCCTTGGTATATAATGGAGAATAAGATTAAAATATGCGTTCTCTTTTGTTAATGAATATCCTTGTGCAAGTATATGCTTTTCTTATATTCTTCTGTTACTGCCAAGTATATTAATTTTATCTTATTGCCAAGATACGATGAGAGGTATATAAAAGACACGTAGGCGTACTCAGTACAATATTCATAAAATATTTTGCTGACGTGTACCGCATGTAATCTTTTGTTTAGGTTGTGGTTATGCTCTTGAAGATCCAAGATGTTGAGAATTGTATGGTGAGCTGATGTACAGGTGGACCTGTTGTCTTAAGATCATGTAGTTTAGATGTAGTACATGTATATGTATAAGTTTGTTGTTCAATATGTAATATCAAATGTTGTAACAATTCATGTTGTAATTATATGTTGAATGGTGAACATGTGTGTATGGTTTTATTATCGTTCATGTGCATGTGCTACTGATTGTTTCCTTTTGACTTCCTCTGATTTTCTTCTTCTTAGCCTTGTGTGGGATGTTTAAATTGGGATTCTCGCTGAGGTGAGGGTTTCAATTTGGACGTCGCACATCAGATTAAGTTTTAGAAAATCCGGGGACGTCACAGGTGGTATCAGAGCATGAACAATAGCAAAGCCTGACATTTTCTCATTGTGCAACTCAAAACTAAAGAACCTTGAACTTAAAAACATCTTTAGGGTTAGATTAGTCATCTTTTAGAGACTAGATCTGACCTAGCCTCTAGGTTAGCACCTAGATGTATGAGAACTAGGTCTAGACTAGTGCTTGTGGCATAGCAAGTCCTTAGATGTCGTTCTTTCCTTGTAGTGCAGCGGTATGGGACGTTGCACTATTTGGAAATGGTGTGCATCAAGGGAAGAGAAACCCTAGACATATGGCACTCGTTAACTAGAGTAGCTACACTAGTCTACATCATGTTCTCATCCCTTTCCTTAGTGTTCATGACACTGGACTCTCTACTATGTGTGGGACACTCATTTTCAGGATTTGGTTTTTGATTCCAAACGGATCGAACCTCGATAGTTTTCTCTGACGCTTGTTTTATCGAAGAAAAACTATACAATATTTTATTATGTATATGTATTATAAAAATGTGTCCCCACACATGTATGAGTAGGAGGTGGTCATGCAACCTAAGTGAAAGTGAATGACATCAGTCTAGAAGAGAGAGTAGTTCTAGATTAGATGTCTAGAGCCTTTTTGATATATATGATAGATGGAATAGATGATATGAATTTTGATGATATGATGTAAGTTGATGGTCATGATGATCTATGTTTGTCTTTAAGGATTAAAGTTCAACCTTGAGGTTTTGAGATAAGTTCTGATGATGGAAGTAACTAGGCTTTTATGAGATAAGATATGTCTCAAGTTAAGACTAGGTTGTGAGTCAGCATGAGCCTCAAACTCTTTTACAAAGGAGGACCTATAGTGTTAGGACCAATTTTAGGGTTCACTCCAGAGAGAGTGAGACCCATTGGGAGAAGGTTAGAGAACCTAAACTCCAAGATATGAGAATTATGAGATATGTGATATGATATGTCCTAAACTAGACTACTCCTGAGTGATTGAGTTGAGTTGCTTTATGTATGATTCCCATAGCTTTGTTGAACCCTAGATGTCCTTGGGAGGACCAAACCCTAGAGACATGAGAGGCTGGATATATATGTACATATGTGAACATCAATATGAGTGCCTACCATCTGGGTGAGGGAGAGAGCCCAAGACCCTGGAGGAGGTAGCTATGTTAGTTTATGTGAAGCCTCATGCTCGGGTTGGTGGTTTCCCACATAGGAATCTAGTGGTGTATATAAGAGTGTTTTGGGTAAGCATGTTTCATGGTTAGAGATCTATGAAGAGTATGGCATATCATGTTTTGTTTTGTGCTATGTGGCTAGAGCTAATGAAGCTACCACTAGTGTCAATGAGGTAGACCTGGTAACCCTAGATGAAAGAGGGAAGATAAAGTATATGCATATGAGATACTCATAGGGTTGAGTGAGCTCAGAGAGACTGAGCACGACACTACCCTTGTGGTATGGGTTAGAGGAACCTCATTGGGACTACATAAAGTTTTGATACATGTTTCACGAGCCACTTGTATAAGTTTGTTTAGCACAACCAAGATGTAATATATGTAAGGATGCGATCTAATCTCGAGGCGTGATATATAGACATGATATGATGAAAACCTAGAGATGGTTTAATAAATATCAATGTATAAATCGTTAACCATATACATGAATAATGATGACAATGTTATATTGTTGGTTAATCTTGTGATAAAATCAATAATAAATGTATCAATTTATTATGAGCAATGACATAAGATCATATGAATGAAACAAATTACATGAGGTGTTAATCTTAGTGCTTAATAAAGATGAAACATATAGTTTGACAGCTAGCACAACATAATGATTATAACACCTTGATATGATCTAGATGGATAACGCGGGTTAATTATCACTCCTAAAAGGCATATGTCAATGATGAACATGTTCTAACAATTAGCTCAATAAAATGTTGATGACATTTAAATATATGGGTTAACTTTAGTTAACTTCTGTGGAACATGTTAGTATAATGTTGAATAATAATGCATGAGTTAAGATAAGGGAGGAACCCAAATATATGAGATATGTCATGACATAACCTAACCTTCTAAACCCTTGTTTGAGCCTTCTATGGAGTGTTTGTGCACCAGGATGGTTGTAGAAACCCCTAATAGTGCTTTGGATACATGGTTCTAGGTAACTTTTGTGGATATGTTACACATAGAATAGTGCCTACATGTGGATGAAGGCAAGATAAAGTTTTCCCTAAAAGTATGAGTATGGTTTACTTTCGAGGAAGAAAGTTCTTATAAGATGTATATGATGTAAAAGACTGGATTTCTGGCTTAATTTCGAGGACGAAATTTTCTCTTAAGGTGTGTAGGATGTTATGGAGTGGATTTTTAAGGTTTTGGACCCAGTAGGATAAGTGAGTTCATATAATTGAGATTGCAATGTCGTATGTTTTATACCTCTTTGAAACATGGAATTGATTGGTCAAATATTGATATTAGGATACCAAAATTGGATGGAATGTAGTTTGGATGATAATTGAGCTATGTTCAAAGTTTTAGGATGATCAAATACTCCTAGAAGAAGTTATGTATGTTTGAATGTGATGAAATCATTGATATTTTGATAATAGATGACCAAGGTTTTTCAACTAGGCTCTTATCTATATACCATGTCACGTCCCCCTTTAACCTGGTTGTGTGATGCCACATAGTGGAGAGTCTGGAGATGGTAGGGAGTGGTAGGATGCGAGCCCAAATCATCCCACATCGTGATCGTGGCTCAAGGGAGTAAACTGAACGAGCAGTTATGCTTGCCCAAGAAAGACCGATCTTAATGACCCCTCTTTCTGGGTGAACGACCATCTGAGGAAGGAGTTCGAGCTCTCTCTCCTGTCCATATCTCAACTGTGACGAGTAGGCCAGAACCAGAGAAAGGAAGAATGAATAGAAGGGGCTTTAGAGGAAGATGATGAATTCTGAAGCAAACACGAGTTCATGGGAGTCCAACCACGTCGTTCCCATGGACTCTCGAGGTGGCTTTGGTACTACACCAAGCCCTTCTAGCTGGAGAAGAAGATAGGCTTCAAATGCTTGATGCAGAACTTCTCCACTGCATCAGAGGGCCTCACAGTGTTCGTGGAGGCCTTCTGAAGCTTTCCCAAACTTAGGATCGACGCAAGGATGTGCAAGGGCTGTTGCCCTCTTCTACTCCGCCAAGTCGTACCCCACGGCGGCGGCCTCCTCAAGCCGCAATAGAAGTCCAACAGCGACGAAGACCTTCTCGCGATAGCGGAGGCCTGGACGTGGTCGGCAGGAAGCAAGCAGGTGGGGAGATTACTATGGCGGCATCTCGAGTTCTCTGTCGGCCTTCCAAGCAACCGGAGATGACGGTGACCTTGAGAGATGGGAACCTGGGAGAGGAGAAGCACTGACAGCATGGAAGGTGTCGTGCTCGCCGAGAAGCAGCTTTGGAGCGGGTGCAAGGCAGTGACGGTGCTTCTAAGAACGTCGGAAGACTAGAGTCCCGCTCGGGACTCTGGCGGCGCTTCCGCAGGCCCGCGAGGAGGACTCGTGCAGAGACATCCGCTGGGGTTAGTTCAGCGTGGAGTCGAGAAGGAGAGGGCGGGTCCAGGCCCCTGAACCATGCCCAGACCTAGTGAACCGGCCATGAACCACCCATGAACCAGCCCACAACCAGCAAAGGGAAGCGCCGGCCCCGCTGGACACGTGTCAGTGGCCGATTGACCAAAAGGTAAGAAAATGCTCAGAAATTCCCAGATCTTTAATAAATCACAGAAATTAGCTCAAGTATCAGAAAAATACGTATAATATACCAAAATTCTCAGAACAATGCGTAGAACAACTTGGAACTATAATATCAGGCTTTTGATGCTCAAATCTCAGTGATATCATGAAATATGTGTAATGCTTGTTTAGTGGATAATAAATAGCAAATGATGACATAAAATTATGGAAAAATGTCAGTAACTCCATAATAATGTTTATAATGCACCTGATGTAAAGGATGATCATGTTGATGTAAGAAATCATGTAATTTGCTTAATATGTCTAATTAGGGCTTTTAATCCTAAATTCGATGCAATTAATGCATACATGCTCAATAAATGGTGAAATTTACAGAGTAATCTCGTATCAGTATCTTGAACCTCAGTTTTAATTATGAGATCATAATGACTAGCAAAATCCATGTTATATGAAGATGAATATTAATACATGTGATATAAACCCTAATTTGAGTAATGCATGTAACCTAAGGTTAATATGTGCATAAAAAGGATGTGGAACATAATGTTCAGATAATGAACCATAATCTAGAATATGACATCAGTAAGATAAATATAAGATAAGAACATAAGTAATGATGCTCATATACTAAAGAGATAAGCTAAACCCTAATGAGCACGATTAGGGTTAAGATGAGATATAATAGGATGAGAATCTGATGATCGTATATGATCTTGTCTTGATTAGGTTTGACCAAGTTATAGTTGACATCAGGAGTATATATGTGATTAGGAATATCTCTTTGGAAGGTACGCTATTACCTCTTACTTGGCTTATTATACAATATGCTTTTGTTATATGTGTAGTAAAATACTTGGCATATGATATTGGATGAAATGATTGTTCTTGTATGATATGTTGCATGATTTTCCATATTTATTGCTATGAACACATGAAACATAATATATCTGTTCCATTATATCTAAGCACTTCAACTCTTTGGTAGTAAAGTACTTGGAAGTGACCTAACTCTTTGGTAGTGGTCACATTGTACATATGACCTAACTCTTTGGTAGTGGTCTGACCTAACTCTTTGGTAGTGGTCTGACCTAACTCTTTGGTAGTGGTCTGACCTAACTCTTTGGTAGTGGTCACCTTGTACAAATGATCTAACTCTTTGGTAGTGATCATAAAGGCCTTGGTATATAATGGAAAATAAGATTAAAATATGTGTTCTCTTTTGTTAATGAATATCCTTGTGCAAGTATATGCTTTTCTTATATTCTTCTGTTACTACCAAGTATATTAGTTTTATCTTATTGCCAAGATATGATGAGAGGTATATAAAAGACACGTAGGCATACTCAGTACAATATTCATGAAATATTGTGCTGACGTGTACCGCATGTAATCTTTTGTTTAGGTTGTGGTTATGCTCTTGAAGATCCAAGATGTTGAGAGTTGTATGGCGAGCTGATGTAGAGGTGGACATGTTGTCTTAAGATCCTGTAGTTTAGATGTAGTACATGTATATGTATAAGTTTGTTGTCCAATATGTAATATCAAATGTTGTAACAATTCATGTTGTAATTATATGTTGAATGGTGAACATGTGTGTATGGTTTTATTATTGTTCATGTGCATGTGCTACTGATTGTTTCCTTTTGACTTCCTCTGATTTTCTTCTTCTTAGCCTTGCGTGGAATGTTTAAATTGGGATTCTCGCTGAGGTGAGGGTTTCAATTTGGACGTCGCACATCAGATTAAGTTTTAGAAAATCCGGGGATGTCACAATTCTGGTTTCTATTTCCAAAAGTTGTCACTATTCTCATATTCTTTTCTCTGATGATTTGATGGTTTTTGCTAAAGCTTCTGTTTCTAATGTTGTTAACATCAAGAAGGTCATAGACAAGTTTGGTAACATGTCAGGCCTTAAGGTAAATAATGAGAAGAGCATGGTTTTTGTGGGTGGGTCCAAGGTGGCTGATGATATATCTAATAGTCTGGGGATGAGAATTGAAGATATGGATGAAACAAAGTACCTTGGCATTCCTCTGTTCTTGGGCAAGATTAGAAAGAAGCATTGTGATAAACTTATTGATAGAATCAAGAAAAGACTAGAATGTTGGAAATCTAAGATTTTATCCATGGCTAGCAGAACTGAATTGATCAAATCTACCTTGTCCTCTATGCATATTTATTGGGTCATGGCCTTCCCCATACCACGTTCTACATTGGAGGAGATCGATAGAATATGCAAGGATTTTCTATGGGGACAATCTGAAAATAAAAGAAGTATCCATCTGATTAAATGCGATATTGTCTCTTTTCCTAAAGCTGAAGGTGGTTTGGGGCTAAGAATGAGCAAAGAAGTGGCAAAGGCTTGTCTAATTCAAAATGCTTGGGATATAGCTAGGAAAAAGATAGTTTGTGGGTCAAATGGATAGGCAAAAAGTATTTCAAGAAAGGCACTTTTTGGAGCAGTGAAGTCTCTCCAAATCATTCGTGGATGTTTAACTCAGTCATTAGATGTTCACCCATCCTAAGAAAATACTTTAGCATGAATATTGGCTCTGGGCGCAACATTAAGATTTGGAAAGACTCGTGGCTTATTGGGAAATTTTTCTATGAAGTTGTTGATAAAAGTATTAGTATAAGAGCTGGGATTCCCATGGAGGCTACTCTTAATACTATTATTAAAGATGGAAATTGGTATATTAGTGATTCTCGGTGCTCTAAACAAATCCTTAATACCCTAGACGATGTTGTTATCCAAGTTCAGAGGAGAATCAATGTTTGTTCAATGGGCAGAAAGACATCTCTTTTAAATTCATTTGGGAATGTATTAGACATAAAAAGGAAGAGGATGACAGGTTCAAATGGATCTGGAAATGCAAATGCCATGTTAGCAGCAATATTCATGTTTGGAAAGCTATCCATAACAAAATATCTACATCGAATTACATGAGAAGGAGGAGTATTTCTATTGTATCTATATGTTTCTTATGTATGAATGGGTATGAGGACACAACACATATTTGTTTTGAATGTAGATTTACTAAAGATATCTGGAATTTTGTTCTCACTCACAATCTATTAGATAAGGTGCCTTCTAACTGGGAAGATATAGTGACGATAAGAAATGATAAAGCATGGATTATTGCACCTCTTATCCTTTATCACACTTGGATCAAGAGGAACAATATAGTTCATGACAATGCTTATAAGAACTCGTCCATTATATGGAAGATTATTTCTGTAGAGTTTTCTATCTTATATGATGCCCTTGTTAGTCCTGGATAACAATTTTCATTGTATTCTTGTTTGGGACTCCCCCTTTAGCAGCTTGATGCTCCCCTCTCACTCGAAGAGTGATGGTTGAGTCTGCTGGGATTCTACTTCCTCTCCTTGGTCTGAAGATGGTTGGTTTTTGGGTTGGGTTCCTTGGTGTGGCGGTATCATCTTTGCATAGTTGGCAGTATCATGGTTGTGGTTAAGACTTTTCTTGGTTGCTTTGAAGGTAGTAACAAGGTTGAGACGGTGCTTGCGACTGTCTTCTTTAGTTTTTCCTTGGATGTGTTTCTAGTGATGGTTGAGTCCCCATTAAGTTGGGTGTCGACGCTCCCCTCTCACTAGTTCTCCTTGCTTAAGGTCATGGTTTGGGGTTGGTTCTTGGATGCTATGGTTTTTGTTCATTAGTTTTCTGAAGCTGAAGTTTCTAGAATTAATATTTCTTTTTCCTAGCTTGAGTAGTGGCTGATGAGTATAGCTACTTCTGTTGTTCTAGTTTTTTAGCTTGATGCTCCCCTCTCACTCGTGGAGTGATGGTTGAGTCTGTAGGGTTTCTACTTCCTCTCTTTGGTCTGAAGATGGCTGGTTTTTGGGTTGGATTCCTTGGTGTGGAGGTCTCATTCTTGCATTGATGTACTACCTTGGTGGTGAGGTCGCTTCCTTGCATTGAAGGTAGTAACAAGGTTGAGAAGGTGATTGTGGCTGTCTTGTTCATTTTTTCTTTGGATGTGTTTCCAGTGATGGTTGAGTCCCCATTAAGTTGGGTGCCGATGCTTCCCTCTCACTAGTTACTCCTTGCTTGAGGCCATGTTCTTGGATTGGTACTCGGATGCTTTGGTTTCTATTTCTGAAGCTAAAGTTTCGGGAGTTAATGTTTCTTTTTCCTAGTCTGAGTAGTGGTTGATGAGTTTAGTTGCTTCTGTTGTTCTGGTTTTTTTTTAGCTTGTTGCTCGCCTCTCACTCGTGGTATGGTTGAGTATGCTGGGTTTCTTCTTCCTCTCTTTGGTCTAAAGATGGTTGGTTTTTGGGTTGGCTTCCTTGGTGTGGAGGTCTCAGCTTTGCATAGTTGGCTATATCATGGTGGTGGTTAGACTTGATTCTTGGTTGCTTTGATTTCTGCTCCTTTGTCTCTTGTTGATGAAGATCAGGAATCTGCCTTTCTTCTCTGAGATTGGGATGTGGCTGATGACTATATCTGCATTTGATGATAGTTGTGGGCATTACTTGTGGTTCCCCTCGCACTCGTGGAGTGTTGGTTGTTTTTGGTGGTTCTTTCTTTCCTCTTCTTGGTCTGAAGATGGCTGCTGCAAAGTGCTTCTTTCTGGAGTTTTTCTCAGATGCTTCAAACCTCTCGAGGTTTATCTGCTGGGGTTTCCTTGTTTTTGGGTATCTTGTCTATTTATTTCCTTTTGATGGGCTTGTATATTCCTTTTTTCTCCTCCTCATAGATACCTTTTTTAGGTGTAAAGATAGGTCCTTCTCTTGTAGTCAGTTCTCGATTGGGAACTAACAAGCACTGTACTTTCAAACGAAAATGAAAAAAAAAGCAACAAAGTTTTGACCGACCAAAAAAAACATTGTAATCACCATGAGATATGAAAATGATAGTATCATGGACTGAGAAGGTCAATGGAAATGTTTCACAAGTTTGGGGTAGAGGTTAACATTGACAAGAGCACTCATAGTTGAGTGAACTGCTATTTGTAGAGAGGTGCTATTGGTTCTTGCCAGTTGTCCTATTTCTAAAGTTATTTTTGCTCATGGGACGGGGATGCTGACTTGCATAAATTAGATCAAGGTTAGCTCGTTAACCTATACAACGTTCTACCAATAATTTAGGATTGCAACTGCAACTAGTAAAGGGTTGTTCCATACACCATATAAATTCCAATATAGATATTTCAGCACACCCTCTACACCAATATTGACACCTCATCCTCAGAAGTTACAAAAACAACTAAACTCAATGACTTACATTGTATTTTCACGTGGTACCAATGAGTTTGTCACACAATGTTAATTGAGATTAAGTATAGTGTGAGAAGGCAAACAATAGAGCACTGCATTATAAAAAGACACTCCCACTCTCTCCCAGACTCTCCCTTGGATCTCTCCCATGTCAACTCATTGTCACATCCTGGACGCCTCCTCCAGTGTTGATGATCACCATGGAAAAAACACCATGTTGCTCTTGTGCCCAAGCCATTATAACACCCTTGCCACCTCCTCTGCCATCGACCGTTACCATGATAGCAACACCTACACCTCTGTCATGTCCATGCTGTCATGGCCCACACAACCTTCACGCTTGTTCACCACTGTGGCAACAACACCCAAACTGTTTTCATGCCTATGTTGTCGGCTTGCCCACACCACCCATTCCCATGATGATTCCATGTCCACACCACGTCCTATGTTGTTGACCGTTGCCATTGGAAACAACGCCATACCGTACTAGAGTGATGCAAACACCTCAATTGTTGGTAAAAATCACATGGCAAAACAACATTCTAGATCACTTGTTGACATTGTCATTTTATTCATATTCAATGTGGTTTGAGGTTCAACCACTAGGCTTGGTATTGTAATTTACAAATATAGAAATATTTTGTATAATTTTTTATTATTATGTCATATGTTAATGATTTTCATTTTGTTCTATGTAGAAGAATGTGAACATGTATGCAACATATGTAATAAAGAGAAGTTATGCATAAATAATATAAAATTTAAGAAAACATAATGGATGGCTACTGCACCTTGTATCATATTTTTTCGATTAAGTCTTGTTGATGATTTTTTAGTGCAATGAACATTAGTTAGTACTGTATTTAGAATTTGTAGCAAAATACAAAGACATGTGGTCTCACATGTTATAATGAATGTTCATAATTTATTTGAAATGGGACACACATTTCTAGTTTATTCTTAGTCCAGTTGTTGATAACTTTTAGAACAACCTTGAATGAAGCTGGGTACTAATTTTGGAGTTATCAATTAAATATGTAGAAATATGATCGTTGACCCATGAGATACTATATGTAGTTATAAGTGGAGGGAAAATGAAGAAAAAATATTTTCAGTTTGAAATGAGTTGTTTTGTATATGGGAGGGGGGGATAAATACAAGTAGTGGAGTGGTAGGTGGTTGAACAATATTATTGTTTTTATTACAGTAGTTACATGCATGCAACATTATAGCTGACTAGTAGACTTTTCGCCTTGAAGACCGTGTTACACTGTGCTATAGATATAATTACCTTTGTTGTAGCAATTGCATGCATGCATTAGGTGCACTAACAGATTTCCCACTTACAAGGCTATGTCACACAATGCTAAAAGTAACAAAGGTTAGTGGCAACATTCGTCTCTGAGTTGGGTCTAAAAATTGGAGGAGGAGGTGGTGTACAATTAATTTCCCATAAACTTTAACGCACACAAAGATTAACACAATCAAATACAATTAGTGTCGACTGGTTATAGGCCAGGAACTACCTACCACAACACAATGCCTATGTTTGTACAACCATGACAACCACTTCCCATCTCCATAACCTCGGGTGTTTATTTTTTATATGTATCATTTCATACCAATCAAAAGTTAAGGATGAAAATTACAACAGTGAAAACTATTTATTATACAAATGACAAAGAATGATAGAGGTAGTGAGGTTAACATGGATAAGATTATGGGATGGAAATCTGGTGCTGTTAAAGGGAATGGAGCAGAGAGTGTGAAATGGGGAAGTAATAAATATTTGAAAGATAATTAAGTGATGGATAAAAATTAGATCTTTGAGGAATTTCTTATTGAAAGGGAGGAGAATCTTATGTTTATGCATGAATTACTAAATTTTCACAATAATAGCTGAGATCCAATTACATTAGAGGTTCTGTTCGATATGGAGGTGTGCAATTATATTCTCAATACACCTATGAACTAGAGGATACTTGTCAACTACCAACTTTGTAGTCTGACTCACATGGTGTTTTCTCATCAGCCTACTGGTTGGGCTTCTTAGGAAAATTGCATTCATAGTGAAAAGATACATAGTGAATGAGAAAGTATGGGCTACTATTTGGTGTTCTGACACCCCCTCAAAATGTGTCATTTTCTTTGGAGATTTTATACTTGGGGACTGGCTACAATAGGACAATTACTTGATAGACATTCTAATGTGAATGGAGGGTAGTGATCTTCTAGGTGGAGTAGGAGACCATGAATGCACCCATGCTAGGCGAGCTTGGAAAGATAATGTTGTTGTTGAAGTACTACACGGTTTCCTTTTTCTACATTGAGTGATGTCATCTTGTAGTTATTCGACAATCTTAATGAAATGACCAGTAAGACTTTGGCGTAGTTATGAGAAATCTAGTCCCATTGAAATAGCTTGATTTCAACAGCCAAGCCATGGCCTTAAGCTATAAGATGCAAGGCTATAGAAGCCTTATTATGAACTATAGAAGATTCAATGTAGCTATTTCAATCAATAGAACCTCACACACAAATCCTTGTATGGAGCAGTGGCTTCTTCCCAGGGATCGGATATTCAAATTTTATTGTGACATAGTGATTGGTAAGGAAAGATGGATTGGTTGGGGAGAGGTGGCTAGGGGAGATAGTAGGTAGATGGTCACCATGGTGAGTGAGCGGTCAGTAGGTGTAGTCACCAAACATGTCATTGGTGAAAGTAAAAGGAATGTTAGCAACATGGGTATTGACTGGATTTTAAGGAATTATTTTTGTCAAATATGACTCCCATGCATTAATTGATTCCTTAAAGAATCTTGATTAGAGAAGAGGTCACCTTGGAATCTTAGTTAGTGATATAGTATGATACAATAGAGACATTCATTTTGTTTCTTTTATTCATGTTCATTAAGATTTTTAGAGGGTAGCTCATGAGTTAGAAAATTTATCCATATACACATCAATTTCTCTTTGTAGAGTCTAGGGGGTATCTTTATATGGAAATTATTGTACAAAAAATTCACCTAGGGAAAAGTCCCTAGATTTTTACCTAGACTACATACAGTAATCATTACCCGTAAGTGGTCGAGTCATAACATAGTACATCTAAGGATCAAACTCAAAGGAAAATATTATTAAGAACAAAATGATTTTCTAGACTAATTTAGAAAAAAAGTGATGAACAAGGATAAATGATAGAAGGTTGGTTTGGTTAACTAAATTTATTAAACAAAAAAGACAATTTAAACAAAGAAGGATTGATATTTAGTAGTATGATAAAATTACCAAGATGATAGGTTTCACCACCACTACATATGTATCTACTCTCTCACATTACATTGATCATGCATACATATTTTTAGATTAGAGCCAATGGGCTTCATATCCTTTCAGAGTATGAACTTCACAAAGATATATTTCTCCATAGTCTTGATTTCTCATTACATATGGATCCTTAATCCATCGCCCCAAAGAAATCCCTTCCTTGGTCTAACCTGGGGTCAACAATGTTGATTGATGTTCTAGTATTAGATTTTTATCTATGTTTAGGATTCAAATAATCACACATGATATGTATCTAATCCATAGAGCATGTAATCTGTAACGACAGTCACCAAACCGACAAACAAATCATTACTAATTAAGCAGGATAAACATAATAAGCAGATTAACAAAATTCACTAAAAATTAAAATCATTTTGCAAGGATATCCTTGTCCAGAAAACTTTCACTGAAAGATCCAAAACTCATACATATCATGATTCACATTGTAAAACATTGCATCATATCATCTCGAGGATAACATGTAACAGTTGCTTTCTCAAAACTTATACATAAAGCAACATCAAACCTCGAGGCATACAAGCCAAAATCTCAGATTGTTCATAAAACCAACATGTACTAATTCAAAGGACCTGAGAGCACAGAGACGACACATAGAACTTCTATCTACAA
This sequence comes from Alisma plantago-aquatica, assembly GCA_963693085.1. Lineage (NCBI taxonomy): Eukaryota > Viridiplantae > Streptophyta > Magnoliopsida > Alismatales > Alismataceae > Alisma > Alisma plantago-aquatica. The sequence goes on along the minus strand of OY856411.1, from coordinate 1,481,705,750 downwards.
GACACGACGACAATACACTCAACCTGAGTTGTCACTATTGTCCCTACTGCTATTTTTCTTTCTCTACAATAAGGTCTCAATCCCCCTCGTACACGTCCACCTAAAAAAAATATAGATCCCACGGGGTGAGACAATTGTCCCAGTGAGAGATATAACTCTCCGCCAACAATGTTATTATCATAGTTGAATAGTATTAAACTGAGTAGAGGATAAGCAATTTAGAACATTCTCATATTTTAAAGCATTGCAACTATCTATGATAGAGCAATAAATCATCTATTCTCTTAATAAGGAATAGGAAGAACATGTATATCATTTACCCATCATACTATATCAACATCTCAAGCTTATCTTGTGATACTCATTATCATGGTATGACACCCATGAATCATTCTCATTTCTATCTGTTGGCCTCAACCAATCTTCTAATCAGATATTGAATTGTACCAGTCATGTGAATGTACATCATCATAATCAGTTCCAGGTATTGGCTTTGCCAATCTTGTGCAACTATTCTAGGTATTGGACTATGCCAATCCTTTGATAATAGCCAAGTGTTGGGTTATTACCAACCCTGTGATAACAACCAGACATTGGGTTATTACCAATCCTGTGATTAACAGCCAGGCCTTGGGTTATTACCAATCATGTGATTAACAACCAGGTATTGGACTCTACCAATCATGTGATTAACAACCAGGCAATGAGTTATTACCAATCCTGTGACAGCCATGTATTGGGTTATTACCAATCCTGTGATTAAGAACCATGCATTGGACTCTACCAATCTTGTGATTAACAACCATGCATTGGGTTATTACCAATCATGTAACATTCAGGTATTGGGTTATTACCAATCCTGTGGTTAACAACTAGGCATTGGACTCTACCAATCCTGTGATTAACAACCAGGCATTGGGTTATTACCAATCCTGTGATTAACAACCAGGTATTGGACTCTACCAATACTGTGATTAACAGCCAGACATTGGGTTATTACCAATCCTGTGACAACCAGGTATTGGGTTATTACCAATCCTATGATAATTATAGGCTTCATGCCTCTACCAGGTATTGGTTTATTACCAATCCTGTGAAACTATTCTAGGCATTGGACTATGCCAATCATGCACATCTCATCACTGAATATCACATCACCTTTACTAGGAATTATCCCTTGGCCAAGCCATCATACTTATTCACATCCTTTATATAATAAAAGTATTCCTTTTATCTCCTTTAAGCATATTCAAAACACTATAGCCCTTATTTGGCTATAAGCATAAAGCATGTATGATTATGATTTCATTATTATTATTGTATCTATTTATTATTATTATTATTATGTTACTAAGTTTCCATTTCCTAGTTTATTTGAACATTATCATTTCTTACATGACACTTTTATAAACATCTTGTTACCTTTCACTCGGCAACATCTATTCTCATGTCTCACAAGGCCCATTAAACATATTGTCACCTCTCACTGGGAAACAACTATTCACATGGCTCACAAGGCCATTAAACATCTTGTCACCTCTCAATAGGCAACAACTATTAGGGTTAGGGTTTCCCTTTAAAGCCGAATAGGGTTTCAAGTTCATATTATCAATCCAAACCCTAATTCATTGCTCCACACATCTAGGAGCATACATTAATATCATAAGTATTCAATCATACTTATTTATTCTCAACATTTATCATTAAATGATTATCAACACAAAGTATGAGTTTCTCTCTTATCCTTACTAGGATATTGATTACTTCATACTTTATTAATTTGGATCAACCTTTCCTTCAAGGTACATTAGCCTACTTAATCATTATTCATTAAACTCCATACCTCTTAATGTATGACTTGATATAAGACACTTCATGTGTTACTTCATCAAGTACATTGCATCTAAGGTGCTTTCCTTCATATGGGTTTTGAGGTGCTTCCACCATATCGGGTATGAGGTGTGTGCTTGCTACCCATATAACTTAGGAGGTGTATGTGTGCTTACCATATCAGGTATGAGGTGTATGTGTTATTACCATATCACCCTTGAGGTGTATGTGTTCTTACCATCTCGGGTTTGAGGTGTATGCTTGCTTCCATATCACTTTAGAGGTGTATGTGTACTTCATACCATATCGGGAAGAGAGGTGGGTGTGCGCTTCACACCATATCGGGCAAAGAGGTGTGTGCTTGCTCACCATATCACTTTAGAGGTGTATGTGTGCTTCACACCATATCGGGCAGAGAGGTGTGTGTGTGCTTCACACCATATCGGGCAGAGAGGTGTGTGTGTGATTCACACCATATCAGGCAAAGAGGTATGTTCTTGCTCACCATATCATTTTAGAGGTGTATGTGTGCTTCAGACCATATCGGGCAAAGAGGTGTGTGTGTGCTTCACACCATATCGGGCAAAGAGGTGTGTGTGTGCTTCACACCATATTGGGCAAAGAGGTGTGTGATTAGCCCAATATCATATTTCAGGTGTTTTCTTGACATCATATCATGAAAGAGGTGTATACTACACCACCATGTCATGAAAGAAAGTATAAAATCATATCCATATCATTTTAGTGAAGTAGGTGCTTCACCATATCGGGTTAGAGGTGTTTGCTTGTATGCTTGAACCCGATATCACTTTATAAGGAGATACCATCTTCTTCAACATCTAGACCTTAATTATAACTGTTATAGTTCATGGAAACAGGTCTAAGAAACTACTAGAACTCATAATGCCATCCACTATTTCAGAAAATTTTTGAATTAAAAGTAGATCATTAAGTATAGCAATTTAGGTGATGAATAATAACATGGTTGAGTTCAAGTTATATAACCTGCCTTAAGAATAGCTTCAAAGCTCCAAGATCCAAAGCTTCACATTACTAATGTTGAAGATGACTTATCAAAAGTCCAAGGCTCGTTCAAAACTCATTCATATACAAGTAATTACCAAGGATAAGCAATTGGTGAAGAAGAAAAGAAAGGAAGATCATAACCCTAAAATCATGCTTCAATCCAAGGTTGAAGATGATCATGGCCTCACCTTAGGGTTAAGTATTGAGATACATCTTTCTCATTAGCACCTTGAAAAATACCTGACTACCCTTGCACGATATGCCATCACTTGTGGCTGATATCCCCCTCACTTGTGGCCAAAAACACTCCACTTGGCTGATATCGACTTGTTATGGCCGATATCAACATGTTACGGTCGATATTACTTGATATGGACGATACCCAAGGCATATGCACGATACCACATCACTCATGCACGACAAAAAGGCTCCATGAACGATATCTAAGAGAAGGGAGGTGGTAGGATTCGAAAAAGTTCACTAAGGGGTGAAGGAAGGGGTATATATACTTGTTGTTCATGAAGAAGTGTGAAAATGAGGTATCATCAATTTGAGCTACTAGGTGCCACGTGTCCATGCATGGTTGACACGTGTAAATTCTTGCATTAAAATTTATCTTGACATGAAAAAATCTTGAGGATAATCTAGGGATGAATTTTCGTCCATTACTTATCCCTTTGAATAAAATATATCAACAAAATCACCACTTTATTCACAACCCGATACAACTTTTCTAAGGAAGTTGTAAACCGATACACTTCACCTCCTTGAGGTTATTTGCATGTCATGGGCTTTTAAAAGAGTCCACAAAATGATATGGGACTCCTATTATGGCTCCTTGGCCGATAGGCACTCATATATAAACTTTTCAACTTGATACAACTCAAGTTAGGGTTTCATATTCAACCCCTTTCATGGTCATTTCATCACCAAGAGTGCCATCACTCATAATTGATTCAAACATGGTCCTAATTATTTATCTCTCCTATAAATGATACTAGGAGGGAGTAGGTACACTCTAGAGGTGGTAATTTGCATATAAACCCTACATTTTGGGTAAATTACAATTTGTACCAAAATTGGTACACAAGTCACCAGCATTATTCAAACAAGTTCAAACTTGGAATTTAGGCTTTCCACAAGCCACCACCTTGAATAATTCTTTCTATAATGATTCTAAAACACTTAGGAAAAATTCAACATGTGAAAAGTGCAATATAACCCCTCATCTTGGGTAAATTGCATTTTGGTCCAAAACATGAGAACGTTGCTCAAACGTTATTCAAACAGGACCAAATTTGAAACATAAGTTTGTTACCTGATAGAAAAACACTTTAGAGGATTATATTAAAGTTCTAAGAAACTTACTTAGCCAAAACAAATGGGGTTACCTCATAACCCTAGTCAGGGTCATTACAAATTATAAACCCCTAATAAGGATTTTGTCCCCGAAATCCCAGGCAAATGGAGACAGATATAATTCATTCATCATATCATCAAGCCTCCACATGATGTCATGGAGGTGCCATAGAACTTTAACCAACACAAAGTCCTTTCACACAAGGTTATCATAGAATATGTCATATAGGACACATACTCCACTGTCCTTTTCATTATTGACTGTAGAGTCAACTCTGTGTCGGGTGACATTTTTTTCTTAGTCGGAGAATCATTATACATACCTTATTTAACTTAGGTGTCAAACCTGACTGATTTGTCACCCGCTTGGAACTACAGGTCTTATCATACAATTTTAGCTTTGATAAGATTTTTCTCAAATGATTCTACCTATATTTCTTCAATTAATATATGTCTTTATCAAAGTTATGTTTATGCAGAGCATAAACCCCTAACATATAATTTTCCTACTAGAATTGTCACAAGGTTGCCCCTTCTAGGTAACCAAACATTACTCCTTGTCAGGAATCATGTTCTCATTTTTCTCATATCATTGAAAGTTCTTGGATACTAGGACTCTTTACCTTGGTATCCATTATTTTTGTGCCAAAAACACATCACGTCATCATCATTTCCATCCTCTATTGTTATTTACCAAGACCAAATGTATTACTTATCACATATGCTTGTCTTGGAACTAAAATCCAAGACTAGCTGATACTTTTCTAAGTATCCATCCATAGAACACTTCTAACTCATGCACATCAAGTGTCATTAGACTTACTTGATTGTCATGTTAGTATTATCATCATCATGATTACTAGATCTGGGTATTCCAACCCTTAGTTCATTACTGAACATTGTCACATCTCGTTGGGTAACTGTTACCTCAAGATCCTCAAACCAAGGTATACATTATACTAAACATCTTCTTTTGTTTAAAAGTTGATATGTTATTAACTCCGATTCACCCATATATCAGTTAGGATGTGGTAGAAATATCCATGCCACATCTTCTACCTCATTAAGCTATTTAGATTGTCTTAAAATGACTACTTGATCAGAGTAATCAGAAAGATAACAATCTAAGAGTTCCATACTTACCTTGCCTTCAATAGATGAATACCTGGCCAGGGTATTCAAGGACGAAAATTATGTAGTATGCATTTGTTTTATATTATGTTTCATCTCTTTAAATTTTACTACTTAGTATCTCAAATTTTCTATTGGTGTTTCTAGTACATCTCTTCCTTTCATCATGAAGAGAGAAATTTCAAAACATATAAGAGAATATTAGACTGAATATAGGTTCTCATCCATTTTATCTCTTCCTCATGTCCTCATAGGACTAATCAAAGTAAGCTCAACAATAACTACCTTTCTTATAATCAGTAGGCAGAGAGAATAAAAAGGAAAGATAATTCAGAATGAAAAGTTTTGTCTGACATGTTACCTTTACGGGATATCTTGTGTCTTGTATGTCGGGTCACCTTATTATTTCTTCTTGGACACTGCTACCTCAGATGTCCTTTCTATCCACATTTGTGGCAAGCTCGGTCCCCACTTGGTGACTGCTGCATTGGTGTACCATAATGTTGTTGAACCGGTGAAGATTTTGGCTGTTTAGTACTACTAATCAATGGTTCTTGTGACTGTGTAGACTTTCTTTTGAGGTTTGTCTCATATTTCTTTGTCACAGACCTTTCTATCCTCCTGACAGATTCCACGAATGTGGCGAATCTCTCTCTACTTTCTAATGAAGATGCTAAGATAGACACCTCAACATTCATTCCTTTCTCAAAACATCGAATCTTCTCTTGCTCAGTAGCAGCCATTTGAGGACAAAACCGCAAAAGTTCCATAAACCTAGCCTCATATTCATTTATTGACAAGGTTCCCTGTCAAACCTTCTCAAATTGTGAGATCTTTTCATCTAAATATGTACTTGCAAAATACTTATTGACGAATTCTCGACAAAATTCCTCCCAACCAACCTCTTCATCATTCCTTTTTACTTCTTCTACGTCCCACCAATGTCCAGCACTACCCTTCAAAAGGTATACAACATGTTTGACTTTGTCATCATCTGGGATACTAAGGATCTTAAAAGCCTTTTCTAACTCAGTGAGCCATAGATCAACATCTGCTGAGTCAGTTGCCCCATCGTATTCTATAGATCCTACACGACGTAGTCATTCAAAAGTCTTACCAGACTCATGTCCATTATTGGAAGTTGATTCCCTAGGTGCTGGTGCTGGCATCCGATCTGTCATATGCATCATTGTGGTCATGAATTGCCCAAAAAGAGTATGAAAGGTTGTATTTTCTATCATAGCTTCATCAAAATGGGGATTCTCAGGCACTAATTCCTCTCTTGCATGATCCCTTGCACCTCTTACTGGTGCAGCAACATAGCTCTCAGTGACAGGATCCTCATGTTCTCCAGACATCTTAAAGATATATCCCTCCTTCCGCATAAGCAGAAGTCACTATAATATATATTAGAGGGCACTAGAACAGACTCAACACCTTAGTCCTATGTCTCTATAGACTCCGTGAACCTTAAGCTCTGATACCAAACTTGTAACAACAGTCGCCAAACTGACAAACAAATCATTACTAATTAAGCGAGATAAACATAATAAGCAGATTACCAAAAATCACTAAAAATTAAAACCATTTTGCAAGGAGATCCTTGTCCAAAACAATTTTACTGAAAGAACTAAAACTCATACATATCATGATTCACATTGTACAACATTGCGTCATCTCATCTCAAGGATAACATATAATAGTTACTTTCTCAAAACATATACATAAAGCAACATCAAACCTCGAGGCATACAAGCCAAAATCTTAGATTGTTCATAAAACCAACACGTACTAAATCCAAGGACCTGAGAATACAGAAATGACACATAGGACTTCTATCTACAAGACACGACAGACAGTACACTCAACCTAAGTTGTCACTGTTGTCCCTGTTGTTGTTGTTCTTTCTCTATAGTATGGTCTCAATCCCCCTCGTGCACGTCCACCTAAAAAAATGTGGATCCCACGGGGTGAGACAATTGTCCCAGCGAGAGATATAACTCTCCGCCAACAATGTTATTATCACAGTTAAATAATATTAAACTGAGAAGAGGATAAGCAGTTTAGAACATTCTCATATTTTAAAGCATTGCAACTATCTATGATAGAGGAGTAAATCATATATTCTCTTAATAAGGAATAGGAAGAACACGTATATCATTTACCCATCATACTACATCAACATCTCAAGCTTATCTTGTGATACTCATTATCATGGTATGACATCCATGAATCATTCTCATGTCTATCTGTTGGCCTCAGCCATTTTGCTAATCAGATATTGAATTGTACCAGTCATGTGAATGTACATCATCATAATCAGTTCCAGGTGTTGGCTTTGCCAGTCCTATGCAACTATTCTAAGTATTATACTATGTCGATCCTTTGATAACAACCAAGTGTTGGGTTATTACCAACCATGTGATAACAGCCAGACATTAGGTTATTACCAATCATGTGACTAACAACCAGGAATTGGGTTATTACCAATCTTGTGATTAACATTCAGACATTGGGTTATTACCAATCCTGTGATTAACAACCATGTATTAAACTCTACCAATCCTGTGATTAACATCCATGCATTGGGTTATTACCAATCCTGTGACAGCCAGGTATTGGGTTATTACCAATCCTGTGATTAACAACCATGTATTAGACTCTACCAATCCTGTGATTAACAACCAGGCATTGGGTTATTACCAATCTTGTGACAACCAGGTATTGGGTTTTTACCAATCCTGTGATTAACAACCAGGCATTGGACTCTACCAATCCCGTGATTAACATCCAGGCATTGGGTTATTACCAATCCTATGATTAGCATCCAGGTATTAGACTCTACCAATCTTGTGATTAATAGCCAGGCATTGGGTTATTACCAATCATGTGACAGCTAGGTATTGGGTTATTACCAATCTTGTGATAATTATAGGCTTCATGCCTCTGCCAAGTATTGGGTTATTACCAATCCTGTGAAACTATTCTAGGCATTGGACTATGCCAATCATGTGCATCTCATCATTGAATACCACATCACCTTTACTAGGCATTATACCTTGGCCAAGACATCATACTTATTCACATCCTTTATATAATACAAGAATTCCTTTTATCTCCTTTAAGCATATTCAAAACACTATAGCCCTTATTTGGCTATAAGCATAAAGCATGTATGATTATGATTTCATTAGTATTATTTTATCCATTTATTATTATTATTATGTTACTAAGTTTCCATTTCCTAGTTTATTTGAACATTATCATTTCTTATATGACATCTTGTTACCTCTCACTAGGCAACATCTATTCTCATGGCTCACAAGGCCCATTAAACATCTTGTTACCTCTCACTAGGAAACAACTAACCACATGATTCACAAGTCCCATTAAACATCTTGTCACCTCTCACTAGGCAACAACTATTCACATGGCTCACAAGGCCATTAAACATCTTGTCACCTCTCACTAGGCAACAACTATTAGGGTTAGGGTTTCCCTTTATAGCCGAATAGGGTTTCAAGTTCATATTATGAAACCAAACCCTAATTTATTTCTCCACACATCTAGTAGCATACATTAATATCATAAGTATTCAATCATACTTATTTATTCTCATCATTTATCATTAAATGATTATCCACACAAAGTATGAGTTTCTCTCTTATCCTTACTAGGATATTGGATACTTCATACTTTATTAAGTTGGCTCAACCTTTCCTTCAAGGTACATTAACCTACTTAATCATTATTCATTAAACTCCATGCCTCTTAATGTATGACTTGATATAAGACACTTCATGTGTTACTTCATCAAGTACATTGCATCTAAGGTGCTTTCCTTCATATGGGTTTTGAGGTGCTTCCACCATATCGGGTATGAGGTGTGTGCTTGCTACCCATATCACTTAGGAGGTGTATGTTTGCTTACCATATCGGGTATGAGGTGTATGTGTGCTTACCATATCACCCTTGAGGTGTATGTGTTCTTACCATCTCGGGTTTGAGGTGTATGCTTGCTTCCATATCACTTTAGAGGTGTATGTGTGATTCACACCATATCGGGCAGAGAGGTGTGTGTGTGCTTCACACCATATCAGGAAAAGAGGTGTGTGCTTGCTCACCATATCACTTTAGAGGTGTATGTGTGCTTCACACCATATCAGACAGAGAGGTGTGTGTGTGCTTCACACCATATTGGGCAGAGAGGTGTGTGTGTGCTTCACACCATATCGAGCAAAGAGGTATGTGCTTGCTCACCATATCAATTTAGAGGTGTATGTGTGCTTCACACCATATCGGGCAAAGAGGTGTGTGTGTGCTTCACACCATATCGGGCAAAGAGGTGTGAGTGCGCTTCACACCATATCGGGCAAAGAGGTGTGTGCTTAGCCCAATATCATATTTAATGTGTTTTCTTGACCTCATATAGTGCAAGAGGTGTATAATACACCACCATATCATGCAAGAAAGTATAAAAGCATATCCATTTCGTTTTAATGAAGTAGGTGCTTCACCATATCGGGTTAGAGGTGCTTGCTTGTGTGCTTGAACCCGATATCACTTTATAAGGTGATACCATCTTCTTCAAGCTCTAGACCTCCATTATAACTGTTATAGTTCATGGAAACGGGTCTAAGAAACTACTAGAACTCATAATGTCATCAACTATTTTATAAAACTTCGGAATTAAAAGTAGATCATTAAGTATAGCAATTTAGGTGATGAATAATAACATGGTTGAGTTCAACTTATATAACCCGCCTTAAGAATAGCTTCAAAGCTCCAAGATCAAAAGCTTCACATTCTTAAGGTTGACTATGACTTATCAAAAGTCCAAGTCTCGTTCACAACTCCTTCATATACAAGGAATCACCAAGGATAAGCAATTGGTGAAGAAGAAAAGAAAGGAAGATCATAACCCTAAAATCATGCTTCAATCCAAGGTTGAAGATGATCATGGCCTCACCTTAGGGTTAATTATTGAGCTCCCTCTTCCTCATTAGCATGTTGCATGATACCGGACTAACTTTGAATGATATTCCGTCACTTGTGGCTGATATCCCCCTCACTTTGCCTAAAACACTCCACTTGGCCGATATTGACTTGCTATGGCCGATATCAACATGATATGGCCGATATTACTTGCTATGGCCAATACCCAAGGCCTATGCACGATACCACATCACGTCTTCATGACACAAAGGCTCCATGCACGATATCTAAGAGAAGGGAGGTGGTAGGATTCGAAAAAGATCACTAAGGGGTGAAAGAAGGGGTATATATACTTGTTGTTCTTGAAGCAGTGTGAAAATGAGGTGTCATAAATTTGAGCTACTAGGTGCCACGTATCCATGCATGGTTGACACGTGTAAATGCATGCATTAACATTTATCTTGACATGAAAAACTCTTGAGGATAATCTAGGTATGAATTTTCGTCCATTACTTGTCCCTTTGAATAAAATATATCAACAAAATCACCATTTTATTCACAACCCGATACAAGTTTTCTAAGGAAGTTGTAAACCGATACACTTCACCTACTTGAGGTTATTTGCACATCATGGGCTTTTCCAAGAGTCCAAAAAACTATATGGGACTCCTCCTATGGCTGCTTGGCCGATAGGCACTCATATATAAGCTTTTCAACTTGATACAACTCAAGTTAGGGTTTCATATTCAACTCTTTTCTTGGTCATTTCATCACCAAGAGTACCATCACACATAATTGATTCAAATATGGCGCCTCATTATTTCTATCTCCTATAAATGATACTAGGAGGGAGTAGGGACACTCTATAGGTGGTAATTTGCATATCAACCCTACATTTTAGGTAAATTACAATTTGTACCAAAATTGGTACACAAGTCACCATCATTATTCAAACAAGTTCAAACTTGGAATTTAGGCTTTCCACAAGCCACAACATTACATCATTATTTCTATAATTATGTTAAAATACTTGGGCAAAATTCAACATGCGACAAAGTGCAATATAACCCCTCATCTTGGGTAAATTGCATTTTGGTCCAAAACATGAGAACATTGCCCAAACGTTATTCAAACAGGACCAAATTTGAAACATAAGTTTGTTACCTGATAGAAAAGCACTTTAGAGGATTATATTCAAGTTCTAAGCAACTTACTTAGCCAAAACAAATAGGGTTACCTCATAACCCTGGTCAGGGTCATTACATAATCAATCTATAAACAATCAATCTAAAAGTCTACATGGATAGTAATTTATAACATGAGAGCACAAGAAAAGGGAAACATGACTAATCTCCACCCCCAAATGAAGATATACTCCCTAATATTGTTCATGATACAAAAAAGAGAGAGGAAGAAGCTCATATAAAAAGTAACAGTGTAGAGGAGAAACTCAATGGTCTCATCACAACTCTAGAATGATAGCTATAGTTTATAGTCCCGATCTCCAGCTGAGCACGTCTCCATGTCAAGCCATTGGATTTCAACTCCAGACTTTTTTTATGATGATTATGATTGTGGATAGGATTGATAAGTCATGGATGGATGTCCTAGATTTATATCATGCCCCAAGATTTCAAGTCAATATGAAATAATCCAACAATTGTGGGCAATTTGCTACAAATTTTTGTCACATTACTTTTAGGCAATTGGAGGGCTAGTCAACCAACTGGAAGTGTCACTAAATATATTCATTGTGTATATTATCAAATTACACTTTCAAGTAAACTTGAATTGCCAATTAGTTGTGGATTCTAGAGTCATTTTACAAATTGGAACATATTATCGATCCTCTTTCAATTGACGAAGTTGGGGAGTGAGGATTTAATGTTTTGGTTTATTTGATGGAAATTTTATAGTAATTTTATGATTTCTCCTCTTATATTTGTATACATGTATTTATTTATTACATTAAAATTTTATGGAGAGCTTATGACTTCTCGTGTTCTCCCTACATTGACCTACAAATCAAACATAAAAACTAATTAAATACCAAATAAATATCACAAACAACTAAAAAGTTAAAAATTTGAGGTATCGAGTAAAATGCAAGAAAAATATTCACACTTAAAGCTCAATTTCAACTAAGAAACATCATGAATAGACATTCATCACAATCTTGAGCTTGAATGTTTCCCATCCTCGAGTAACATAAAATCCACAACACTATCCAAATAAATACTTTAAACAAATTTACATGACTAATGCTTGCATCATTTTTAAAAATATGTACGACCAATATGGATACAAAACAAAACCTATAGAGATCAGTAAACTAGCTACTAAATTTATTTGAGCTATTTCCCCCTAACTTGAACTTATTGACAATGTTTCCCTTCATTTGAATCTCAACTGATTACCTTTGATTGAACCAACATGATATTTGACATATATTAGTTCTCAATTAAATTCTCTTACTTAAATGTACTTATTCTCCTCACTTGAGAGGTAATTACCAAATGGTCCCTCATTTCAAGTTTCATTTACTTTTTAATTTAGCTATCATGTATCTTGACACTAATCTTTATGCCTAAATAAGGTATTGCTTTTCATTTAAAGAAACATTTACAATATGGTCCCTCAACATACTTTCATGAACCACTATGATGTCATTTAATGTAGATAAGTATGTTTTAGTCATGAAAAGTTGAATGGACCTTCAATGGATCACACATCCTTGATATTACAACAAATTTCTTTGGAATAAATTTGAAAAATAATGAAAAAAATTACATATTAATGATTGAGTGAGTTAGGATAGAAAAGTGATGGACTAAGTAAGAGCCATCAAATGGGGAACTATCATTATATTTAGGTAGTCCCCTAATCAATCTACATCTAGCCCAAATCACATTACATTTATACATTGTTTGTCCATCCAATTCAATAAGTCAAAACTATAAAAACATCTACATTTATTCATAAGTCCTCACTAAATTACCTAAGTCTTCAATCCATACATTTCCTAGACACAATGACATATCCTCCTCCTCGTGCAAGGAATGACCTCCTTAAATAAGATCATCCATTCTCCCTTCTCCCAACCCCTCTACATAATCAACACCCTCAAAACTCCAACATCCTCTCCTATATCAGTCTCCACAGTCATCCTTCCCTTGGTATCATAGAAGCTATTCATGGGTCCTTCACACCATGATTGACCTACAACACAGAAGTGGGTTCAATTGCCACCCAGTTGTAGTCATCAACAATGTCACTTAGGAGTTTGTAGACATCAAATACTATCACCTCTCCGCATATCCCTAATCCTAGTGTTAAAACACCAGAACCACCATGAAGCCCAAAACCCCAGCTATATCTCTTTTTATTTCTTCCTCCTTGTGCATACATGAAGGGCACAATGAGAAAAAGAGGCACCACATGCACTTATCATGACTATTAAAGGCTCTAGTGAGACCTCTTCACCCTCATGCCTCCTGCCTCCACCCTAAAACCACAACCACAACCTCCATACTTTAGATTCCTTGCAACCCCTTTAACATCCTACTGAGTTCTCAATAGTGCAAGATAAGGAACCAATTTCCCTTCTACCACCAAACATACGCACCACCACCAACGGCCCTACATTGCCTCCCTGGAGACCTGACAAGTGATATATGGAACATAGATTACTTTCAAACACTACAAACTCCTCATTCTCCAACTTCAGAGCATGCTAACTAGAAGAAATTAGAACTTATAGTAGAACAAAGCTTACCTACACCTGATTCCCCAATGAAAAGAAAATTTAATAGCCCTACCACTACTGGCTCAAGAGTCCCCAAACTCCAAGAGCCATCTATGAACAACCTCCTACCATACCATCAAGAGGAACACAACTCCGACCACCATCTATCTTTATCATCTCATCCTTCTGAGAAACACTAAAAACCATTAGAGTAGCAAGTCCATGATGCACATAGCTTGCTTGACCATCTTTGAAAGATATCCAAGGAGGGAGATGATAGGAGTTATATATTGGTATCGAAAATTGACCAAGACACTTGTACAATTTAACAAACTCCAATGGATAGATCGCAAGTTTCTTTTCCTTCCTACTATTTTAGTTTAGAATATGAAACACGACTAAGGTACAAGGGTTGAGAAATTTTTTTGAGTATTAAGTATATTATACCTAATCATAGTAATTAGCTACAAATAATACTTGTCTATGTGTATATGTTTATACCTCTTTTGATATAAGTATGGGTAACCTAGACATGTTTAGACTCACTTAGCTAAAAATGAATCTCATAATGAGAACGGATCTATGACCCTAGATTGAAAATCTCTTGAGACTCTTGTTGCCCAATCTAATGACATGATGATGTTATGCTTAGTTATAAGACTTTGATTAAATGTATACAACTTAGATAAAATCCTGGAAAACACTTTTATGGGAAAATATGGAGTACAAATGGAAGATAGAAAACCTAATTCCTAATTAAAATAACCAAAACCTAATTCCAACCCATATCATGATAAATATTTCTATACTTCTATAGAACTCTCTATTTTGATTAAACTTTTGAAGCCGATTACCTAAAATTCACAATTTTGTGTACTTTGATCAAAGGTACAACATTTCTATATCTATTTGGAAAGCTATATTCCTCATTGGTTTCATGCATGATTAGATAAATAAGTTGGTGTAAAAATTGATTTTGAACCTTAGCCTTCCTCTTTGAAAGGATGCCAAAATTTATTCCTAGAAAATACTAGCACACTGTTTAAACATTAGAAAGGGAAGGTTGGTGCCCACTAGTTTAAGTGGAATTATGCTTCCATGACTCTGCATATATAGAAGGAATGAGGTCCATCCATATACAAGAAAATGAAGTTGGTGTGTTGTCATTCTCCATGGAAAAAATATATTGTTGGTATGTATGCCCATAGAGCCATCCTGATCAATTGCATAGAGTAGGATATTAATTAATTAATTAGTACAATTAATTGGTTAATTAATTAATTCTATAATATTCTAATTAATCCATGAGCATTTTAATTAACATAGTCTTTCTATTTACCAAAGGGTTTAGGAAACACTGCTTCCTTTCATCTCCTATTTAAAGGGGCATGACGGTTGATGTCTTTACGAGATATTTAAGATAGGCTTTTCAGTTTACGCTCATGTATGTAAACCCTAGCCATCACCATCCTCAGAAGAGACATGAGAGCACCACGACACTAGCACATCATCACATAAAGGCTACTCCTTCCTATCGGCTTAGGAGCGTGACATGGAGTTCCAGTCCATCCATGTGGATGAACTAGAGATGCAGATGTTGAGATGCTTGTGTTCAGAGGACGTCAACGATCATCCATATGTGCTATGAGCGGTGTGGATCACCGCACGAGAGGAGAACCACTGGATCTTCCCACGACACATTTAGAGGATGGGAGAGAAGTACCATTCGTGTAAGCCAGGAGCATCGCACACCGTCGAGCAGTGGGGTGTCACTGTTCTTTCTCTACGATAAGGTATATCTTTTTTTGGTCAGTACGATAAGGTATATCCCATGAACACTCTTTCTAAATACACTTTTGTCAACAAGATCCTGTTGCAGGTTGCGTGAAAATATATTTTATTTTGTTGCTTTTGCCATGCATGTTTCCTCCACAAAATCCAGTAGTGGTATCAGAGCAACGTCGGTCTATGGCGCATTTGTATTCGTTTTGATATGATCAAATCACTATATACTACTTTTTGTGGTTTCATATGATGTGAACTTAAAACTGCTAATGTGCATATCTAAACCTAATTCCACATACACTGTAGGGTTCTAGTTTTTACGTTTCGAATGGGGTCGACTATGGAAAATACTGATTTTCTAAGTGCACAGAAGTAAAATTTCATAGACCTTTTAGTGGCTCTGCCCCTGAGACCCCGTGAGTGGCAGCCTCCCCTCGACCCCCACACAGGGGCACTGCCCTTGTGTACCCCGCATAGTCTACGTGGGAGTCAAAAATTTATTTAATAAAAAATGTCCAGCATTAAAAGGACTGTAATTTTAATATGTATATACGTATATGTAGATATACCTATGATATCATACACATCGCCTTTAAAATCTATTTTATGTGGTGAATGCATGCACGGTTATGCCCTAGAATCCCCTTTTGTGAATGTTGTGAATGATTGTGGTTGTGAATGTTGTGGATATATTTGTTTGTGAATTCTATGGATGCATAATGGTTGTACGTGCATCTTTTGTATAAAGTATTCGACTTGCATGCCGAGCCTCATCTCTTATTTCAAAGTGTAATTAATTCTTTCTCTTTATATTTGTACTCATATGATGTTATAGAGATAGGATTAGTTTTAGTATTCGTAAACTTGATGTAAGGAGGCCACTTAAAGATTCAACTCCAAGGAGCGTCCTTGGAGAAGCAACCTGAAGATTCAACTCCAAGAAGCAACCTGAATATCCAACTCCAAGGAGCATCCATGGAGAAACAACTTGAAGTTCCAACCTCATGGAGCATCCATGAAGTTGTTCATTGTAATGTTGATCCGTACAGGTTGATTCACAGGTGTTGTTGCATGAAACACATAAGACCTTAGGCATCCTCTGTGGCTCTAAAGGATTACAATAGTATGGCCATAACTAATGTTTTTATGTTTGTGATTGCATGTCTATCATTTGTGGTTGTGGATATAGCAGTATATGCTACATACTATAAGTATGTGGTGTTTGGATATGTATATGTATTAATAAAACCCCTCAATTAATAATATTAAGTTTTAGTTTCCTTCCATAAAGCAACAGACATGAAAAACTTGATCGACTATGTGTGGGCACACCTCCACATCATACACTATCTATCTAATGGAAGTGTGATGGTAGGTGTGTGGGTTTGCCTCCACAGGGTGCACATTCATTGTGTTGGGGACTTCACTAGGGAACCTTGATAGGATCAAGTACCTAGAGGCACACAGATGCATCATGGTAAGGAGTTGTGCATGATCATCTATCTAAGAGTTTCATATGATGCAATTGGTAAAAGTTACCTACCTTAGTATTTGGTCTTTGACATTGGCGTTGGTTGGGCATTGATCTAATTATTTTGGATATTGGCTCACTAGAAGGTTGCACGCTACAATCTTCTGAGTTGATAGTGAGGTCTATCAATTTGAATAAACATCGTGAGAGCATAATTAATTAAAGGCCTAATTAATCTCATTTATCAAATCTTTACAAGTCAAAATGTTTTGGACTTAATGCAAACTTTTTCTTTTGTAGCAATCAAATGACAAAACAAAAGTCACACATCCTCGTTGCGATCAGTCCTTGATAAGGTCAAACTTACCATAATCAACCTTCAAAACTAGTTTAGGATAGTGAGAATTATTCTCACGCATTAGTGTAAGCTCTATGTCCTTGAAACTCTAGAGCCAGCGGAACCCGCCTCAAAATGCGCCCAAGGCTAAAAAGATGCTTACAAGAAGCACCTTGATGACATTGTGGATATCAAGTGCTTGATGTTGTGCTCAATGAACTTTGAGTTGCAAGAGCAACATGAGAACATGAAAGTCATGGAGATGGTAACACATCTCAAGAACATATATCAACATCAAGCAAGATAGGAGAGATATGATATCTCCAAGGCTTTGTTTAGAAGCAAGATGAGAGAGGAAAACTCAGTTGGCACCCATATACTCACTTTGATTGGGTACGTGGAAAGCCTATCCAAGCTGGGATTTCCCCTAGGTCAAGAGTTGTCCACTGACGTAATTCAGCAATTGTTTCCTGAATCATATAGTCATTTTGTCATGAACTACAACATGAACAATCTTGAAAAGCCATTGTCAGAATTGTTGGGCATGTTGAGGACAACTGAAGCATAAATGAAGAAAGATAAGCCCAAGTTTGTGATGATGATCAATAGGACAAGGGGAAATTCAAATGGCAAAGGCAAGGCTAATAAAGGTTTTAAATTTGAGCATAAGCCAAAGTCGTCTGTGCTCAAAGCTAAAGGTGGGATCTACAAAGAAGGCAATTGTCACCATTGTAACCGAGCTAGACATTGGAAAAGAAATTGCCCTCTCTACCTGGAGGAATCGAGGAAGAAGTAGGGGATAGAGATCTCCACTTCAAGTATATATGTTATTGAGATAAACTTAAATACTTCTTCACCATGGGTACTGGATACTGGATGTGGATCTCACATATGTTCAAATATGCATGATTTGATAAGAAGTAAGCCTTTACAAAAGGGCAAAGTCGAGCTGTGGGTTGCTAATGGAGCAAGAGTTGCTTCCACCGCAGTTGGAGTTATTAGTTTATCTTTGCCTACAAGCCCTGTAATAGAATTAGAGAATTGCTATTATGTATCCGCCATTAATAGAAATATTATTTCTGTATCGTGCATGGATAAGAGGATTTGAATTTCACATTAAGAATGGAATGATTTCGAATTTCTATAGATGAGATCTTTTATGGAAATTCCCCTATGTCTTATGGTATCTATTTGTTAGAACTTGAGACTAGCATATACAACATAAATACTAAAAGGATAAAACTTGACAATTCAAACAAAACATACTTATGACATTGTCGTCTTGGGCACATAAACGAGAAGCACATATCTAGACTCCATAAGGATGGTTATCTAGACTCTTTTGATTTTGAATCATTAGAGACATGTGAGGCTTATTTATTAGGCAAGATGACCAAGACTCCTTTTACTGGACATAGTGAGAGAGCCAGTGATCTGCTAGGGCTCATACATACTGATGTATGTGGACCTTTTTGATCAAATGCTAAAGGAGGCTATCAATATTTCATTACCTTCATTGATGACCTCAGTAGGTATGGCTATGTATATCTTATGAAACACAAGTCAGAAACTCTTAAAATGTTCAATACTTTCATGAATGAAGTAGAGAAGCAACTTGGTAAGAGTATTAAAGCACTCTGATCTGATCGAGGTGGCGAATACTTAAGCCAAGAGTTTGAGGACCTTCTAAGAGACTGTGGTATTGTATCACAATGGACTCCACCTGGTACACCACATCATAATGGTGTGTCAGAAAGAAGGAATCATAATTATTACATATGGTATGACCAATGATGAGTTCCGTCAAACTTCCAATATTGTTCTAGGTATATGCTCTTGAAACCACAACGCTTACACTTAAATGTGTACCTTCCAAATTAGCTCAAAAGACACCATGTGAGATATGGAATGGGAATCGACCCAATTTGTCTATGTTAACAATTTGGGGATGCGAAGCTTATTTTAGGAAACAATTTCTTGAAAAGCTTGGACCCAAATCTGACAAATGCTATTTTGCTGGATACCCTAAGGAAACTTGGGGATAATACTTCCACACACCAACTGAAAACAAAGTGTTTGTTGCTAGAACTAATGTATTTCTTGAAAAGGAATTTATTTCTAAAGGAATCATTGGGAGGAATGTAGAGCTCACATAAATTCAAGATAAAAAAGAAAGTAGAGAACCCAAGGAGGTACATAAGGAACATGAAGACTCACAAACTATTGTGGAATTCCAAGTTCCAAATGTAACACAAGAACCTTGTAGATCCAGTCAGACATGACTTGAGCTTGAGAGACTTGGATTTCTCATGACTCAAGACAGTGACGAATTGGGCATAGTAGATGAGAAAACTTCCATTGTAGAAGCTACATAGGGACAAAAATCTGATAAATGGCTCAAATCCATGAGATCTAAGATGGAATCCATGTACACCAACAAGGTTTGGACCTTGGTGGATCCACCTGAAGGGGTAAAACCCATTGGGTGCAAGTGGGTCTTCAAGAGGAAGACCGACATGGATGAAAATGTTCAAACCTATAAAGGTAGATTGGTTGTGAAAGGATTTTTTCAAATTCAAGGTGTGGATTATGATGAGACCTTCTTACCAATTGCCATGGTTAAATCCATCAAGATCGTGCTTTCCATTATAGCTTATCATGACTATGAGATTTGGCAGATGGATGTTGGAACAACATTCCTTAATGGGAATTTACTCGAGGATGTGTACATGACACAACCTGAGGGATTTATCAATATGAAGGAAGCCAATAAAGTCGGTAAGATACAAAGGTGAATCTATGGATTGAAGCAAGCATCTCAGATTTGGAATCTATGTTTTGACGAAGTAGTCAAAAAGTTTGGATTTAGTCAAAATGAAGATGAACCTTGTGTTTACAAAAAGGTTAGTGGGAGAATAGTCGTATTTCTCATATTGTATGTGGATGACATGCTATTGATGGGAAATGACACCGTACTCTTCAGATAGTAAAAGCGTGGTTGGGGAATACCTTCTCTATGAAGGATTTAGGTGAAGCATCCTATATACTAGGAATCAAGATCTATAGAGATAGATCTAGAAGGCTTCTAGGCCTAAGACAAAGCACATACATTGACAAGATGCTAAATAGATTTAACATGGAGGGTTCTAAGAGAGGTAACTTGCCCATGTCCCATGGGGTTACGATCTCTAAAGCCCAATGTCCTAGTACAAGTGATGAACGGGCGCACATGAGTAAGATTCCATATGCATAAACAATTGGATTTATCATGTATGTGATGTTATGTACTCGTCCTGATGTGTTGTATGCTTTGAGCATGATGAGTCAGTATCAGTCAAATCTAGGTGAATGTCACTGTACATCTGTAAAGAACACCCTAAAGTATTTGAGAAGGACTAAGGATCAATTCTTGGTATACGTTAGTGAGGAAGAGCTTGTGGTAAAGGGTTACACCAATGCTTCCTTCCAAACTGACAAAGACTACTATAAATCACAATCTAGATTTGTGTTTTTCCTAAACAATGGAGTTGTGAGCTAGAAGAGTTCCAAGCAAGAGACGGTTGCATATTATACAACATAGGTTGAATACATTGCCGCATCTAATGCTGCAAAGGAAGGTATATGGATCAGGAAGTTCATTTCTGAACTTGGAGTGGTTGCAAACGCTAGTGATGCAATTGAGTTTTTTTGTGACAAAAATAGAGCAATTTCATAGGCTAAAGAACCAAGATCACATCAGCGTTCCAAACATATTCTACGACAGTTCCATCTCATATGAGAGATCGTATAGTGAGAAGATGTGAATATTTGTAGAGGACCTATAGAAAGCAACGTGACTGGCCCACTCACAAAAGCACTTCCATTATAGAAACATGACAGACATGTTCGATCACTTGGATTGAGATTCATGAGTGATTGGGTATAAGTGCAAGTGGGAGTATGTTGGTATGTATGCCCATAAAGACTATCATTTGATGATTGTAATGGGATACTGTGTAAATTATTTGTAATAATATATTGATCATATCAATATAGGTAGGTTTCTAATTTATAAGTTTGTGTTTTATATTGTGAGATGACCATAAAACTTATGGATGTCTATAACATAATATACTCAATGACATATGTCTTCGGGATGATGACCTGACTGGTGAGATCATATGTATGCTAAGAGTATGTATTCTAGTTTTGTCCCTAATCAGTTGTTATGGTGGAAATATCCATAAACATCAATAACACATAAGATTAGAATGTATGTTGGTTGATGGAAGAATCTCATTAGCCATGATACAGACAGACCCACCTTGAGAGTGACACATGGATACCATGATTGGTAGTTAGAGTCACATCTCATAGTGATGGTGGTGATTATGGTTCTTAGACCTGAAGTCACTACACTTATCACATGTCATCATCCATTGTGGTCCTGAATAAGGATTGTCATAAAGATGGTGCTTGGGTGTATTGTGACACATGGGGATGACTATAAGTGATGTATATGGAATTTGTCCTTCCTATGGGAGTTTTATGTTCCAACCAATTGATAAGCGAGACTAAGAAATGTATGGCCATGCTGATGTGAGTCAATATGTGATATTGAGCTTACATATATCTTAGATAGTTTGCTCTAGTTCAAGGAACATGGATTGAACATTGAAGAGGATGATGGTTTCATGACTCAAGTTCAATCCAGATATCAGTGATAAAGGAACTATACAATCACTATAACACCAGTCATGAATGATAAGTTAAGTTGCTATCCAACTTCTCCAATTACTGGGGTGGCAATGAAGTCTTACTAGATACCAATCATTTCTTGTGAAATCATAATATGATTATGGATATCACTGCCATTATAATTTGGAGCCTACCGGATCACACATAGGATGTGTTGGAATAGGAGTATAATTGTGGGTTTGATTGGAGTTTTTCTAAATCACATTGATCACTATAATGTTTGTGTAATCCATTAGAATAATATTGGAATATGTTAAAATGTTTGAGACAATTGATTGGAGTGACTGGCTCTAAGTGCAAGTGGGAGTCTGTTGATATGTATGCCCATAGAGACATCCTGAGAGATTGCATGGAGTCAGATATTAATTGATCAATTAATATGATTAATTTGTTAATTAATTAGTTCTAGAATATAATAAATTAATCCATGAGAATTTCAATTAATGTAGTCTTTCTATTTACTGAAGGGTTTAGGAAACCCTGCTTCCTTTCATCTCCTATTTAATGGGGCTTTACGAACAATGTCTTTACGAGATATTTCAGAGAGGCTTTTTAGTTTATGCTCACGTATGTAAACCCTAGTCGCCACTGTCCTCAGCAAAGAAAGGAGAGCACAACAATGCTAGCAAGTCATCGCACAGAGGCTACTCCTTCCTACCAGCTTAGGAAGTGTGACGTGGAGTTCCAATCCACATGTGTGGATGAAGTAGAGATGCAGACGCTGAGACTTCTGTGTTCGGAGGACGTCAACGATTGTCAATATGTGCTACAAGTGATGTATATCACCGCATGAGAGGAGAGCTACCAGATCTTCTCACGACACATTCAGAGGATGTGACAGAAGTACCATACGTGTAAGCCAGGAGTGTTGTACACCATCGTGCAATGGGACATCACTAGACTTGCTCCGTGACAAGGTATATCCCACAAATACTCTTTCTGAATATGCTATTGTCAATGAGATCATGTTGTAGGTTGCATGAGAATATATTTTATTATGTTGCTTCCACCAAAAATGTTTCCTCCACAAAACCCAACACATATGGCTTCCCTGACAACATAGATATTGACATGTGCTATCTATTTGAAATTTTGAATTATTAGTCACAAAAACTGATATTGATTCCTATTGATGTTTAAAACCCTATTCCCATATGATACATGCCTTCTTTGCTTAATTCTTTACATTTTCTCATAAAATCCTTTGTAGATAGGTTCATACTTTTTTGTTTCCAAATATCAAATTTTTATCATTTGTTTGACTGACCTAGGTTTTGCTTCTTAGGGTCATGTGTAGTTTTATTCCCTCTAGAAATTCATGGATAGGAAATTAAAGAAATACCTAGAAGAGACATGCAAGAGCTATCCCCAGTTGAAGAGTAGGCAGGAATGGGATCCTATTTCTAATTTTGTAATCTTATGTATACGTTGTTTTTATGTATGCCCAAAGAGCCGATCATATGATGATTGTAATGGCATAATATGTAAATGATTTGATTATTAGTAAAAGGCAAGCTTCCAAATTTATTCTATTTTTCAATTATGATATAATGAATAAACACAATAAATGTCTAGAGAATGATATTACTCTGACATATGTCTTAAGTATGTGGCTTGAAGAAAGATATCATACAGATGTTAAGAGTATACATTCTCATTATGTCCCTAGTCACATGTTATTGTGGAAGGTTGATAGATAACAATAACACATAAGACTAGAGTGTGTGTTGGTTGATGACTAAATCTCATTAGTCATGATATGGTGATATCAAACCAAGCAAACATATACATGATAGAGAATAGTGTATCAGACAGACCCACCATGAGAGTAACACATGGAGACTGTTGTTATGATTGTCATAGTTAGCTCTCATAGTGATGGTGGTGATTCTAATTCTTAGACCTAAAGTCACTACACTCATCATGTGTCGTTCAGTATGCGTTGACATCATCAAACATGATCCTGAATAAGGGTTATCATAAAGGTGATGATTGTGTGTGACACATGGGGACAGACTGTGAGTGATGGATATGGGATTTGTCCCTCCTATGGTTGTATGATATCCTAGGCCACTTGAGTTAGCGAGACTAATAAATGCACAACCATGTACATGTGAAATAATATATGATATTGAGCTTACACATATCTCATATAGTCTGCTATAGAAAGAATCATAGATTTGAGTGCTGAAGAGGATGATAGATCCATCCCTCAAATTCAATCTGGATATCAAAGACAAAGGAATTATACAAACATTGTAACACCAAGCATAGATTTTAGGTTGAAGTTATTCCCCAACTTTCCATTTACTTGGGTATCAATGATTGTGACTAGACACCACTCTTTGCTTGTGATTTCGTAATTAGTTATGGACATTTACCGCCAACGTAATATGGGACCTATAGGGTCACACACATAGGACATGACTTAGAAGAGGAGTTTGATCTTGAATGATGATTGGATTAATTACTAAAGAGTTTAGGTATTCAATTCAAGCAACAAATCAAGTGATTGGACTCCCAACCAATTGGCCCATGTGATGAAATGGCCGGTTGGAGTGTCAAATTGATTGGATGTTATATTGGATGAGTTCTATATGAGATGGGTACCAACCAATCAGTTCATTGGACCGAACTAATTGGTTGGTGGTTTTGAGATGACCATCTCACTCTGTAAGATGACCAATTTGAGATGTAATTTGATTTCATCAAGGATTAGTGCCAATGTCATGTCGGGCATTAATTGGATTAGAATTGTGAATTACATATGTGATTGGGAAGCATATAAAATGACCAGTTTACTAAGCGAACCGATCGTTTCACATGTGAATCAACCGATTCATTGCCAACTGACCAGTTCGACACTGTAGGTTGTGAAAATTCAGATCTTCCAGTCCTTTCCACTCCCACATAGAATGGGAACCTGACCCAAACCCATCCTATAAATAGAGGGGTGGTATGTTTCTCAAATGCAACAAAACAAACTGGAAAAAGACGATGCCAAATGGGAGAGTCAACACCACAATACTAGGTAGATATGGCACTTTCTATTCCTGGGAATGGTGCCAAAAAGCTTGGTGCGTCAAGCCAGAGGTGTACACACTAGCCAACAAGGGGTTACTAGATGCACACTATGGGTATGAACACACGGGATCTCTCAAAATTTATATTAACCCTAACACAGTCGATCACAATACCAAATAGGTCACCCACAAATGCACGAGGTACTATTGTAGCATACGTGAAGGGCAAGCGTAGGGGTCGATCCTCAGGGAGAAAAGGGGGCACTAGAGCTAGGTTAGTTTGGATGGGTTCCTACTGCAGAGACTAGGGTTAAGGGTTTAAAGGTGGTATTGTTAAACTAGGTGAGCAAGAAAGCAATTAAAGGTGAGAGTAAAATCTAAGTTAATCATAGACTAGATTAAGACTAAGTATGTGAGAAAAGGCTAAGGTAGGTATGAAAAGGAAGTTTACACTAAGGCAGGCAAAAGAAAAGCACAGGAGCGAGAAAAGAGCTAAACTAGCAAGAACAAGGTAAAAATAGGGCAAGAAGCTAACTAAGCAGGAAAAGAGCTAACCAAGCTAACACTAGCTATGCAAGATGAAAACTAGGGTTTTAAAGCAATTAATGAAGGTGTGTGCTGTTTAGGGGTTGCACTTATCACTTAAGTTGGGGGACGACATATGAACATTATGATTCCATTTAGATTATCCAAACCAAACAACAAGTTAGAGTCTAATGAATTAACTGAAGCTACTAACTGGCCATGGATATGCTAGGTTGTGTATAGGGGAACTAGTCCCTAACCCCACCTACTACCCTTGCGAGTCTCAATTGGGTTAGGGATTAGGTTCAATTCAATTAGAGTCTAATCAAGTCTAGGGTTCTAGATTAGACATTCCTAGGGTAATTAGGGGTCGAGGGTAGTAATGGGGAGGTGAAATTAGGGTTTTGGACCCCAATTCCCCCACATTCTAGCCTTGACAAGGCTCCATGCTAATTGCACTAGAGTCACCTAATCGATCTACTTAGATCTCTCACCTACGCTTAGGGAGATTGATTAGGATGTATGAAGATGGGAGGCAACCTAGGGATCCAAGAATTGGACCTAGGAGCAAATCCCAAAATTCACACATATAAGCAATTCCCCTAAATTCCTAAGTGATTTCACACACAAACTAATAAGAAATTCATGGCGAATGATATAGAAATAGAATATAATCATTAACAAATGGAATTACAAAGTTTACATGTCATTTCCCCCCAACATGGTATCAAAGTAACATTATTTCCCCCAAACAGCCCACCAAAAGGGGCCTAGCTACTCATGGAAATGGAAAATACAAAAAGAAAGGAGAAAGAATGAGTAGAGGAGTGAAAAGACATGATGAGTTCAGTGAAGACTCCTCCTTCTCCACCTCCTAGTAGTTGTAGCTCGATCTCCCTCCTCCAAGGGAGGTGAATGGCATGGATGTATGGTGGAAAAGGGTGGAAATGGAAGGAAAGTAGGGTTTTGATGGTGGAAATGGTTAAATGGAGGTGGAATGAGGTGAGAATGGATGGAGGACAAAATGGGTAGGATAGAGTGATTGTAGGGTAGCTCACCTTGACCTACAACTGCCATCCCCCCAATATATAGGTGTGGGGGAAGCAATAGGTCAAGTAGGGGCAAAGTGGGAAATGAAGTGGAAAAATTGTACATTTTAGTGATCAACACGACCGTGGCGGGGTCTAGGTAGAATGACTATGGTGGGAGGAATATGACCGTGGTTTAAAGTGAATTGGGCTAAGTAAGGTAGCACGACCGTTGTGGGGTGCCATGGTCATGGTGAAGGGTAAGTGGCACGACCGTGCTGAGTAGCGCGACCGTGGTGGGTAGGGGAAAATTTGGTCATGGGGAGGTTGGAGGTCATCTCAACTACAGCTCACCACAGTCGTAGAAGGAGGCCTCGACCGTGGCCATTCATGTACAAAATGGCCCAAGTCCCTGTGATTGATTGGCAATAAACGCACAACCATGCCAGGAGGCTACGACCCAGTTGATGCAACTTGGCCACGACCGTGCTAAGGGCCACAGTCGTGGTGTCTTCAGTTGTCCACGGCTGTGCTGGTGGCCAGAGCTGTGGCACTTTTAGTGCATTTTGCTGGAGGTCCCTGGATCCTTTCGGCTATAAAACCATGGTCATGGAAGGATGCCACGACCGTGCTAGAGTCTTCAGTAGTAACTTTTGAACTTAGAACTTCTTGAATCCATCCCCTCTTAATTTGGGATGACTTTTGTGCACCCCTAGATGGATTAGGGAAGATTAAGGATTGTTCCTTGAGTCTAGGAACCCATGGAACTACTCCATCTTCTTCCTTGCATCAAAGCATGCACAATTGTCCTGAAAAGTACACAAAAGGCTACATAAGTACATTTGGTAATGATAAGCATATTGGGGGATTTGACTTGCAATCTACTATGTTTAGATGTGATTGAGATACAAAAAGACACAAGAAGGAGCCCTAAAATAGGGCTGCATCAAGGGGTATTGGGGGCTTCACATGACACACAATTGAGAATAATTTGCTCATATTGTTGTCCTCTCTGGTTGTGGTAACCAAGAGATCTCATGAAAATCCTACTCAACTAGGGATGTATAGTGAGGGAGAGAACAACTGAGAATCATTGTGGGAGAAGACATTGGTGACTAGTAACTCCTTCCTATGCGTTCTAGCATGACGCCAATAGTTCTAGGTGGTTTGTGTGGACTTATCTAGAGGTGAGATGGCCTTTGCTCGTTGCTAAAGAGGACAACGCCAGCGAACAGTCTGTGATGAGAGGAGCTGATGCAGACGATGATGTTTGGGTCTACTATGCGTAGAGGAGCACAGATGAGTCCCAATGCAACTAGATGACAATTGCACATCTACAACGACAAGGAGTATGCCACTGGACTTGCTCCAGGATAAGTATATACTTGAAAGCGTCCTTTCCATTATATATTTATTGACATGAACTGCTAATTTATGGGGAATATGGAAATAAATTGTTTGTTTCCGCTGCCTATTTTGTCACCTTATTTCCCAACAAAAGCTTCCGCGACTCTGATATAAAGCATGATTGTAAAAAATATTTGTTTATATTTTCTAATACAATTTTGTAAATATTTGATCATAATGATCGAGTTTTTAAAACATGGTATAAAATCCCAAAAGAGTGAACACTCATACATATCTCATGGAAATTAGGGTTAAATAGTGGTACGCCTAGAACATAGACAAATAGTTACGACAAACCCTAGTATCACTGGGTGGATTATTAGGATATACCTAGAGTATAAGAAGGAAACATTGAGTCTAGGATATGAGGTATTTAGCCTAATATAGAAAATCACAAAACATATTTTGGTTGTGTACTAAATTTTGGACTCCCATAGGCATATTGAGGAGATACTATTGAGGAAGAAGTGTTTAAGATACATGCATATAGATGTAGAATATGGCTCTTAGAACACTAATCACCTCTATTTTTTAGATATGAGCCTAGCAAAAGTAAAATCAAGATAGGTTCCTTTACGGGATCCCCCCTTGAATCAAACTTTTTCTTGCCATATATGGCCCTTGCGGATCGGATCATCCATATAGGACCATCTTTTCCTTCTTTTTCTGAAATCCTTGGAGGTGTGAATGAGCGAACCTAGGTATACAATGGGAAGAGTATCATAGAGTTTTTCTTTAGTTAGGTACAACCACAAGTATTTGTAAAAAAAGAAATAATAAATATAATTAACCCTATAATGAATATATAGTCCAACACCATGTAAGAGGAATGAGCTGAAGTGTCTAAGGAAGGATGTTTAGTGAAGGTTTTTGCATAGTTACTTGAAATCCACTTAGGTGGTGGTAGGGGTTTCATAACTCTACATACCAACATGGACAAAGTGATGTCTACTACTTGGGAAAACCCTACTCTTGAATTTAGTCAGTAACCCAACATCGTAAAAAATGTGTGTATTTTAACCACCTTCAATAGAGAGGAAATAAATGATAATATGTTAGGGATGAGATGAAAAACTTTACCAGTATAAGACTTGTTTAGAAAAAAAATGTCTGATGATAACTTTGACATGAAACCCCTATAAAATATGATGATTTGGGAAGTAAAGTATAGGTTCACCTTTTATATATGCAATTATGATATTTTTGAGAAGAATGCAAAAGTTACAAATCCAACAATATATATTTATAGATGTAAAAAACTATGATACCAAATTGCAACGTAATGCATAATAAAAATAATTAAATAGTAAAATGTGATAAATATTAGGACCTCTAGATTTGAATCTCTCAATTTTCAAAGATGTATAAACTTTGTATAATCAATGTTGAATTATGTTTTTTATTGATGTAAAATCCTACCCATTAAAAATGGAAAAATAAAATTAAAGTATATCTAATTTTTTTGACCCAATAAAAGTCACATAAAAATTTGTGGCAATGATATTGAGTAAAATTTGATGAAGTATTAAGTTTGACTATGATACTTATAGTTTATCTAATAATTTATGCTGTAAGAAGTTTTTTTTATATTTATAATTTAGATTCTTAACATAGAAATGTATACATGACCCTAGAGAAATTATGTGGAGTAGGAATCACTAAGTGCTCAGGTGACTTTTTATGTTTCATAGAAATTGAAATTCCCAAAATGTGTCAAGTAATTGGGATGATAGAATAATATTAATTAGAATGTATACATGAGGTTATTGAGACTTGGTTTTTGCATTGATTTTGATCATTTTCCGTTTAGCATTGAAGAGTTTTCCCATTGAGAAACTATTTACTTTTTAATATTATATGTACAAAGAGAAATGATTTTATGGAATTTTATCAGTGATTTCTTAAGCTAAGTCACAATCAAGGAATTATGAGAACCATTGAGGAAGAGTCACTTGACATCCTTAAAATCTAGAGTTTGGTATAGGATAATAGTTCAGAGAAAGTGAAGGATACTACATTGTACTTGACATGCCTATCTAGACTTCTAGTTAAATCTTTTTAAGGAGTGCAGAGTAGTATGTGAGTAAACCATGAATATGCTAACTTTGGGGACGAAATCCTCATTAAGGGGTGGAGTGTTTTAAATACCAAAGCTTAGCTATAAAATTGTTTTTGAGCTATTTTCCCGTAACTTGTACTTATTGACAATCTTTCCCTTCATTCAAATTTCAAACAATTATTTCTAATTGAATTGATAGAGAATTTGACATAGATAGTTTTCAATTGAATTCTCTTTCCTAAATGTATTTATTCTCCTCACCTAAGAGATAATTACCAAATTGTCCCTCATTTCAAGTTTCATTTGTTTTGTAATTTAGCCATCATGTATCTTGACACTATTTGGTGCCCTTTGTAAATTCTTTGTGCCTAAATAAGGTATTGATCTTCATTTAAAGAAAAACTTACAATATGGTCCCCTAACATAATTTCATGAACCAAAATGGTGTCACATAATGAAAAAAATATGTTTGAGTCTAAGAATGTTGAGTGGACCTTCAATGGATCACATACCATCGACATTAGAACAAATTGTTTTGGAATCAATTTAGAATGTTAATGATAATATTAGATATTATATATTTAACATATTAGGATAGAAAAGTTATAGAGCAAGTCAGAGTCGTCAAATGAAGAATTAGCATTATATTTAGTTAATTCCCTAATGAATCTACATCTAGCCCAAATATCATCACATTTATACTTTGTTTGTCCCTCCAATTCAATAAGTCAAAATTGTAACATCATTTACCTTTTTTCATAAGGTCCTCATTAAATTACTTAAGTCTTCAATCCATATTTTTCCTGGATGCAAAGTCACGTCTTCTTCCACGTACAAGGAACAACCTCCTTTAACAAAACCATATGTTCTCCCTTCTCCCAACCCCTCTACCTCATCAAAACCCTTGAAATTCTAACATCCACTCCTATGTCAGTCTCCATGTTCGTCCTTCCTTAGGAAATATAGATGTCAAATGTGGACCCTTCTCACCATGATAGGCCTAAAACTTAGAACCTAGTTCAACTGCCACCCAACTGCAGTCATTAACAACATCACTTAGGAGTCTGCATACATCATCTTCCGACACCTCTCCACAACTCCCTATACCTCATTGCCCAACACTAGAACCACCACGATGCCTAAAAACCCCAACAATCTCTCTCTCTCTCTTTCTATTTCTTCCTCCTTGTGCCCACCTATAGGGTACCATGACAAAATATTGTGCGACCTACACTTACCTCGACCAGTGGAGGTTATAGAGAGACCTATTAACCCTCATGCCTCCAACCATCACCCTAACACCATAGAATCCACCTCCGTCCTTCAGACTCCCCACAACCCCTTCAATATCTTGTTGGGTTCTCAACAATGCGGGACAAGGAACCAGTCTCCCTTCAGCCATCAGACTTCCACACCATTGCCAACATCCTTGCATCACCTCCCTAGAGACCTGATGAGGCCAATATAGCAAGGTAAATGACTTGCAGCCTTGACAAACTCCTCAATCTAAGACTTTAGAGCACGCTAAGAAGAAGAAATTAGAACCTACAATAAAATAGAGCCCACCACACTTGACTCCCTAATGACAATAGAAATTAATAGCCCCACCACTACTAGATCAAAAGTCCTCAAACTTCAGGAGCCATTCACAACCAACCTCCTCCCATACAATCAAGATGAACACGACTCTGACCACCCATTCATCTTCATTATCTCCTCCCTCAGAGAAACCCTAAATACCATTGGAATAGAAGGTCCATGGTTCACATATATTACTCTATCATCTTAGAAAGATATCCAAGGAGGGAGGATAGGATTCTGATACTAGTACCAGAAATTGACCAAGAGACTTGTCCAATTGGAAAAAATTCTAATAGATAGATTATAAGTCTCTTTTCCTTCCTATAATTTGATTTTAGAATATGAAACAAGACTAAGGAAAATGAGGGCTGAGAAACAATGTTGAGTATTAAGTAGATTATACCTAATCATAGTAATTATCTAGGACTAATACCTATCTAGGTATATATTAGTATACATATTCACTTTAGAAAATATTTTTTACATATTTTGATAAGTTCATTCTATAAGTATTTTTCAATCATATAAGCTATTTAGCTAACAATCTAATGGTATCAAATACAATATGACAATACTGTGGAATAATTGGTCGAACACCTCAATAGTAACTATACTAATATACATTAGTTAATAAATTGATCAAATTTTATTAGTAAGTGAATTATGCACAACAAATTTGTTCTTGTTCTCAATTAAAACCCTAGCTTAGATATAAAATATGATATTAAGAAATATGTTAGGTATTTGGGAAATATAGTAATATAGATTTATCTAATTCAAATAATTTTGTATATGAGAGAATATATATATATATATATATATATATATATATATGAAAAATACATTTTTGATATATATATGGGTAACCTATACATGTTTAGACTCACCTAGCTAAAAGTGAATCTTATAACAAGAACATATATAAGAACCTAGATATAGAATCTCTTGAGAATCTGGTAACCCAATCTAATGACATGATGATGTTATACTTAGTTAAAAGACTTTTATTAAATGTATATAACATAGTTAAAATCCTAGAAAATAATTTCATGGGAAATTATGGAGTACAAATAGAAGATAGAAAACTTAGATCCTAAGTAAAATAAATAATACCTTATTCCAACACATATAGTGATAAATATTTCTCTAAATTTGTAGATATCTCTGTTATAATTAAACTCTTGGAGCTAAATAACTGGAATTCACAATTTTGCATATTCTAATCCAAAGGTATGAATTTTCTATTTCTATTTGTAAAGTTATTTCATTCATTGGTTGCATGCATGATTAAATTGGTTGGTGGTATAAAAATTTATTTTGAGCCTTAGCCTTCCTCTTTGAAGGGTCGCCAACATTTATTCCTAGAAAATAGTAGCACAAGTGGAATTATGCTTCCACAACTCTACATAGAGAGAAGGACAAGAGGTCCATCAGTATAGTGAGAAAAACAATTGGTGTGTTATCATTCTTCATGGAGAGAGCATATGGCTTTCCCAATAACATAGACATAATCTGTCTATTTGATATTTTTAATTACTAGTCACAAAAATTGCCCTTCAGATTTGTTGTTCCCGGAATTTTACGGAGCAGGCTGCTCTGTATGGCATCTAATGCCACGTGGTTGTCAGCATTAACAGTGAACTTTTGATTATAGCTACTCCAAAAGATGTATGTAGATTAAAATAAAAGCAGCGTGCTCCTCTTTATATTAGGAACAATAAATATGTGCTCAATGTTGTGAGTACTACAGTTGGGATATTTATTCAGGAATCCTTAATTATGCTATTATTATTTTTTCTTACTACTAGTGGGTAAACTGGTAAAAGGGTATGGATATTATCTATTCTCCCCTTTTAGTAGAGTGGGTAAGAGGGTAAAGAATAAATAGATAATGTGTAGAAAAAATCCTTATCTTTATCCTTATCCTACATGATATGAATAGAGGATAAAAAGGTATAGGATTACCCATTAACAACCTATAGGCAACTATTCATCAACCAATTTTATGTCCCGAGAGGTCATAGTCCTCAAAGTGACAACCTGAAGATCAGTCCTGACCTACAAGTAGTTACACATGTGGACCGGCTTACCAATGGGTGAGTGAATGCACCAACAATTCTGGAGGATAGGAAGTAGATGTGAGCAGTCACAACAGATAGATATGAGTGATTACATCAATTTTTGGATCAAATCTTTGAACGTGGGCTCATGGAGTCTCTATAAAAGTGACCTTTTAAAGGATGTCTCTCACCTAGGAATGAGAAAGTTGTTACCCCGCATTGGGTGTATGTTAGTGGGTGTAGTGGATGATCATTATACAACCCCACTAACCCCTCATGCCCATTTGAAGGGTATAAAAACAATCATCCCATTCCCATAGTAGAGAGTACTTAGCCAACTCATAAGGATAATGCAATTTAATAGTGAATGTGTGCACAGGGTTGTGACCATTACCTGTATTTGTTAATTTGTTAATACGTATGTGTTTATCAAATTACTCCATAACAAGAAGTTTTCCTTTGGTGATTTCTAACTATAATTTTGTCCTTTGTTTCAAATTCAACAAAAAATATTTTAGAGAGAAGGCTAATCAAAGGATCGAGATCCTTAAAGATGTACAAATATGATTTGTATGAGCATTCCAAATCTATGAGGAAGTTTCTTGCAAGGTAACAAACATTAAAGAGTTGTAACACTAACATGATCCAATGGCATATGTATGCTCCCTTTCACATTTGTTTCTTTATAATCATGCATATATATATATATATATATATATATATATATAGTCTGGCTAGAAGACACTCAACTATACTGATCGCACGAATACACTCAACTGTGTTTATATATTGAGAGTATTTTTTGTAAGATGTAAACTATTGATATTCATTGTCATACTATAATTAAGCTACATACAAATTTTGACTCCATTTGGATGAGTGTAAGTCACTCATATGAGGGCAACAAAATCGATGCATGAAATTAATTTGAAATGTATAATTTTTGCGGTCTTTATAATATGACCTATAGATATCCAAATGTGCTCAAATTTTTTATATGAGTTATTCACAAGATGATTAAGAATGTCAATGGATTAGATTTTTGAAAAAAATATTGCATCATGAAAAACTACTTGAGTGTATTCTACTTTGAAGACACTCGAGTGTATTCTAGCCTAACTCTCTCCCTCTCTCTATCTCTCTCTCTCTCTCTCGCTCTCTCTCTCTCTCTCTCTATATATATATATATATATATATATATATATATATATAACATGTTCCAAATTGGTAGTAAAACACAGTGTCTACCACATTAACTTGAAGAAAAGAGATCATCGTAATAAGTAAACTCAGCACTAGGGTGGGGTACCCCTTTAAACATGTCCCTCATACATGGTACTAAAAAGAGCATCCTATTTCTCCCCTTTATCCTCCAGACTTTACTTCCTAGTGGTGATATCTTGTATATGGTTGTTTCCTTCTTTATCCTGAGTGGTCATGATAGCCAGGAGGCATCCAATACCAGCTTCATCTACAAAGAAGATGGCCTTTATAGAAAATGAACACCATCTGTGTATGATGATCTCTAGCAGTGCTGCTATTTTGATGAAAATAGTTCTTCCTTTCTAGCCACATCACCCAAATGATCCCCACAAATATAGTTTTACAGTTATAGGCATCTCTCAGGTGGCTAATATCATTGTAATACAAGTTCCCCATATTGAACCTAGTACACACCTTGATAGTGGTGGTTGAAGTGTAATGCGGCCATATGGATCTTGCCATGTAACACACAAAGAAAAGAATTTGATTCATTTCTTCATGTGATCGACACAACATTCAATAGATGGAAATTGATATCCTATTCTCTTAAAAATAGAATTCGTGAGAGTTTTTGCCATGTAGTGGGAGCCATAAGATAATGTGTACCTTGGATGTGCAATAAGCATTCCATATTTTCTTGTACATGAATGTGTGTCCTTTGTATTTGTAGATTAGGTATGCATTTTTGGTATTATATTTGTGGCCCCATTTCCAGGAAATTGTAGATCTTGTATTCATTTCCAGTTGCTTATGTACAACCACCCACAGAGGACATGTATTTATTCACCTTGGGGAATGTTTTTATACTCCCCATAATATTATAGGTGACTGGAAATGTATTATTCTCCCCTCACCTAAGGTTAGAGGTCCAGTAGGTACCTCAACCCTACTTAGTTAGGTAGATATAATTATCTTACATGAAAACCCTCTTTTAATTTAATTGTTAATGGCAAGTTTCTTTTGATATAGCCTCATACTCTTATTATCTTCTTCTTATGATGAACCCTAGACTGTTTTTACTTGTTTTACTTATCTAATTATCCTAAACTAGTTTTGGTGATACATACTTTTTTTCTTCTTCCCTTTCCATTTTGCTGGGTGCTTTCCCAACCACCCAGGTGCTGGTGTTAAGCAAGGAGAAGGACAAGTTTGAAGGAAGCTTTCTCAGGAGTAGATCTCAAGCTTTTTGGAAAGGATGACTAGATTGCTATAGCTAAATCCTTTTTCTCTTATCTTTTATTTTGGGAACAAACATGTAGTGAACAATGAAAGCCATGTAATAGGCTTAGTATTTTTATTTATGCTGCTATTGACATTTTATATTGTATCTGGAATCATGCTTATTTATTTAGAATATTATGCAAGCATACCAAATTCTCTCTTTTTTTGAAAAGTGTGGATGTTTTGTATTTCCTTTAAATTTTAGTAAGGAGGTGATCTCTGTTGGTATGTATGCCCTAAGAGCCAATCATGGGATGATTGGTGGGATACATTAAGATTGATTTGATAAACATCAAAGGCAAGCTTCCAATTCTTTCTGGTTCAGTCATATGAGATAGTGATA
Source organism: Alisma plantago-aquatica (assembly GCA_963693085.1). Taxonomy (NCBI): domain Eukaryota; kingdom Viridiplantae; phylum Streptophyta; class Magnoliopsida; order Alismatales; family Alismataceae; genus Alisma; species Alisma plantago-aquatica. Next base: position 1,481,668,884 of record OY856411.1, on the reverse strand, counting down.
GAACAGATTGAATGTATAGAGAATGACAATACTCAATGACGTATGCTTTTAGGTTAAGGACCTGAACGATGAGATCATATGGATGCTAAGAGTTTGTACATTCTTATTATGTCCCTAGTCGGATGTCATTGTGGAAGGTAGATAGACAACAATGACACACAAGACTAGATTGTGGTGTTGGTTGATGATAGAATCTCATTAGTCATGATATAGAGATATCAAACCAAACACATAGGTACTTATTAGAGAACAAGTGTACCAGACAGACCCACCGTGAGTTTGACACATGGAACCATGACATGGTAGTCACAGTGATGGTGGTGAGTGTGATTCTTTGACCTGAAATCACTACACTCAACACATTTCGTTGGGCACACTTAGACACCATCAAACGCAGTCCTGAAACATGGGTTGTTATAAAGGTGATGATTGGGTGGCTTTGACACATGGGGCTTTTGAGGGGTGAGTGATAGATATGGGATTTGTCCCTCCTGAGGGAGTTTGATATCCATGGCCACTTGATGAGTAGGATTGAGAAAGGCATGCATGTATGTGTGAATCAGTATATGATATTGATGTCATACGTATCTCTTCCAATCTACTCTGAGATCAAGAAAGTGAATGAACGTTGACAAGATGATTGTTCCATACCTCGAGTTCATTCGGGATATCAGTGATAAAGGAATTATACATTCACTGTAACACCATTCACGGATTGTAGGATTGAAAGTTGTTCTCCAACTTTTTATTTCACTTGGGTAGCACTGATGTGTGACTAGGCACCGCTCTTTGCTTGTGAAGTCATAAGTGTTATGGACTTTCACTGCCAACGTGAAATGGAACTGCAGGGTCACACACATAGGATTTAACCTGGAAGAAATGTTTTGTCCACAAACAATGTTTAGATTGATTACTAAAGGAGTTTAGTAGTTCAATTAAACACTCAATCAATTGATAGCTCAATATCATAATGTTCAAGGTGTTAAACACATTGATTGGAGTATCAGATTGATTGAAATCGCAATTGACTGATTCTGCACAATCTGCATTCCCAACCGATCGACTCATGTGATGAACCGATCAGTTGAGTTTGGTGAACCGGTCGGCTCAAGTGGTGAGTCGATCGACTCATGCACATGATGAAATGATTGCTTCAAGTGTTGAAACGACCGATTCAACTGGTGCAACCGAGCAAGTTGGGAAAGTAGGATTGGTGAGAATTTTCCTTTCGTTTCACTTGCCAAATTTGATTGGAAAATAGGATTGGTATTCGATACCAATTAGAAACAAAAGAAGGAAAGTCGATCAGGAACTGATCAGGACAACGAACCGAACGGTTCAAGAGTGAACTGATCGGCTCATGGGTCCCAGCCGATCGGTTGAAGTGTCAACCGACCGGTTCAGGTCCCCAACCAACTGTTTTAGTTGTGAAACGATCGGTTCAGGTTGCGAGTTGGTTGCTTTTGTGGAAAATCTCAAACCCTTCTACTCCTGCTTTTAGTCCCGCATTGCCCGGGATGGAGAACCCTATCCCATGACCCTTCTATATATATAGGGGTATTGGGGGCTTCTCAAAGTACAACTCAGTGCAACCAGTTTCTCTACAAAGTTGTCATTCTCTGATTTTGGTAACTGAGAGAGCCCGAGAAAGTGCTACCCGAAAAGGGAGGCACAGCAAGGGAAAGACAACTGCAGTTGCAACTGGCAGCAGGAGAGTGTGTTGGCAACTAGTACGTCAACAGAAGGGTGCGACTCCTTCCAATTCCTTGTGGGACAAGGAGATTGGAGTTTCAGACAGTCCGTGTGGATGACTATAGAGGCGGGAGACCTCGGTCTCTTGAAATACAACTATCAATCCCGACAGTCCAGGTGCGACCATGATCTGCACAAACATTGTCCAAGATAGGTGGTGAAGACCGTGCAAGCCGCGAGGTATTGTCGCCGACCAAGCCTCGGGACAAGGTATGATTCCACAAACCTTCCTTTCCTATTGTATAGACGTTGACGCGTTTCCTTGTTCTGGGTTTGGGGGAGAAAATTTTTGTTTCCACTGCCATCTCTCCCTCCCCTAAAACCCAATAGTGGTATCAGAGCCACGTCAACTGCTCTATATTTTAGGAATATCGATATGATCGATTTTGGTTTGTCGCCTTTATTTATTGCATACGATGCAAATAATATTGTCTTTATGCATGTCCAATCCTAAATCCACAAATCCCAATTACATATATGATATGTATTATTAATACAGTCAATACACGTCACCCTTAAACGAGTTTTGTGGTGGATGTATAGTGTGGTTATGATCAATAAACCCTATCTATGTATGGTTGTGTGTGGTTGCTTGCATCTCGGTCTGCACACCGATCTTCCTTCTCCTATTCCTGATGTAACTCGAAATAATTCGAGATTTCTTTCCTACCTTTGCTCCCCTCAAAAACTCGAGGTTTCTCTTTTTACAATGTAAAATAGGATAGTTTTTATTTCCTATTATGTCAAAGAACGGAGGACATCGATATGACAGCTGAAACGATCGGTTCAAGGCGTGAACCGATCAGTTGACGTTCCAGACGATCGGTTCAAGGAGTGAGTCGATCGGTTGATGGCCGATTTGAGGAGCGAGACGAGCGGATGGCGGCCCTGATGAGATGCATGATGACTAGGCGAACTGATTGGTTGGAGGAGCCAACCAATCGGCTGGTGGCACCCAGACGACCGGGCCAGAACGATCAAGTCATTCATGTGATGAGTTGATCTACTCAGAAGGCAGAGCATAGAGTTCATCTTGTAAAGGTTGCATGTGATGTAGACCTAGATGACCGTGATTCCTCTTGGCTTGAGGAATCACATTAGGATGGCCATAATCATCACTTTTATCGTTTTGCATGTTTTCTGTGGGATATAGCATGTATATGATACATACTATGTATTGTGGTGATTGGATATGTATATGTATATAAAAACCAAATCCCTCACTAAAATATTAAGTTTTAGATGTCTTCCAAATCTAACACACGTGAAAAGCTTGGTCGACCAAGTGTGGGCACGCCCTAGCGTGGTGCACCGTCTATCTCGTGGAAGCGTGAAGGATGAATGTGTGGGTCTGCCCTAGTAGGGTGCATATTCGTCGTGTTTGCTTTGGGTCGGACTTAACAAGGTAATCTAGATGGGATCTAATACCTTGAGGCATGGAGCTGATCATGGCAAAGAGTTGCATATGACATCTTATCGAGAGTTGCATATGATGCAATTGGCAAGAGTTGCCTACCTGAGAGATCTATGTTGTGGGTGACAGCCCTAACTGGTCCATGACTTAGAGGATTTCAGGATCTTGCCCACTAGAAGGTTGTACGATGCAATCTTCCGAATTGATGGTGAGGGCTATCAATTTGAACTAAAATAGTGGGAGAGATAATTAATTAAAGGCCTAATTATATCGTCAAATTTTCAAATCGATCAAATAAGTCAAAAATGAGTTTTTTTGGAATAAAATTGCATATTTCCTTTTGTAGTACAAATGATGAAATACAACAATCACTTTTCATTGTGATCGGTCGTTGAAAAGGACAAGCTGAATGGGACAAACTTCCATGACTGGTATCAGACATTAAGAATTATTCTCACTCAAGAGCGAAAGCTCTATGTCCTGGATACTCCAATTCCAGAGAAACCCGCTCCTAATGCACCAAAGACAGAAAGGGATGCTTACAAGAAGCACTCTGATGATGCCGTTGATGCAAAGTGCTTGATGTTGTGCTCCATGAACCATGAGTTGCAGAGACAACATGAGAACATGGGTGTCATTGAGACGATTCAGCATCTTAGGAACATGTATGAAGATCAGGCACGACAAGAGAGATACAATGTCTCAAGGGCACTGTTCAAGTGTGTCATGACAGAAGGAGATCCAGTTGGTCCTCACACACTCAAGATGATTGGGTATGTGGAGAACCTGCAAAGACTGGGATTTCCACTGAGCCAAGGGTTGGCTACTGACGTGATACTGCAATCGTTGCCAGAATCCTACAGTCAGTTTGTGATGAACTACAACATGAACAACTTTGATAGGCCACTGTCAGAGTTGTTGGGCATGTTGAGGACAGCCAAGATACAGATGAAGAAGGACAAGCCTAAGCCTGTGATGGTGATCACGAGCAAGAAAGGCAAGTCCAAGCGCAAGGGCAAGGGCAAAGTTAAGAAAGGTTCTGATGCTAGCTAGGAGCCCAAGTCGTCTTCAGCTCTCAAGGCCAAGGGAGGCATGACCAAGAAAGGAAATTGCCACCATTGTCAAAAGCCAGGACATTGGAAACCTCTCTATCTGGAAGAACAAAATAAGTAGGAGGTGACAGAAGTCTCTACTTAAAGGTGTCATGAAAGTAAACTTGTAACACTTTTGAGGTATATGATACCAAGATGTAAAGTGTAAAGCACTCATAATTGGGGCAAGTGTTGCCGCCATAGATAGGAGTACTTTAGTTTATTTTCAGCCTATAAGGCATGTAATATAGTTATGAACTGCTATTTCATATTTTCCAATAGATAGAAACACTTTATTTTTGCATATTGTATGACAATGATGGCAATTAATAAAGAGATGTTTCAATTTATAAAGATATGATCTTTGTGGCAATGCCTTATTTATCTTGTGGTATTTGATATGCATAAGATAAAATGATACCTAAAGGTTATAGATAACTCAAACAATCAAATTAGCATCAATCATGATAAATTCATTTCTAGTTTCCATGTGATGGATAAATCTAGACTCTTTTGTATAGAGAACCAGTAAGAGACATGAATATCTTGGACATGATTAATCAATCTTCACTAATGGTAGTGGGAGAATAGTTATCCTATTAGGTATAATACATGTGATGTATTTACATACCTATTGGAACAAATGCTAATACTTCAAATGGTGTTTAGAGAAATACCAATATGAATATCTTGAAGTGTTCAAGAATATCATAAATGAAGTACAAATTTGGTAAAGTGTTATCTTGATGAGATCAATGATTGAAATACTTGGATCAAATGTTTGGGATCCTTATGAGTGATTATGATAGTGTATCATAGTGAACTCGTGATTAAGGCATGGTGATGTCTAAATCAAGAAGGAATCATACTCTAAGGAGTTAGAGAATGATTATCAAATAACTGAATTCTTCTTAATAAAATAATACTCCACACTAATAAAGGAAATTAAGAATCACAAGGGTTGTGAGTTCTTATATCCTTGACAGATACACCTCAATTATCTAAGTGATGAGTTGTTCATGTGATGAGTCAACTATCTAGATGAATATGAGGAACCGAATTTTGAGTTATGGTTTATGACCATTACATCCTAAATGACATCCATGTGAACCATAAGGTATGACCTTGATGGTAGCACCCATTGGATGAAATCCATAAGTGCAAATGAGTCTTAAGTGTTAAGACACATGGATAACATTTTGAGAAGGATGAAGCTTGTTGATTGCAACTTAATGACTAAAGGCATTTGGCATATGGATACTAAAACTGCATTCCTATGAGGAATAAAACAAGGATGTGTACGTGACACAACCTATAAGGTTTATGAATCCACTAATGCAAATGAAGTCTATAAGTTACAATGGACTAATCAATGTGATTGATTGAGTACAAGCAACTCAGAATTGGATCTTTACTTTGATAATATAGTCAAAGGGTTTGATTGATATGTCAAAGATAAAGAAGGGATCTATGATTTAGTGGGAGTGTATTCACATTCCACATGTTGATGTGAAATGGAAATGTTCTAGAATGGAAATCCAAAAGAGGAAATTATTTTTAAGGGAACCTTTTGGTATGTATGCCCTGAGAGACAATCATGGGATGATTGGTGGGATACATTAAGATTGATTTGATAAACATCAAAGGCAATCTTCCAATTCTTTCTGGTTCAGTCATATGAGATAGTGATAGAACAAATTGAATGTCTAGAGAATGACAGTACTCAATGACGTATGCTTTCAGGTTAAGGACCTGAACGATGAGATCATATGGATGCTAAGAGTTTGTACATTCTTGTTATGTCCCTAGTTGGATGTCATTGTGGAAGGTAGATAGACAACAATGACACACAAGACTAAATTGTGGTGTTGGTTGATGACAAAATCTCATTAGTCATGATATAGAGATATCAAACCAAACACATAGGTACTTGTTAGAGAACAAGTGTACCGGACAGACCCACCATGAGTTTGACACATGGAACCATGACATGGTAGTCACAGTCAGTACTCACAGTGATGGTGGTGAGTGTGATTCTTTGACCTGAAATCACTACACTCAACACATGTCGTTGGTCACACTTTGACATCATCAAACGCAGTCCTGAAACATGGGTTGTTATAAAGGTGATGATTGGGTGGCTTTGACACATGAGGCTTTTGAGGGGTGAGTGATAGATATGGGATTTGTCCCTCCTGAGTGAGTTTGATATCCATGGCCACTCGATGAGTAGGATTGAGAAAGGCGTGCACAGATGTGTGAATCAATATATGATATTGATGTCATACATATCTCTTCCAATCTACTCTGAGATCAAGAAAGTAAATGAACGTTGACAGGATGACTGTTCCATGCCTCAAGTTCATTCGGGATATCAGTGACAAAGGAATTATACATTCACTATAACACCATTCATAGATTGTAGGATTGAAAGTTGTTCTCCAACTTTCTATTTCACTTGGGTAGCACTGATGTGTGACTAGGTGTAACGCCCGGGCCCACTGCCCAAGGCTCTAGCAGAGTTTCAGGAATGATGACTGGCCCCACAGACCACCACTAGCCTTAACTGCGCAATTTGTCCACACTGACGCGCAAGCCAGGATCAACTTCCCGACTGGTCACCCATCCTAGTACTACTCCAAGCTAAGCACGCTTAACTATGGAGTTCTTTAGAGATGGGTTCCCTGAAAAGGAGGTGCACCTTGGTGATATGGGTAGTCCAATCATTCCTTATAAGATCTTTTTATCCGAGGCCTAAAATCCTGGGATGTTACAATCTCCCCCACTTAGACTCTTGACGTCCTCGTCAAGGTTCAACTATAAGGCCTCATAATCTATTCCCCATTTCAGTGCAGACCCACAATGGCCCATGGACACCCAGCTCCCGATCACGGAATACCACTGCAAGGGTGGCTACGTCAACCATGGACATCCCTTTCCTACATGCCTGGACCGCACGGCTCAAGACTGGCATGCCATGCCCATGTGGGGCCCACCTACTGGAGGGGAATTGGCTCTGATACCATTTTGTAACACCTGGGCCCACTTCCCAAGGCTCTAGCAGAGTTTCAGGAATGACGACTGGCCCCACAGACCACCACTAGCCTTAACTGCGCACTTTGTCCACACTGACGCGCAAGCCAGGATCAACTTCCCGACTGGTCACCCATCCTAGTACTACTCCAAGCTAAGCACACTTAACTATGGAGTTCTTTAGAGATGGGCTCCCTGAAAAGGAGGTGCACCTTGGTGATATGGGTAGTCCAATCATTCCTTATAAGATCTTTTTATCCGAGGCCTCAAATCCTGGGATGTTACACTAGGCATCGCTCTTTGCTTGTGAAGTCATAAGTGTTATGGACTTTCACTGCCAATGTGAAATGGACCTGCATGGTCACACACATAGGATTTGACCTGGAAGAGGAGTTTTGTCCACAAACAATGTTTAGATTGATTACTAAAGGAGTTTAGTAGTTCAATTTAAAACTCAATCAATTGATAGCTCAATATCATAATGTTCAAGGTGTTGAACACATTGATTGGAGTATCAGATTGATTGAAATCGCAATTGACTAATTCTGCACAATCTACACTCCCAACCGATCGGCTCATGTGATGAACTGATCGGCTGAGTTTGGTGAATCGGTCGGCTCAGGTGGTGAGTCGATCGGCTCATGCACAGGATGAAATGATTGCTTCAAGTGTTGAAACGACCGATTCAACTGGTGCAACCGAGCAAGTTGGGAAAGTAGGATTGGTGAGAATTTTCCTTTCGTTTCACTTGTCCAATTTGATTGGAAAATATGATTGGTATTCGATACCAATTAGAAATAAAAGAAGGAAAGTCGATCGGGAACTGATCAGGACAATGAACCCACCGGTTTAAGAGTGAACTGATCGGCTCATGGATCCCAACCGATCGGTTGAAGTGTCAACCAACCGGTTCAGGTCCCCAACTGACCTTTTCTGTTGTGAAACGATCAGTTCAAGTTGTGAGTTGGTTGCTTTTGTGGAAAATCTCGAACCCTTCTACTCTTGTTTTTAGTCCCGCATTACCCGGGATGGAGAACCCTATCCCATGACCCTCCTATATATAGGGGTATTGGAGGCTTCTCAAAGTACAACTTAGTGCAACCAGTTGCTCTGCAAAGTTGTCATTCTCTGGTTTTGGTAACTGAGAGAGCCTGAGCAAGTGCTACCCGAAAAGGGAGGCACAACAAGGGAAAGACAACTACAGTTGCAACTGGCAGCAGGAGAGTGTGATGGCGAATAGTACGTCAAAAGAAGGGTGTGACTCCTTCCAATTCCTTGTGGGACAAGGAGATTGGAGTTTCAGGCAGTCTGTGTGGACAACTGCATAGGCGAAAGACCTCTGTCTCTCGGAGGACAACTATCAATCCCGACAGTCCAGGTGCGACCAGGAGCTGCACAGACACCGTCCAAGACAGGTGGTGAAGACCGCGCAAGCCACAAGGTATTTTCTCCAAGCAAGCCTCGGGACAAGGTATGATTCTACAAACCTTCCTTTCCTATTGGATAGACATTGACGTGTTTCCTTATTCTGGGTTTGGGGGAGAAAATTTTTGTATCTACTGCCATCTCTGCCTCCCCTAAAACCCAACAGTGGTATCAGAGCCACGTCAACTGCTCTATATTTTAGGAATATCGATATGATCGATTTTGGTTTGTCGCCTTTATTTATTACATATGATGAAAATAATATTGGCTTTATGCATGTCCAATCCTAAATCCACAAATCCCAATTATATATATGATATGTATTATTAATGCACTCGATACACGTCACCATTAAACGAGTTTTGTGGTGGATGTATAGCGTGGTTATGGCCAATAAACCCTATATGTGTATGGTTGTGTGTGGTTGCTTGCATCTCGGTCTGTGCACTGATCTTCCTTCTCCTATTCCTGATGTAACTCGAAATAATTCGAGATTTCTTTCCTACCTTTACTCCCCTCGAATGTAACTCGAGGTTTCTCTTTTTGCAATGTAAAATAGGATAGTTTTTATTTCCTGTTATGTCAAAGAACGGAGGACATCGAGACGACAGCTGAAACGATCGGTTCAAGGCGTGAACTGATCGGTTGACGTTCCAGATGATCGGTTCAAGGAGTGAGTCGATCGGTTGATGGCCAGTTCGAGGAGCAAGACGTGAGATGCACGACGACCAGGCAAACCGATCGGTTGGAGGAGCCAACTGATCGGTTGGTGGCACCCAGACGACCGGGCCAGAACGAGCAAGTCATTCATTTGATGAGTTGATCTACTCAGAAGGCAGAGCATAGAGTTCATCTTGTAAAGGTTGCATGTGATGTATACCTAGATGACCGTGATTCCTCTTAGCTCGAGAAATCACATTAGGATGGCCATAATCATCGCTTTTATCATTTTGTATGTCTTCTGTGGGATATAGCATGTATATGATACGTACTATGTATTGTGGTGATTGGATATGTATATGTATATAAAAACCAAATCCCTCATTAAAATATTAAGTTTTAGATGCCTTCCAAATGCGACACATGTGAAAATCTTGATCGACCAAGTGTAGGCACGCCCTAGCGTGGTGCACCGTCTATCTCGTTGAAGCGTGAAGGATGAATGTGTGGGTTTGCTCTAGCAGGGTGCATATTCATCGTGTTTGCTTTGGGTCGGACTTAACAAGGTGATCTAGATGGGATCTAGTACCTTGAGGCATGGAACTGATCATGGCAAAGAGTTGCATATGACATCTTATCAATAGTTGCATATGATGCAATTGGAAAGAGTTGCCTACCTGAGAGATCTATGTTGTGGGTGACAACCCTAGCTGGTCCATGACTTAGAGGATTTCAGGATCTTGCCCACTAGAAGGTTGTACATTGCAATCTTCTGAATTGATGGTGAGGGCTATCAATTTGAATTAAAATAGTGGGAGTGATAATTAATTAAAGGCCTAATTATATCATCAAATTTTCAAATCGATCAAATAAGTCAAAAATGAGTATTTTTGGACTAAAATTGCATATTTCCTTTTGTAGTACAAATGATGACAAACAACAATCACTTTTCTTTGTGATCAGTCCTTGAAAAGGACAAGCTGAATGGGACAAACTTCCACGACTGGTATCAGACATTGAGAATTGTTCTCACTCAAGTGCGAAAGCTCTATGTCCTGGATACTCCAATTCCAGAGGAACCCGCTCCTAACGCACCAAAGATAGAAAGGGATGCTTACAAGAAGCATTTTGATGATGCCATTGATGCAATGTGCTTGATGTTGTGCTCCATGAACCATGAGTTGCAGAGACAACATGAGAACATGGGTGTCATTGAGATGATTCAGCATCTTAGGAACATGTATGAAGATCAGGCACGGCAAGAGAGATACAATGTCTCAAGGGCACTGTTCAAGTGTGTCATGACAGAAGGAGATCCAGTTGGTCCTCACACACTCAAGATGATTGGGTATGTGGAGAACCTGCAAATACTGGGATTTCTACTGAGCCAAGAGTTGGCTACTAACGTGATACTGCAATCGTTGCCAGAATCCTACAGTCAGTTTGTGATGAACTACAACATGAACAACTTTGATAGGCCACTGTCAGAGTTGTTGGGCATGTTGAGGACAGCTGAGATACAGATGAAGAAGGACAAGCCTAAGCATGTGATGGTGATCATGAGTAAGAAAGGCAAGTCCAAGCGCAAGGGCAAGGGCAAAGCTAAGAAAGGTTCTGATGCTAGCTAGGAGCCCAAGTCGTCTTCAGCTCTCAAGGCCAAGGGAGGTGTGACCAAGAAAGGAAATTGCCACCATTGTCAAAAGCCAGGACATTGGAAAAGGAATTGTCCTCTCTATCAGGTAGAATAAAAGAAGAAGGAGGCGACAAAAGTCTCTACTTAAAGGTGTCATGAAAGTAAACTTGTAATACTTTTGAGGTATATGATACCAAGATGTAAAGTGTAAAACACTCATAATTGGGGCAAGTGTTACCGCCATAGATAAGAGTACTTTAGTTTATTTTCAGCCTATAAGGCATGTAATACAGTTATGAACTTCTATTTCATATTTGCCAATAGATAGAAACACTTTATTTTTTCATATTGTATGACAATGATGGCAATTAATAAAGAGATGTTTCAATTTATAAAGATATGATCTTTGTGGCAATGCCTTATTTATCTTGTGGTATTTGATATGCATAAGATAAAATGATACCTAAAGGTTATAGATAACTCAAACAATCAAATTAGCATCAATCATGAGAAATTCATTTCTAGTTTCCATGTGATGGATAAATCTAGACTCTTTTGGTTAGAGAACCAGTAAGAGACATGAATATCTTGGACATGATTTAGTGGGAGAATGGTTATCCTATTAGGTATAATACATGTGATGTATTTACATACCTATTGGAACAAATGCTAATACTTCAAATGGTGTTTAGAGAAATACCAATATGAATATCTTGAAGTGTTCAAGAATATCATAAATGAAGTACAAATTTGGTAAAGTGTTAATTCTTGATGAGATCAATGAATGGAATACTTGGATGAAATGTTTGAGATCCTTATGAGTGATTATGATAGTGTATCATAGTGAACTCGTGATTAAGGCATGGTGATGTCTAAATCAAGAAGGAATCATACTCTAAGGAGTTAGAGAATGATTATCAAATAACTGAATTCTTATTAATAAAAGAATACCCCACACTAATAAAGGAAATTAAGAATCACAAGGGTTGTGAGTTCTTATATCCTTGACAGATACACCTCAATTATCTATGTGATGAGTTGTTCATGTGATGAGTCAACTATCTAGATGAATATGAGGAACTGAATTTTGAGTTATGGTTTATGACCATTACATCCTAAATGACATCCATGTGAACCATAAGGTATGACCTTGACGGTAGCACCCATTGGATGAAATCCATAAGTGCAAATGAGTCTTAAGTGTTAAGACACATGGATAACATTTTGAGACGGATGATGCTTGTTGATTGCAACTTAATGACTAAAGGCATTTGGCATATGGATACTAAAACTGCATTCCTATGAGGAATAAAACAAGGATGTGTACGTGACACAACCTGTAAGGTTTATGAATCCACTAATGCAAATGAAGTCTATAAGTTACAATGGACTAATCAATGTGATTGATTGAGTACAAGCAACTCAGAATTGGATCTTTACTTTGATAATATAGTCAAAGGGTTTGACTGATATGTCAAAGATAAAGAAGGGATATGTGATTTAGTGGGAGCGTATTCACATTCCACATGCTGATGTGAAATGGAAATGTTCGAGAATGGAAATCCAAAAGTGGAAATTATCTTTAAGGGAGTCTGTTGGTATGTATGCCCTGAGAGCCAATCATGGGATGATTAGTGGGATACATTAAGATTGATTTGATAAACATCAAAGGTAAGCTTCCAATTCTTTCTGGTTCAGTCATATGAGATAGTGATAGAACAGATTGAATGTCTAGAGAATGACAGTACTCAATGACGTATGCTTTCAGGTTAAGGACCTGAACGATGAGATCATATGGATGCTAAGAGTTTGTACATTCTTGTTATGTCCCTAGTCAGATTTCATTGTGGAAGGTAGATAGATAACAATGACACACAAGACTAGATTATTGTGACAGAGTGAGTAATGTGACAGAGTGAGTTTTTAAATATATTATTATTTAATTCCTCTCTCTTACAATTTTAATTGTTCCATTTATGCCCTTGATCATCTCTCTCAATAATTTGATTTAGTGGATTATTAATTTCACTTAAGACCATCCATAATGGTACATAAAGTCAATAATACAAGTATCATGACATTAATCAATTGACATAGTCAATAATCAAATTGGGACTCTAATTTTGCACCATAGCTAAATCATAGCAATATAAAACTATGCAAAAAATCTCATTTCAATTGGAGCTACCAATTTAGAGTTTCTACTTTTGAAAGTTTGTGTATTATATCACCTAAACTAGCCTAGGACTAAGGTTTACAATTAATTTGGACATTTAATTGTCACGCGGCCCATCTTTCCCTTTGCTTGGGCGCGGCCCTTTGCTGGGTTTGATCTCAGCCGTTCGATCTGAAGGCTGCGGCTCCATCTCGATCCTAGGGTCCAGGACCCATCTCCTACCTTCCGCATCCTTCGGCTTCGACCCCCAGCAGTGTGCCGACCCCAACGGCTGCCTCGTGCGCACAACTCCCACAACGATTGCGCAAGATCATTGGAGGACCGATTCTACTCGCGAAACCGAACTCAACAACCCTCACCACGTCATCCCTCTCCACCGGATCTGGGAGAACGATCTCCCGAGCTCTCGCGCCTCTCACTGGAGGCGGCAGCCAATTTAGGGCTCTCCTTGCTAGCACCCCCCACTCCTATTTAAGGAGTCCAGTAGCTACGCAACCTACCTTTTAGTCTCATGAACCCCTCAATTGCAACCGAGATCACCCCTTACTCCCTGACCTCAAGCACCCCCTGCTCGCCGGACTTCGACCTCGTCCTCCCTCTAGCGGTCCTCTCCTCTCAATCACACTCGACCGCACCATCTAGGAGTCTCGGCGAGGCGACCGACATCCTCGGTTGGAGCCGCGAAGGCCTTGAACTCCGGGTCGACAAGCCGCCGCAACCAAGCTCGAAAGCTTCATCGCGAGCAAGGTAGGAGCCTGCTTGGAGCCGAAGGAGGTTCGTGAGCACCTCAGCAGACCTCCGCGAAGCTGTGGACTCCCTCAATCCAACCCGAGGGCAGGTAATTCCCAACTTTCCTCTTCGGCCTGTGCTAGCCTGTTTTGAACGGAAATCGACACCTAGACCACCTTCTCCGACGAGCCCGACCTCCCCACAACCGTCGTGAACTTGCGAACTCAACCCAATGACCAGAATAGTCCAGTTCATCCTAGAAATCGGTCTAGCTCTCCCCCAATTCCTCGCTGCAGCCATGGCGCGAGCAAGAACATTCGGATGGGTGATTTCCCTTTCTCACCCTCACCCGGACACGAGCCCAACAGGAAGGAGTCAGGGGTATTCCTGACATTTCAGTGATCCTGACCCCGCCTAGATGAGCGCTTGCTCGCGGGTCAGTGAGAGGGTCCGGTTGGTCGGATCCCTCGCATGATCCGCGAGTCAGAGCTCGCAAATCTTCTTTTTATTTTCATTTAAATTCTTTAGAATTTTCCTGATTGGTCAGATCTTAAGAAAACTCTAGAAAATGGTAGGATTATCAGAAAATATCGAATAAATATACCATTTTCATCAGAAAAATCCAAGCTATCTAAATAAAATATAATCATGACCTGGATCTGAACCCTTTTTGAAAAATATGGCGAACCATCTCTAATGACCTTTTTAATACATTGTTTTGTGGAATAAAGGTTATAACTGATTTTATTTCTGTCTTGGGAAGATTTAAATCCTAATTATGATCTTGGTCATAATGTTACTCGAAATTGTACCTAAGGAAGATAGTTGATGTAATAATGGAGAAGAACCCTAAATTCTAGGTTTCTCACCTCATCATGATTATGAAGTACAAATTATGGAAACCCTAATAACTGGAATGACCTTTTATAACCTGGACGACTCTAATCTCAGACCCCAACTCGGAATCCTATATATCCTAGGTGACCCCTCTAAATGACCTAAACCCTAATAAGAAGCCCTAATGTAGAATAATGAGAATCCATAGTAACTTAGGGTTTTGTTTACATTTCAGGGTGATCTATTATCTTCTCCTAACTTAGGACTTGTGGAATCCGGATCTGAGATTTAGAGGTACGTGGATATAATTATATGACTAGTTTTTGCTGGATGTTAAGTATATGTAATTGTTTGCATGAAATTGATATACATTGATGGATGTTGATATATGATTAGTTGATGATTTACCGCCTTGAACATAAAAGAACATAATTGAATATAAGTGAAATGTAGTTACTAGTGGTGCTCATTAAACTCCCTATTAGAGAGGGAAAGCTTTAATGTTGACTAGCACCTCCCTAGAGTACATGGTATACGGGGAGATCCCTAGAGTACAAGGTACACGGGGAAGGGCCCACTATTTATGCAATTATGTGCTAGTCCACCATAGTAATGCATGTTCACTATAAATGAGGCTAATAACTTGGGATTACCTGATTTTCTGCCCTTAAATAACGTTCTCTTTCTCCTTCTTCAATTCGAGTATTTTATATGCCAGCATAGTATAGCTTTTATTCCACGTACCAACTTTGTTGATGTTTTTGTTTCTCGTATTTTCTAGGTACAAGGAACAATTGATGATTAAAGCGCAATGCATATTCAAAGTACATGAAGACACAAATAATAAGCGTGGAGGATTTATTAGATAGACCTAGTCCTCTCATCTCTTTCTTGCTAGATGCTAGTTTATTTCTTTCACCAGATTATGTTGAGGATGTTGAGATCCAATGTAATAATCATAGACTTATTTCTTTCTCCAGTATCAATATGTATGACTTTATCTTATATTGTTGAATGAAATGTTGTGTGGCTACTTGCTATGATGTGAACTTGATCTTGGCTTATCTCTGATTTAAGTTGCCTATCTTTATTTCTATTATTTTCCCTTTTGACATTTATAGATATGAGTGCACGCATATCGGTATATGTCACTAAGGAAAGTATGTAGAAATTGGGGTCGTCACAGTTGGTATCAGAGCCAAGGTTCACACAGCATAGTCACATGACTTTCATTCACCCTATTATGAGTCTAGGGTAGTCCTGGAGTTAGGGATGTGAAGGGTTGAGGTGTCTAGGATAGCATCTGCCATGGGTCTGACTAAAGTCTCCGAGCCACTTAGCTTGGCAATCACGAGGCTACCTTTATGGCAGTATAAGTCTACCTGGCCGATATCCTAAGTGTCCCCTATTCTTGGGCATACCTTAAATTAGGAATTTTCTCATCTATAGATTTTCCCTCTCACCTCTTCTATAGGAAAAATTCCTCCCTCTCATCTATGCTTTGAAATAAATTAAACTTTCCCTCTTACCCCTGTAATAAGGTTAGGAAGGAGTCTATCTATTTAGAAAGTCCTAAGGATCGACTGATAAGGATTTTAGGATATCCTCCCTAAGTCATAACATTCAGAATATTAATCATTAAATCATGAGGATAATAAACTATCATGTGAAAATAATAATAATTGTGACAAGAATAATTGTTGAAGTAATAATCTAATATGTTCAAATTAATTTCAGGATGCCTCCTAAGACTCGCAGCTCAGGGGAATCATCCTCTAAGAAAAGAAAAGAACGTGAAACCTCTGAAGTACCTGATCCCGATGCTGAGGCCAAGGAAAGGTGGGAAGAACAGAAGAAAATCCTTTTAGATTTTATGGAAACCCTCGCCACAAAAGGAACCCCAGAACCCAGCCCATCTAAGAAGAAAGAGGTGACAGTGATAGATTTTATTAAATTAAACCTTGATTCTTTTTGGGGTGAGGATCAGCCTGAGGTTATGGATAAGGCTGAAGCCTGGATTTTGACCATAGAGAATGGTTTTCATACCCTAGAAGTACCTAATGAGAAGAAGGTTAGGTTCGCCACCCATATGCTTAAGGGAGGGGCAAAAATCTGGTGGGAGAACTATGGCGGGAATAGGGGTGAGGAAGTAGACAACATGGAGTGGGCAGCCTTTAAAAACCTCTTCACAGATCGTTTTATGCCCATAGCTGAGAGGAAGAGGAAGGAGAAGATGTACATGGAGTTAAGGCAGGGTAGTCTGTCAGTAGCTGATTACACCCGGAAGTTTAGGCTTCTGGAACGTTATGCACCCATCAGGATTGAAGACCGTCTTACTGAACACTATGTTGACTGCCTTTCTGCCCACCTAAAAACCCTAGTCATAGCCTCTCGTCCCAGAAGCATAGATGAAGCCCTAGATATGGCCCTCAAGCAGGAGAGAGAACAGGGCATGCAAAAACCTTCTAGCATGGGATACTTAGGGTTAACCACAACTGAAGAGGATAAGTTTAAGAAGTTCCACCCAGGCCATAACAACAAGGGATCAGGGAAAGGAGGAGGTTCAGGGAAAGGAGGACAGAAGAACAGTCGAAATCAACAGAAGATTGTCCACCCGAAGTGCAAGACTTGCGGACGACACCATGGTGGAGTATGCCGCCACACCAAGCCCGTATGCTATAACTGCAAAAAGGAGGGTCATTTCGTCTCCAAGTGCCCCACTCCCTCCATCTTTGGCAATCCGGCGGGTGGTGCTCTGCAGCCTCAAGGACACCGCAATGGCAGGGTGTTTGCAGTAAACGCAGAAGAGGCCAAGGCAAATCCAAACCAGCTCTGTGAAGGTAACCTAAATTCTTTATAATTCAAGAACTTTCTCATGCTTGCAACTATTCATAATTTGATTTCCTTATGTAGGCATTGTATTATTAAATGGTCATCCTGTCAAGGCATTATTTGACTCGGGATCTACCAACACTTTTATTTCTCGAACTCTGGCATCCATATTAAATCTTCACATACGGGATTTGGGATATGTTCTGGACGTGTCTACTCCGAGTGGCAAAATACTCACAACTTTACAGAAAACTAATGAACTTTCTCTTAAATATGAAAATCATGATATGCCCTTTGAATTCATTCTCTTAACTATGGAAGACTTTGATGTTATACTTGGTATGGACTGGCTTTACACATACCATGCTCACATTGACTGTAGAAACAAGACGGTCGTTCTCTCTCAACCTCATTCTTATCCTGTGAAAATCCCTAGAGGAAGTGGATTCTATAATAATATTATAATCTCCTCTCTTAAAGCTAAAAAGCTCATTTCTAAGGGATGTAAAGTCTTCCTCGCATTAGTCTCAGAGACCAGTCCTAGTAGCGGGTCTGTAGAAAGTCTGGAGGTGGTACGTGACTTCCCTGACGTTTTTCCGGAGGAGCTCCCTGGGCTGCCTCCAAATAGAGACATTGAGTTCTCCATAAATCTTCTTCCTGGAACCACTCCGATTTCTAGGGCACCGTATAGGATGGCTCCTGCTGAGCTGATGGAGTTGAAGAAACAGTTGCAAGAACTTCTCGACAAAGGCTTCATTCGTCCTAGTGTCTCCCCCTGGGGAGCTCCTGTTCTTTTTGTTAAAAAGAAGGATGGTTCTATGCGTATGTGTATTGACTACCGCATGTTGAACCAAGCTACTATTAAAAACAAGTATCCCCTTCCTCGTATTGATGACCTTTTCGATCAGCTTCGTACTGCTAAAGTTTTCTCAAAGATTGATCTCCGTTCTGGATACCATCAGCTCAAAGTCAAGGATTCTGATATTTCTAAAACTGCTTTTCGAACTCGTTATGGGCATTACGAATTTCTGGTGATGCCATTCGGGTTGACCAATGCACCAGGGGTATTTATGAATCTGATGAACAAAGTCTTCCAACCCTATCTTGATGAGTTTGTGGTCGTCTTCATTGATGATATCCTGATCTATTCTGATTCTATGGAAAAACACCGTGAACACTTACGATCAGTTCTTGACATTCTTCGAACCCAGAAGTTTTATGGCAAACTTTCAAAATGTGAGTTCTGGATAGATAAGGTTATGTTTCTTGGGCATGTCATTTCTGGAGGTAGTATATCGGTTGATCCCGCCAAAGTCTCTGTTGTACTTGATTGGCAACCTCCTCGTAATCCTTCTGAAATTCGGAGTTTCTTGGGACTGGCCGGATATTATCGTCGTTTTATTCCAAATTTCTCCAAAATTGCACTCCCTCTAACCAAGCTTACTCGGAAGGACGAGCATTTTATATGGTCAGATACTTGTGAGTCCAGTTTCCAGCAGTTAAAGCAGAAGTTGACGTCGGCTCCTGTCCTTATTCTACCTTCTGGCAACGAAGGGTTTTTGATATTCACTGATGCTTCGAGGAATGGGTTAGGATGTGTCCTGCAGCAGAATGGTAAAGTAGTGGCCTTCGCTTCTAGACAGCTAAAACCCAATGAACTTAATTATCCCACCCATGATTTGGAATTAGCTGCAATCATTCATGCCCTCAAGATCTGGAGGCACTACCTGTACGGGGCAACGTTCGACATCTTCACCGACCACAAAAGCCTGAAGTACATCCTGACTCAGAAGGACTTGAATCTGCGTCAACGACGATGGATTGAATACCTAAAGGACTACGATTTCACTATTGCCTACCATCCGGGTAAGGCAAATGTAGTCGCTGATGCCCTTAGTAGATAAAGGGCAGTATGTGCATCTCTTTCTGTCCCCGAATGGAGGAACATGGAGGATCTAGTGGGCTGGAAGCCGCAGTTTTTGTCTGATCGTGTGCATGTCAATAACATTTCCATCACGTCCAACCTGCATTTCGAACTTCTTGAGGCACAAAAGGCTAGTCCCGATCTTGCAGAGCTCTCTTCCCTTCTGTCAAAGCCGCAAACACATCTGGCCGTGGGTCTGGATGGAGGTCTCCGTTACAAGAATCGTATATGGGTTCCTGAGCAGTCAGCTATAAAGACATCAATCCTAAATGAGGCGCATGGGTCCAAGTACACAGTTCATCCAGGCACAACAAAAATGTACAAAGACCTACAACGTCAGTTTGGTGGAGGGGCATGAAGCGTGATATTGCCGATTTCGTGTCCAGGTGTTTGACATGTCAAAGGATTAAGGCCGAACATTAGAGACCAGGCGGTCTACTACAACCCCTCGAGATTCCGGAATGGAAATGGGAACACATCACCATGGATTTCGTGGTGGGATTACCCAGGACCAGGAAGGGATACGACGCTGCATGGGTCATCGTGGATCGTCTCACTAAATCAGCTCATTTTCTTCCTGTGAAGACTACCGCAAAGGTTTCTGAGTTGGCAGATCTCTACATACGGGAGATAGTACGCCTACATGGAGTTCCAGCATCTATTGTCTCAGACAGGGACCCAAAGTTCACATCAAAGTTGTGGAAGCAGGTTCAAGAGGAATTGGGTACCAAGTTGAACTTCAGTACAGCCTACCATCCACAAACAGACGGACAGTCAGAACGTACAGTACAGATTCTGGAGGACCTTCTACGAGCTTGTGTTCTAGACTAGGAAGGCTCGTGGGACTATCACTTGCCTTTAGCAGAGTTCGCCTATAATAACAGCTATCAGGCAAGCATTGGGATGCCTCCCTATGAAGCTCTTTATGGTCGACCATGCAGATCACCTTTACACTGGGATGATGTCGGAGAGCGTACCCTGATGAAATCCGAGGAGATGCAGTTGTATTCTGATAAGGTTGCATTGATTAGGCAGAGAATGAAGCGAGCACAGGATAGGCAAAAGTCTTATGCAGATGCTCACCGTCAAGAACATCAATTCAAGGAGGGTGACCATTTATTTCTGAAAATTCGACCTATTCGAGCTTTGGCCAAGAACAAAGGAAAGCTCAGTCCTCGTTATGTTGGACCCTTCGAGATTCTAGAAAGGGTTGGCGAATGTGCCTATCATCTTGCTTTGCCACCTCAGTATAGTGCCATGCATAATGTGTTTCATGTATCTAATCTGAAGCCCTATGTCAAAGATTCCAGTCATATCTTAAATCATGAGCCTCTTGAATTGAAGGATGATCTGTCATATGCTGAGTCCCCAGTCAGAATTCTTGACTTCAAGACAAAGGAGCTTCGCAGTAATCTTCAAATTGAAATGGTGAAAGTTCTCTGGAGCCACCATGATGAAACAGATGCCACCTGGGAACTAAAGACCGAGGTTGAGAAAAAGTATCCATATCTTTTCCAGGCTGCTTGAATTTTGGGGACAAAATTCTTTTTAAGGAGGGGAGAATGTGACAGAGTGAGTTTTTAAATATATTATTATTTAATTCCTCTCTCTTACAATTTTAATTGTTCCATTTATGCCCTTGATCATCTCTCTCAATAATTTGATTTAGTGGATTATTAATTTCACTTAAGACCATCCATAATGGTACATAAAGTCAATAATACAAGTATCATGACATTAATCAATTGACATAGTCAATAATCAAATTGGGACTCTAATTTTGCACCATAGCTAAATCATAGCATTATAAAACTATGCAAAAAATCTCATTTCAATTGGAGCTACCAATTTAGAGTTTCTACTTTTGAAAGTTTGTGTATTATATCACCTAAACTAGCCTAGGACTAAGGTTTACAATTAATTTGGACATTTAATTGTCACGCGGCCCATCTTTCCCTTTGCTTGGGCGCGGCCCTTTGCTGGGTTTGATCTCAGCCGTTCGATCTGAAGGCCGCGGCTCCATCTCGATCCTAGGGTCCAGGACCCGTCTCCTACCTTCCGCATCCTTCGGCTTCGACCCCCAGCAGTGTGCCGACCCCAACGGCTGCCTCGTGCGCACAACTCCCACAACGATCGCGCAAGATCATTGGAGGACCGATTCTACTCGCGAAACCGAACTCAACAACCCTCACCACGTCATCCCTCTCCACCGGATCTGGGAGAACGATCTCCCGAGCTCTCGCGCCTCTCACTGGCGGCGGCAGCCAATTTAGGGCTCTCCTTGCTAGCACCCCCACTCCTATTTAAGGAGTCCAGTAGCTACGCAACCTACCTTTTAGTCTCACGAACCCCTCAATTGCAACCGAGATCACCCCTTACTCCCTGACCTCAAGCACCCCCTGCTCGCCGGACTTCAACCTCGTCCTCCATCTAGCGGTCCTCTCCTCTCAATCACACTCGACCGCACCATCTAGGAGTCTCGGCGAGGCGACCGACATCCTCGGTTGGAGCCGCGAAGGCCTTGAACTCCGGGTCGACAAGCCGCCGCAACCAAGCTCGAAAGCTTCATCGCGAGCAAGGTAGGAGCCTGCTTGGAGCCGAAGGAGGTTCGTGAGCACCTCAGCAGACCTCCGCGAAGCTGTGGACTCCCTCAATCCAACCCAAGGGCAGGTAATTCCCAACTTTCCTCTTCGGCCTGTGCTAGCCTGTTTTGAACGGAAATCGACACCTAGACCACCTTCTCCGACGAGCCTGACCTCCCCACAACCGTCGTGAACCTGCGAACTCAACCCAATGACCAGAATAGTCCAGTTCATCCTAGAAATCGGTCTAGCTCTCCCCCAATTCCTCGCTGCAGCCATGGCGCGAGCAAGAACATTCGGATGGGTGATTTCCCTTTCTCACCCTCACCCGGACACGAGCCCAACAGGAAGGAGTCAGGGGTATTCCTGACATTTCAGTGATCCTGACCCCGCCTAGATGAGAGCTTGCTCGCGGGTCAGTGAGAGGGTCCGGTTGGTCGGATCCCTCGCATGATCCGCGAGTCAGAGCTCGCAAATCGTTTTTTTATTTTCATTTAAATTCTTTAGAATTTTCCTGATTGGTCAGATCTTAAGAAAACTCTAGAAAATGGTAGGATTATCAGAAAATATCGAATAAATATACCATTTTCATCAGAAAAATCCAAGCTATCTAAATAAAATATAATCATGACCTGGATCTGAACCCTTTTTGAAAAATATGGCGAACCATCTCTAATGACCTTTTTAATACATTGTTTTGTGGAATAAAGGTTATAACTGATTTTATTTCTGTCTTGGGAAGATTTAAATCCTAATTATGATCTTGGTCATAATGTTACTCGAAATCGTACCTAAGGAAGATAGTTGATGTAATAATGGAGAAGAACCCTAAATTCTAGGTTTCTCACCTCATCATGATTATGAAGTACAAATTATGGAAACCCTAATAACTGGAATGACCTTTTATAACCTGGACGACTCTAATCTCAGACCCCAACTCGGAATCCTATATATCCTAGGTGACCCCTCTAAATGACCTAAACCCTAATAAGAAGCCCTAATGTAGAATAATGAGAATCCATAGTAACTTAGGGTTTTGTTTACATTTCAGGGTGATCTATTATCTTCTCCTAACTTAGGACTTGTGGAATCCAGATCTGAGATTTAGAGGTACGTGGATATAATTATATGACTAGTTTTTGCTGGATGTTAAGTATATGTAATTGTTTGCATGAAATTGATATACATTGATGGATGTTGATATATGATTAGTTGATGATTTACCGCCTTGAACATAAAAGAACATAATTGAATATAAGTGAAATGTAGTTACTAGTGATGCTCATTAAACTCCCTATTAGAGAGGGAAAGCTTTAATGTTGACTAGCACCTCCCTAGAGTACATGGTATACGGGGAGATCCCTAGAGTACAAGGTACACGGGGAAGGGCCCACTATTTATGCAATTATGTGCTAGTCCACCATAGTAATGCATGTTCACTATAAATGAGGCTAATAACTTGGGATTACCTGATTTTCTGCCCTTAAATAATGTTCTCTTTCTCCTTCTTCAATTCGAGTATTTTATATGCCAGCATAGTATAGCTTTTATTCCACGTACCAACTTTGTTGATGTTTTTGTTTCTCGTATTTTCTAGGTACAAGGAACAATTGATGATTAAAGCGCAATGCATATTCAAAGTACATGAAGACACAAATAATAAGCGTGGAGGATTTATTAGATAGACCTAGTCCTCTCATGTCTTTCTTGCTAGATGCTAGTTTATTTCTTTCACCAGATTATGTTGAGGATGTTGAGATCCAATGTAATAATCATAGACTTATTTCTTTCTCCAGTATCAATATGTATGACTTTATCTTATATTGTTGAATGAAATGTTGTGTGGCTACTTGCTATGATGTGAACTTGATCTTGGATTATCTCTGATTTAAGTTGGCTATCTTGATTTCTGTTATTTTCCCTTTTGACATTTATAGATATGAGTGCACGCATATCGGTATATGTCACTAAGGAAAGTATGTAGAAGTTGGGGTCGTCACAATTATGGTGTTGGTTGATGATAGAATCTCATTAGTCATGATATAGAAATATCAAACCAAACACATAGGTACTTGTTAGAGAACAAGTGTACTGTACAGACCCACCGTGAGCTTGACACATGGAACCATGACATGGTAGTCACAGTCAGTACTCACAGTGATGGTGGTGAGTGTGATTCTTTGACCTGAAATCACTACACTCAACACATGTCGTTGGGTACACTTTGACATCATCAAACGCAGTCCTGAAACATGGGTTGTTATAAAGGTGATGATTGGGTGGCTTTGAGACATGGGGCTTTTGAGGGGTGAGTGATAGATATGGGATTTGTCCCTCCTGAGGGAGTTTGATATCCATGGCCACTTGATGAGTAGGATTGAGAAAGGCGTGCACGCATGTGTGAATCAGTATATGATATTGATGTCATACATATCTCTTCCAATCTACTCTGAGATCAAGAAAGTGAATGAACGTTGACAGGATGACTGTTCCATGCCTCGAGTTCATTCGGGATATCAGTGACAAAGGAATTATACATTCACTGTAACACCATTCACGGATTGTAGGATTGAAAGTTGTTCTCCAACTTTCTATTTCACTTGGGTAGCACTGATGTGTGACTAGGCACCACACTTTGCTTATTAAGTCATAAGTGTTATGGACTTTCACTGCCAACGTAAAATGGACCTGTAGGGTCACACACATAGGATTTAACCTGGAAAAGGAGTTTTGTCCACAAACAATGTTTAGATTGATTACTAAAGGATTTTAGTAGTTCAATTAAACACTCAATCAATTGATAGCTCAATATCATAATGTTCAAGGTGTTGGACACATTGATTGGAGTATCGGATTGATTGAAATCGCAATTGACTGATTCTGCACAATCTGCACTCCCTACCGATCGACTCATGTGATGAACCGATCGGCTGAGTTTGGTGAACCAGTCGGCTCAGGTGGTGAGGTGATCGGCTCATGCACAGGATGAAACGATTGCTTCAAGTGTTGAAACGACCGATTCAACTGGTGCAACCGAGCAAGTTGGCAAAGTAGGATTGGTGAGAATTTTCCTTTCGTTTCACTTGCCCAATTTGATTGGGAAATAGGATTGGTATTTGATACCAATTAGAAACAAAAGAAGGAAAGTTGATCGGGAACTGAGCAAGACAACAAACCGACCGGTTCAAGAGTGAACCGCTCGGCTCATGGTTCCCAACCGATATGTTGAAGTGTCAACCGGCCGGTTCAGGTCCCCAACCGACCGTTTTAGTTGTGAAACGATCGGTTCAGGTTGCGAGTTGGTTGCTTTTGTGGAAAATCTCAAACCCTTCTACTCCTGCTTTTTGTCCCGCATTGCCCGGGATGGAGAACCCTGTCCCATGACCCTCCTATATATAGGGGTATTGGGGGCTTCTCAAAGTACAACTCAGTGCAACCAGTTGCTCTGCAAAGTTGTCGTTCTCTGGTTTTGGTAACCGAGAGAGCTCGAGCAAGTGCTACCCAAAAAGGGAGGCACAACAAGGGAAAGACAACTGCAGTTGCAACTGGCAGCAGGAGAGTGTGTTGGCGACTAGTACATCAACAGAAGGGTGCGACTCCTTCCAATTCCTTGTGGGACAAGGAGATTGGAGTTTCAAGTAGTCCGTGTGGACGACTACAGAGGCGGGAGACCTTTGTCGCTTGGAGGACAACTGTCAATCCCGAAAGTCCAGGTGCGACCAGGAGCTGCACAGACACCGTCCAAGATAGGTGGTGAAGACCGCGCAAGCCGCGAGGTATTGTCACCGAGCAAGCCTCTGGACAAGGTATGATTCCACAAACCTTCCTTTCCTATTGTATAGACGTTGACGCATTTCCTTGTTCTGGGTTTGGGGGAGAAAATTTTTGTTTCTGCTTCCATCTCTGCCTCCCCTAAAACCCAACAATCTCGCCTCTTTACAACATGGTATCAGAGCCTTTAGGCAATTATTAGGGCATGAAGTTTAAGCAAGGGTTTCTAGAAAGGATCAGGGTTTTAGAAGCTGGCAATATTTTTGTTCACGTCATTGGCTTGGTTTATAAGGACTCTCGTACCTAGATGATAACGACCTGGCATGAGCTGATACAAATTGCCCAAAATAGTATGCTTTTTGGCAATAGCATTCTAGATATCCTTTCTCATCTCTGCTTCTATTCTTTTCTCATCTATGATTCTATACTCCTAGGAACCTAATATGTTAACCCTCCCTTTCAGGAGAGGTGACTTGTTCGACAACATGAACCAGGAAAAAGAGTCGAACCTCAATGACCCCAACACTCCTATGACTCCTACGGTCAACCATACTACTCTGGGTACCCCCACCTTCACACTGGAGCAGGAACTAGCAATGTTGTGACAGGTGCTATCTTCCACCCTGATGGAGTAGCTCAACACAATGGCCACCAACGTCAACATGCTGAGGGAGTTCACCCTCACTAACTTCATAAAGATGCAACCACCCTACTTCAAGGGTGAGAGTGAACCCAACATGGTGGACAAAGTTGATGACTGGGTGTTGGCCTTGGATCAGACCTTTGAGGGCATGGCGTGCCCTCCTCACCAGAAGGTTTGGTTTGCAACTTATGTGCTAGATGGCCCAACACGCATCTGGTGGAATGGTGTCTCTCGCACTCGAGACACCTCTACCATGGAGTGGGACTAGTTTCTAAAGCTCTTCAAGGAGAAATACATCTACCCCGCCTTCCTGAGAAAGAAGGAAGTCGAGTTCTGCAGACTCAAGTAGGGAGGCAAGAGTGTGGCTGACTAAGTTTAATAGTTCCTACTACTGGAACGTTATGTCACCGACCTTAGATCCAAAATAAGAGAAACATTGTTCTTGCAAGGCCTGAACTACCAGGTGGGACGAAGTCTCATCACATTGCTTCAACTCACCTTTCAACAGATGGTGGATAAGGCCTTAGCCATTGAGTCATACCCATGATTTCAAGCTTCTGGATGCAACAATGGCTACAACAACAACAAGAGGAAGAACCTAAACTAGAATGAGAATTGCAGACGTGATCGGTGCAATAGGTGGTCTCACCACCATCCTTTAGGGAGATGTCCTGCCAATGATGCACCTACTCATAAACACAACCGGCCTCCTCTGCCTGCCATGAGTGTGGTTAAGTTGGGCACATCCGACTGTTCAACCCTCATTTTCAGCAGGGATAGAATAATACTTAGCATAATAATGCCCAGCAGCAGCAACAACTAAGACAGAACCTACCTCCACAAAATAACAACAACAATAGCAACCAGAACCTGAGGCGTCCGCCAATGGAGAGGCAAAATGGGAGAGTGTTTTCTCTCAATGATGAGGAAGAAGGTGACGACAATGATGTTATTGAAGGTAACTTGCACCTTAATATGCATCCTTTAAAGGAACTATTTTATTACGGCTCATCCAATACCTTCATATCAGTTTTCTTCTATGTTAGAATTAGAATCTGAGTTTATAGTTCATGTATTAGACATAAAATCCCCTGTGGTAAGATCTTCTCTTCGTACCTCCTAACTCCAATCATAAACCTCTGTATATCTAGAATAATGTTTCCCACGGATTTCTTCTTGCTCGACATGACCGCCTTTGACGTCATCCTGGAATTGGATTGGTTGAAGAGGTACAAACAATGTTGTACTGTGAGGAATCTAAGGTTAGTTTGTTTCATCATGTTGTGGGAAGGATGTTTGTCAAGGGTAGAAAGCGAGAGGAAAGTTGAAAAGCTTGTCTCGTAAGGGTGTAGATCTTTCCTAGCTTCTATAGTCTCAATGCTACACCTCCTGCTCTCGACCACATTGATGTGATAAAGGACTTCTCGGACGTCTTTCCCAAGGAGTTATCTAGGTTTCCACCAACTCACGAGATGAAATTCTCCATAGAGCTTGTACCTAGAACTTCGCCAATATTGAAGCCACCCTACCGCTTGGCCCCTGTTGAGCTGGCTGAACTGAAGAAGAAACTTGAAGATCTTCTCGACATGGGCTTCATCTGCCCCAATGTTTTTCCATGGGGATACCCTATCCTATTCATGAAAAAGAAGTATGGTTTAATGTGGATGTGTATGGACTACCACATACTTAACCAAGTGAAGGTGAAGAACCGTTATCCTTTGCCTCGCATCGATGACATGTTCGATCAGTTAAAGTCAGCCATGGTATTCTCCAAGATGGATCCGCGGAGTGGCTACTTGATGCATGGGTTTTGAGTCACTTTTATAGGCTTATTTTATATCTGTTTTATGCATGTATTTGTCATTTTCTTGATTATATTTGCATAATTCACTATAGTTGGCCTTTGAACTCTTTTTGCATCAAATTATACTTTTTTTATCATATTTATATGATTTTATATAATCCCCGGACTTATACACATGTTTCGGCACTTTTTCAGGCACTTTTGCATTGTCCAGAGTCGATACTATCGACCCTGGTGTCGATAGTATCGACATTTCATCAGAGAGCAACCCCAAAATGCGATTTTGGAGAGAAAAACCTGTGCCATGGTCGATACTATCGACCTGGGGTCGATACTATCGACAGCGTCGGGATCTGGCGATTTTCAGCACTAAAACGGAGCGTTTTAATCCGACGGTTGGGCTTTTTCGGAGCCGTAAAGTGGTCCTATGACCTAAGAAGAGCACGAACGGCCTGAGGGGGATCTCATATCGTGTTGCACAACATCCAAGAAGAGAGAGGAGATGAGAGACGAAGGTCGTCAACTGAGCGATCCGGGCACCTCCGACGGGCAATTTTGCTACCGGAAGACTGCAAAATGCACTTTTCTCGAGGAGGATCTCCAGGAACACCTTTGTATCAGGGGTTACATGAGTTTTCTCCATGTTTCCCACGTTTTTCTTCTCTACTCCTATGTATTCTCCATTGTCAATCATGCGGGGCTAATCCCCATTGTTCCTTAGGACCCGAGAGTAGCCCGGGGAACCGTTATATTGAATTTTTGCATGAATTGATATAGAATTCTCATTTCTTGGATATATAATTGTGGAGATTGCTTGATTTACTTATGCTTCATGACCATAGGTAAAGAATTAGACTAATAATTACTCTGGAAAGGGGATTAAAGGTCAGAAAACCCACTTTTATACACCATCTTATGCGTTCCTTAAACTAGGCGACGTACGGATAGTGGAGAGATACCCAGAGTCATCGTTAATGCGCCTAATCTAAGATATAAATTGCTACGAAAGTAGAATTGGCTTAGATTTGGGTAGTGGATTGTACCGTGAAAGCGGGCAATCTTGATTAGAGGCTCTTTATCCAAGATTCGATAAAATCTACGTTATTTATACAAGATATTCGGTATAACGAGACCCTGTGGTGAAATCGGCAATCCTAAGGAATCCCATTCTCATTTGATTAAACCAACATTTAATCATCGCTCTCTTTGTTTTCACTTTATTTTATTTTCTTTTTCAAACCAATCAACTCTTTTAATCGGTTTAGCTGATCGCAACCAGTTAGTAGTAGTCTACTAAAATTCACGTTTCTCTGAGTTCGACTTGGGCCTCACAAGGCCTATATTACATTGATACGTATACTTGCATTTGCACGCACGGTTTACGCGTGTCAAGTTTTTGGCGTCGTTGCCGGGGAAACGGTGAATTTTAGCACTACGAGTGCTGCGAGCGACCACACTAGGCCACTTTTAATTCCTGTATTTTTTTTTCTTTTCATCTTTTGAACTGAATTGCAAATCTTATTCATTGTTTTAATTATTAGTACCGGTTCATACACTACCATTTGAAATTTCAGATACTAGTAAAGTAATAATGGGTGACGGAGTAGCAAATGAGGAGCAGACAATCTGGGAGAAGATCAAGGCTTCTTTCTCCTCTGCATCTATGGGGCCAATTAAGAAGCAAGCCATCAATATTCCCAACTACAAAATTGACCCAGGCCTAATCAATTTGGTCAAGTCCAATGCATTTCACGGGCTGAAGAATGAAGATCCGGTGACCCACATCAGCACGTTCATGGAAAATTGTGATATGATAAAGATTGACAAGTTCCCGCAAGAGACACTCTACCTGAAACTTTTTCCCAGTTCTTTAGCGGGAAATGCTCGGGAATGGCTACACAATCTAGACGATGAGTATGTTGAATCTTGGGATCACATGGTAGAGGTTTTCTTCGAGAGGTTCTTCCCACCCGAGAAGACCAATGACATGATCAGGAAGATCCACAACTTCACCCAAAAAGGTGGAGAGATCTATTCTGAGACCTGGGAAAGGTTTCAGATCATGCTGAGGAGGTGCCCGCATCACGGGCTGGACAAGGAGACACAGGTGAAGATCTTCTATTTTGCTCTCTTTGAGCATGATAGAAGCAACCTTGATTCCGCAGGCTCTGGATTCTTTCTGAACAACACAGATGAAAGGTGTTGGGAAATCCTAAAGAATATGTCCAGGAAGCAATCATGGGGTGAAAGAGACACTGTTGAGCATGTTTGAGTTGTAGGAGAATCTAAGGCAATCAAGGAGCTGAACGACAAGCTAGATCTTCTAGCCAAGAAATTGCTAGCCAAGGATGA
Organism: Alisma plantago-aquatica; assembly: GCA_963693085.1. Lineage (NCBI taxonomy): Eukaryota > Viridiplantae > Streptophyta > Magnoliopsida > Alismatales > Alismataceae > Alisma > Alisma plantago-aquatica. The sequence continues at coordinate 1,481,638,226 of OY856411.1, read as the reverse complement.
TGCATCCGAGGATGAGGAAGCCCAAGTCAAATTCATGCAACAACAGGGCTATAGAAATAATGACTATTCATGGAGGAAAGACAAAAAGTTCTCCTGGAAGGATCCTAATAATTTCCTTCAAGATCCGGAGGTAAAGCCACAACCTAGAGCTGAAGATAAGAGCACCAAATTGCTTAGTCAAATGGTGCAGCAGAATCAAGAAATGATGGCTATGTTCGGTAAAAAACTACAATCTCAGGGTGATATCTTAACCAAATTTGGGTAGACGCTTCAAATCCATGGAGCACAGATGCGGGCGTTAGAAACCACCGTGACCCAGATTTCCAATGAAGTGGCGGCCATCAGGCACGCCAATTAGCAGAAACAGGCTGGGAATGCAGATGTGGTCCTAGCACACCATCAAGTTAAATACATGTCGGCGATCAATGAGGAAGAACCCCAGGTGGCAGAGATAAAGGATCAAAGAAAAATGATGTTTGATACGGAGGCGACACCAGCAATACTATATCCTCGTACTTATTATGGACTGCCAGGCGGATACACATCTTTCAGGAAATCCCGCCAAGAGCCCATGATGGTTGCGGCCCCACCTAGGCAAGAAGAGCAAGTGAAGGTCGTCTGTCAAGGTGTGAATACATCTATTGCGAGAGAGGAGCCACATCAAATTATACATGTTGATGAGATTCCGACAAAGCCCACGCCAGGGGGAGTCATTGAAGCAAGCTTAGGGGAGTTGGCCCCAAAAAGCTCATATGTGCCACCTCATAAGCGTGTCAATGCGGCAGATGTGTCAAGTCTGGACAACCCAAAGCTGAAGAAAGAGCACTGACATTATAGAAAATTCTTGGAGATGTTCAGAAAACTACATATCAACATTCCGTTGGTGGAAATGATTGAGAAGGTTCCCGCCTATGGGAGGTTTATCAAAGAAATAATCAACAAAAAGCGGCGGATTAAAGACACCGATGTATGCCGGATGAATGAAACAGTGAGTTCCATAATCCAAGGACAGCTACCAAAGAAGAGGAAAGATCCAGGATGTTTCTACATCCCATGTTCCATAGGCGGCCAACATTTTCCACAAGCACAGTGTGACTCAGGGGCAAGCATTAATCTTATGCCACTTGCCACTTTTCAAAAGCTGGGATTGAAGAAGCCAACACAAACTTCTATGACAATTGAGTTGGCGGATGGATCCATGGTGAAGCCACAAGGTATATGCAAGGATGTGCTAGTCAAGGTCGACAAATTCATCTTCCCTGTTGACTTTGTGGTCATGGACATGCATGAGTTGGAAGGAGGTGAGATGCTATTGGGAAGGCCGTTCCAAGCTACGGCTGATGTAATCGCTGCAATTGGGCGAGGTTACTTGACACTTGGGATTGGTGATGATAGAGTTAAATTCAAATTACCACATGACTCATTGGAGACATCTCTTGACAACCCAGGTTAAAGGTATCTTTATGTCAAGCCTAGGACATTAAACAAGGGCGCTTGTTGGGAGGCAACCCAACTTTCAGTTCATTTTTATGTTTGGTAATGTTCTTTTATGTTTATGTACTTAGTTTTTGCTTAGGTTTTGATAATTTTTGTAAAAATGGTACCCTAACTCGTGTTTTGAAGTGTGCAGAACTTTAAGGTCGATACCATCGACATCCATGTCGATGGTATCAAGTTTGGAGCAGTAAACGCTGAGCAAAAGTCGATACTATCGACCCTAGGGTCGATAGTATCGAGATTCCTGAAGATTTGCAGAATTTTTTTATCAGTAAAGTCGATACCATCGACCCTAGGGTCGATAGTATCGACACTTTTGAGTTCTCGGGCTTTTAGATGCGTCGATTCAACAAAATCGCTGAGTCTGGGTCGATACTATCGACCTTGTGTCAATAGTATCGACACCTACAGGACAACTACATAAAACATGCCGTAAAAGGTATCGAAATGAGATTTTTTCAAACCATTTTTTGCAGAGGAAAGATGGATGAAGCAAGTCACGTCTTAGAACCACTAAGACAAAAAAATGGGCCACAAAAAGGAGGAAGATAGAAAGCATCACTTGGTCCACTTGAGCATCTAACCATCCTTCTTCACCACACTTCAAATCGAATGGTACCGCTGTTCCACCTCTTAAGTGAGAATGTTGACTATGAGGCCATAGTCATATTCAAGCTTGGGGGGGTGTTGGAATAGCCCTCTATCTTAGTTTTTACTTACTTATTCATGTTGCTTTTACTTTTGAAATATTAGTTGTATTCATTTCTAGGTTTATCGCTTTTATAGGATCCACATCTATCTAGTGTAATCTGTGGAGCAATAAATGCATGGTTTCAATTGGGAGTATCACTCTTGGGTTGTGTGCACATAAAAAAAATGAGCATTTTGAAAACATTTTGAATACTTTTTGAGCTTATTCTTGTGAGTAATTGAGTTGCATAACTGAGGAAGTGCTTGGGTGAGTCAGCTTCAGGACATGGGGACATGAATGAATATCTTTATTGTCCAAGGAAAAGTGATTGACAAGGGTTGTTGAGCCTAAAATGACCAAACGCTAACGTGACCTTAGACTAAAGTTTAAGAGATAAATCCTTCAGTTACCCTGTACAAAAGTCTTTAGAGAGGGACATATGATATTTTCAGAAGGTTCTGTCAATTAGTCTTGTGATCTGATCCACCGCAATTTCATTCACACTCCACCATGAGAAATGGGAGCACATTATTGTCTTTCACTTTTTGATTGCATCTCATGTAGATAGGTCTTGCATTACAAATATTTTCACATATTTTTGCATGAAATGAAAAAAAAAGATAGAGTAGTTATACATGCACATTATCCTTAGGTGTGTGACATTTAATTGCATAACTATCATTTTGTAGCTGCATTTACATCTTTTGAGCATATAGTACATCATGTGTTTTATGTCTTCTGAGAACATTAAAGGTGGTGAACTTTATCCATACCCTCTGAATAGAATGCATTAAATGCATAAGTTATGTAACAAGAAGTGAGCCCGACAAATAATTCATTGTCATCTATGAAAATAAGGCTCGGAAAAAAAATTGAAAAAAATTGAAAAAAAAGAGAGTTGAGAAGTAATAAAGAAGAAGAGGGAGAAAGGAACATGTTCTCACCTGAGAATTCAGAAGAATAAGCACATGGTGTATTTTCTTAGATATTCCATCTCACCTTGAGACGGAATGATAGTGCATGCATCATTCCACCCTAAATGTAGCATTAGGACATTTTCACTTACATTTTGCATCATGATAGGTCATTAATTTTTGTATTGCATGATTGACTGTTATGTACTTCCATCTCTTCCACAACCACCTATCCCATCCACCCGTTGCTCTAATCGGTAGGCCACCCATGATATTCTCCTCATTCATTAATATCAGGAGATCTGCTTCCATTTAGATAGTAGTTAGGAAATGAGCAACGTAGATAGGAGATCACAAGATGCATCAAGTATGGACCAGATGAGTTTATCATATTAACTGCTTTAATTGATAGTGTTTCACTGATTGGGGGACGATCATCTTTTACAAAGGTCTTTGGTCGCCTGGATGGCAGTTAGTGTTCAGTGGTCAATGAGGGCCGGTTTGTGGAAAGAAAGTGGGGATGATGTAGATTCATTTCATGTATTTATGTCCTATTTCTGACTTATCTCAACCACATCCAAAGTTTTGTTGCTCGAGGATGAGCAAGGTTTAAGCTTAGGGGAGTTTGATGTATGGGTTTTGAGTCACTTTTATAGGCTTATTTTATATCTGTTTTATGCATGTATTTGTCATTTTCTTGATTATATTTGCATAATTCACTATAGTTGGCCTTTAAACTCTTTTTGCATCAAGTTATATATGGGAAGATGTGGAGATATTTTGAAACTAACCTGTGAGCAGAATACATAAATAATGACATGAGGAAGAATCCTTCCATTGATAAATAAGAGTATCTTGATGTTGACGTGTGGTACAAGTTTCATGTTTCGAGGCAATGTGATCAGTTCAAGGTATTTAGTAAAAGAATGGATAAGTCAGGAAGCATTTATTCATCTCACCCTCCTTGTGCAAGAAAAAAAAAAGAAGAACTACATTCTACATTACTTGATCTTGAAATAAAATAGGTAGTACACTACAGTTACAAGAATCCAACTTAATTTGATCCACGATCTCCTTAAGAGGTCTACAAAAATAGATGAATCCATTGTTGGTTTTTTGATGGAACTTAGCAAACCTATCTGCCACATGATTGTGATTCATTGGTGCATGCACAATACCCCAATTGTCTCTCAACTTCTTCTATGTCTCCATAGTCCATCTTCTTCTTTTGGTGTGCTCCTATGGTTAGCTCAGGGTAGACTCTCTTTCTTGTATAGAATCTATCTAGATAAGTACCTTGTCAAACCCTTGTTCAGTAGCCATGTCAAGAGCTGGATCAATGGCTCTGAGTTCAGCCTCCATTGCACTCTAAGATTTTTTACGTTTACCAATACCACCAACCCAGTTACCACTAACATCTCTACAAAGCGCAACTATAGAGGGTCTATTTTTCTTTATTATGGCATCTATATTGATATTCAAGTATCCCTAAGTAGGTCTCCTTCATAAAGTTGACTCATGCTTCTCTATCACATGTTTCTCCTTATTCCAAACTTCTCAGTTAGCTTCTTGCATAGTAAATTAGACTTGTTGTGTTGTCATCCTCTTCTTCTTTTCAAAGATCTCCTTGTTCCTAAATCTCCAAATGACTCAACATCCAATCATGAATATCGTGTTCAGGGTCTTGATGAGGTTTTCAACCATTTCTACATATCCATTTCATTATAGAATGGGTTGAGATCCTGATTTTAAAGTACCCCCTTCCCATACATCTTTTGCAAATAGGAAGTCCCTAATGGAATGAAAAATGGATTCTAGTTGACAGTTTCTTTAAGGGAATTTGTTGTTTGTGTTCATGTGGTGAGCAACTCTCTGGTCGTTTGTTAGAATGGTGTTATGCCCAATGAGACAAAAAAACACTTTGAATTTGGCTGCTACTTTTGCCTTCCATATATTTCCCAGTCGCCTTCTACCTTGATGTCTTTCTGAGATCTTAGAACCTCCGACGTGCTTTTGGTTGTGAATAGCCCATTGTTAGTGTGCAATCATGCCTGAATCTCCCTGACATTAGAATTGGCAGGGGAGTGCATCTTAGTGATTTTATGAATTGCTACATCTAGAAACTATTCTTCAAGGAATGGTATATGCTAACCCCCTTTCATGTTTGTCATGTTGGCTACCTGTAGGTCCTCTGGCTTAGCAAGAATCACATTTTTGGATATGGCACTCAATGTGGACTCTTTGTAGCACCATTTATCATGCCAAAAGTCTGCATCCTTGCCACCCACTTGAATTGTGTTTGAATTATTATGTATGAACTCCTTGCAGTTCAAAGTAGATCAACCTAATCATGATACATTTGTGGTATTGTTGCTTGAATGCTTGTTAAACTTCTCTCATTCTTTTACAACATATAGATTCTCTATTGGTACTCAAATCCTAAGCATGCTTGGTGATGAGGTTAAGATTTTGTTCCCTCATTGAATTAATGCCCATGCCTCCTTTTTTCTCACTACTAGTTATCTTATCCCATATGAAAAGTGAGAGTGGTTGCGTCTTGTGATTACCCCCCCCCCCCAACATAAAAGTGTGAATGCTACTATCGATTACATCACACACCTTAATCAAAATGACTATAGTTTGCATGACACATCTTGGGATTCTATTAAAGTGTATTTGGTAAGGCAGGCCCTACCTACGACAGAGAGACTCCTTGTTTCCCATGGATTTATCTTTGATTTCACCTTGGTCAACGTTTCCTCATATGTATTAATCTTCACTCTTGAATGAATCAGTGGGACTTTGAGGTACCAAGTCCATTATTTCACTAAATCCACTTCTTCAACACATTTGTCTTTTCATTATTAGAGACATACTTTTGGCAAAGAAAATGTTGGATTTGTTCATAGATATAGATTGGCCAAACACAGACCCCTACTCCTTGAAGCAATCCAGGATGACCTTCATCCAATGTGTGGATCCGCCTTTGCAAAAGAAAACATGATGTCTACAAAAAAGAGATGTGAGATGTAGGGCCCTGAGATAGAGAGTTTCACTAACTTCAGTTCTTTTCATTAATCAATTGTTCATTCTTTTACTCAAACTTCCAAGGCACAGAATGAACAAATAGGGAGATAAAGGATCTCTCTAATGGATATCCCTCGTTTCCTTGAACAACCCAGCTATTTTTCTATTCCATATAGTGGAGGCATCCCTCCTGATATAGAGTTAAGGATGTATGACTTAATGTTGCTTGGAGTCCCCAATTTCTATAGCATATCCTCTACGAATGGCCAAACATTTTATTACATGTTTTGGTTAAATTGAGTTTGAGAGTCATGACTTTTATAGAGTTCTTTCTGTTAATATTGTGAATGATCTCCTGATTGACTAAAATATTTTTAGATATTTCTCAACCTGGAATGAAGGCACTTTGGGAAGGTGAAATTAAATCAGAGATGTACTCCTTCATTCTACTTACAATGATCTTTGAAGCAAGTTTTAGGCTGAGGTTGTTCAGAGAAATGCGACTTAAGTATTTGCACATTTCAGGTCTGCATACCTTGGGTATGAGAAGCACGTTTGTGTCATAAATGGAATCATCCAAATCCTTCCCTTGTATAGCATTTTCAATAGTAAGTTGCAAGGATTTCTTCATATTGTTCTAGTTTTCTAGGATGAAACTACCATCAATTCCATCTGAACCTGCCAGCTTGTATGAAATAGTAGATTGCAAGATAGTTTATAATTACTCTATTGTGGGTGGGTACTCACCAACTTCCATTGATTCATTGACAACTGCTTGAAAGTGCCTGGATATGTAGCTATTATATGTGACTCGGGCTGCTGAATTTCAGTAAGAAATCTTGAAATAGTCACATAGAACTCTTTGAATAAATTAATCCTCCGTGATCCAATCACTTGAGGCATTCTTTAACATGATTACTTTGTTTTATCTGCACCTCTGCTGAACATAAGCATTGTAAGACTTGGAATTGATATCCCCAATTGAGAGTCAGTCAATATGGATTTTTGTTTCATGTCATCTTCCTCCTTTTGGATAATAGAAATATAATTTAATATACAATTATGATCAATAAAATGATTTCAAGGTATTAACTAATTAATGTATATTGTAGATTAACCAGAATACACATGAGTCTAAACAAGAAAGGCATGTAAAGAATGTGCAAAGACCATCCGTTGGGTCTTGATGGCTATGCCTTTTTTCCCCAAAACAAGGGAAAATTGCAATCGTGTTGGAAGAATCAAGAACATCTCCAAGCGCAAATCCACTACTCTGACATAAGGAGTGGATAAATGCTAGAACAAACAGCTCGAGTATATCCCAATTTCTAAAATGTTTGAGTTGGCTCATAAAATGGTAAAGTTTAACTCTCATAATGAATGTTTATATTCATTCTGATTGTTAGGTTTCATTGACTAGTTCCATTGATGATTGTTATTGGGAACTCCATGAACAAAGAAAAGAAGGCATCCCTAAGGTCCAAATGAATGAATTAACAATTGAACTTGATACTCAAGAGTATCTTGGTTATGTTAGGGGTATAGGAGTTGGTGTTGGGCTAAAATCATAGTTTAGATCATTAGAACAACAACTTGAATCTACCAAGACCATTGATATGTAGCAGGAGCAAATTGATGAGATGATATAATATAGCATACAAGAAGTAATGAGAAACTTTCAGCCTTCAATCTCAACCTACTCAGTATGTCTTAGGTCAATCTTTTAATGAGGTACATGAATGTATTGTGAGTACTCTCGTGGACTCTCCAGGTCCACCAGGTGTAAGTTTCCTTGTCATATGATAGTTTTGCAATTCAATTTATATGTTGTGTTATTGGTATATATAATATTATAAAATTATAGGTGGCTTAGAAAATGCCATTTTGCAATTTTTGAAGTTGAATTTAATGTTGTGGAAGATGGTGACGTTTTACCATGCCTTAGTGGGACACTACATTGTACTTTGGTGGCTGACGATATGGTTTGTATGTTTACCCAACTTTCCTATAGGAATGAAAGACACATCACTACCAACAGCTCACCCCCAAACACAATATAGTAGGAGATGCACAAGCAGGCATGGTTGGGTGTCCCAAAACTTATGCAAAGTTATGAAAATTGTACATTGTATTTGTATTTGTGAGTATTGGTTCTAGGATTGGATTTTGGTATATGCAATAATTTATATAGGTTCTCCTTATTTTTCTGAGAACGTAGGTATTTTATGGGGATTTTTTGGATACTAGATCAATTTATATTAGGTTTTATAAAACTGACCAATCAAGTATTTTCTAGAGGAATAAAATAAAAATAAAAAAAGGAAATGTAAGCTTGGATTTCACAGATCAGGTGAGGGATCTGACTTCCCAGATCCTCCCACTAACCCATAAGACAACTCTAATCTGAGAGGGTCTACAATGGGAAAAAGGGTGAGATTGCCCATGGGACTCGAATGGATACAAGCGGCCAATATCAGCAAAGTGGGAACTCCACCTGCTTGATGGTTCCTCCTCGCACGTGCCATGGAATTCGTGGTACTTCTTACCTTTATTGATCTTTAGTCATTTAAAAGTCAAGGGTATCCTCTTGTTCCACATTTAGAACACCATTTACTATCATTGTTGGATCCATCGAACGTTGGTGGCATGCTGACGTGTGATCCCTCCAAATTGAGTTTGTAAAGCATGTCGTCCCCCATACTTTAAGACCTGTTAGGGATTCCTTAAAGACCTGCTTTGACACCAAATGAAAGATCTATAGGGGGGTGATCAGAGCATTATGATAATTTTAAATAAATGAAATTATTCAACTTAAAGTGCAATAGAAATAGAATATGCATCCACAAAAAGGATACACAAATTTAGAGTGGTTCCATATAAGACGTCAGCCTACTACTTGGTTGTCACCAACCAGGATTTGCAAAGATGTATTTTACTCCTTTTATATACTGATACACAATACATAAAATTTATCGGTGTCTTTTGTGGCGCAAGACTAACCCTCCCTTTCAGCTCAAGGAGAACTCCACCTTCATTAACGAGCCATGGAAGGTAACCCACTTGGAGAGGATTTCAATCCACCTACACCACCTTGGTTGCATCCTTCAACCTTAAAGTAGAACCAAGAGCGCTTCACCACAATCTTCTTCCTTGAAGTAGTGAGAAGTAGCACCACACCACTGTAAAGAACAAGAGAGGAATAAGGAGATTACAATGCTATTTTCACAAGATGTACAAGTAAGTACTATGGAGAACTGAGGATGATATTCTTCCACAAAGTTTAGGTAAAATCATATTGGGTGGAGAGAACACTCAAGCTGATTGTAGGGCTTAGTCTAGATTGATGACAATATGAAGTATAGGGACTAAGCACTTTGAAAAAGATAGCTAGTGTGCTCAAGTGTATATATATGTAATTGTTGCTTAATAGATTGCTTCTAAGTGTCCTAAGACCACTACTATTTATTGGAATGGTTTACAAGTGGCTAGACATCTTAGGGAGTGTCTAGAGTATTTTGGATGGTCAAACTAGTCGTTTGGATGAAGTTAATTAAGGTGCAACAACTAGTTTGATCGCTAACTAAATTTTAGTCCAAAATGCTCCTTGATCGAGATTCAATTTGACCCGACATTGTCTCGTTAGAAATTTATTTCGACCAGAAATGTTGAGAGTCCAAAAAATCTCTAACGGCTATATCTTAGTCAAATATCAAAAGATGTCCCAACAACTCTTTGTTTGTGGAGAAAAATTTTGATCGAAGGTGTATGCGATCGATAATAAGTTCGACTGAGAAGCACATTGTTCAATAATATGCAAAGTATGTAAGGTCCTATAGAAGACTTATTTGAAACCTATAAACCCTAAGGTATTTATGTGAGGCCAGATATGGTTTTGGGTATGTTTTAGAAGATCATCACTTGTCCTTACATCATGTCTATCAAGTTTTACAAAAAGTACAAGAATACATAAATTTATGGTACAACTTAATTGGTAAGTATCTAAATATATATATTTACAAGGTATTTGTAGGTAGATCTTGACTTAGTTCCTTGGTTACCTCAAACACATAATACACATGTTAGTAATATAATTTAGGAAATATTTGCATCATTAAAATATGAAATATGAGTCTGTCATATCCAAAAAGGAAACAAGTTTTCTAAATTAAACGGGTGGCATAACTCAATCTCTATTATTGCTTCTTCACTAAGAAACTGACACAATATATACTTATCTTTATTAAAAACATCAACTTCACTGAGACACGTGTCGTCAATTTTTCCAACGAAATTGATGACATAGTTCATTATATGTTGTTAATTTGTCAAATAGAAATTGAAGAGTTAAGTAATTATCTCTGTTAAAAAATATTAACCTCACTAAGACTTGTGTCATTATTTTATAGAAAATAATCGATGACATAACCTAATTTGGGGGGAAATATGTTTCAGACATGTAGTGGGAATCCTTTATTGTCGATTCTGTAAGAAGGAACTGACACCACATACTTTTTGTAGGTAAAATTTGTGTGGTGTACGTGACCTACGACGTCGATTTTTATAGAGAAAAACCAACGATATAGACGTTTAGAGACAAAATTTATTTTGTTGAAAGGGCTGCATCTTGAGTTTCTACACTATCGACACTAGACACTTACATTAATTTTTTCCCTAGAAAAATTGAATCTCGTAGGTTGTCTGTGATGTCAGTTCTACACCAAGAAACTGACATTATAGTAAAAGCGATGTGCGCATTTTTTTATCAATAAGACTTGACCAACAAATGATGTTTGTGCTTTACCAACCAACACTATAGACATGCAATGGTGATTTTATTTTAAAATTGATGTTAAATAAAGTGACACTAGAGGTCAAAAATGTACTAGTGAAACTATGATTACACCTTAAGTTAGACTATTTGATAATGATCAAAGTCTATATTGCATATTTCATATTCATGATGTTTTATGATGTCATTTTCACAAGGACATTCATATACTTCAACACATATTATTCACACGTCCAACCATTATTTTGTGTAAGGAACTACATATTCACAGTCTTACAAAATGTTAATAACTAAAGTAAAGCAGAGTTTGCATTAGATTTTGAGGTATAAGACTACCTTAACATTCTTCCAGGATAACACTCTCTTTTTGATATACAAATCTTTTGTCCTCAAATAATACTTTTATACTCCTATAAGTTAATGTAATACATGTAGTTGCATGATTGAGTAGTTATATAATGATGCAAACATGAATAATTATGTTAATAGATAAAAAGTAGTACTTACCCCGCAATTGGAAATTTTAATTTGTGTCCCATGACTCTATGATTTGCTACCCAATGGGTCAAGATAATAAGCAGTCGATATGCTTGGGAAAATCAACAACAATTTCCAATGTTTATTGTTGAACAATAAACAAGATAAAAAAAATCAAATTTCACGATAAAGGTAATTGATAACTTAACAATACAAGTAAATAAATGAAAACTTACCCAATATTGAAAGGAGAAAGAATCAAGTATTTTTGTGCAAGAAAAAAAATCACTTAAATGAAAAAGAGAAATAACTAAATATGTATTGTTGTTCTCTTTCTACACTGTTAATCAATGATGAAACTAGGAATGTGAAATTGATTATTTGAAATGTTGTAGTCTCCATATATAAGCACCAGTAAGAACATATGTAATGGTTAAGATATAGAAACCAATTATATATATATATATATATAGATATATATATATAGATATAGATATATATATATATATATATATATATATATATATATATATATATATATATATATATATAAAGCTGCTTGGGATGAATCAAGCAATGATAATAGAAGTAGCAAAGGGGAGGAAATAGAATGTTTTATGGAAAAAGAAGATGAAACCAATGGGGTACATATTTTGAATTATCAGAAGAACAATTAGTAAATAGTCTTGAAGAATTTCATGCTAAATATATTGATTGCAAGAAACAAAAGAAGAAACTTGACAAAATTATTGATGAACTCTATGATAATATGGATAATCTTAGCTCTGAAAATGATACTTTAAAATCTTCAAATAGTGCATTAAAAGAATCTATTGAGAGTTATAAGACTTAAATGCTTTTTATTGAAAATAAAAACAATCTTCTCTCTCAAGAATAAATTGACTTGCATGTGAAACTAAACGATTATCAAACTCAACCTATTTTGTACAATCATGTAGATTATGATGCTTTGGTAAATAAAAAATATGCTCTACTTTCAAATCTTGCTATGTTGAACTTAGATCTAAATAAGAAGATTGCTGAAATTATTGATGTGCAAAAACAAGTTTCTAGATTAATGCAGGGGAACATAAATATTGATAACATCTTATCTAATACTTCTAAACAAATAGGAAGAAGAGGTTTACGATATGTGCCAAAGAATCAACCCTCACACATGCCTAGAACCAAAAAGACTTATGCTCCAAATACTATAACTATATATGTGCCTAAAAAATAATGTCATAGAAAAGAGAAATGAAACATCTTGTATCTCATGTCTTTATTGTCAACATTTTGGTCATTATTCATTTTCATGTGATTATCGAAAGAAAGGAGCCCTTAATGTGATTAGGGTTCCAAAACCCCCAACATAGAAAATAAATGGGAATTTGTTGAGATTTCACCTGTGCTTAATCTTGATAAATACATTTTTGTCTTATCTCAACCTAATTTTGAGGCTAACTTTTTTTATCTTTTATATTATTCATTTTCATATTTTTACTTAATCCAATGATTCATTTTTCAAATAGAAATTATGAATAATTTCAACTCATTGCTAATGACATATTTTCACAAATTCTTTGTCTTGAAAAATGCAAGTTTCATACATGAGATCTATGTTATACAAAAATGAACTTATTTTTTATAAATGTTTCGTATCAATATCAAGTCTGTGTATGAACAAAAAAGTTGTTTTACTCTTAAGAAAACTTGGATTTAACTTTCAGTGCTTAAATTAAATCTTGATAGCACCCTACATATCTTGGTTTCTACATTTGACAGAAATATTTAATAATGAAAGTTTGAGATCCTAATGTCTATCTTGTAGTAAATATTTTTCTTATGTTTGAGCTATATTTACTTGGTATGAGATTAAGGGGATCTCAAAGTCCTTTAATATATTTTGCATATATTATTTCTCTTAATGGATTCTCTATATTAATATGGGTTTAACATCTCTTATATTTAGTCTAGAGATACTTTTATTGTTCTCATTTTTACTCTTATTGGATTCTCTATATCAATATGGGCTTAACATACCTTATATTTGGTCTAGAGACACTTTTTTGACCTCATATTTGTTCTTAATGGGTTCTCTAATCATTATTGGGCTTAACATCCCTTGAAAATTATTGAGAAATCAATTTTAGTTTTATCTTTTGATTTCCATGGAATCTCTACATCATGGCGGACTTAACATTCCTAACCATTAGTTTAGAGTATATTTTTTATATTTGCACTTATGGGATCTTTTTTTCATGAAGGACTTAACATTCCTTTGATTGGTAATTAGACAACCTTTCAATGTTCCTTGATCATATGGCTTTTTGAGTATGCCTCAAGTCTAGCTTGTTGGATTTCCCATCTATTGGTATTCCTTTTAAATTAATACATCGAGTATAAGTTTTTTCCTCTCGAAAATGACTATGTTGTTGAGGGGGAGTGTTTCCTTGAGGGGGAGAATTGGTAAGTATTGACCTTTATTTACTTCGACAAAAGGGGGAGAATAACCCATGATATAAATCGGCTATCAAAAAAGAAATTAAAGGTACGAGTTTTAAATTTGTCACTTTCAATTTATCTTATGGAAATATTTTTCATCATGAAAAAGGGGGAGAATGTTGCCTTTTCGGATATGCTACACTAATATTTTATATTTTGATGATGCAAATATTTCCCAAATTTTATTACTAACATGTGTATTAAGTACTTTAGGTGTCAAGGAACTAAGTCAAGATATAACTACAAAACCTTGCAAATATATATATATATATATATATATATATATATATATGGATACATGTAAATAAAGTTGTACCATATATATATATATATATGTATTCTTCTACTTTTTTTTACAACTTGATAGACATGATGTAAGGACAACTGATGATCTTCCAAAACCTACCTAAAACTCTATCCTATCTCACATAAAGACCTTAGGATTGATAGATTTAAAATAAGTTTTCTTTAGGACCTCACATACTTTGCATATTCTTGAATAGAGTCCTTCCTTATAGAACTTATTATCGACCGGATACACCTTCGATCGAAATTTTTCTCGACTGACAAAGAGTCATTGGGACATCTTTTGATATTTGACCAAGATATAGCCGTTGGAGATTTTTTACGCTCCGAACATTTTCAGTCGAAATTTAATAGTACCTGGTTGAAATAAATCTTGACCTAGGAGCTTTCTAAACTAATTAATTAATGATAAAACTAGTCATTGCACCTTAATTAACTTCATCCAAACGGCTAGTTTGACCATCCAAAACACTCTAGACACTCCCTAAAATATTCTAGTCACTTGTAAACCATTCTTATAAACGGTAGTAGTCTTAGGACACTTAGAAGCAATCTATTGAGCAACAATTGCATATACATACACTTGAGCATACTATCTATTTTTCTCAAAGTGTTTAGTATTTATACTTCATATTGCCTTCAATCTAGACTAAGCCCTAGCATCCTAATGAGTGTTCTCTCCACCCAATGTGACTTTGCCTAAACTTTGTGGAAGAAGATAATTATCACATGTCCATAGTGGTTACTTGTACATATTGTGAAAAGAGCATTGTATCTCCCTATTCTCTCGTGTTCTTGTACAATTGTGTGTTGATGCTTCTCACTACTTCAACAAAAAAGGATGTGGTGAAGCACTCTTGGTGCTACTTTAAGGTTGAAGTCTACAACCAAGGTAGTGGAGGTGGATTGCGATCCTCTCCTAGTGGATTACCTTACGGGACCCATCAAAGAAGGTAGACTTCTCCTTGAGCTAAAAAAGAGGGTTAGTCTTTCTCCACAAAGATACCGAAAAAATTTGTGGCATTGTGTATTAGTATATAAAAGAAATAAAATACATGTTTGCAAATCTTGGTTGGTGACAACCAGGTAGTGGACTGACGTCTTAGACGGAACCACTCTAAATCTGTGTCCTTTTTATGGTTTCATATTTTATTTCCATTGCACTTAAAGTTGAATAATTTCATTTGTTTAAAATTATCATAAAGATCTATTCACTGCCCCTCTAGATCTTTCAAAACCTATGTTGAATATTTAGCCTTAAATTTGTATAGCAACAGACACTAAGTTCCACTTAATAGTACATGTGAAATTTCTTTCTCCCATTTTTTATTTCATCACTGGATCCCTAAGCAATACCTCTTATCTCTGGAAATCTTCATGCTCTTCTCTACTACCACTCATTCTTGTGCAAGCCACTACCACAGTCATCGCTCCAGTTGTCATCACCATTGCCATCGTCATGATTGTGTTGTTTCCCCTTCATTGCCTCCACTCTTCTCTGTTGCTACTTCACTATTGTCATCATCGTCGTTGTTGTGTTGCTCTGCTTTGGTCACCACTATTGATATTGCTTCTCTACTACTAATCTCTGATCTTCTTTTTTGCTAATTTCTCTGCTTCATTTCATCCACTAAGGTAGTTTCCTTTTTTATTCTTTAGCTGTAAATGTTGATTTGTTATAAAAATGCATATTTTATGTTTAAGTCATTAAATTCTAAATTGTATTATGTTTTTCTATGGAAATGTATGTATTATGTATTATTCTAGGCCACTAGTTCTAATTGTATATCTAATTAGAATTTAAAATTATGCTTAGAAAAATGAATGATTAGTGGTTGCTTGTTTTGTTTATTTAAATATTGCCTAGGTTGGGTAAATAGAATGTCTATCTTAATGTACACTTTTTGCACCTAAGATATAGATGACACTAAGATCATAGGTATATAAATGACGACATTGTGTATTGTCCTAGAAAACCATCCAAGATTTACTCATTAAGATTAAATCTTGGATAATCCCCAGGTTGTGTTTGTACTTTAACACTTCAATCTCACTTAATATGTAAGTGGATAAAGTGTATTCAATTTTCAAGATATTTTGTTAGCACTTCCTCATTTTCTCTCTAAGTACATATGTAGGTGGGTTTTTGAGCATCTACATCAGTGTACTTGGAGAACCACGGGGAAATGCTATCAAAATACTCTTGAAAACTAAATACACATCATACACTTACTAGTGAGATTAGGTATTCAAAAATGGGATAGGGTGTACATATTCATACTAAACTCTAAACCCTAATTTGTAAACCCTAAACAATAAACCCTACTATCTAAACACTAATCTCTAGACACCAGATTCAATACTCATTTTCTCTATGATCATAGAATGGATCGATCATGGATGTCCGTTCGGAATCATTTCACTTCAAAGTTTATTATTGGTATTGATCTATATATAATATTTGTTAAAGAACATAGGAAATAGTCTGGAGATAGATTATGTTGTCCAAGTAGGAATTACAGTAACAACTAGAAAGTCGACATTGTTTACAAAATCAAAAGTCATGTCATGTGCAATGAGAGTGTATAGGTTTATACAAAATGGTACTGAGATGAAGAGATTCCTACTATGAGATCAGTAGATGTTGATAGTGGCACTTGTGTTGAAGAAGAATCAGTCGACGATGTTGATGTGCACAACCGATTCTGAAAGACATGGTTGACGTGATGATAGATAATTGTGGGCTAAAACTTACTAATCCACCTTCCTTATTTATAAACATTGTGCATGATACTGACATATTGTTAAACTTAGGTTGTACTAAGTTTACAATGTTGAGCACTGTGTTGAGATTGTATATTGTGAAGGCTAACAACAAATGGAGTGACAAAAGCTTCATGTCTCTATTGTCTTTATTAAAAGAAATTCTTCTTGAAGGCAACGAGCTTCCAATCTCAACATACAAAACAAAGAAGATGTTATGACCAATAGGAATGAAGGCTAAAGACACATGCAAGCCTAGATGATTGTGTGTTATTTCAAAAGGACTATATCAATTTGAAAGATTGTCCAAAAATGTAGGGTGTCAAGGTACAAAGTGACAACCTCTGCTAAGGAGAAAACTAGATGTAACACTCGGGCCCACTGCCCTAGGCTCTAGTAGAGTTTCAGGAATGATGACTGGCCCCACATACCACCACTAGCCTTAATTGCGTGCAAGCCAGGATCAACTTCTCGACTGGTCACCCATCCTAGTACTACTCCAAGCTAAACACACTTAACTATGGAGTTCTTTAGTGATGGGCTCCCGAAAAAGGAGGTGCACCTTGGTGATATGGGTAATCCAATCATTTCTTTTAAGATCATGTTATCCGAGGCCTCAAATCCTGGGGTGTTACAAAATCCCCCACTAGCCTTAATTGCACGCTTTGTCCACTCACGCGCAAGCCAGGATCAACTTCCCAACTGGTCACCCATCCTAGTACTACTCTAAGCTAAGCACACTTAACTATAGTGTTCTTTAGTGATGGGCTCCCGAAAAAGGAGGTGCACCTTGGTGATATGGGTAGTCCAATCATTTCTTTTAAGAGTATGTTATCCGAGGCCTCAAATCCTGGGATGTTACAATCTCCTCCACTTAGACTCTTGACGTCCTCGTCAAGGCTCAACTATAAGGCCTCATAATCTCTTCCCCAATTCAGTGCAGACCCACAATGGCCCATGGACACCCAGCTCCCGATCACTGAATACCAGCTCAATGGTGGCTATGTCTACCATGGACAACCCTTTCCTACATGCTTGGACCGCACGGCTCAAGATTTGCATGCCATGCCCATGTGGGCCCCACCTACTAGAGGGGAATTGGCTCTCATACTATTTGTAACACTTGGGCCCACTGCCCTAGGTTCTAGTAGAGTTTCAAGAATGATGACTGGCCCCAGAGACCACCACTAGCCTTAATTGCGCGCTTTGTCCACTCACGCGCAAGCCAGGATCAACTTCCTGGACTGGTCACCCATCTTAGTACTACTCCAAGCTAAGCACGCTTAACTATGGAGTTCTTTAGTGATGGGCTCCCGAAAAAGGAGGTGCACATTGGTGATATGGGTAGTCTAATCATTCCTTTTAAGATCATGTTATCTGAGGCCTCAAATCCTGAGATGTTACACTAGATCTCCTACCAAGATGATACGGTATCTACCTATAATATCACAGTTTAAACTATTTTTTTCCAATACCATGTATGTTCATAATTTAATTTGGCATTTATATGCAAAGAAAAACAATGATGGGATCCTATGACATGCTATGATTTCTAAAAATGGAAGAAAATTTATTTATTGTAACCAGAATTTGGCGAAGTCAGGAATCTAAGACTTGAGTTTTGTACCGATGGGATGAATCCATATGGTACATTAAGAATCTAAGATAGCATTTGTCATGTATGATTGATATATACAATCTTATATACAATCTTCCTCCCTAGTTATATATGAAAAAAAAATCCTCATGTTGTCCTTGTTGATATTGGGCGCTAAGCAACCAAGCAATGATATTTATGTTTTTCTTGAACTATTGATTGTTGACTAGAAGAAAGTATGGGGAGAAGGTGTGTTGACCTATGATGCTTCACATAGAGAGACATTTCTTTTAAATGCTATGTTGTTTTGCACTATTAATGACTTCCCATCATATGAAAATTTGTTTGGATATAGCATAAAAGGATCTGAAGTGTGCCCAATATGTGAGGAGAACATTGATTTAATATGACTAAAACATGGCGGCAATATTGTATATCTTGGTCATTGAAGATTTCTTCTAATATCGCATCCTCACTGAAGTTTGTGTAAAGAAATAAATGGCTCAACTAAGGATCAAAGCACCCCTAAACCTATAAGGAAAGAGAATAACTTTGCCGATGCAATTAGTAAGTGATCACAATACAATATTTCCACATAGAGGGACACTTTTTTATTCAAAAATAGGTCAATATTTCGGGACATTCCTTGATTGGAGCTCTTTGGAAGTTAGGAATTGTGTGGATGTCATTCATGTTGAGAAAATGTCTGTCTTAGCATCATTAGTACTCTGTTGAATATAGCATATAAGACTAATGATTAAAGTCTACATGATAGAGCATGATTGTATATCCTTTCAATGTTAAGTAAATTTTGGACATGTTTCTTATCATTTTGACTTATGAATTATATTTCATTGTGGAATTTGAGTTTGTTTGTTTTCCTTCTTATCACTTATTAATATGAATTAGGATTAGTTGGTAATTATCCCCAAGATGCTATATGCATATTATTTAGATCCTTTAGGTAACAAAATAGGGATTGGGGGACACACAATGAAAATGGAGTTAGTAGAATAAGTAATTTTTTTATCTGTCAACACATATTAATATTTGCATCATGACATGAATATTTACTAATTCAATTACATGTACTACTTTAACTTATAGGGGTATAAATGCATTCAAACAATCAACAAGAAAGGTAGATGTAAGAATTAATAATTTGAAGAATGTTAAGATCGGTATTCTACTCCAATGCATATATATGCTAACTATGCTTACTTTTATCTATTAAGATTTTTCATAACTATAAATTTGTAGTACCCTTTACAAGATAATAATTGGTCATGCAAACTACTACATGATGTGGTAGGTGGGCCTGATTGTCAAATAGACGTCACAAGACATCCATTCTATACAACATAATCTATATAGTCTTGGTCATCATAAGTAAATAATCCCATTTGATAATATAAACAAATGAAATTAAACTCTTGAACTATTTCATTCTCTTTGAAGATGTTTGACATGACAAAGTACTATATAAAAGAAGAGTTGGATTAGATATCAGAAGAGTGGACACAATCCTTTGTTAAGGAAGTCAAATTTGCATTTGAATGGGATAAAATATGAGTTTTCTAAACTTTGATGTCATTATTTCTATATAGATGTGATGGTTATGACTTTTTGTAACTTTAAATTTGATGCAAGTGAATTGTTGGTGCATATGTAAATGATGTGTGTTTATATGCATCTATGTAAATGAATGTGAAAAGGAATGACCACAATGAGAATTGCATTCACACACGTGATGAGGATGGAATTGGACAATGGAATTGCATGTGTGTTTTTTGAATCATGTATGTGAATGATAATGGGACTAAGTGTTGATGAGAACAAAAATGCATGTGTGTGAATGAATTATGTGGATGTTCACTCTTATATGCATTTGTTATTGCATTTTTTGCATTTATATTATCTTGTTATTGAGCTAAACACAGGATGGAACATGTATTTCTAATTAATTGTAGGTTCCGCATCATGTTGAATAGTCAAACAGAAGGTCTGCATACCTCTGTATAAAAAAGATCATACATACAATGTCGGTTGTTATAAAAAAAATCAACAATGTAGATCTACATTGTCAGTTTTTCATAGAAAACTGATGCCACGACTGTCCTTATCAGTTAAAATTGTAACTAATAGAAGTATAACATAGTTTATTTTAGATAAACCAACAAATATGATTGACTTTGTGTCGTCAATTTCTTTGAGCCAGACCGATGACACAACTCTATTTCTCCAGTTCTTTTGTGATGAACCAAAGACTACAATCCTGAAACAATCTTATAAAATGTTGCTAATATCGTTATGTGTTTGGTTTTTTTTCATAGAAATCGACGTTGGCTCTGTATTGTCAGTTTTATCTTACCCTAGAAACTGATGCAGAATGTCCTTAGTTGTAGTGCCTCCTACTTAGGTGTTGGTAGAAAACCAATGTTGTAGGTCTAATTTAATGAACGGTATAGATGATATATGTGTTGGATCAATGGGCTCTAGAGGGGGGTGAATAGAGCTACACACACTTCACAAAATCGATTATTAATTGTAGTGCAAAAACTAATGCAAGCAGCAATTTGATATCCTATTCTAGCATACAAAGCAAGGATGAGAGATAATGAATATCATGCACTTGGACAGGTGGTTTAGAGTGGTTCCACGTCCTAAACTTAGGAGCGATGTCAGCCCACTACCTAGAGTTGGTTAGACTCTAGGATTTGCAACTTGGTCCTCTTATATATCACGATAAGAATACAAGATACATAAACCACATAACCAAGGGCTTAATTACTCAAGCTAAGATCTTCTACCTATCCAAGGACTTACCCACAAAGCAAGATTCTTTGGCCTTCTTCAAAGGACTTACCCAATCTCACCTTTGTCTTCAGCCTTGCAGGATTTATCTATCTTACTTGAGCTTGCCTTGCACCTCTCCTTCACTTGGAGAGCTTGCCCACGTTTTCCCTTCACCAAGGGAGCTGGAGCAACAATCAATCTTCACTCTTGAAGATCAGCAACACATCTTCCCCTTCACTCAGAGAAGAACAACAACAACTCCTCTTTCGCTCGAAGAAGTAGCTTCAATCAATCTTCAATTTGATTTGGAGGTAGTAAGAAAGAAAGGAGAGCTTTACATAGAACAAAGGATAGCTCTCATATACAGGGACCTATCTCACTCTTAACTCACAAATATGTCTTGAAGGTAGAGAGAGAAAGGGGCTCAAGGGCTTGGAACACCCTCAACTAGGCTAGAACCAAGTTTGCAATGGAAGAGCAGCTTGGAATGAAGTCCAAGGGTTCTATTTATAGTTGAGGGTGGCCCTTTATGTTGTGGAACACTTGGGTGCAAAAGTGGTCATTTTTCCTTCAAGAAAACGGCTATATTTTTGCCCAAAATGATTCACCAACGGTCATATTACTTTTTCTGCAAATTTCGTACAGTGCATTCGGTCGAGTATCAATGGGTGTAACTCGACCGATCAAGTAGCAGGCAATCCGATGTTCAAGTGATCGGTCGAGTTTGTCCTGAGGAAAACTCGACCGACCATTTCAACTGGAAATGGCCTACTACCCAATCGGTCGAGTTCTGTGAGTGCACAACTCGACCGATTGCAATCTTTAGAAAATCGACTCAGGGTGATCGGTCGAGTTTTAGGGTGGGAAACTCGACCGACCAAGTGCCTGTAATTGATTTTCTAATTTGCAATAAAAGTGATTAGCACTTGGTGAATTTTATCCCAAACATTTTTCTCTTCTAAGTTACAAGCATATTCATCATTACAAGTGATTACATTTATGTTCTAAGGTGATTTACATGGAAATCCTAAAATGCACACTTGTAGTCAATTTGGCTTGCACTTGGCCCATTCTAGCGCTTTGTATATATGATCCTTTTCATGTACCTAATGCCTGCAAACAATCTTTAACACACATTTTAGATACATATGAATGGAATGGTTAAGTCATTATCAAAATATAGGTAATGTATAACCTCTAGGTCAATATTCTCCCCCTTTTTGACAATGACAAACCATTCCTCAAACATATTGAAAAGGATAAGAAAGTTATACCTTTGCCTTGTGAATTAGGGGGATTCAGTGATAAGAACAATTGGAATTACTCCCCCTCAAACTATGCTTCCTCTCACCTGCATATTAGGTTTTCTATACATGGAAAAACCAATATCCGTGCAATATGTAATCCTTTGCATGTCATATGATCAACAACACATTAACAAGAAAAGGATCACCTAGGCAAGAAAGCAATAGTATAATCACAAGAAACAATATGATTGAGTCTCAAACCATGAGATATTTCTCCCCCTTTTGACATTATCAAAAAGGTAGGGGGTGTAGAAGAGCAAAAACTAGGTCTTCTCCAAGACTCAACCACACATATATGCAAAATATAAAAGACTACATTGTAAAGGCATATAACATACAACCACAGAGGAGATCATACAATCCAAGTCAGAATCAAAATATAGCTCACCAAACACCAAGCATAAGAGAACACAAAAGAAATAGCCAAAGTGCATTGCAACGATATTCCAACTTAGAAAGATGTTCTCATAAGTAGCAACTACAACCATAACAACGAGAAAATAGAAAATAAGAAAATAGTACAGCTCAGATTAATGTGCCAGGATGTTGCTTATACAAAAGAGTCTAGAAAGATATATATAATAGACATGCTAGACTATAAGCTAAGACAACCTCCTAGACATCTAAGCTATCTATGTCAACTGGGTCCTCGGCATCCTCATCAGGGTTGTAGTCCTCATCGCCATCCGAAGGCGAGGCAGCTGTGCCAGCAGCAGAACCAGCACCATCATCGCCATCCTCGTCAGAACAACCATCACCATCAGCAGCATCAACATCCTCGTCGGCATCCTCGTCAGCATCCTCATCGGCATCCTCAGCCTGGTCGGGCATCTCCTCGTCAGTAGGACCAAAAGAGCGACCGGGCCAGCGGGCATTCTGCTCATCCCACGACATGCCAAGAGCTAGAAGCTCCTGGGCCTGCGGAAAAGACGGAGCAGAGTCCCCCAAGGACGCGAGCAGAGTGGCTAGGGGGCCAGCAGGTAGCGGTAGATATGCAGGAGTAGAGCTACTAGAGGGATACAGAGGTGGAGCAGCAGTGGAAGGCTTGGCAGCAAACGGTGGTGGAGTAGGGAAGTAATGCTCATATGCATAGGAGGCATAAGCACTACCCGGATATGGCTGGTAGACTGGGTAGGGTGAGGAGCAGGATAGATTCATGTGAGACATGATAACACATAAATCCTGATGGAGGTGCTCCTGGACCTGGCGATTGTATGCCTGTTCATGCATCATGTATCCAAGAAGGGTTTCATTTGATACTCTGAACGACGCACGGCTAGGGCGGGGATGGGGCTGCGGGTGTGGAGCCTGGGTGGAGGTGGGAGGGGCACCAGAAGTAGAGGCGGAAGTAGAGCCAGAGGCACCAGGGGCAGCGGTAGGGGTAGGTACAGTCTTCAGAAGAGTGGTTTCACTAATGCACACTCCCTTTCTATCAACCGGGTAATGGAAGTCAGAAAAGAGTGATTTGTCAGTGGCAAACTGGAAGAGACCATAGATCAAGGCTGGGTAGGGAGGGTGGGTGCCCTTGGTGTTCTTACCTTTGTCAAAGCAGGTCATATGATGTAGAATGTAACGAGCCCACTTGACACCTATATTGTTCAACAAACAATACATCAGAACCGACGTGTTTTCTGCAATATCTGTTTGATTACGCTTTGAATGGATATTGCAGTTAATCACAAGGGCTAAGATGCGCCTCTGGAGGTCAAGGGAGGAGGAGGGTAGGGTTGACTTCTTCTTGTAAGCCACGTCGGGTTTCTTTAAAAACCTATGAATGTCCGGTAGCGTCAAATCATGGTGTTTATAGAAACCGTCCGGGTCAAGAAGATCAAAATACACGTCATAGTCCTTGCGCCAAGTAGTGTTTTCTGCGCCTTCGGAAAGATAGAGATTGAAAGTCTCCTCGGAGATTTGAAAACGACGACCGACGATCATCGATGTTAGGACTACTTCGGTATTTGGCGGGGGAACAAGCGAATCATAGTTCAAACGCAGATTGGCGTAGAACTCGTGAACTACTTTTGTACTAGACAAGTGATTATTGAAGCAGTCACTTTCGATCGCTAGGGCGGAAAGGTTGTGTTTGGCAAGAAGCTTCGCGATAGAGTTGATATAGTCTTGAAAACAGATTGCACCAACTAAGGGGCGAAAAGGAAAAGGAGATCGAGGAAGAAGATCCTTATACCTATTTACCGCCTCAAGAGATGCAAACGAAGTGTTATCAAAAGGAATCAACCGTTGGGTCGAGGAAGAGGCTGGATCATTGCTAGGGGCGGCACGTTTTCTCCGGTGGAAAGCCATGGAAGCAAAAGCAAGAGGAGAAATCGCACACACAAGCAAGACGAACCTCAAAAGCCAAGAAAAACACACAACCGACGCCCGGGTAGGTCAGGAGCAAGATGCTAAGGCGCCCTAGGGTTAGGAACGGGGGAGGTTTAGGGCTGGGTTGGAGAGCACGGGCTAGGAGAGGAGGAATCGGTCGGCTATTTTCTAGTTGCAAGGGAAAATAGTCGGCCGATCCTAACTTTTAAGTTGGCTCAGCCCGTCGATCGGTCGAGTTCTGAGGGAGTACAACTCGACCGAATGGTCCACTGAAGAACAGCTCTCGGCTCTTGATCGGTCGAGTTTTCTAGGGGGAAACTCGACCGAAGGTCAACCTAACCTAGCAGTCTAAATCTTAGATTCTAGCCACATACATGCCTATTAAATTTATTTTTCCATTCTATTATGCATAAATAACATACCTAGGCACATTTTGCTCATCATTGGGCACTATTTAGCGATAAAAAGCAAAATTCGATAAAAACCCAAAAAAAGCAAAAACTAAGCATATTGATAGGCAAATTAAGCACAAACAAGCATGTTTATGCAACATAAGGTGAAGAATGACATGAGCAAGCATATAGGATAAAGACCACCAGCTAGATCACATAGTAATATCATTTAAATCAATAATGAGTAGTTTAGATCGAATAAAATTAAATTGATCTCTAGCTAGAGGTTTTGTAAAAATGTCTGCCAACTGATTTAATGTGTCCACATGTGTGATATAGATGTCTTTCTTGGCAATGTGGTCACGAAGAAAATGATGGCGAACATCTATATGCTTGGCTCTACTATGCAATATAGGATTATAAGACAAATTAATTGCACTAGTATTGTCACAGAAGATAGGAGAAGCATAAAAAAATGTTAAAGTCTTGGAGCATTTGCTTCATCCATAGTTACTGTGCACAACAACTCCCGACTGCAATGTATTCAGCTTCGGTAGTTGATAATGCAACTGTACTTTGTTTCTTGGAGAACCAAGACACTAAGCAAGGTCCTAGAAGGAAGCAAGTGCCACTTGTGCACTTTCTATCAATCAAACAACCTGCATAATCCGCATCACTGTATGCTGTAAGAGTAAAATCCCTTGATTTAGGATACCATAGTCCAAAATTTTGGGTTTTGGCTAAGTACCTCAAAATTCTCTTAACAACAGTGAGATGTGACTTCTTAGGGAAAGATTGAAAGTGAGCGCACAAACCAACACTAAACATAATATCTGGTCTAGAGGCAGTTAAATAAAGTAAACTTCCAATCATACCTCTATAGAGCTTCTCATCTACCTTTTCACCTTCTTCATCTTTGTCAAGTTTGGCGGTGTTTGACATGGGTGTATCCATCGGCTTCATGTTCTCCATCCCAAAGCGCTTGAGTAGTTCAGTTGTGTATTTGCCTTGGTTGATGAAGTTTCCTTCCTTTGTTTGCTTGATTTGAAAGCCGAGGAAGAAGGTCAACTCACCCATCATGCTCATTTTAAATTCACTCTGCATAAGAGAACTAAACTCCTTGCAAAGATCAAGATCAGTCCCGCCAAAAATGATATCATACACATATATTTGAATAATAAGAAAATGGTTAGAAGTGTGTTTTAGAAATAAGGTAGAATCAACTTTTCCCATGACATACCCATTAATCTAACAAAAAGTTCTTTAATTTCTCATACCAAGCTCGAGGTGTTTGTTTGAGTCCATAGAGAGCTTTTTGTAACAAATAAACATGATTGGGTAAAATGTCATTTTCAAAGCCTAGAGGTTGAGCAACAAATACTTCCTCCTTGATTGTACCATTTATAAACGCACTTTTAACATCCATTTGATAAAGCAAGAAATTTTTATAACTAGTAAAGGCAAGTAGCATACGGATAGATTCTAATCTAGCAACAAGAGCATAAGTTTCATCAAAATCAATACCTTCCTGTTGGTTGTAACCTTGTCCTACTAACCTTGCTTTGTTCCTTACCACTTTTCCTTGCTCATCTAGCTTGTTGCGGTAGACCCATTTGGTACCAATGATTTTCCTATCACTTGGTCTTGGCACTAGGGTCCACACTCGATTCTTCTCAAATTGCTCAAGTTCTTCTTGCATGGCAAGGATCCACTCATCATCACCAAGGGCTTCTTTGATGTTCTTTGGCTCTAGTTGGGAGATGAAGGCACTATCTGATTGTTCTTTGTTGTGAGCAACTCGTGTCCTCACTCTCTCAAACGGATTGTCAATGATCAGCTCCTTTGGGTGATTCTTTGCAAAGCGGGGAGTGGGATCCTTCTTTTCTTCTTCTTTTTCTTCTTCTGCAACCTGCTTGCCTTTGTCTTTGATGTTGAGTTCCTTTAAGATAGGAATTATTTCATCTGCAACATCATCATCACCAACATGCTTGCCAACAACAGGGTTAGTTTCAATAAACTTAACATTTATAGATTCTTCAATTTTAGATAATTCAATGTTAAATACTCTATATGCCCTGCTAGTAGTGCTATAGCCTAGGAAGAAAGCCTTATATGATTTTGGATCAAACTTGTCGAGAGAATCCTTCGTGTTTAAAACAAAACAAGGACATCCGAAAACATGAAAGAAATCAATAGACGGCTTCCTACCACGCCATTGTTCATAGGGGGTTTTCTTGAAAGTCGGATGTGTGAAAACTCGGTTTTGCACAAAACATGATGTGCTAACGGCTTCAGCCCAAAACTTCTTAGGAGTGTCATACTCAAGAAGCATGGTCCTAGCCATTTCTTGTAGCGACCTATTCTTCCATTCAACAACCCCATTTTGTTGAGGTGTCCGAGGAGAAGAGAAATTGTGCGAATAACCCGATTTTTCACAAAAACGTTCAAAAAGATCATTTTCAAACTCTCCCCCATGATCACTATGGATAGAAACAAAATGGCAAGAAGCTTCGTTTTCAACCCGTTTACAAAAGCTCGAGAAAACATCAAGTGTATCACTTTTAGAAACGAGAAAGAAAGTCCAAGTATATCTAGAGAAATCATCAACAATAACAAGACAATACTTGGAGCCACGAAGCGTTTGTGTTCTCATTGGTCCGAAAAGATCAATATGAAGAAGTTCAAGAACTCTCTTGGTACTCATGACTCCTTTGGATTTGAAGGAGGATTTGGTTTGTTTCCCTTGTGTGCAAGGTTGGCATTCCTCATCCTTATCAAAATCCAATTTAGGAAGTCCTCGAACCAAGTCCTTTTTGTTCAATTTCTTCATTTGATGCAAATTCACATGACCCAAACGACGATGCCAATGAGAAAGATCGTTTTTATCCACAACAAGCATCTATTTAGTATGGGATTAAGAGCATCGAGAATAATAACATAAAGATTACCATTTCTAGTTCCCTTATATATAACATTGTAGGACAGGGAATCTAGAAGCAAGCATTCTAGAGAAGTAAATAGCACAAGATAACCATTATCACATAATTGGCTAACACTAGTTAAATTGTGATGTAGGCCATCAACAAGCAATACATTTTTAATGCATAATTCATTGCCTACATCACCCTCACCTATAACCTTACCCTTCTTGTTGTCCCCGAAGGTTACCGATCCTCCTTTCTTTTTCACAAATTTGTTGAAATGGCTGATTTCTCCAGTCATATGCTTAGAGCAGCCACTATCAACAATCCCTTTCTTTTTAACCTGCAAGAAAAGAGGATGTCGGAACCCAACTCAAACTTTGGGGTCCGGGGTTAGCTTGGGGACCTATTTCATCTTTGGGTTGGTCCCCTTGGGCTTGTAAGGACAATAGGTAGAATAATGGTCATCACATTTGCAATGAATACAAACCATAGGGTTTTTTGAGCCGGAAGACTCTCCGTTGAAAATTGGAGGTTCCACACTCTTTTTCTTACCCTTCTTCTTCTTACCTTTGGGGGTAGTCCCATTATATCCTAAACCACTAGTACCAACTTGTTTGGTAAAGTTCTCTAGGACATCATTTAGGGATTTCTTTCCCGAAAGAAACCTTTGCAAAGTAGATCTTAATTTAGCATTGTCATAACTAAGATTTACAACAGTAGTAGATAGACTAGCAAGATCTTCTATAGTATGCAAAAGGTCGGCCTCAAGATAGAGGGCTTTAGTAAGAAGAGAATCTTTTTCTAGAGTTAAGCTAGAAACTTCATTTCTAGGCAAAACAGGTCTAGAAGATAAATCATTTATTTGAGCAAGCAATTTAGCATTTTCAGATTTAAGAACAACTATTTCTCTTTGATAAGCATAGATTTCTTCTCTCCTAGCATCGTCAATAAGCTTGAGTTCAACATTTTCAACTTTAAGAGTATCAAGCTCATCTAGGCAATTTTGGTTTTCTATCTTAAGATTTTCAATAGTTTTAAGATATGTACCATTCTCAACCTCTACTCCATTGTATTGGAGTTCAAGGTCAAGAAATTGCCCTTGCAAGGAGTCTATGCTATCAAGATGTGATTTTTCATTTTTATCAAGAATGTCAATTTTTGCATAAAGGTCATCAACTATTTTGCCTAATCTTTTCCTTTTAGATTTACAATTAGCAAAAGATGATTGGCATTCATTAAGCATATCAATAAGAGTTTCCTTAGATAGCTCATGTAAACTAATATCACTTACTTTGCTTACCTCACTTACCTCAATTACATCTTCACTAGTAGAGGTCATGAGGGCAAGATGACATTCTCCATCTTCGGAGCTTGAGGAGCTTGAAGAAGAAGACTCCCATGCCGCATGAGCTGCATCTTTGGATCATCTCTCCTTCTTGTCTTTCCTCTTGTACTTTGCTTCTCTTTTGTACTTGTCATCCTTCTTGTGGCTGCTCTTATGATGGCTCTTCTTGGCCTTTGGGCAGTCACTCTTGTAGTGGCCTTTTTGACCACACTCGTAGCACCTAGGAGTTGAGGAGGAGGGCTTGCTCTTGAAGTGTTTCCCTTTTGAGTAGTTAGCTTCATGATCATTGACACCTTCATCTTCACTTGAGGAAGGGCAGGGAGACTTCATGGCAAGTTGTTGTTGCCGGACCATTTCTTCAATTTGAGCTTTGAAGGCTGTGTCCTTTATCTTCTTTGATTCCTTCTCTTCTCTTTTCTCCTCTTCCTCTTGCTTGTCAAGCCTAGGTTCATGGGCTTGAAGGTTACCAACCAGCTCCTCGGTTGATAACTCGCTTAGCTTGTAGACTTCTTCAATTGAAGTGACCTTTGGCTCCCATCTCTTTGGAAGAGATCTCAAGATCTTGGCATTGATTGTACCTCTATCCATGACACTCCCAAGGGCTGCAAGGCTGTTCAAGATGACATTTAACCTTGTGTACATGTCTGCTACTCTTTCATTCTTCCCCATCTTGAAGTTCTCAAGAAGACCACCAAGCATGTAGACCTTGGCCTCCTTGACTTGCTCGGTCCCTTCATAGGTGACACACAACTTGTGCCATATCTCATGCGTCGTGTCCCATGAAGAGATGTGGTTGAACTCCGATGGTGTAAGGGTGGCGTAGATGATGCTTACGGCTTTGGCATTGAGTTGAGAACGCTTCATCTCCACTTCCGTCCATGTGGTGATGTCTTCTTTAGGATCTTCATACTTGGGATGGACAATCTTCCACATTTCGAAGCTCACCCCTTGGAGATAGAATTGCATTCTCCTCTTCCAATATAAGAAGTTTGTGCCGTCGAAGACCGGGGGTCTCATGGAGAAGCTTCCTTCAAGGTTGAGTGACCCAAGAGCCGAATCACCCATCTTCTCCTACTTGTTGAAGTAGCTTGGAGAAGACCTGCTCTGATACCACTTGTTGGATCAATGGGCTCTAGAGGGGGGGTGAATAGAGCTACACACACTTCACAAAATCGATTAGACCACCAATTTAATTGTAGTGAAAAAACTAATGCAAGTAACAATTTGATATCCTATTCTAGCATACAAAGCAAGGATGAGAGATAATGAATAGCATGCACTTGGACAGGTGGTTTAGAGTGGTTCCACGTCCTAAACTTAGGAGCGATGTCAGTCCACTACCTAGAGTTGGTTAGACTCTAGGATTTGCAACTTGGTCCTCTTATATATCACGATAAGATTACAAGATACATAAAACACATAACCAAGGGCTTAATTACTCAAGCTAAGATCTTCTACCTATCCAAGGACTTACCCACAAAGCAAGATTCTTCGGCCTTCTTCAAAGGACTTACCCAATCTCACCTTTGTCTTCAGCCTTGCAGGATTTACCTATCTTACTTGAGCTTGCCTTGCACCTCTCCTTCACTTGGAGAGCTTGCCCACGTTTTCCCTTCACCAAGGGAGCTGGAGAAACAATCAATCTTCACTCTTGAAGATCAGCAACACATCTTCCCCTTCACTCGGAGAAGAACAGCAGCAACTCCTCTTTCGCTCGGAGAAGTAGCTTCAATCAATCTTCAATTTGATTTGGAGGTAGGAAGAAAGAAAGGAGAGATTTACATAGCACAAAGGATAGCTCTCATATACAGGGACCTATCTCACTCTTAACTCACGAATATGTCTTGAAGGTAGAGAGAGAAAGGGGCTCAAGGGCTTGGAACA
Source organism: Alisma plantago-aquatica (assembly GCA_963693085.1). Taxonomy (NCBI): domain Eukaryota; kingdom Viridiplantae; phylum Streptophyta; class Magnoliopsida; order Alismatales; family Alismataceae; genus Alisma; species Alisma plantago-aquatica. The sequence goes on along the minus strand of OY856411.1, from coordinate 1,481,606,690 downwards.
CTCTCAACTAGGCTAGAACCAAGTTTGCAATGGAAGAGCAGCTTGGAATGAAGTCCAAGGGGTTCTATTTATAGTTGAGGGTGGCCCTTTATGTTGTGGGACACTTGGGTGCAAAAGTGGTCATTTTTCCTTCAAGAAAACGGCTATATTTTTGCCCAAAACGATTCACCAACGGTCATATTACTTTTTCTGCAAATTCTGTACAGTGCATTTGGTCGAGTATCAATGGGTGTAACTCGACCGATCAAGTAGCAGGCAATCCGATGTTCAAGTGATTGGTCGAGTTTGTCCTGAGGAAAACTCGACTGACCATTTCAACTGGAAATGGCCTACTACCCAATCGGTCGAGTTCTGTGAGTGCACAACTTGACCGATTGCAATCTTCAGAAAATTGACTCAAGGTGATCGGTCGAGTTTCAGGGTGGGAAACTCGACCGACCAAGTGCCTGTAATTGATTTTATAATTTGCAATAAAAGTGATTAGCACTTGGTGAATTTTGTCCCAAACATTTTTCTCTTATAAGTTACAAGAATATTCATCATTACAAGTGATTACATTTATGTTCTAAGGTGATTTACATGGAAATCCTAAAATGCACACTTGTAGTCAATTTGGCTTGCACTTGGCCCATTCTAGGGCTTTGTATATATGATCCTTTTCATGTACCTAATGCCTGCAAACAATCTTTAACGCACATGTTAGATACATATGAATGGAATGGTTAAGTCATTATCAAAATATAGGTAATGTATAACCTCTAGGTCAACAATATGCACTAGTGAATATTTAATTGTATTGTATGGTTGTATCATTCTTTTTGTAGGTTTTTAACACTCGGATGGCTTATGCGTGAGGGGCCTAGATGGCCTACAAGAAGAGTGGGCAGAGTACCTCATGAAATAAGTTAAAATTGTATATGATTGGGAATGATGATTATGTATTTGAAATTCAAAATTTGTTTGTTTGTATGCTTATGTGATGGATCATACATTTTTTAAACTTGAATTTGAATTGAAATCAACATGAATGCAAGTAACTTTGTATTTGACTTGCATCAATGGGGAAATTGAAGATGTGAATGTGAATGAAGGTAGGTTAATTTTGAATGTGTGTGTTAAGGGAAGCTCAATTTGAAGATAAGTATATAATGTAGTGGGGCAATTGAAGATGTGGATGTATATGTGTGTGTATTGGTTACACATGTTTCGTAGGCTTGAAATGTTATGTTGTTAAGCTGAACAATAGACAAAACATGTTATTTTAATGAATAGAAAGGTTTGCATCACGTTGAACATACTCATGCTCATGTCTGACCCGCTAAAAAAAATACACATTTCAACGTTGGTTATTAGCCAAAAACCTACAATGTAATCTTGTAACATCGATTTTCGAACACAAAATTGACAATAGTGAACAATTATATCCAGTAAAAGTTTTCATTGATACCGTGTCTACAATGTCACTTTTGTCCCAACACTGATGTTGTAATTTTCCGAGTTCAAAATCGATGATAGTGAACAATCTATGTAGTAAAACCTTTAGCTAATAAGACGGTCTACTACATTAGTATTTGTCCCAACATTGATATTATAATATTGTAACGTTGTTGTGTGAAGCCAAATCCATGCTAGTGAACAATCTATCCAGTAAAATTTTATCTAATAAGGTAGTCTTCCATGTCAATTTTGGGAAATAAAATTGACGTTTCAATAACCTACTCAGTAAAGTTTTACTAATATGAAAGTTTTTTGTGTTGTGTTGTTTAGTTGAAACATCTGATGAAAAGGCTCCATGTTGGTTTCCTATTCCTCAACTAGACAACGTTGTATTTTCCAATCGATTGTGTCACCCACCTATATGTCAACTTGAAACCGGCATTACATGCATTAAAAATTGATGTTACATACCACATGTGTACTTTGCATGTTTATCATGATCTTGGGTGTAAAGAACTATGAACCCAAGATATAGGATATTGGTTATTTCTTGTCAAGCCTTTAATGATAACTTCGTACATGTATTTTCTAAGGTAATGGGTATGTGATCTCTAGGTAATGTGGTGATCCTAGAGTGATGTGTGTCTATATATATATATATCTATATATATATATATATATATATATATATATGTGTGTGTGTGTGTGTGTGTGTGTGTGTGTGTGTGTGTTTAATCCTAACATGGAAAGGGAAATTTACCAAGTCTCAAATAGTACTTGTTCATGCTTGTTTGTGATGCATAGAGAGAGTGAACCTGGAAGTGGTGGTGAAATGCAGTCATCCTAGTATTTCCATCCATTAGTAATTTTGAATTTGATTTGTTGTTTTTATTCCTTTACTTAGTTTTTTTTTATAAAGGTCATTTCCATTATTACCATAAAGTTTCTTACAAAATGCAAGCTTTAACCTGCAATGTCCGGTTTTTCACTTACTAATGTAACTAGAAGAGGAAAAAAAATAGATAGGTCTACATAAAAAGAGTCTATGGGGGAGGCACCCCTTAACAAGCCCTATTCATCCAATATTTAGAGGAAAGCTATGGTAAAATCATGGCGGCGCCATGAAGAAGACCAGATCTGATTTCTTCATCGAGCATCTCCTTAAGCTGGCATAGATATTCCACTTCTGATTGGCCTGCATTAGTTTCCACTATTTCTTCAACTGCCAGTTGTCCTGCAGAGATGGATAACATTTAAGCATGATTCTATTGAAAATATGATGATATTCTTGGGTTTCTTATTATTATTGAATCTTCTGTTGTTCCTTTCTTTCCATAAATTCCAAAAGATGGTAACTAGGATATCATCATCAAGAAGCTGGTGGATGTTCCTAAGTGGCTTGAGGATAGATGGAAATTTCATGAGGTTTTGATTGTGGTGTTCGATTCTTAAAAAGTGTTTAATAATGTCAGACAAAAAATTGTAGTGGTTGAAGATGTGCTCCACAGTCTCCACATCATTCATACAAAGGATGCACCTAGATGGACCTATGTAACCTCTTTTGCTTAAATTTTGGTATGTGAGGAATTTATTATTAAGAAGGAGCCAAAGAAAGATTTTAAGTTTTTGTGGCCATCTATGTTTCCAGCTGTTTACACTTGGTAGGGAGATGCCTCTGAAAGAAAGGAATGAATATGCCTCTTTTGGTATATATTTTTCACCCCACCTCCATGTAATGTTATTTGAGGTGTTGTATTCTAACTCATAGATGATGTTGTTGAGTTTGACTTGGTTTATATGAGGAAGTATCCAACGTTTGAGAGTATTTGGTCTATTGCTGGTTAGGAGGCCAAGAGCTTTTCTCGTGGTGATATTTTCAAGATTCTTTGGGATAATCAAGTCGATCTTCATGTTCTTGATGGTGCTATTTTTGAACCATGGATCATCCCAAAATGATATAACTTTGTGAGAGTGTGGAGGGTGCAGATGATTTGCTTGATTAGGGTGATATGTTTTTTGATGTACTTCCGAAGTGGCGAATCCTTATTTTTCTTAGTCTTATGCCATTGGGGGGGGACCTGGTAGTATTTTCCCATGATCAGGTTTTGCCAAATTTTGTTTCTGTTGCTTGCTAGGCTATTTATGATTTTAGTAATCAAGCAGAAAGTGTGGTTTTCTAGATTGATGATTCCCCATCCACCTTGGTTGATGGGAGCTGTGATGCTTTTCCAGTTCACCAAGTGGATGTGCTTTCCTGCTATAGTGGTATTATGGTGATTGTTCCATAGGAAGTTTCTTCTAATTTTATCAATGGTGTTTCTGGTCTTTGAGGGGAGAGGGATACAGCTGAGGTAGTGAGTAGTAATCGGAGTGATAGCACTATCGAGGAGAATGAGATGGCCAGCAAGGTTTAGGAAATTATTTGACCAAGAGGATAGTCTGTTTTGGATTTTTTCAATTATTGGGTTCCAAGTCGTATGGGAGATTCTAAGTGGAGTGATGGGGAGACCTAAATAGCTGATAGGAAAGTTTTCAATCTTACACCTAAGCAAGGTTTTGTATTTATTCATCGTATGTTGGTCAATGTGAACACCGAAGATGGAGGATTTTTGAAGGTTGATTCTTAGCCCTGAGATGTAGGAGAAGATGCCTAAGATCCTGATGGTGTTTATAACTGAATTGTCTTCTGGTGTGATAAGGATTATAGTGTCATCATCAAATTGAATATGTTCTCCATACACTCAGGTGGTGTGTCTATCAGGCCTCCATAAACCCATAATTTGATCATTCTGGTGAGGATGGAGGTAACTATGATGAAGAGATAAGGTGAGAGTGGGTCCCCTTATCTGAGGCCATTTGTATTTTTGAAGTATCCAAATGGTGCTCCATTTATGATGGTGGAGAAGTGATTTGTGGAAATACGTGCATGTATCCATTTTATCCGTTTGTCAGGGAAACTAAGGCCCACCAGGGTTTAGATGAGGCAGTTCCAGTTAATGAAGTCGAAAGATTTTTCAAAGTTAAATTTGATGGACATAATTTTGGTTTTGTTGGTGTGGCAGAGATGTATAGTTTCATTCACCATAAGGTAGGCATCTTGAATGCTACGCCCATTGAGAAGGGCATTCTGGTTTAGAGGAATGATGTGGTTTATATGGGGTTTAATTCTGTTGGCCAGTGTTTTAGCTATGATTTTGTAAGAGGTGTTGATGAGGCTTATAGGTATGTATTGTGTTATAAGATCAGGTTGGTCAGATTTCTTGATGAGAGCAATGAAGTTTTTGTTCAGGTGTTTAAGAATGCAGTGAGCATTGTTGCTATTTTGTAGATCCTGAAGCATGGTGAGAAAGTCTTTTTTGTAGTGAGTCCAATTTGCAAGGTATAACTCAACATTTAGACCGTCAGGCCCAAGAGATTTGTTTAGTCCCAGGGATTTGATAGCAAGGTCAAGTTCTTCAGAGCAAAAGGGAGAGTGAGGGATTGAGGTTGTAACATTTTTTTGTGACACAAATAGTTTATTCAGTTATTCCTTTACTTTGTGACATCAACAATCAAGCATTTCTTGTGTTAAAGACTACTTTTACTTATGTTAAGTCGATCGATTAATTTTAAAAGTGTTTTACTTTGAACTTGATCCTAAAATTATAGTGACAAGATTTGTCCGCTTGTGTGTGAGATTGTCGTATTATCATTTTGGTAAGACTAGAGATCTCATCCTAGTGAATTTCCATGTATAGTAAAATCCAAAATCAGTTGTTACTCCCTTTCACTCCTTGCTTTATAGAATTGCCAATGGAAAAGAAGACAAAACACAAATAGTTTGTATCAAAAAATTATAATCATGTCTCATGTATATAATGAGTTATAACTAACAAGCCTTCTATAATTTTCATAAATTGTACAACTTACATTTGATTGGAAAGTTTTTAGTGATATTATTCTAGGAGTACATGTAATATAATTGATGTTCATAATATATGTTTGGTTGAATAACCTAAATGGTGTACATAAACTAAATTTGGTATCATATTGTAGAATATCAAAATATGTTAAATATAAATGGCTACATAAAACCTACATGTACTTAAGTACATATTTTTTATCCTACTAATCATATGTAGGAACATAAATATATAAACATGCAAATCTATATATATTAGAAATTTTGAAGGAGGTCTATAAAGTATATAAAACTCTTTTATCTATATGAAGTAGTGCCATTCCAAGTAACTAACTAGAGACTTATCTCATTATGCAACATTCTCTACAAAATTACCGCACATATACTCACTTCAAAGTTCATTAAAATCCTCAATAAAATTATTTATCCACGCCAAATTTCTTTTCTAAAACACATGGTGTTTGGAACACAATTCATTTGTAAAATAGTATTATTAATTAGAAATATCTAATTGTGGGATCCAATGTATGTATCTCAATGTTTATGTTGCAAAAGTGTACAATATGACTATCTGAGGCTACATCCTTAATGTTATCATTTGTAGAGGGTTTTTTTGGGTTTTGTATCTTCAATGGATGGGTGCTTGTTCAAATACAACCTCATTTCATATACTATTCAATTGATAACTTGGCCATATATTCTAGGGCACTATGGTATCAGAGAAGATGACCCAATGGAACCTTGATCATTTGTCATTACTATGAAATACCTCATGTCCATTCTATAGGAAGAAGAATTGAATGGTTATAACAACACTTTCCAACATGGAAATTTTCATATCTCTAACATAACATTTATAATTTAATCGTTCAAACATTAATAAGAGGAATTCTACATGTTTTCTAGTCTTGATTTATAGTAACCCTAGAAAAATCATAACTATTGTTGACATATATAGGAAGGATCGATATAATTTCTATTAGATAATCAATTTTTATTTAAGCATTTATAGTGATTTAATAATGTAAATTTGACTGTTGAGTCGTTTAATGATTTAATGATTACATGTACATGTTGGACATAATTTTCAATAAGAACAACTTGAAGTAAAAAAATTATTGGAAACTTTTATAACCAACTAGGGTTAGTGAAACCTTAACATAGTTTTTTATTGAATTGCAACAATTATAAGTTAAAATTCTATTTCTTATCAACCAACATATATGACATTATCATTGTCATAAGGAAGCCTTATTTTAGTAATATATATAACACAAAATTATTTATTGGTAATTGCAATTTTAATTTTGGACGCACTAAGCTCTTCTAAAAGTTATTATTTAATATATTTTGATAATAACTCATACAAAGTCTATAATATAAATTTTTAGTAATAAGGATTAGTTGGGGAAGGGTATACTTCAATTATAAAAGCATATATTGAGGTCTAGGTCATATTGGATTGAAGTAATAAGCATTTGAATGTGTAGCGATGGGATTTTTAGATCCCTAAAGTCATAGTATGTGGATGATATGATTGAAAATTCCCAAAATCTAGGAAATCATATACCCACCTTAAGAATCTCTTCATTAACTAAGAAGATCGTATCCATGCCTCAACCATCCAGATGTACCTTTGGGATCACACCAAGCATAACATCCTAGGATTTGAGACCTTGAGTAAATTAATATTAGAAGTAATAACAGGGCTACACCTATAAACACAGTATAACCCCTCTTCAAGTAGTCCATCACTAAGTATTATGTGTTTAGGTGTGCTTGTCCCATATGAGTATTATAATGGGCGACTTGTGGGAAAGTTTACTTAGTATGTGTTTGAGTACAAAAAAATGCAACTGAGGCTAAAGTCAGAATGTGGAATCAATAATCATTTTTGGAACTTAACCATGGCCTTGGAACACGGTCCAAGGCATCAAAATTGTACTAAGGAAGTTCCCTCTAGTATGTGTGGGTCCCCATGGGCATGTGACACCCTGTCTTGGGTCATGCGAGCCAAAACATTGAAAGGGCTATCTGCCATGAGGTGAGGTGGGGGCCATCTATGTTGTTAGCCATGATGTGAGATGGTTATACATGGACCCTTTTGGTCCTAAAATGAGATGAGCAAGAGATTATGGGGCCCTATAGTAAAATCTTTATGAGGACCTTAAGAGGCAATGTGAGGGAGATTGTAACATCTTGGGATTTGAGTCCTTCGATACAATGGTTTAAAAGGAATTGTTGTATTATACATATCAATAAAGTGCACCTCTTTTCATGTAGACCATCACTAAGTGCTTGTGTTTAAGTTTGCTAGGTGTGGATTACTACTAGGGTAGATCATTTTTGGGAATCTTTTGGGTGTTTTTAGTGAGGACAAAGTGCACACTAAGGATAGTGTTAGTTTGTGGGGGTGGTCATCACTTATGGAACTTTACAAGAGCCTTGGGATAGGGACCCAGGTGTTACACTTGTTAACCTCCTAAAATTCATTAATAGAATCAAGCATGACCCTAAAAAAGCTTGTGCTACTATAGAAATCCCTACCCCAAAGGATGGTAAAGTAATATTAGGATTTCTCAAGAACCTTCACTTATAAGATACTTTATTACCAAATTAACACTAATTTAAGAGACTATTTTTAAACCTTAAAGATGAACTTGATTTGGGTAGAAATTAACACTCTACTAAGAAGTTATGAGTTATATATCTCACTACACTTGAACATAAGTGTATGAGAAGTTGTCCTTTGGAATTTTGGCAAGGTATAAAGATTAGACTCAAATATCTCAAAGTTTTAGGTATCTTTAAAGTATCAAATCTTAGAGCACAAGTGAAATCAATGTGAATTACAATCAGTGAAGTTGTATTTGGGTTATGAGGAGACAAATATACACTTAAATGTTAGTAAAATTATTGAATTTCATGATGCAAGCATCCCCATGGATATTGGTGTACTTCATATTGATTCCTTAGGAGATCCTAACCATATAGGTTCCATTTCTAATCAAATGAAAATGGTGTCTGCTGAGGGGGTTTATAGCGATTATATTGTTTCCATAACATTTGATTATGAGGAAATAACGAACCAATGATAGTAAAATGTGCATGTACTTCCACGAAGATTGAGAGCGATTCTATCAGTGACACTATTAGGGATAATCATATTTCCTACCATCATTTCCTTATTTCAAAGTAAAATTTTGGAAATAAGTCACTAATGATGAACTCTAAACATATCTTTCAAACAAAACTTGGTGAATTTTCCTCACAGTTGTAAGAAAAGTTTGATGTAAATGGATCTTTAAAATAAATCTAAATGTTTGAGGATCTACAACTAAGTAGAAGACTAGATTAATTATCAATGAAGACACAAAAAATGAGAAATAGATAATTTTGATACATATTCTCATATTTCTTGTTATGCTCATAATGCAAATACTTATATCATAGGCTTGCATAATGCCTCACTATATACCAATGGATGTGAGATTGCGTTTTTGCATGATCTTTTGGAAGAAATATTTAGATCAGCTAGAGAGATATATGTCATGTTATAATGAATCTAAGTTGTGCAACCTTCTTAAATGATTATATGATTTGAAACAAGCCCCTAAGAAACAGAGTCAATTTATTGATAATTTTGTGTCATCTTTTGGATTCATTGCAAAAGAATTTGATAAATATTTCTATTTCACATTGTTCATTGATGGGGTTCTCTTCCTATGCATGTATCTGGATGATATCTTACATTGTAGTTCCAGTATAAGATTATCAATGAAACCAATTTATTTTTAGTAAGTTTGATATGAAGGATATGGGTGTTCATGATGTGATTTACTCAAAATGTCTATGTCTATTTATGGATACAAATCTTTCTATCTAACTATGTGAAGAAAGTTCTTGGGATTTGAGTATATACCATTCAAGCGTATCAAAACCTTTTATGTTCCTTATAAATCTTTATACCAAGATGAAAGTAGTAATAATATGTCTGAATTAAAGTACTCATATTTTGAAGGTTTAGTATATCTTACGAATTGTATGCAGACATATATTGGAAGATGTTCAAAGTGTTCAATAACTTCATAAATCCACCTCCTGTTTTCAATCAATTACTACATGATGTCAGGAAAACCTTTACATATGGATTATATGAATATCCTATATCTTTTTATGTTGGTTGCTTAAATATAACAATGTGTAGAGAGACATGAGTGGCATAGTGTTTCGACCACATTGAAGGAGACTCTTCAAAACGTAATGGACTTTCACATTAAGTCTATGAAGCAAAGAAAATATCATGTCTAGTGTATTTGGAAGCTAACAAGGTAAATGAATTTCCAAATGTAAAATTTATGGAGTGTCGAAAGTAATGTATCTTATGAATTTTATGCAGACATATACTAGAGCTTTTCAATGTGTTTAAGCAACTTCATAGATCCACCTCCTACATTCAATCAACTACAACATTATGCCAAAAGAATTCCTTATATATGGATTATCATCAATGTGCTACATCTTTTTATTTTGGTCCCTTAAATACGGTAATGTGTAGAGAGACATGAGCTACATAGTGTTTTGTCCACATTGAAGGATACACTTCTATAATGTAATGGACTTTCACATTAAGCGTATGAAGCAAATAGTTTATCACGTCTAATGTATTTGGAGGCCAAGAAGTTAAATGAAAACACAATTGAGTATGCTCTTGAAAGAGTGTAAAATTGACGGAGTGTCGAAATTATGGATAATTAACATACAAACTTAGTTCCAAATTTGCAAGATAAATTAACACATCTGGTACCTTAAGCACCTAGCATATTCATTGTGTATAATTTCCTTAGTAATATTTCCTTGATTGGTTTCAGGGCTCAAAAACACATGCACATGATTGAGATTTTCTTTCACCTTTTCACGAAACTCTAATAAATTGTTTGGTGAAATATATATATATATATATATATATATATATATATATATATATATATATATATATATATATATATAGAGAGAGAGAGAGAGAGAGAGAGAGAGAGTCAGGCTAGAATACACTCGAGTGTACAGATTGCACGAATACACTCAAGTGTGTTTGGATATCAAGACTATTTTTTGCAAAATGTAAACCATTGATCTTCACCGTCATAATATAACTAGGATACATACAAATTTTGAGCTCATTTGGATGAGTGTAAGTCATCCAAGGGCAACAAAATCGACGTGTGAAACTAATTTGAAATGTATAATTTTTGCAGTCTTTATAACATGACCTATAAATGTCTAAATGTGCTCAAATTTTGCGTATGAGCTATTTACAACATGTTTAAGAAGATCAAAGGATTAGATTTTTGGAAAAAATATTGCATCATGAAAAATTACTTGAGTGTATTATGCTCTGAATACACTCAAGTGTGTTCTAGACCGACTCTCTCTCTATCTATCTATCTATCTATCTATATATATATACACATATATATATGTATATATATGTATGTATATATGTATGTGTGTGTGTATATATATATTATATTATATTATATTATATATATATATATATATATATATATATATATATGGGTGTGTGTGTCGTTTGGAGTCTTTAAAACTACATGCCATGTTTAATGACTTCATATATTATAATATTTTGTCTAGACATAACATAAAAGGTGCTAATATATTCCTTCTCAAAGAGGATACAGTCATTTTAATTGTCATTTGTATGAAAGACAATAAATCTTTCTCATAGGAGATTTTCTTTCTCAGAGGAGATTTATTCCATAATCAATCCTTGGCCAAAGGCATTCATATGACCATCAAATGTTTTATAGATTAAAGAGAAATATATCAATGATATATTCATTAAAGCCTAGACCTTTTTTTGATAAGTCTGTCTACAATAAGAGTCTAATATTTACATATCTTACATTAGTATATATGTAAATTATCCCATTATTGTGTCATGCATATTGAGAAATGTGTTTTTATAGCCTCAATGATACACTCTTTAATGTATTAGACAAGACTAAATATGATTTTAGATGTATCTCTTGTTTGTATTAGTTGAAAGTGCTTATGAGATGTTTGTATTGGTTGAAGGTGTTTATGAGAACTCTAATAATATTTGCATAATTTGCAAAAATAGTGGTTGTCACACTAAATTGGCTTGAGATGCATTTCACTTGTATTTTCTAATATATTGTTCACATTGTACATCATTTGATGAGAGTTAGGAACAACATATATACACCAATTTTATGTAGCAAATTGTACAAGATTTTGAGGGTGAAATTTGGAATTAAACAACATCATTATTGCACTACTAGTGAGGGAAATTCCAAGAAATTTGTAGTAATATGTTAGTTGTTGTTTATCCTTCTAACATCCTTCGCACCCTAAAATTATCGTGATGGGGAAATTGTGGAATTTGAGATGTTTGTACAAGTGGTAGTTGTGTAAATAATCTCACTTGCAAGTTTTGCACAAACTTCGTGGAGACCAACATTATGTGATCGGGTATCCATAGTCTTACCAGCCAACTATATTCATCCTAGAAAGAATGTGGTTCAGAAGGGTGACAATGATGCATTCTTAAGATGTTTAACAATAGAAAAAAAATATGACATGTCAAAAATGTGGAATGATGTTTCCAAAAATGGCAAGTAACGCTACTTTATGGTCCGTGAATCCAAAAACCTTTTTAGTGTATATGTCATATTAATATCATTAGTCCTTTAGGCGGATAAAGTCGTAATTAGATATAATAGTTCATTTATACTTTAAAAAAAATTGAGTCGATCTGTAATTATTTTTATTGTTTTTTCTCGTGTGAATGAAAATGGACACTATAAGAAAATGTCGTATTATGAGGTCATTGGAAACGTACAACAGCCCGAATTCCTTACAGTGCACAAGTTTAACTAATTAGGTTTAGTTGGATCGATTATAAAGAATGAGCTTTGTGAATGAGTTTGGGTTCAGATTGGTTAATTTGAAGGAAAAAAAAAACTAATGAGAAGTATGAGCCATTCAAGGAAAAATATGCTCATAATCGATGAAAATATATAAAATAATAAGGTTGACAACTTCAATATGACTTTGGTTAATTTTTTGGTATATACATATTGAAGAAAACTTAGACTAAGAGTATGTGCATAAAAATCACATTGAGGAATATTGGTTGATGATTAAGCCAAGCGATGAAGTTATGTATGTATCCATACATTTCCTAGCAACTTTTTTATTTATTTTTATATTATATATCTTATGTGCTTATTTTTGGGTTAATGAAGATTTTAATGTGTTTTCTTATATTTCTTATTTTGTTAAGAAGCTCCATTTTAGAAGAGATAAACATTTGAATGGAGATGTACCATTATATTCATTATGCATTGTACTGTCCAAATTAATGTGTATCATTGCAGACATTGAAGTGTACAATTATACTATGATTGTGTATTATTACATTGATTGATGAGTAATATGGTATTTGATAGTATTACTCTAAGTTGAGCACGCTTAACGGTGGAGTTCTTTAGTGACGGGTTCTCGAAAAAAGAGGTGCACCTTGGTGATATGGGTAGTACAATCAATTCTTTTAAGATCATTTTACCTAAGGCCTCAAATCCCGGGACGTTACAATCTCCCCTACTTAATCTCTTGACGTACTCGTCAAGACTCAAACTATATGGCCTCATAATCTATCCCCATTTCAATGAAGGCCCAAATGACCCATGTACACCACTAACCTTAACTATGCGTTTTGTCCTCACTCACGCGCAAGTTGGGGTCAACTTCACGACTGGCCACCCATCCTAATACTATATCAAGCTGAACACGCTTAGCTATGAAGTTTTTTAGTGACATGTTTTTAGATAAAGAGGTGCACCTTAGTGATACGAGTAGTACAATTATTTCTTTATATGTCATAACTTAACTGGATGAGTAATGCACCACAAATACTAATAGGTATTTCAACTTGAAGTCTATTGATGTTGCATTATTAGACATAAGTACTGTTGGAATATGGTAAAACTAGGAATAACATTGTTTTTACTTCTATAAATTGAGTAGTTGACCTTGGTGATTGTTAGCGTTAACGAACGTCGTGGCAATGCGATTCTTGGTGATAGTTTTGTTACTCATGAACAAATGAGAACAGAATCCGGGTAATGGCTTGATTGAGATTGACCAAAGATAAGAGAATCAGACAACTATAAGCCTACAACAAAATTATTGCACTCGCTTGGGGCTGGATAACTAAGAGCCCAACGACAACAACTTCCGGAATATAAGGGAAATGAGGAGCTTGACCAAGGCATCGTAGATGTCTCCCATCGGAGGCACAATCGCCACGGAGTAGAGGAGCATGGAATAATATCGAATGGTATCATGACACTCTCACCATGGGAAGTGCAACCACTGCGAAACAGAGGATGAGATAAGAGCGGTCGGAAGTACAACACTCGAGCCATTACAATCAGAATTGCCGCAAGTAGAGGAAGGGAGAACACTCTTTATATATCGGGCTCTAGGGGGATTTGCCCTAAGGGTGCCCCCACCCCCCAAACCCAACAAATTTGGATGAACTACTTTGTCATCTTGTCGTAACTATGTTGTGATGATGAACAGATCTATATATGTCATAACCTTTTATCAAAAAAAGAAGTAAAGAAGAGCAGGCCGAATCATAGCCTTAAAGCCATCGGAATAGCATTCACGGACAGTATAGGAAGGGGGAAGAACGGCCACACATACGACATTGAAGCAATTGGAATCGCAGCTGCCACGGGGTACGACAGAAGAGCGCTGGATCACCGCAGATTCGAATCACAGGTGCCGTTCGGGAAAGCTGACAAGCTGCGTCTGGGCAGCGTCTGCAGAACCTGGGCAGGGATAAAATGCCTTATCAAACATCACGATCATTAGGCGCAATTTTAACATGTAACTTTTAACTGATGCGGTGCCTGAACTCCAGATTGTTCATCGCCTGAAAACGCTACGGTGATTGATCTACAGATTAACCAACGGCAGTCGGTTGTATCGCTTTACAAAGGATGATCTGGGATGGGATACAAAAGACGTTCAAGGAGTTCTCCCCCCAACGGGTGACCTTTTGGTGGTTCTCTTCTTGAGCTTTATAAACTTTTACGGTCTGGTTAGGTATAATTTGGCAATATGGTCCGCTAAAGTAGTTTTGTCATGCCAATATGCGAACCGTGGACTGCGGTGCAAAGTCTGTCTTAGGAGCTAGAGTAGGCTGCCTTTGGCTGAACCTATGATTAGGCTCAGCGGGTCTGTAATGTTCGGTTAGACCGGTGGTTAGCTAGACTTTAAGTGGGGGGCTCTCCCCCTAACGGATCGACCTTTTGGGGTGATTCTCTTCTTAGGCATTATAAATAATATCAGAGTCCGGTGTTTTAAAAAGTGGTATGTGTTATGCTTCGGACGAATAGAGCATATGCGGTATGCGGGAGTATATTCGGTTTCCGATTTTTTATTTATCAATTATAATATCTATATACTAATCATGAATTTACATAATTAATATGTACAATTGCGTAACTAAATAGTACAATTACAAGAACAATAGATGTAATCATTCAAATATACAATCATCACAACTTAAATAAATACAAACATGCACTATGATCTAAATCTAAACAAACATAGATAAATGTAAATGTAAGAAAGATATAAAAAATGTCTATCTAAAAATCGGGAATTAATCATCCTTTTATGCGGTTGTGTGGCTGATTTATGCGGTGTGGTCTGCTTTTGGGGGGATTTCCAATATGCGGTTCAGTAGGTGGTTTGAACCTTGTATGGGGACTTGTATGCAACCGCATAGACCGCTTTTTGAAACACTGTCGGAGCCTAACCCACTTATGGTCTGATTGGGTACAGCTTGGCAGTATGGGTTGATAAAGTGGCTTTGTCATGGGGCCCGGTGGGCTGCCATGGGAGGTGTGGAGTCTGTCTTAAGAGTGGGGTGGCTTGCCTTTGGTGAATCCTATGATTAGGCTGATGGGTCCGCAATGTTCTGTTGGGTCAGTGGTTCGCCGAGTCGTCAGACCTTAAATGCGTCCGGTGGGCTGTCATGGGAGGTGCAAAGTCTGCCTTAGGAGTCGGAGTGGGTTGTCTTTGGTGGATCATATGATTAGGGCGGACGGGTCCGCAACGTTTGGTTGGGGCGGTGGTCCGTCGAGACGTCGGACCTTAAATGAGGGGATCCTCTACAAGTAAAAAATGAATAGTCCCACATTGGAGGTATGGAACACCAAAAGGGCAATAGACAAAGTTCAAGGGCTATCCCCCTAACGGGTTGAGAAATACAATATTTCTGTCAAACCTACATATTGTGGATCCTATGATTAGGTTCGACGAGTCCGCAACATTCGGTTGGGTCGGTGGGAAGCCGAGACGTCAGACCATTTATGGTCTGATTAGGTACACTTTGGTAGTATGGGCTGCTAAAATGGATTTGTCATGGGACTCGATGGGCTTCCATGTGAGATGCAGAGTCTACCTTAGGAGTCAGGGAGGGCTGTTTTTAGTGGATCTATGATTAGGGCCGACGGGTTCGCAAGGTTTGGTTGGTTCGGTGGTCCGCTGAGACCTCGAACCTTAAATTCGGGGATTTGCTACAAGTAAGAAAAATGAATAGTCACACACTGGTGGTATGGGACACCAAAAGGGCATAGATAAAGTTCAAGGGGATCTCCCTATAACGTTCGACGTTTTGGGGTGGTTCTCTTCTTGGGCTTTATAAATGATATCAGAGCCTAACACATTTATAGACTAATTGGGTACACTCTAGCAGTTCATGGGGCCCGTTGGGCTGCCATGGGAGGTGCAGACTCTGCCCTAGGAGGCATGGTGATTTGCCTTAGATGGATCCTATGATTAGACACGATGGGTCTGCAACATTCTGTACAGCCGGTGGCCCACCAAGAAGATGTCGGACCTTAAATAAGAAGATTTGCTACGAGTAAAAAGATGAATAGTCCCATGGTATATCACATTAAAAGGACAATAGATAAAGTCTAAAGAGGTCTCCCCTAACAGGTCAAGAAATATAATATTTCCGTCGAACCTACATATACTCGTTGTCAGGTACACCATACACAGCCACATGTGTCACATGCGACGCACGGGTTATATGTTGGTTTATGAATCAGTTACTTTGGGTTTTGGATAGTCTGGTTTCTGATTTACACAAAAGACAATTTCTCGCTCATCTACTATATAATATATATATGAATATTAAGCTCTACTAAATACAGCTGCTGGTCAGCAAGCCACCAGTTCTTTGACGCGAAAACATTGTCACCACAACCTCACAACTTTCGTCCGCGCGCACAACAAAGGGTCTGAGATTCCATTTTGTGTGTGGCAGTGTGACTAACCAAAGGAGAACTTCAATCAAACGAGACAGAAGAGGAAGGGGGTGGGGGGTGGGGGATGATAAGAATTTCGACCGTGCGGTGTGAACTTCTAAATTGATTATCGTATAAAACAAGCGTCAGTTATGGTGCGGATAATAATTGTAGACGCCGCCTGGTGATGTTTATTTGAGTTGGAGCCTAATTGTCTCAACAGGCATGAGATAGACCCTCATAAACACAGGCATGTTATTCTGGGCTCACCCTCATAAACACAGGCATGTTATTCTTGGCTCGTGTTTTTTTACAAAAATTGCTTGTGTATTTTGGAAGACACTACTAACTAAGCGTCTCATACATTGCCCAGAAATAATTTAAACGAGTTTGATATCGATGATCTACAAATCAACTCACCAAGCCTTTAGAAAAAGCCTGCGTCAATCTATCTGCCTTTTCAAACAAATACGGGTAAAATATAAAGGATATTTGTTACTCCGTGATATACAAATAGATGTTTCACTTTGTCCTGTTGGATCCTCGATGGGTGATTAGATGCTCTAGAGGGGGGTGAATAGAGCTGAAAGCACTTAAACAAAACTCATTAAACCTTCAAGATATATGACAAGATGAGGTTGCTAAATAGGTAATTTGAGTGCAACTAAAACATGCTTAGCAAGGGAGAAAGACATTGAACATGCACCAATTAGACAAGATATTTAGAGTGGTTCCACACTTCAAACTAGAAGTGTGTCAGTCCACTTACCTAGAGAGGTCAACCTCTAGGATTTTCTAACCATTGCATTCTTATATTCATTCATAAGAGTTACAATACATGACCAAACAAAGGACTTACATATCCAATACGAAGAGTCTTCAACCTTACCAAGGACTTACCCACTTTGCAAGGAGTCTTCCGCCTTCTTCCAAGGACTTACCTACTCTTGTACAAGTCTTCATCCTTGTAGGAATTACCCACTCTTCTTGGATGTTCCGCCTTTGACTTCACCTTCACTCGGAGAAGCTTCCACCAAGGACTTACCCACTTGAGCAAAGAGTCTTCTGCCTTCACCAAGGACTTACCCACTCTAGCTTCAAGTCTTCAGCCTTGTTCTTCACCAAGGGACGTCTTCCCTTGTTCTTCTTCACCTCTCTTAGCCAAGAGAGAATACCTTCATCTTTATGATTGAAAAGAGAGATGGGGAGGTGGTGGAAGTGAGAGCCTCACAAGATATACATGTTGGACTAGCTCTCTTACAGATTTCCTACTCACTCTAATGGATGTAGCAAGTGATTAAGCTTAGAGAGAGAGAGGAGACTGTAGAAAGCACTCAACTATAGAATAGGAACCTCACATAGAGTTTGCAATGAATGCTCAACCTTGGAATGAAGCCCAAGGGGTCATATTTATAGTTGGGATGCCTCTTAGCCTTTGGGAACACTTGGGGCCAAAAACTAGCCGTTTTGTGGCTTGCAACAGATCTATTTTCACTTGTTGCAACCAATGTTTTCAGAACCGAACCGGTGGTCGGACCGGTACTGACTCAGACCGGATTGAGTCGGGTTCAACCGGAGTGGTGAACCGGTTGGACCAGAAATGATGTCAGCATGACATAAAAAAATATTTGAACCGAAAAAACCGAACCGGTCACCATGATAAATGGCAATTAGCGGTCGGACCGGTCAAACCGATTGAATTGCACAAGTTATATATATATATATATATATATGTATATATATATATATATATATATATATATAGTTTGTATATATACATTGTATATATATGTATATATATAAATATGTGTACACATATATATAGTTTGTGTACACATATATATTTAAATATATATACATTGTATATAAATGTATATATATATATATATATAAATATGTGTATACATATATATATTGTTGTGCAATGTATACATTCATACACGCACACACACACGCACACACACACACACACACACACATATATATATATATATATATTTGAATATATAAATATATAATATTATTATTATGTAGATGAACACATACATTCACACATACATATATATGCATATATACAAATATACTTATATTTGTACATATATATATATATATATATGCATTCTACCTTATATGTATATTTTCTATATAAATAAATACATACATACATATATATACAATATGTATATACATATATGTAAATTCTTATATGTATTCTACCTTATGTTTTTTTTTCTTTCTTTGAACCACTGGTTCAATCCGGTTCGGTCCGACCGGCTGGTTGGACCGGTTGGACCGTATTTATGACCGATTGGACCGGAAAAAGACACATTATCGGTTTTTTAAGCTTCCAGACCGGTCAGCTACCGGTTCACCGGTCTGACCGGTCGAACCGGCCGGTCCGGTTCAATTTTAAAAATACTGGTTGCAACTCCACAACGGCTAGAAGCATTTTTCTGCACTTTTCCGTACAGTGCAATCGGTCAAGTTTCTATAAGGGTAACTCGACCGATCAAGTAAACGACAAGGCCGATACTCAAACGATCGGTCGAGTTTGTCCTGACAAAACTCGACTGACCATTAGATTCCTAATGGTCAGTTACTTGATCGGTCGAGTTCTGTGTAAACACAACTCGACCGATGCAATCTCTAGAAAATTGATCAAGGATGATCGGTCGGATTTTCAGGCTGGGAAACTCGACCGACAAAGTGTCTGTAATCAATTTTCAAAGTTGCATCTAAAGTGCCCTAATATTCGATCTAAGTGCTCCTGATATTTTTCTAAGCTTAATTACAAGTCATACAATCATTACAAGTGATTTACAACATGATTCTAATGGATATACATCATATTACAAAAATGTACACTTGTATGACTTTGACTTGTCTTTTCTCTAATTTGATATGCGCAAGTTAGGGCAATTGGAGTGTGTCTATACCTAATCTGAAATCACTCAAGTAGAGACATTATACATCAATATGTGGAATGGTTAGTCATCATCAAAACACGGATTTAGTCAATTTAGACGTGAATCAACATTGACCTAATTGACCTTGAGTCAACATGTCCCGCCAACAGAATAGAGACTATTACTTTGATTGATATATGTAACATGTTCCCTCATTTGATCAAAACATTGCTCCTTGTTTGCATCAACAAAGATAGTTTCCCTTTGTTCGTCCAACTTCATACAGATCATTGTTTCACATGACTCCTCCCTTCAGTTGACAATAACATTGTTCTCTGTTTGCATACTCAAAAGTATCAAGCTGTAGGAGAGCTCATTTAGAGAACAAAGAGGGGGGGGGGGTGTAAACATAGCAAATAATATGGAAAAAAGAATCAGACAGAAATCAAGGAAGTGTTGCGGTCTCTATTTCCTAATCTTGAGTCTGATCCCGGAAGCAGACAGGTTATTATGGTCATGTTAATCATATCAAGGGCTAGTTGACAGAGATCACTGTGTATGAGACCTATATTCGTTGACAAGCTGGGCAAATAGAGAATCTTCAGATTGCATAAGCTTTTTTGGCTCGTCATACTCAACCAACCTCCCTGTAATCAAACAAGAGATATAGTAAGTACTTTAGAATGTCATTCAGATAAATGATGCGTGAAAGAGCATACTGAAGTTTATCAATAAATATCAATCAATTAGAATAGTCGTTAATTACTTTTTCATATTGATAAGAAAATTTTGAAAGAATAGTCAAGCACAGCAGATATTCGTCAAGATTGTTGGTGTCAAATCAGACTCCAGTTAGATTTTTAATTACCAAGAGTTAGCTTACAAATCCAATGCCAGAAGTTTCAAGCTAGGCAAAAACATCTAGGAAATTAGCTTACAAATCCATCGCCAAAGTCTCAAGTTAGGCAAAAACATATACGAGCTTAGCTTACAGATCCATTGCCAAAGTTTTCCAGTTAGGGAAAAACATCTAGGTATCCTTGCAGTAGAAGCTCGCACCTTTCTGGAAAAATATTGCCAACTCCATACGTCATAGAAAAAATAATATGACCAACAAAAGTTTCCAGATCCCTATAAACCAAGGACAGCCATAGGGAATATGAGAAGAAAAAAAAAACTTTAACCTTATGTCAACCTAGCCTTATATAGCATCGCTCAAGTTTCCACCCCTAAATGAGCATGCCCTCGCCAAGTTGGCTAACCCCTTATCTCCTTTAGTCGGGACATTGATGCTCCAAGTCAACATTGCACTTGTTCTTCTGCTTAATATATAAGAGCAGGTGGGGTTATCAATTTAACTGCAATAAGTGTTTTGTAGGGCTGCCGCAAAGGGAAATCCATGGTCACCATGGAGCTTCATGTCTGTCTCCACAATGCTGTGCCGCTTGTTTTCTCCTAATAGTAATGACTACTTTTATTGGTTGAGGAGCGCTCATATAGTAGGGTACGGTTTCCATCTCCAATGTTCCAACTTTGAAGTCCAGTTTGAACCCACGTTCATTCCACTCTCTCTTAATACCTATATATATTTGGGATTTTTGCAGGCCGATGGATTGTTGCGAAGTTGCGTGTGGATTATTCAAAACATTGAACACTGATTGATCGTTTGTATACTCATTCACCAACAGGTTGGTAACTAATTTTTTATTGGCTTGTAAATTTTAATTGATTTTGATTTTTTTAAATTGTCATGTGGAAGTAGTGTATAGTAGAAAGACGAGGTGACTAAGAACCCCATTCTGGGTACTTCTTTCTTACTCTTTCAGAAGCCATTGCAACTGTTTCATTTGTCAAAATACGTTGAACAGTCTTTTATATTTTCCTTTATACACATCTACAAGTTATCATCATACACCAAGGCAAGGAATAAAAAGTTATAGTCCCATCTCATTTCTTCAGTGAAATTACAAAATCTGTAATAAGATATCGTTATAATGATCTTCCAGTAGTATGCCTCATAAACTAGGAGAATGTCTTCTGGACTCCATGAAGAGAATAATTGTGAGGTGGCTGATGGCTAGGCAAGGGAATGGGTTAATTGTCTAAAGGTTCTTTCTTTGAAGTACAGTACCATATTCTATTTAGGAATTATTATTTTCCTATCATCATCTGTAATGGGTGCCAATGAGCTTTCTCATATGTATAAGATCAGTTGCATGCTTCACATATCCTCCTACTAAGTAATGAAGGGTTGGTATAGATTGTTCATAGTGAGTGCTTCTATATAACACGGTTAACACCTAACAAGTTCCTCTTTATCTTTCAAAAAGTTATATCTCTCATGTTGTATGTTCTTGTGTAGGAAATTCTCCTTATATTCTAAGTCATGCTTAATGCTCTCAAACTCATGGTAAAGAGATTATATTTAAGTTTGCGCTATCTGTCCTATTTGCTTTGCATATTCCTTCCTCTTTTCACAAAACACATACAGTTTTATGTGAATCATGCATTTGCCATGCTCACTGTATTAAAAATCGGCCTGAATGGCCGCTTAAGCGGCCAAGACCCTCATCCGTTTAATTCAGCCCCTAAGCGGCCGCTGAAGCAGTCTGAAAAAAATTGGCCACTTTTTTCCCGCTTTTTTATAAAATACTGCTGTAAGTATGTTTATTAATTAATTATATGGTCCAAGTAGTATTGACTATATTTGAAACTTGTATACATTAAATGTTCCATGATATACCTAGTCCAAAATTAGAATGCATACTTTGTATGGCTGTAATAGTAGGGTATTGCTGTAATATATCCAAGTAAATATCATATTACACTACTAAACTTCTAATAGATGTTTAGTCTTACTGATTTCCTCGCTGCTTTCATTGATTACCGATGGGTATTACTGGTTAGCATTACTTTTCTGGTGCAATACTGATTACTTGTTTAGTAGTAAAGTATTAAATCATTAATTCATAGTCGGCTATTTACAATGACTGATTTGATACTGAATTTAATGATTAGAAATATTGATTTGTAATAAGTATGATAAATGCTTCGTTATATACAGATTTACTAATATGCTTGCATATTTTACCAATTATCATTACTGATTAGTAGTAAGGAGTTCAATAATTAATTCATAGTTTGTTATTAACAATTATTGATCTGCTTGCTAATTTTAGTGATTAGAAATATTGATTAGTAGTAAATTATTAATTAATGCTTAGTTAATTACTGATTTGCTGATTAGATATGTGTAAAGGTTCCTTAGAAATATATTTTTTATCTACAACTACATGTATTTTGTATAAAATATATAAGAATTTAGGCACCCACTTTTTAGAAGTTAGTATTTAGGTTTTAGGGTTTAGAATTTAGGCACCCACTTTTTAGAAGTTATTATTTATCATTAAGACAGAATGGCTTGAACCAAAAATGCATTTTCACTCTTGCGTAAGAAGACAACTCCTACTAAAGGAAATAGATTGCATGATTGCATACTTATGGTCCCTTCTTAAGTAGCTTAAAGCACTAAGTAAGTTTTTTGAATACATGGCTTAATAATTTCATAGTTGCTGTCAAATGTATATTTTCATCTCAAAAGGCTGCAAAAAATTGCATATGTTTTAGTTTTAAATGTCAAATTCACATGCTCATGTTTGTCTGTTAGTAGACATATATGGACTGTGGAGGCAAATCTAAGTAGACTGCAACTTGAATTGAAATAATGAAAAACCGCAGACATGGATGAATTTAACTTGACCTTCACTTGAATTGGACAAACAGAATGGCACGTGAGAATTACATTCTTTTGCTTAAAGGAGATATACTTTTGGCATTGTTTAGTAGGAAGTATACAAAATTACAGGTCATATTTTAGCAAGATCTGGAGTGATATCATATAATATTAGAGTAATTTATCCTCTTATATTAATAATTGCAAAATGGATTTGAAGCAATCCGAAATAAAGCATAATTGTTTCAACTCTTAATATTTTCAAAGACAAAAATATTGGATATAGTAACATAGATGTATCTTCTAGAAAATAAATTTCAAATATAATCATAAACAGTTATCAATTTGGAGGTTTCATGTGTACTTTTTGTTGTACATCATATAAAGTTTCAACCATACATAAATGTCAAACAATGATGAAGTATAAAATCGGCCATGATCAATTCATTTCGTAATCAGATAGTAGTGATACAACTGTTTATGCTTTAGGTGATGGCCCTGAAAAAGAGGTTAGTGTGTAAATGGACATGGATTACATTTATATGTATTACCAATCAAATATGATTTCCTTTGAACAATAAAGCATCCTAAGAGGTCTTTAGTTCTAAGTGCTTAATCAATCAACTTTTCTTAAATTGGTGTGTGTGTGTGTGTGTGTGTATGTGTGTGGAAAAGGTTGAAACTTTTTATTGAAGTCACCACTCTAGAGGAGTGTGAATGATACAACAGTTACAAGGGTTATAAGTAATAAACCCTGTTACAAAAAGTACAAATAAGACATCAAATACAATAAATATACAGATTTTGATTAGCCAACCCCTTGATCGTCTGTTTGATCTGAGCTATCCCTCTTTTTACTGCAGCATTGATGTTGATATTTAAGCAACTGTACTAGTATATACATGTTATTACTGAAGTAATGACTATTTTTTAAAACACACATCATAGATGCAAAATGAGAATGTCAATTTTGTTGGCATATGCTCTAACTCACAAATGCTTATCAAATGCAAACAAAGTGAAGCCAACTTAGCCAAGTATGCTTTCAAGTTTCGATAATCCTAGTTGATGATAATGTGAGAAGTATTTCCAATAAGTTGATTTACTTTTAGATTGTAGGTCACCATAATTTAACTTTCTTGATTGAATTTTCACCTGGATTAAATCCTCTTGCAACAGACAACCTGGCCTAATCTTCATTTGTGCAATAAAATGGTGGTGTGGAACCCTTCTCCTTCATATATATGTAAGGCATTGATTTTTAGCAATCTCCAATAGAAAGGTATCAAACTTGATAATTACTTCATCAAACCTGATTACAGTACTAATACATATAGAATGATTCTTGAGAATAGGCACAGGTGCAGTACATGTGGGACTAAACACCTTGACCAGTACTTATCTAGTACTCTAGCATTGTACATATAAATATTATAATACTCTCCTTCAAGTTGGAGCATATATATCTCTCATTCTTAACTTGCAACGAATATAGTCGAGCTGAAAAAGTGGAAAACCCTTGATGAAGAAGTCTGCCGATTGTTTTTTTGTGGGTACGAAAGGCGTAGAAATTATTCCTACTGATACATCTCTAATGAATTGACAGTTTTCCTCGATGTGCTTTGTTTATATGTGAAAAGCAAGATTGTTGGCAGTAAACGTTCCGGCCCTGTTACTACAGTACATGTGTATTTGTATGGAGATAGGAATGCCAGATCAGATCTCACCCAGAAGTTTTCACAAGCAGTATATGGCTATAAATTCAGATTCAACTTTGGAGCATGATAGCACATTATGCTTCTTGTTACGCCAGGTGACTAGATTACTGCAAACATATATTCAAAACCCTGTCGTGGATCGCCGACTGGTATAGTCAGCATCCATATAGATACACATATCGAGGTGTCTACAATTTTTTAAGTAAAGGCAATTTCCTAAAGATGACTTCTGATTCTTGAGAACGTGGTATACTCATGCCAATGGCTTCTTTGAGGTGTTGTGTGAGTTGACTTAGCCTTCCGACAGAAAAGATCATATCAGGAAGTGTGACTATCAAGTATAGAAGCTTTCAAAAGATAGCACGATTTTGATAAAGCACCCACTCCGTCGGAGTAAAGGTAGCTTGGTTAACCAGTAGATGAAAAAATCCGGTATGGACAGGTGGTGGATGTACCAGTATTGTCATCTCTTATTAATGTCACATCATGAAATTCAGGACCCTGTATCTCGTAGAGCAAGCTGGGAATTCTTACGATTTGCAGTTGATCATGCTTGTCTCAAGGTCAATGAAAGACATTTTTCCTTTGTGAAAGAATGAGGTCATTATCTACATGGTTCGCCTCTATGCCAAGATAATAATTGTCGTGACCAAGATCCTTAGTCATATATAGTGGGTGTAAGAATTCTAATGTCGTATCAATCCCGTTCTAATTACTGACAGTAAGTAAAATACCATCAACGTATACAATCATAATTACTTGACCTGCACAACTATGCAACACGAAGACAAAGTGATCAAATTGCAAATTGGCAAGACCAAATTGTTGTATTGCCTTGGTGAAACTATCAAACAATGCATGGGGGCTTTGCTTTGATCTATATATAGACTTGTGTTTAGATACTTTGAACTGCACCCCTGAATAGAAAAACCCACATTGGTTGCTCCATATAGACATTCTCAAGGATAATCATAAAGAAAAGCTGCCTAGTTGGAAAACTTGCCAACCACAGTTGGCAAGAACATAGAGAAGAATACGAACATAATTCAGATGTGCCACAAGAGAAAACGTCCCGAAGTAGGAAATGTCATATGCTTAGGTGTATCCTTGGCCCATTAGTCTAGTGTTATATAGCCCAACATATCATCAAGAAGAACCTTTGTATTTAAAACCCATATGCACCCGGTATAGGCAACATCTTGAGATAAATACACTAGGTCTCATTCCATTGCCACCTTCCACAAAAGATGCTGCAATGCCTCATGGTGATCATAGCATACATAATGTCTACTAAAAACAATAGAAAATTGTCAAGCATCTAGGAAGCACAGACACTTCCCAGAGGCTGTCGTGGCCGTCCTCGATACGTGTCTATCTTGGACACACCGCGGACATGTCTGGACACGTGGCTGACACGCGCAAAATGTGTCCACGGCGTCTTTGTATCGGACACATGTCCAGGCCAGCCACCCCAACCTTCCAAAAGTGTCCTTCAGTATTTTAAAAAGCGTGCTAGGCGGCCGCTTAAGCGGCACAATGCTTATGCCGATTAAAATTCACTCCAAGCAGCTGTTGAGCAGATTTGAGTTAATCGGCCGCTTTTAATCCGCTTTGGCCGCTTTTTTCCCGCTTTGGCCGCTATTTCCCCCGCTTATTTCCCGTTTTTTCCCAAGTCTGATATTTTATACACTACCATTAATGTCAGTAATGTAGTTGATATTTATATGAGTGTATACTTTTATGTTTATGTTAAATGAATACGAATATATAATCAGCTGCTGATTTAATGTGTTCTTAGCTACTGATTTAATATTCATTCAATATTAATTGAATATGAATATCTAGTTACCTGCTGATTTAATATGTTCTTAGCTACTGATTTAATATATGAGTGCATACTTATATGTTTATATTAAATGAATATGAATACATAGTTAGCTGCTGATTTAATGTGTTCTTGGCTACTGATTTAATATTCATTCTATATTAGATGAATATGAATATATGGTTAGCTACTGGTTTAATATGTTTTTAGTATTAATTTTAAAGGTATGCATAGGTTTAATCGTGTAAAACATTCACAAATCATAATATTATTTATGTATATTATGTGTATAAACTGTTAAAAATATTAGAAAAATTAAGCATCCGCTTTTTAAAAAAGCACCCGCTTGATCGCCCGCCTGGCGATTAATCAGCTACAACGTCTTGTTTGCTCGCTTCCCGCTTCATGCTTTTTAAAACATTGGTGTCCTTAATCTACCTCATTTTCCTCCTTCCCATCAGCCCATCCTCTTCTTCCTACTCCTTACATATCTTCCAGTCTACTTCCTCATGCTCCACTGATTGTCTCCTCCCCTTTCTCACCACCGCGGAAATATGTCCAATAATAGCACATCCTCCACCATGTATACTATTACCTTCCACTCCTCTTCCATCAACTACCTCTACACACGTCATATTCCTACATCACCGGAAGCTTAATGAAACTATGATCCAATAGACGTCCTCTTCTCCTATGTCATTCTCGTATCCTTTTCCTCTTCACTTTACTATTTTATACACATCATCTTCCTCCTCTTTCTCACCACTACATATTTTATACGCATCCTCTTGCTCCTCTTTCTCACCACTAATAGCAAATTTTTATTGTTAAATATGTCCTCTTCCTCCTACTCACCAGTAATAATAATTTTCAATTGTTCTCCAATATCCATAGTTATTCAACTTTAGTGTTCATAAATTGTTACTGCAACTTATTTTAGGTTATAAATTGTGGGTTTCTTTCATCTTTCAATTTTATGAATATATTGTTGGTTTGATCTCATAGTGTTTATGTTGTTGTTTTAATATATATGCGAAGATATTGTGGTACTAATTGTATTCTTTATTTTTTATAGAATGAGAAAACCTTTATTTGATATGTCAAAAACAAATACAATGCACTCTCTTATATAGGATAAGAGAGTAAGTGAGAAATAGAATTAGGCAATATGGGACAAAAGAAAAAGTTAAAGACAAGTCTAAAGCATACAATAAAACACAAAGCATAAAGTATATATACTAATATTCCCCCTCAAGATGGATCATAGATGTCAAACATGCCACGCTTGTCCACTTGTGTAGCAAAGTGAATCTTGGGAAGTATTTGGTAAAGATGTCAGCAATCTGATCTTCTACCTAGAGATAAGGAGTGCAGATGCGACCAGAGAGAACAGATTCGCAAACAAACTGGCAATCCACCTCGATATGCTTGGTGCACTCATGAAAAGTGGGATTGCTAGCAATAAAAATGAAGTCTTTATTGTCGTAGTGCATGGGAATAGGATTAGAATCAGAGATATCAAATTCTTTGAGGAGTCGTTAGACCCATTAATTCACCAGCAGTATGAGCCATAACTCTGTATTCTGTGTTAGCACTAAACCGAGCAACCATTGCTTGCTTCTTACTATGCCATGTAACAAGATTCCCTCCAACAAAAGTGTAGTAGCCAGAGGTAGATCTCTTGTTACATCTATACCAGAATAATCAGAGTCAGAATATCCAGTGAATTTGCTTTTTTTAAGATGATTCTTCATCTACTTGGAGGGACCCCATCACAACCGCAGATGTAAGGCCTTTTTGTTTCTTCCTCCCTATTCAGGTGTACCAGTGGGTTTCAAACCCCCGACCTGCTCTACAACGAGAAGCAGGCTTTACCGCTGAGCCAAGTGGTTAAGTACACATATCAAGTGAATTAGCAATGCCCATGTCTAAGATATAGTAATCCTTTCCCTAGAGAATTTTTGAGATATTTAAGGATATGACAGACAGCGTGCCAGTGGCATTGTCGAGATTTATCTAGATACCTACTGACAAGTCCAACAACAACAATAATATCAACTCTAGTCATAGTAAAATAAATAAGTCTACCAACCAATATTCCTCATGCAAGTCACCATACAAGAAGGTGAGAACACACAAGTTGAAAAAGAGGCCAATCATTAATTACAACAACAGATATAAGTACTGATATAGAATTAAGTCTGGCAACAGGGGAAAAAGTTTCAAAATAGTCAACCCCATAGGTTGAGTATAACCTTTGCTACGAGATGAGCCTTCCGTTGTTCAGTCGAACCATCCGGCCGATATTTAATAGTGAAAATCCAACAATAGTGAACAATAGGGCACTTATCAAGGCGATCAACCTGATCCAAAGTCTGGCGATCGTGAAGAGCAGCCATTTCAGTTTCCATAGCTTGATGCCAGGAAGGATGTTTAAGAGCTTGTGTAGCATTCTTTGGTATAGAAACAACAAAGATAGTAGTAGTAAAACAGGAAAAGCTAGTACCCAAATTAGTTGCAGAGTAGATTTTACTAATCGGATACTGAGTACAAGAACGAACACCTTTCCTTTGACTAATGAAAAGATGTAGGTCAAAAGTTACCTGGGAGATGTTGTGATCTACCGACGAAGGGGGAGTTGATTGTTGAGGGGCCATGGAAGGGACTGTAACCTTGGGTCTTCTCTTGTACACTTTTATAGGAGGAAGAACTTCAATTGTGTCGGTAGGATCATGTTCTACCACTTGGACAGGGGAGTGAAATCCAACAGATCACTTGATAAAGAAGACCCCTTTTCATAGTAGTACGACGTGTGTTCAAAAAGATGACATTCACACTAGCCATTGTCTTGTGACAAGATCACAACACCAACATCCTTTTTGAGTTTGTGAATGTCTTAGAAAAACACACTTAGTGGAGCAGGGGCAAGTTTAGATGGGTGAAGATTTTTAATAAAAACAAGTGTTGCCAAAGATGCAAGACGGTATAGACAATAAAGGTGCATCGGATACGGAAGAGAGACGGGGACTTGATTGTGTCGTACAGAAGAAGGCATGCGGTTGATTAAGTAGCACGCAATAGAAAGAGCTTCAGGTCAAAATTTTCTAGGAACATGATAGTAAAGAAGAATAGTACGTGCTACTTCAAGAAGATGGCGATTTTACTCTCTGCCACACCATTGTTTTGTGGTGTGTAAGAGCAGGAAGTCTAATGAATGATACTCCGAGCAGTACAAAATTGATCCACTGATTTTTGCATAAATTCTAAGGCATTATCAATTCTAAAGATTTTAACAGTTGAGTTGAATTGGATTTGGATCTCGGTGAAAAAGGTGGTGATAGTATTCAAACTATTACTTCGATTCTTTAAGAGAAACAACCAAGTTTCCCTAGAATAGTCATAATAAAATTCATAAAGTAGCAAAATACGGACAGACGAGTAACAAAACAAGGTCCCCAGTTATCATCATTAACAATATCAAAGATATTTATAGAACTAAATTCTTTTTTCTTATGAAATATAGCCTGATTCTGTTTGCCAAATTGGCAAGATTCACACAAAATTGTTTCTAAAATTTTTTAGGAAATAGGCATCTCAGTTTAGCAGCAGAAAGATATCCCAGATGGCAATGCCATTGTAGACTAGTCACAGAAGATGATAGTAGAGCAATAGAAGATTTTGGCACATCCAGCTAGTACAATCTATTAGGTCCCACATGGCTCGAACTAATCCTCTTCTTCATACAAAGATCCTGAAACACACAACCATTAGGATCAAAAGTCATTGAGCAATGAAGGCCCTTAATAGTTTTACCACAGATAACAGATTAAGAGGAAATCTTGGAACATATAAGATAGATTTTAATGAAAGACTTTTAGATAGAGATATAGTTCCAATTCCATAAACTGCAGACCATGGAACTAAACTTTGGCAAAGTTGGGCGAAGTTTCGTCGAAACTTCGAACTTCGACCATGGGCAAAGTCGAATCCCCAATACTTTGGTCTCGTCCAAACTTCGAGGTGGATTTTTCAAAGTTTCGTCGAAGTTGATTTTTTTGTATGTATTTTCATCCCAACTTCTCCGAAGTTGTCGAAGTTTCCTCAAAGTTGGCAAAGTTGGGGCGAAGTTGAGACGACCCAGAACAATAATCCTAACTAGTGCCCTAACGGCCATATAAGGCATAAGTTTCACCTCCAACCCTCTTCATAACTTCTAATATCAGCTCCTATGTTTGTTGTTGCCACTCTTTCCTAGAGAGGGTCTTGTAACTAGTATTTCGTCGTATATTGTAGATAATACACATGTTCAACACTTGGACTGTATTTGTATGTGTATTGCACGTTGGACCATTGCAAGCAACACATTGTATTATCAACCTACATAGGGCTAGAGAGTCATGAATCGTGCTTTTGTGTTAACTTAACAATTATAAGATAGGAGTATAACATAATTAGAAGTTTTCAATCGAAGTTTCCTTCAAATTCACATCATTTTTTTCAAAAATCGGCATCTAAGTTTGTCAAAGTTTGCGTCTAAACTTCCTTGAAACTTCCTCGATGTTTCCACAAACTTCCACTTCCACACCTGGCAAATTCGACACGAAGTTGAAGTCCTGCACCATGCTGCAGACTGAATCCCATAAGCCACGGTCACAGTAGGGACCCGAGTCGTTTTAGATAAGGCAGTAAAAAGTGCAGAACAACCAGAGATGCGTTGATGCTTCTGAGTCGAGGACCCATTTATTTTTACCGTAAGTAGCAGGAGATGCAAGTAAAGCAGAAGAACCTTTGTCAGGAGTCGTGTTTGCCAGGATAGACGAGCTTGGAGAAGTTTTTCAAACTCCGAGCGAATCCACTCAACCGTGGGCTGAGTTGAACTGGAGGCAACAACAGTCGAATCGTCAAAGACATCAGAGGAGACCTGGTTTGTCCAGGAAGATGCACCATGTTTTTCCCAACAACGGTCCTCATTGTGGTTTGTGCATCACAAAAGTTGCAAAAGCGATTGGCAGTAGGAGGTTGAGGTTTTCCTCTTCCAGGGCTAGGAGGAGGACTACATCCAGGAGTACCAAAAGCACAAGCACCGCGACAACGGCCACATCTATGTCCTCGACTAGAGTCATGAGAGCGGACCACAAGGACTGAGTGATCAGAAGAGGTAGCAGGTAGGGAAGATATAGAAGGAAGGCATTGAACGCGCTTGAGAACATCCCTCAGTGTGTGTAAGGGATCACTGGATAAGATCTGATCTACAATACTAGATAAAGAATGAGGATGTCCAGCCAGGAACTGAACCAATTGAAGTTTGTTGTGTTGCTGCTGAACTTCTTTGATGTCAGAAGAAAGAGGATGATATACTTTGTATTCATCCAAAGCTCCGAGCATTGGTTGTAATAGTCTTCGACAGATACATCAGCCGAATACTCTTTTTTTTTCATATTCTTGAAGATCTCGAAGACCTTTGGATTTTGCTGGTGAGAGTACACATGGGATAGTTGATCCCACATAGCTTTGGCATTCTGAAGGTGAAGGAGAGACTGACTGATCTTTGGTTTGGTACTATTCACCATCCTTATCATAATTCCAGAATCATCTTTGGACCACTGCGCAGGCTTGCTTGGCTTTTTCATCTGTCGTAGCATCAGGTGGAATTTTAGCATCAATAGAGATCGCCCTTGGGCTTTGACATAGAGTTCAAAAGACATCAACCAAAGATCATAGTTTGATCCGTAAAGCTTCACGGTAATAACAAACAAAGACTGAGGAGGATCTATAGTTGCCTTAGGAGCCAGAATGATGACACACACATATAAGTAGCAGCAGCAATAGTAGTCTGAATTAGTAGATCTAAGAAACCCACACAGAGACAGTAGAGAGCACTAGCAAATTTAAGAAACCCGCATAGGGGCAGTAGAGATCAGTAGCAGATCTGGATCAGCAAATCTGAGAAACCCTCATAGGGGCAGTAGAGAGCAAACGGACCTACGCCACCACAGTGTGAGAGTTACTCCACCATGTGGCGTAGGCAGGCAACAAAGATGGTCCTTGTAGATCTTCAACGTGCTATTTTAGAAAGTGCCATGAGACGAAGGAGGAAGAGGGAAAGTAGGGAGGCTGGTTGGTGAGGACAGGGAGGTTGGTTGGTGGAGGAGAGGAGGCTGGTTGGCGGGACCACAACGACTAGGCCTGGGCAGGCTGGCGGCAACAAGGGTAGGTGGGGGTGGTGACAGGATGGGGAGGGGGTGGGGGCGCTAGGCAGAGTTGGGGGTGGTGATGGCGGTGGGAGGGGAAAATGGAGCGGGGAAGAATGAAGGCGGGACGGGGGCAGCGACATGAGAAAAAAGGTTGGCGTTGGCACTGAGTTGGAGAGGGGGTGGTGGGGGTGGGCGGTGGCGACAGCTAGAAGCAGGGTTTGGTAAGCACCAGGGTTGGTGGGAGAGATTAAGGAGGATTGTAGTCATCTAATACCACATAGAATGAGAAAACATTTATTTATTGTGTCTGAAACAAATACAATGCACTCTCTTTTATAGGATAAGAGAGTAAGTGAGAAATAAAAATAGGCAATATGGTATAAAAGAAAAATCTAAAAATAAGTCTATAGCACACAATAAAACATAAAGCATATATACTAATAATTTTCATTTGTTGCTTCACTTGGGAAACGCGTCAAGTATCTTTGGAGTTTTAAGTGACAAATGACTCCACATACACATGTATATATTTCCAATTTAGAAAATGTGATTGACTTTCTTTATAGTCTTATAGATTTTTATTGTTTTCTATATTAATTATATATTTACACACATATATATACATACAAATAATTTCTTTTGTCGTGTCTGACGCTGTGTTCGTGTCCCATATTTTCCAAAATCATTGTGTCATGTGTCTGTATCCGTGTCCACATCTGTGTCTATGTCTATGTCTGTGTCTGTGTCTGTGTCCATGCTTCCTAGTCAAGCATAGAATGGAAAATGACCAAGCACCATCCACTAAGATATGTGTTTGTATCCGCGTCCATGTCCATGCTTCCTAGTCAAGCATAGAATGGAAAATCACCAAGCACCATCCACTACGATAAAAACTTTAAGTATATGTTGTGCAATATATACATTTACACAAAGCAATTAATTTGTACAAATCATATGGTAGTTCAAACGAGGGTGGGTACCTGAGAACGATCACCATCAGAAAAAACATAATTTGTGTGCTGAAGAAACAACACAATAGTGGTACGAGGTACCATAGGCTGATGGGATGACGATAGTGGTGGTTGTTTCAGACTTGGTTGGTGCAGACCTAGAGGAGGAGGTGGAGGTGGAGGTGGAGGTAGAGTTGGAGGTGGTTGTGGTGGGGTGAATGGTGTTAGGATAGGTGGTTCACATTGCATTAGTAAAATAATAGAGAAATTGTAGGACTTGCTTGTAGTACAAAAGTATGGTTTGTCCTTAATAAAGGTAATGCCATCACTAATGTAAGAACGATGAGTGATTGAGTCATAGCACTAGAATCCCTTATAAGTTTTTGAATAACCCAAGAAAATGCACTTAACTGCACAAGCAGAAAGTTCATGAGAATTAAAGAGATGAAAGAAACAAACACACCCAAAGATGCGAGTGCGAGTAAAGCCTTGTACGTAACGTGTCCCGCCACAATATATAGAATGCATATTACTTGTGTTTAGCCACATTATATTGAGACATGTTAACAAATTAAGTGTGATGAAAGACACTGAACAAATTACAAAGGGGGATAGTCTATATTGACAAACTCCAGCCCGTTGTCACTCCTAGAGTCTCATACTTCTCATTAAGAAGATACACCTAAGGCATAGGGAGACTAGTATAATCATAAACTAAAACCAAACCATTTGAAAACCTCTCAAACTTTAATTATCCCAAGGACCTAAAAGGTTTGCATGGACAAGTCAAAGTCATTGTGCTCCATGTTTTTCTTGGGAGACAAAGACATCTTGTGATGTTTCCCAGGTTGACATGCCTCGCATTGAATTGTCCCTGTGGTATATATTTCTGGAAATATGAATGGAGAGCTAGCAAAGTGGGATGACTCAACTGGAGATGAGCTACAAAAGAGAATCTAAGTGGCTGAAAAAGTGGATGAAGGGCTGAGGTCTTGGACTCCTTTATGTTAGAATCCATGACCAATATGCTTCATCATTTAGAGATCATGTGGAAGAAAAAGGAATCATAAAAAAGCACTTTATGGTTCAAGGACTTGGTGATTTTGTTGATAACAGACTTGGAGGAAATTTAAGTCATGCATAACATTAGTAAGAGGTAGGGACTTGTCTAAAGAAACAATTCCTAGACCAATAGCTTGAGTTAGAGATTCATCAGCAAAAGAAACATGAAATGGACGTGAAAGAGGTTGTAGAGACTCAAACAAGGAGGCATAATCAATCAAGTGAGGAGGCACTAGAATCCATACTTGTCAAGGCGAGCGCCTAAGCGGTCACCTAGGCGTCAAGGCATTCCAAGGGGGGTTGCTTTGCCCTACGCCTTGACCAATATGTCGCTTTATGGTTTTTCATGGACCCCCGACCCTATATATAGGTATTTATTTGATCTACACTTGTTCTAATATTTAAATTAAGTATATTTATCTATGTTTGTTGTACAATATGATTATTAAATGTAATTTATACTCTAGATATTTATATTAATTTTCTTAGTAATAGCTTGAATGTGATTTAAATGTTGAGGGATATTTTCACCCTGAATAGCTCTTCAATTGCAATATAAATATCATGCTATGTATACTAACTCCCTTCTTGCTTATCATAGGAACTTCAAACAGCCATATCAGTTGCAACATATATGTGTATCAACTGATAATTACCCTAAGTAAGGAAAATTATCTACTGATACTATGTAAAGCACTGCTATCCTTAATCATTGTTATCCTAAATCCCTTATTCAAGTTTAAACTGATATAGGTGGGTTACATAACTTACATAAGGTTTGTTTTGAGTATTAGTAGAACTTGTAATACACATATTCCCACAGAATACATCTTTGCATAATTGCATCCAAGTATAACTTTTAAAATATGTATATATTTATGTATGCAACAATGAAACTGTACACATACATGTTTAGTTGTGTTTAATATGTATATATCTATGCACAAATAATAAAAGTGCATGTATACAATAGGGAAATACATAGGGAAATACACTACACATCAAGTACCAAAAAAAATGTATATCAGTGGATTACCCAGACCTATATGGATTTACCTATGAAATATAGCATATATATGAAGGGGGAAATGTTATAAAAAACACAACATATCTATAGATATAGGTAAAATATAACATATATATGAAGGGGGGATGTTACAAAAATCATAGCACATGTATATATAGGTAAACTGTACAGAATATAATTTTCTTAAAGTTGCCTAAGCGACGCTTGGCGCACCTAAGCACAAGGCGTTCAAGCATGGCGCCTTGTCGCCTTGCCGCCTTAAATGCAATCTATTTAGAAGCATGACAACTAGAAATGGGGAGTGAAGACCTATCAGTCTGATAAAACAATTGCATAGGATGAGATACATCAGGGATGCTCGAGACTGCAAATAGAGTATGTCTTATTCCCATTGAAAGATACTAACTTCCTTTCTGTCTTCAATGGATGTCTGATTGAATATAGGAGCATAATGACCATAAGGATAACCATATTCAATCGAGTAGCAGTTTTAAAGAGGAATAGAGCAATGACAATGATCAAATAACAGGTGATTACATCGTTGTCCTCATCCAGGAGTAGGTTGAACCTCTCCCCTTGCCCAATGGAATTCCACGGCCATTAACTCCAAAGATAGAAATAGCAAAAGGGTTTGACTATAGAATAGTACCAAATACATCCAATCTAGTTAGACAAGCATAGATCTATGTCAGTGTAGAATTTCCATTATAGTCATCATTTGGTCCTTCACATGCATGTATTCAGGTGCAAGAGTAGCAAGATCTCATGGATTATTTAAGCAACAATAGTAGATATAAAGTGATGTGTCTGAATCATCCTGCAAATTTTTTGAGAGAGCTATAACATTCTTCCAAAGACATGGAACCTTGTCAAAAGTATTCTCAACACTTTGTATAATATATCAATGTTGCTTTTATGAGATTGAATTTCATTGAGGACATTCTACATATATGCCGTGGAGGAGTGGTCCATAACTTACTTTGCAATAGATAGTGTCATGCTATTCAATATACTTGCTGCAAGTCAATCAATGCACGCTTCCCATCTTCCATTTACCCTTGGTCGTTGCCTCGCAGGCGTGGTACTAAACACCATCAACGTCTAGCGATTAATATTAAATGTTGTCCATGCCTATGGCTTTCAATATGGAAACCTAACAAACTTCCGTATTCATCCTGAACTTATTTTCCGACATGTGTCCATGGACTTCAACCTAGTTGTTGATGATAATAGGCCAACATAGTTAAAAAAAACATCAGGAAGGAAATTGTTCATGACCTTGAGGTAACTATTTTCTTGATTCTTATAGATAAATAGACATACTCCTCTGCCATATCTATCACAAGTTTACAACATTTGGTGTAGACCTTACACCATTTTATCTCTTCCATTGCACACCCTTTTTGCAAATTCAAAATTTTGAAAATAAACTCTTTTTTTGTTGATTGAAAATCTATTTAAAATGTAATTTAGGTAGATATAGAACACAAAGTGTATTGAACAAATATGAGTTTAAAAGAATCGTTATAAAAGAAGAACATGCATTGATTAGGTTATATTTTTAAGAAATTTGGTATTTCGTCATTCATGTCAAATTCCATCAAAATATCTATCCTGTAGCTTAATTTATATCGAAGTTTTACTCCACGACTTCCTCAAAGTTTTCGCAAGCTTCCAGTTCCACACTTGGCAAAGTTGGCATGAAGTCAGTATGAAGTCATAGTCTTACCATGGTCACAGATGCCTCCTTCAAAATAGTACAATTATTTTTGTGTGGTCCCATGTAAAAGGGTAAAGAGGGAGCCTACAAATGAAAGTCGTAATTCTCTAGCTTGATAGAGGTACCCTACATGTGAGGAGTGGTGCTTATGGTGGATGTTTTCCCCACAAATTCGCTAGCATCAAGGAATGAACATTGGGTTCAATCACATCCATCCCAAGATCAGACAAAAAAAGAAGAAATGAAGAAAGATGTTGCACATTAAGAGCCCGACCAAAAACAATACACGGATGGCTACTTAGCGGGCTATAGCAGCATCGGGTAGAGGCGTGGGAGGGAAAAAGTTGGGTAGGAAGAGAAGAGATGTCCAAGGGCCAACACCCCTTTCAGTATGTCCTAGAGGAGGAATGACTTACGGCAATAATTCGCAAAAATCCACCCCCAGGATGAGAGGCACGGGAAAAAGTTGGGTGTTGCCTACTACTAATAGTTGGCTGAGATAGCCCCTCTTGGGCTACAAGCATATAGGGAGAGGGAGGTAATGGGAGGAAGGTCATCGACCTCTAAGTAATGCCAAGGACCCCTTCCCCACCCCAACCAAACGAGCAACAAGAGTAGAATCAACCATACTATAAATTATGTCATGTATTGTAGAATGCATAGTACTATAGCAAAGAAAGGGGGAGGGAAATAAAAGGAGAAATGAAGAGAAAATTAAGAGGGAGAAAACAACAGCTAAATCTGCATTGCTACCATGTCAAGAGCAAGGTATTAAATTTGTTAATTGCTTGATTAAACTTGAGAGAACTACTTTTAATTATTATGTAATGATTCTTGGGATAGGCTTGACAAGTGCAGCCCATGTGGGGTATACTTCCATGAACCCAATCTACACTTGTTGAACGACACTCCGGAAATATAGATGTCAATCTTTACATGACTAGAATAGTATGAAAATGTTTTTTGTATGTTTATATCTCATTATGTATTATCCTACCTTTTCTAATAATTATGACATTTGCAAACAAGGGGCTTTCAGTTCAAGGATGTCAGTGATCATCTACACGAGGATAAATTTGAGAAAAGGGGGCCAATATATAATCATCTTATAGAAAACACTTTTCTGTACTTTTTTTATGAACTAACGTAATTCTATACTTATAGATGAAACTGGACCAATTGAGAAAAAGTAAACATATTTTTTTAATTAGAGTGGATGTATTTTCTCTTTCATTTTGCTATTTTTGGCTTTTCTTGTGATTGTTACTTCTCTTGTTTATTTGTAGTATACTTCCTTTATAAGAATAAGTGTCTACCAAAATAGAAGTTCAGATGCATCAACGATGTACTTTTTGACTCCGGCCTAACTTCTTGTTTGTCTTTATATTATAAGAAGAAAAAAATTAAGTTGTAAGAGTATATCCTTATTTTCTTCATTCGTAAAATAAAAGAATTATTTTACATGTAGAAAATGTGCATGAGCAATCTTTAAGTAAATAAATTTATCATTTTTGAGGAACTGGATGAAAATGACCAGATTTATCTTATATCATTTTAAGGTAAGACGAGGAATTTCTATATCACAGCAGAAAATTAATACAATTTTGACAGATATTGATCCAACAATTTTTTCGCCACATGGATAGCACATGCATTTACTAGATAGTGTCAAGTGACTTACCATCACTAATTGCTAGCACCATTGTGCAATCCATCACTGTCGGAATCCTATGAGCCACTGTAATGACGGTAGACT
This sequence comes from Alisma plantago-aquatica, assembly GCA_963693085.1. Classification (NCBI taxonomy): domain Eukaryota; kingdom Viridiplantae; phylum Streptophyta; class Magnoliopsida; order Alismatales; family Alismataceae; genus Alisma; species Alisma plantago-aquatica. The sequence goes on along the minus strand of OY856411.1, from coordinate 1,481,567,086 downwards.
CAGCAAATTCACTTCTTATAGTTTTTTGGAGGATTGCGTCAGTGGTGCTGTCGATTGAAGCAGTTGCTTCATCCAAGACCAGTATTTTGCTTCTCCCTAAGAGTGCACGGCACAAGCAAAACAACTGCCGCTGTCCCAGGCTCCAGTTTGATCCATCCTCAATTACTGTCACAGGATTGTATTAGGATGAATTTCTTAGACAGAATCCACGACAATTTTGGATTACTTACCCAATGAATCCAAGCCATTTTCTTTTCCTTCAACAGCTTCTACAAGATGGCATTTTGCTAGGACCTACAGAGCATTTCACAAACAAAAGTGAACATCTAAAATATACAACACGTTAAATTATATGATTCTTTATGTTTCAGAAATAATATGTTGCATTTTCATCAGACCCAATGGTCGAATTTACATAAGTTTGCAGAAAAATCCATGTTAAGATGCCAATAGTGATATTGAAATATCGTCTCTGTAAAAAAGAAATCATACCTCCCATATGTCTTGATCAGTATGCTGTCGTAGGGGATCCAAGTTGTATCTTACTGTTCCATTAAATAGAGTTGGATCTTGTGGAATTATTGCCAAACGAGATCTCAGATCATGCAGCCCAATTTTCGTAATGTCTAGGCTGTCAATCAAAATCTTCCCACCTTCCGGCTCCACTAGACGAAATAGTGCACTAATCAATGTAGTCTTGCCACTTCCTGTTCTTCCTACAACACCAATCTTGTGCCCACCTTCAAATATGCAACTAATTCCATGAAGAACTAGTGGTGTATCAGGTCTATACCTAATCTGATTCATAAGAAATATATTAGCTTTCAAGGTTGACTATCATAGGCCTTGTAGGGCATTACCTTCATATCTCGGAAACTAATTTAAGAGGGAGGCTTTTACCTTCAGAGCTTGGAGCTCAATTCTGCCATGTGAAGGCCAATGGCTAGATGGTCGGCTGTCTTTAACTGTCTCTGGCGCTTCACTAGGTATGTGCATATATTGATTGAGCCTCTCAATAGAGATGATGTAATTAGCTAAAATGCATTGATTCTGGATTGAAAATACAATGGACATGTTTAATGATAGCCCATAAGACAAGGCCATCCCTATGTATCCTGCAAAAAGATTCAAACGGCATATGGTGTTGATGACTTTTAGCCAAAAGTAAAAGAGATGAAACTAACTGAGACTATATCTGTTAGAAAGGAGAGGTTGAATGTAGGACATATGCACTTTACGTGTTCAATGATACACCATCTATTGGTTAAAGAATACTAAGTACGTCTTCCATTCTTCTTGAAGAAGTTCATAATCCAATTTTTTGATAATGTGCGATGTCAGAGGGTTCATTCAAGAACATTTTCACATGTCATGCTCTTCTTGAATGCTGCACAGCTTCTCCCTTTAATTTTAATTCCTAAAACTGAGAAAAACTGCTTTCCTAACAAGATTGCCATTCTTCCACCTGAAATTACTAAATACCCATAGTCGAGACAAATCGTCTATAATGTAGGGGTAAAGGAAGTCTCAGAGAAGCTGAATCCTTTTCACCATTAGAGGTTTATTGTGGTGTCCATTAAAGGGGGGCGAAGAGATTAACTCTTTTCTAATCGGCAAAGGCACAAAAAGAGTTGGATGGGATGGTGGCATAAGACTGCAATGTCTTTTATGGGCCTCTACATTTAGGCGGGAAACTGAAATTGCTAGTGGTGTTGTGATATTGGGAGGAGGTAGGTTTATTCATTTGATGGTTTTTTTTATCCTCAGCGAATATATAGGGATCTTTGGAGGATTAATCAGATTGTCCTCTGAATTTTTAATTTTTCTGCTTTCATCCATGTGTATAATTTGTCATCATTCTTAATGATCTTGAGCCTCCGGTAACGAAAATTTACTGCTAATGCATACTACATATCATGTCAATTGCACCTGAGCTGGTGCTGCCTCGTGGAAGAAGAGATATGACAAGTGCAGAAGATGCAAGAATAGTAGCACTCATCATCTCTAAGCGCTGTATTAGCCATTCACTGTCAGCGAAGTTGTGGAAGAAAGGGCTGGCGTTTCTATCAACATATTCCAGATTCTTAGCAAAGAATCTATCTTCCTCATCAAAAGCTCTGATTGTCACCACACCTGATATGGATTCAGCTAAATGGTTTGCAACGAAGGACTTTGTTGTACCATTTAGTCTCATCAATTGTTTCGCAGAAGCTAAGTAATACCTCTGCATGTTACAAGAATAAGCTTATGGTCCTTCTCAAAAAGCAGGTCACAAGCAAGTACAAAATATATAAGATAGATGTATAAATTGCCATACCTGCAGTTTAAGGGTTAAATAGATCATAAGCACCATAACAAACAGGACCTGCCAGGTAAGAGAAGCCAAAACTCCTAGATTGCTGCAAGCATTCAAAGAGGCAGCTGTACTGAACATAAGAGAGAATGGGAGATCTAAATCCACAATACTCAAATCAGAAGAGACCTACATATAGAGAGAGAGAGCTGGTTCAAGTTTTGCACAACTGAAAATGTTGATTCACTAATTTATGTAATGCAGGCATATAGTACCACATACCCTACTCAATATCCTTCCAAGCGGTGTAGAATCAAAAAATGACATTGGCGCACGAAAAAGTGAGGTGAGCAGCTGAGAAAACAATGACTTTGATGATTCAACACCCAGAACTACCACAAGTATCGCTCTGAACAATAAGAAGACTGTTGTGCCGCAACCGATCACGATGTACACTGTGATAAGCCGCAACTGGCTTACTTGAGGGTTCTGCACATTTGCTGCCATCCAAGAGTTCTGTGAAATTTGACCTGCTATGAATACCATGTGTGAAAGGCACCCAAGTATGTAGTAGAGGAACCCCTTGTTTTGCTTTAGATATAGCAAGTAAGGCTTGAACCCTACATCTTTTGCTTCTCTTTCCTCTTTTTTAATTAACTGATCGCCTGGTAAACCGTGCACGGCCTTCTCATTTTCATACTTAACTTCAGTTTTTCTGTAAGAGATGTCAGTCTGACTTTTGACAATATCCTTGTCCGGCGGCTGAGAGCCCATAGTCTCCTTATGTGCGTTGACAAGATCTTGAAACTCCTTGCTCGAGGTTATCAGCTCAGAATAGGGAGCAGAATGTTGGATTTCTCCATCCGACATAAGCTGTCAATACTAAATAGATATCAGTATCATGTTCTTTTTCTTCAATAATTATAATAAATAAGATAAAAATGATTAATCTTAATGCTTTCCACCCTCACACCAAGAATCAACACAAGATCAAAATAATCCATTACCTAATGTGACAACATTCCATTTGTTATACTGCATTTTATCCCCGTGCTTACCTTCCAGCGAGCTAACTAAAATCAATTTCTCCCCCACCATAAATTATAGATACACTAAAATCTCACACCAGAACATCAGTCTCTGCCAAGCATGTCACTGCTGCTAGTCCAACATCACCAACTCCTTACATGCTCGAGGCATGCATTATTTCCCACTTTCTTGCCACTCCTCCAACCCCAAGTATCCCGTTTGGAAGCAAAAGCTACTCTTGCATATGCAAAATGGAATCCCAAGGATGGTTGACGAAACTGGGACCCAACGGATGTGTCCTCTCTTCTCTGAGTGAGTGAACATTGCACACATACATGTACAGGTAGATGTCCTGCAATCTAAGGTCTATAAAGTATTTCCTGATGCCCACACTAGGCATCAAAAAATTAATATCACCTGTTATATGTACCAATATCTTCTCGTTGTATTACCATTGGCACTCACTGTTGGGTTTTAGTGGAGGCAGAGAAGGCAGCGGAAACAAAAATTTTCTCCTCCCAAAACCCAGAACAAGGAAACGCGTCAACGTCTATACAATAGGAAAGGATGGTTTGTGGAATCATACCTTGTCCCGAGGCTTGTTCGGCGACAATACCTCACGGATTGCGCGGTCTTCACCTCCGGTCTTGGACGGTGTCTGTGCAGCTCCTGGTCGCACCGGGACTGATGATTCCTGGTCTCACTGGGACTGTTGGGATTGACAGTTGTCCTCCTGAGCGGCAGAAACCTCCCCCCTCTGAAGTAGTCCACACGGACCACCTGGAACTCCAATCTCCTTGTCCCACAAGGAATCGGAAGGAGTCGCACCCTCCTGTCAGCGTACTAGTCACTGACACACTCTCCTGCTGTCAGTTGCAACTGCAGTTGTCTTTCCCTAGTTGTGCCTCCCTTTTCGGGTAGCACTTGCTCGGGCTCTCTCGGTTACCAAAACTAGAAAGAACGACAACTTTACAGAGCAACTGGTTGCACTGAGCTGTCCTTTGAGAAGCCCCCAATACCCCTATATATATAGGAGGGTCATGGGACAGGGTTCTCCATCCCGGGCAATGCGGGACTAAAAGCAGGAGTAGAAGGGTTCAAGATTTTCCACAAAAAACAACCAACTCGCAACCTGAACCGATCGTTTCACAACTGAAACGGTCGGTTGGGGACCTGAACCGGTCGGTTGACACCTCAATCGATCGGTTGACACCTCAACCGATCGGTTGGGACCCATGAACCGGTCGGTTCGTGGTCCTGATCAGTTCCTGATTGACTTTCCTTTTTTTGTTTCTAATTGGTATCGAATACCAATCCTATTTCCCAATCAAATTGGGAAAGTGAAACGAAAGGAAAATTCTCACCAATCCTACTTTTCTCATCTTTCTCGGTTGCATCAGTTGAACCGATCGTTTCAACACTTGAAGCAATCGTTTCACCCTGACCATGAGCCGATCGACTCAACACTTGAACCGACCGGTTCACCAAGCTCATCCGATCGACTCATCACATGAGCCGATCGGTTGGGAGTGTAGATTGTGCAGAATCAGTCAATTGCGATTTCAATCAATCCGATACTCCAATCAATGTGTCCAACACCTTGAACATTATGACATTGAGCTATCAATTGATTGAGTGTTTAATTGAACTACTAAACTCTTTTAGTAATCAATCTAAACATTATTTGTGGACAAAACTCCTCTTCCAGGTTAAATCCTATGTGTGTGACCTTGCAAGTCCATTTCACGTTGGCAGTGAAAGTCCATAACACTTATGACTTCACAAGTAAAGAGCGATGCCTAGTCACACATTAGTGCTACCCAAGTGAAAGTAGAAAGTTGGAGAATGATGCGTACCCGCTAGTGGTGCTTTTACACCCCACGAGGTCGGAGCGCACGAGATGTGGGATCTTATGCTTTCGAATATTTATAGACCTACACTAACTACCTACGTCTACTAAGACACTACGCCCGCAAGCGCACGGGGTCGTGTCGTAGTATAGGGAGGCGGTAAGTACAGGGTCGATCCACGGAGATAGAGGGGGCACTAGAGTTAGACGGGGTAAGCTACGTTCCTATTGCGGAGAGTAAGGTTTTTAGGGTTTTAAGGTTGATTGGTTGTTGATTAAGCTAAGAGAGCGAGTAGGAAAAGCAATATGAAACTAAGTTATCAAAAGACTAAATTAGCAATCTAGGGTAACAAGCTATCCAAACAAGAGCAAGAACAAACTACACTAGATTAAGCAAGCAACTAACAATTGAGAGCCTAAGTTAACCACTAATCAAGATCAAAGACCTAAATTAACACTTAGCTAGAAAAACTAGGCAATTAACTATGTTAACTAAAGCAATTGGACTAAACTAGCATTAACAAGCAAGCTAAGCAATTAGAGTTTTAAGCAAGGTGATTAAGGTGGGTGGGTTGTTTGGGGAATGTAAATTTGATATTAGTTTGGGGGGAGATCATTAAACATGCATGGTTCTCATTTCATATCTAGATTACCAAACCAAACAATAAGGTCAATGCCATTAGAACATACCCTATACTACTAGTAGAAGACTAGGGTTAGGTGTAATTCTAATGAGATTAACCAAATTTAGGTTTCTAGGGTAAGTGATAGTGAGTAATTTAGGGTTGAGGGTAGAGATGGGAGTAGAGATGAAGGCATTTAACCTCATGCCACTAGCCACTCTAGCCTTTAGAAGGCCCTAGACAATTACATCAATCTCAGTTACACTAGCTACTTAGATCTCACACTCATTTGTAGGAGGAGGGATGTGTATGTAGGAACAAAGGGGCCTAGCTAGGGATCCACTAATTGGACCTAGGAGCCATTCCTAAGATTTCCACATACACCCCAATTCCTCCTAGAAACGAAGTGTCATCAAAAACCTCAAAACAAGCAATTCATACAAGAAGCACAAACCACATGCAATAAGATAGGAAAAGAAATAGAAGCAAGAAGTAATCATCATAGATACGAATTAAGTCCATTACAAGAAATTATCCCCCAACATGGTATCAAAGTTACATTTAAATCCCAAACAGCCCACCACAAGGGGCTTAGCTAGACATAATCAAGAAAACAAGAAAAGAAAGGGGTAGAAGAAGTAGGGACTCCATGAAGCTTGATGTGGAAGCCTCCTTCTTCACCTCCAAGCTTGTTGTAGATGTCCTCCCTCCTCCAAGGGTGCAAGGGTGCATGAAAATGGTGGAATGGATGGATAGAAACCTAGAGAAACTAGGTTTCTATGGTGGAAGTGAGTGGAAAGTGGGTGGAAATGGAATTGAATGCAAGGAAGTAGGTGGATGGGAGTAATGGATGCAAGGGAGCAGCTAGGTTGCGGCTAGGGAGTGCTCTCTCTCGAGCCCTGGAAGCAGCTAGTGCTTATATAAGAGCTAGGGCTAGGTGGGGGTAAAATAGGAAAAACAGTGGAAAGTTGTATAGGGTAGGTGATCACCACGGTCGTGGTGGGTGTGCCACGGCCGTGGTGAGGGTAGTGGGGGACGACCGTGGTGGGTGAAAACGGTCGTGGTATGAAGGAAGTGGTAGTTGGTGGTGGCCACGGCCGTGGCGGAGTGCCACGGTCGTGGTGGTTAACATGCACCACGACCGTGTTGGGTAACACGGCCGTTTTGGAGTAGTTGGAGGTGACCGTGGGGAGGGGCCACGGGCGTCTTGATCAGCATCGGCCACGGTCGTGGCTGGGAGGCAAATTCCCTGTTGGCGACTGACTTCTTGCAATTTAATTCCCACGACCGTGACAGGGTGCCACGGCTGTGTTCTCTTCTCCTGACCACGACCGTGCTGATGGCCACGGTCGTGTTGTCTTCAGTGACCACGGTCGTGGCTGGGAGGCCACGGTCGTGGGCGATCTATGGAATTCCCTGTTGCAACCTGTTGGAATTTGGCAATAAAGCCATGACCGTGGCATTGTGGCCACAGCCGTGGTGAGGCTTGACTTCTTGATTTTGCTTCTTACTTTGTCAATTTCGGATGTCTTTGCTCGAGGTAGGTTGAGGGAGACTTTGGGGCCTTCTTTGGGTCCCTCCTTGAGTGGGGGAACCCTAGAACTCCCTCTCTCTCTCGCCCATCTAAGCATGGTCCAAGTACCTGAAAAACAGTGCAAAGAACATCCATAAGCGTATTTGCAATGATAATCATATTGGGGGAAAATACTTGTAATCTAACATGTTTAGATGCAACTTATATACAAAATGGCACAGGATAGAGCCCTAAAATAGGGGTGCATCACCACCCCAAACTTAAAACATACTTGTCCTCAAGTATGCTCCAACTTAATCTCTCTTTTCCGTTCTTCTCAACAAAAACAAATGACAAATGCAAAGCAGCAGAAAATTATTGAATATATAGTCTTGGAAGTGACTAAGTGCAAGTGTCTCACATCTCTCCTCTCCTTCTTTCACAACCCAATCATGAACTGCGCAGTGAGCATACAAACTTCAAATATAAAGCATAGAAACACAAGTTGTCCATATGTCCTTTATGTCATTCTGGGTAAACCGTTTCATGTTGATGTTAATCACAGGTGACTAGGAGTGTTGTTTCACTTTCATGCATTCAGTCTTATGCTTCAAACCACACTAGATGATCCACTTGGCTGTAGAAAGGGTAAAGTGAGCTAGATTTGATGTTTTCTAGCTCAATGGGTATAAAAGAAGAAGAAAGGGTTGCGGTAAGATTTGGAGTGCTTTTACACACTCTTCTTTTCTTTATTTGAATGCTCTTAAACAGGAGCATCCTTTTATTTTATTTTTGCTTTTCTTTTTCTTTTTCTTTGCCCTTGGTGTAGATAGGGCATATGGTGGATAGAGTGAAGCGGGGAGATAAAGATGTGGCCACCCCAAACTTTTGGAGGTGGCCACGACTAATATGTGCACTTTGGCATCTTTTTATGAGGCGGAGGGGTATGAAGATGGTGGAAGAATAGTCGGATCAAAGAGGGGTCATTAGTGTAGTTTTCAACATACGATTCCCTGCGTGAAAGCTAATTCAACACTTCACCAAGTAATATCACACCACATGATAGAATTAACACAATATTCATATTTCTACCAAGTGATTCCATTGGCTTTAAGCGTTTGTCGCTTGCTCAATTCATGATTCAACCAAAGCATTCACAGACTTAAGAGATGTGGTTCACATGTAAAAAGTCACAAACAAGACCATATATCAATAAGATCTAAGAATGTAGCATGCATTTGTCACAAGAGTAAACCTTTTCATTTCAAACATTGGAGATTAAGTCAAAACATCCTATCGGAGCAAGAATATTCAAACATGGGCAAAATTGGCTAAAATGGTGCCAATTTGCACTAAATCACATCTAAACCTACTTTAGGGAATTTAAAGACATAAAGCAGCAAATCCTACTTAACATGCACAAGAAATTATCAAAACTACATGAGAAAGCAATGCATGGTATGAGGAAGCAAAAATTTTGAAAAATTACTCAAAAATGCAGAAATCAACTACAAGTATGCATGGATGCAGGCAGACACACCAGGTCAGGGTAATCGAGTATGGGAAGTCAGTCAAACTGTTTGATCATCTTGCAAAAAATTTAGCACAAGGCACATAGAGAAAAATGCGGCGAAAGAAGGCTTACCGCCCTACCACCCCAAACTTTTAACTCATGATGTCCTCATGAAATAGAAGTTTAGACTAGTAGGGTAAAAATGCGTGGAGTTGTGAAAGGCAACCGACGAGAGCTGGAGTAGTCAATGTAACTTTAGGTGCCCAGCCGTTCTGGCCTTCTTCCTGTAGCTCCTCCATTGATTCGCAATCTCTTCTTCCCCTTTGACCTCCGCCTTAGCTAAACCCTTCAACATCATCTTTTCTTTCTTGTGCCTGTGCTAAAATGATTCACAAATAGAAAAACTATCAAGTATAGTATGTGTGTGTGTTTCTTGGAAATCAAAAGAAAGTATGGTAAAAACAAGGTTTGAGAATCTCAAACCACGTGGGTTGCCTCCCACTAGCGCTAAATTTATAGCCTTCAGCCGGGCTTGTTGCTCTTGTCACTAAGTGTCGACACCTATGGTGTCCTCCTTCTCTTCAACGGTGATCCTATCAATCGTCTTTATGACATGTCCTTCATCCCACGGGGTGTACATCGAACGGAAGTATGGACTCGATTTCCACAACTCCAAGGGATCATTGTAGCACAAACTCTCTCCGAAGTCCTCATTGGCCAGCTCGTCTCTCTCTTCTTTGGTGAACATGAAGAAGTCAAACTTTTTCCTCTTATAAGTAACCGTCAGCGTGCCCTTGTGGATGTTGATTTCTGTGCATGCGGAGGATAGGAAGGGCCTACTCAATATGAGGTACTCTTCTCCATCAATAGGTGCGGTATCCACTATCAAGAAATATGTCACATAGGCAATGTTCACCCTTTCATCCATCGATACTATTGTGTTCTGCATGTTTCCCAAGGGCTTCCTCTTGGTTCCGGCACCCAAGATAATGGCACACTCCACTGGTTTCATTTTGTTTAGTCCAAGCCGTAGGTACATGCTCCATGGCATGAGGCTTGTCCCTGCACCTGAGTCAATGAGAGCGTGTTGGACGGGTTGTGTGCCAATGAAGCAAGAAATCAGAGGTACTCCCGGATCACCTCTCTTTTCTGGGAAGCCATTGTCATAGATGAAGTTCACAGATTTTGAGGCAACAATCTCCTCGGTCGGAAGTAGCACTAACTTTGTCCTTCCCATGCATATGTCCTTCATCAATGAAAAGAGTGATGTAACACCTATTGTTCCCCGCTTCAAGTTTCCTAGGAGATTCATAACATTTCTGCCCCCTTTTTGGAGAGTCGAACCTTCATGGGGTTGCTTCCTGTTTTCATCAACTATCTCCACTGTAGTGGCTGGAACTTGCAGAGAGGTGATGGTGACGCTCGTCTCATGTAAAGGTCTTGGTTCCCATAAGGATATGGCCTCAAGCGCTGCTACATCCATGGTATGTGAAACAGTAGACGTGACACCGTCACCAACATCCGGTTGAGCTATATCTATTGTAATTTCCGTATCCCTGAATACGGGTGGAACCAAGGAGGGTGCCTCTACGTTCGCGTCGGGCGCAGTAGCAATCCGGGTGCACTTAGAATTCCCTGGTGGTGCTTGGGTGGCACTTTATTCGGAGTATTCTTTATCTTTGCTAGATCCCTCAAGCATCGGGACTTCGCTTCCAACCTCAGTCACTTTCTTTTCCCTTTTTCCGCAACCTTGAGCAGTTTCTTCACCCCATATGATAGTGATCATACTCACTTGCTTATGTGAAGATGGGGGAGCTTGTGAGGACGGAGGTGGTGGTCGTCTTTGCTGGGGAGGATTAGGATTTTGGAGTATGCAAGTTGGTTGTGGTGGAGGTGGAGGTTGGTAAGTATGTGGAGGTGGTGGTGGGTATTGGTAGTTTAGCGGGGGTTGGTGGGATGGCGGAGCATATGGGTGCAGTGGCCCTTGATATTGTGGAAGTGAGGTTGCTTGGCCACGTGGTGGAATGTATGCGGCTTGGGTGGCAGTCACACAACTGCCATCGCTGTTAGGATTCGTCATAGGTTGAGATGGCAGTCTCCCCTCTTCACGGCGAGCAAGTGAGATGGAAATTTGATTGAGCCTTTGCTCAAGACGGCTGATGTTCTGTCCTTGAGAAGACACTTCTCTCTTTACCTCATCTAGATTCCTCAGTCTCCCGAGTACTTCCTCTTCGAACTTCAAGTTGTAGCATGGCTTTTGCTGCCCCTGTCCTTTCCCATCCTCGTTCTGTTGTTTCCAAGAGAAGTTCGGGTGGTTCCTCCACTCGGGAGTGTAGGAGTTGGACATTGGGCCTTGGTTGTTGCGGCCACCAAAGGAATATAGAGCATTGACCTCCTCGTCTACAGTATCAACTGCCCTTGTGGGCTGGTTAGAAGAGCCACCCACTTGATTCTTCATCATCTGCATCATATCTGCCATCATTTTCATCATATCGGGGTTGGTGGCATTGCGTGCGGGAGCCACAGAGGAAGGTGGAGGAGTGTAGTTCCGGCCGTAATGCCCCCCTTTAGTGGAAGCTCGGTGGTGAGAATTCTCAGCGAGATGCTCAAGCAGCGACCATGAGTCCTCGGGCGGCTTTGCCATGAACGTGCCCCCGCAAGAAGAATCTACATTGTTTTGGCTCTGCTCTTCAATCCCGGTGTAGAAGGCCTGAACTAGCTGCCAAAGAGGAACCTCATGATGAAGGCAGTCACGAAGCAACTTCTGGAACCTCTCCCACGCCTCATGGAAGGGCTCGTTCTCTTTCTGGACGAACGATATGATGCACCTTCTCATGTAGGATAACTTGGTGATGGGGAAGAACTTCTTGATAAACTCGTTCTTCACCTCATTCCAAGTGACCAACTCTGGCCTCGAGACGTACCACTCCTTGGCTTTCTCCTTGAGGGAGAAAGGGAAGAGCGTCCTCCTGATTGAGTCGTCGGTGGCGGCTGGCGTGCGGAAGGTAGAGCACGTTTCAAGGAACACGTCTATATGGTGGTAGGGGTTCTCGTTCTCCATACCGAAGTATGTAGGTAGAAGCTCCAAGAGTGCCGACGGGATGGAGAACTGTTGACCGGGCATTTGGTCAACCAGTGTGGCTATGGGGGAGTTGTAGTTCCCCGGTGTGAAGTACTCGTGAAGCGGGCGATGTGGCGGTGGAGGCGGAACATCTGGTGGCGGGTTGTTCTCATCCATCTCGGCCTCTCGGTGTAGGTTGCGGCGAGCTTGACGCCTTCTTCTCCCAATCTCGGGGTCGTAAACCACCAAGTCGGTGCAAGTTGAACGCGTGCTACGCATGCACAACTGTCACCTGCGCAAGTCACAAACAAACAACAAGGAGCCAAGTTAGCGAACCAATATGCAAGAGTAACACAAAGAATACATAATAGCAATGGTGAGGGCACAAGGAAAGGCTAAGCTACATTATCTAACTAGGCCGAGCGCCTCTATCCCCGGCAACGGTGCCAGAAAGCTTGATGCGTACCCGCTAGTGGTGCTTTTACACCCCACGAGGTCGGAGCGCACGAGATGTGGGATCTTATGCTTTCGAATATTTATAGACCTACACTAACTACCTATGTCTACTAAGACACTACGCCCGCAAGCGCACGGGGTCGTGTCGTAGTATAGGGAGGCGGTAAGTACAGGGTCGATCCACGAAGATAGAGGGGGCACTAGAGTTAGACGGGGTAAGCTACGTTCCTATTGCGGAGAGTAAGGTTTTTAGGGTTTTAAGGTTGATTGGTTGTTGATTAAGCTAAGAGAGCGAGTAGGAAAAGCAATATGAAACTAAGTTATCAAAATAATAAATTAGCAATCTAGGGTAACAAGCTATCCAAACAAGAACAAGAACAAACTACACTAGATTAAGCAAGCAACTAACAATTGAGAGCCTAAGTTAACCACTAATCAAGATCAAAGACCTAAATTAACACTTAGCTAGAAAACTAGGCAATTAACTATGTTAACTAAAGCAATTGGACTAAACTAGCATTAACAAGCAAGCTAAGCAATTAGGGTTTTAAGCAAGGTGATTAAGGTGGGTGGGCTGTTTGGGGAATGTAACTTTGATATTAGTTTGGGGGGAGATCATTAAACATGCATGGTTCTCATTTCATATCTAGATTACCAAACCAAACAATAAGGTCAATGCCATTAGAACATACCCTATACTACTAGTAGAAGACTAGGGTTAGGTGTAATTCTAATGAGATTAACCAAATTTAGGTTTCTAGGGTAAGTGATAGTGAGTAATTGAGGGTTGAGGGTAGAGATGGGAGTAGAGATGAAGGCATTTAACCTCATGCCACTAGCCACTCTAGCCTTTAGAAGGCCCTAGACAATTACATCAATCTCACTTACACTAGCTACTTAGATCTCACACTCATTTGTAGGAGGAGGGATGTGTATGTAGGAACAAAGGGGGCTAGCTAGGGATCCACTAATTAGACCTAGGAGCCATTCCTAAGATTGCCACATACACCCCAATTCCTCCTAGAAACGAAGTGTCATCAAAAACCTCAAAACAAGCAATTCATACAAGAAGCACAAACCACATGCAATAAGATAGGAAAAGAGATAGAAGCAAGAAGTAATCATCATAGATATGAATTAAGTTCATTACAAGAAATTATCCCCCAACATGGTATCAAAGTTACATTTAAATCCCAAACAGCCCACCACAAGGGGCTTAGCTAGACATGATCAAGAAAACAAGAAAAGAAAGGGGTAGAAGAAGTAGGGACTCCATGAAGCTTGATGTGGAAGCCTCCTTCACCTCCAAGCTTGCTGTAGACGTCCTCCCTCCTCCAAGGGTGCAAGGGTGCATGAAAATGGTGGAATGGATGGATAGAAACCTAGAGAAACTAGGTTTCTATGGTGGAAGTGAGTGGAAAGTGGGTGGAAATGGAATTGAATGCAAGGAAGTAAGTGGATGGGAGTAATGGATGCAAGGGAGCAGCTAGGTTGCGGCTAGGGAGTGCTCTCTCTCGATCCCTGGAAGCAGCTAGTGCTTATATAGGAGCTAGGGTTAGGTGGGGGTAAAATAGGAAAAATAGTGGAAAGTTGTATAGGGTAGGTGATCACCACGGTCGTGGTGGGTGTGCCACGGCCGTGGTGAGGGCAGTGGGGGACGACTGTGGTGGGTGAAAACGGTCGTGGTATGAAGGAAGTGGTAGCTGGTTGTGGCCACGGCCGTGGCAGAGTGCCATGGTCGTGGTGGTTAACATGCACCACGGTCGTGTTGGGTAACACGATCGTTTTGGAGTAGTTGGAGGTGACAGTGGGAGGGGCCACGGGCGTCTTGATCAGCATCGGCCACGGTCGTGGCAACTTGGCCACGGTTGTGGCGACTTGGCCACAGTCGTGGCTGGGAGGCAAATTCCCTGTTGGCGACTGACTTCTTGCAATTGAATTCCCACGACCGTGGCAGGGTGCCACGGCCGTGTTCTCTTCTCCTGACCACGACTGTGTTGATGCCACGGTCGTGTTGTCTTCAGTGACCACGGTCGTGGCTGAGAGGCCACGGTCGTGGCTGAGAGGCCACGGTCGTGGGCGATCTATGGAATTCCCTGTTGCAACCTGTTGGAATTTGACAATAAAGCCACGACCGTGGCATTGTGGCCATGTCCGTGGTGAGGCTTGACTTCTTGATTTTGCTTCTTACTTTGTCAATTTCGGATGTCTTTGCTCGGGGATGATTCTTGTCCACTGGAGGTAGGTTGAGGGAGACTTTGGGGCCTTCTTTGGGTCCCTCCTTGAGTGGGGGAACCCTAGAACTCCCTCTCTCTCTCTCTCATCCATCTAAGCATGTTCCAAGTACCTGAAAAACAGTGCAAAGAACATCCATAAGCGTATTTGCAATGATAATCATATTGGGGGGAAATACTTGTAATCTAACATGTTTAGATGCAACTTTGATACAAAATGGCACAGGATGGAGCCCTACAACAGGGCTGCATCAGAGAACAACTTTCAATCCTACAATCCGTGAATGGTGTTACAGGGAATGTATAATTCCTTTGTCACTGATATCCCAAATGACCTCAAGGCATGGAACAGTCATCCTGTCAACGTTCATTCACTTTCTTGATCTCAGAGTAGATTGGAAGAGATATGTATGACATCAATATCACATACTGATTCACACATGCGTGTGCACGCCTATTTCAATCCTACTCATCAAGTGGCCATGGATATCATACTCCCTCAGGAGGGACAAATCCCATATCTATCACTCACCCCTCAAAAGCCCCATGTGTCAAAGCCACCTAATCATCATATTTATAACACCCATGTTTCAGGACTGCGTTTGATGATGTCAAAGTGTGCCCAACGACATGTGTTGAGTGTAGTGATTTCAGGTCAAAGAATCACACTCACCGCCATCACTGTGAGTACTGACTGTGACTACCATGTCATGGTTCCATGTGTCAAACTCACGGTGGGTATGTTCGGTACACTTGTTCTCTAACAAGTACCTATGTGTTTGGTTTGATATCTCTATATCATGACTAATGAGATTTTGTCATCAACCAACACCACAATCTAGTCTTGTGTGTCTTTGCTGTCTATCTACCTTCCACAATGACATCCGACTAGGGACATAACAAGAATGTACAAACTCTTAGCATCCATATGATCTCATCGTTCAGGTCCTGAACCTGAAGGCATACGTCATTGAGTACTGTCATTCTCTAGACATTCAATCTGTTCTATCACTATCTCATATGACTGAACAAGAAAGAATTGGAAGCTTGCCTTTGATGTTTATCAAATCAATCTTAATGTATCCCACCAATCATCCCATGATTGGCTCTCAGGGCATACATACCAACAGACTCCCACTTGCACTGCGAGCCAATCACCCTTGAATCATATTCATAGTGATCTTCAAACATGTCCCACATGTTACTGTGCTCTAGTGCGAACATAGTGATTTATGGCAACACCTTGCCAAAGTCAGTATAAATTGCATGTCTCACATCTCTTCGTTGTATGTCACACGTATGAGATGGAGTTGTTGTAATATGCGATCTAGTATTCCTTTGCTAACCTTTAGCCACATTGCATGATCAAAGATTCCATACTTTTCATCAATGAGTGGAATATCTATAAGTTCATCTCATGAACTTCCAGATCCATATAGCATCCACTGTTGTTCTCTAACACATAGATACTCAGCATTTCCTTTTAAATGGTTTTATTAGAACACTTCCAATTATCAACAAACTTTCACTTTTATATATCCTTTATATATTTTGCGATTAATTTTCTGTCCTTTCGGAAGTTCGCATCAATGTAACTCTTTACATCGAACTCCTCCTTATCTCCGTAGAACTAGTACTTCCCAAGTACTTATTAAGTTCTCATGGTGTTCCAGTAACCCTTACTGGAAGTAGACAGACATCCACTCGTCATGACTCACATACGAGTTATCAGGATGAGCATATCATATTGCCATGTCCTACATACAAGATGATGAATGCATTTTATTCTTGCCATGTCGATACATGCAAGATAATGGGATGATTACATACATGATAGATCCATATCTATTCTTAGTGTTCTCATTCTTCATAAGAATTGGACACTTGGCCTTGGGATACTAACTCCATGTAACATGGACAAGTTTTCTCCCACTGAATCTGTGCATACTGAACCCTTCAGTACAGATTGCCAATGTATGCTTTCTCTTTTTAGGTCAAGAGGTTTTCGAGAACTATCTCTATAGATCTCTATTCCTATCACATAGGAAACATCTCTATCTTCCTTAAAGATAATTTCCACTTTTGGATTTCCATTCTAGAACATTTCCATTTCACATCAACATGTGGAATGTGAACACGCTCCCACTAAATCACAGATCCCTTCTTTATCTTTGACATATCAGTCAAACCCTTTGACTATATCATCAAAATAAAGATCCAATTCTGAGTTGCTTGTACTCAATCAATCACATTGATTAGTCCATTGTAACTTATAGACTTCATTTGCATTAGTGGATTCATAAACCTTATAGGTTGTGTCACATACACATCCTCATTTTATTCCTCATAGGAATGCGGTTTTAGTATCCATATGCTAAATGTCTTATTCATTAGGTTGCAATCAACAAGCATCATCCTTCTCAAAATGTTATCCATGTGTCTTAACACTTAAGACTCAATTGCACTTATGGATTTAATCCAATGGGTGCTACCATCAAGGTCATACCTTATGGTTCACATGAATGTCATTTAGGATGTAATGGTCATAAACCATAACTCAATATTCGGTTCCTCATATTTATCTAGATAGTTGACTCATCACATGAACAACTCATCACATAGATAAACGAGGTGTATCTGTCAAGGATATAAGAACTTACAACTCCTTGTGATTCTTAATGTCCTTCATTAGTGTGGGGTATTCGATTATTAAGAAGAATTCAGTTATTTGATAATCATTCTCTAACTCCTTAGAGTATGATTCCTTCTTGATTTAGACATCACCATGCCTTAATCATGAGTTCACTATGATACACTATCATAATCACTCATAAGGATCTCAAACATTTTGTCTAAGTATTTTATTCATTGATCTCATCAAGAATTAACACTTTACTAAATTTGCACTTCATCTATGATAATCTTGAACACTTTAAGATATTCATACTGGTATTTTCTCTAAACACCATTTGAAGTATTAACATTTGTTCCAATAGGTATGAAAATACATCACATGTATCATACCTATTAGGATAATCATTCTCCCACTACCTTTAGTGAAGATTGATTAATCATATCCAAGATATTCATGTCTCTTACCGGTTCTCTAACCAAAAGAGTCTAGATTTATCCATCACATGGAAACTAGAAATGAATTTCTCATGATTGATGCTAATTTGATCGTTTGAGTTATCTATAACTTTTAGGTATCATTTTATCTTATGCATATCAAATACCACAAGATAAACAAGGCATTTCCACAAAGATCATATCTTTATAAATTGAAACATCTCTTTATTAATTGCCATCATTGTCATACAATATGCAAAAATAAAGTGTTTCTATCTATTGGCAAATATGAAATAGCAATTCATAACTGTATTACATGCCTTTTAGGCTAAAAATAAACTAAAGTACTCCTATCTATGGCGGCAACACTTGCCCCAATTATGAGTGATTTACACTTTACATCTTGGTATCGTATACCTCAATAAGTGTTACAAGTTTACTTTCATGACACCTTCAAGTGGAGACATCAGTCGCCTCCTTCTTTTGTTCTTCCAGATAGAGAGGACAATTCCTTTTCCAATGTCCTAGCTTTTGATAATGGTGGCAATTGCCTTTCTTGGTCACGCCTCCCTTGGCCTTGAGAGTTGAAGACGACTTGGGCTCCTGGCTAGCATCAGAACCTTTCTTAGCTTTGCCCTTGCCCTTGCGCTTGCGCTTGGACTTGCCTTTCTTGCTCGTGATCACCATCACAGACTTAGGCTTGTCCTTCTTCATCTGTATCTCGGTTGTCCTCAACATGCCCAACAACTCTAACAGTGGCCTATCAAAGTTGTTCATGTTGTAGTTCATCACAAACTGACTGTAGGATTCTGGCAACGATTGCAGTATCACGTCAATAGCCAACTCTTAGCTCAGTGGAAATCCCAGTCTTTGCGGGTTCTCCACATACCCAATCATCTTGAGTGTGAGGACCAACTGGATCTCCTTCTGTCATGACACACTTGAACAGTGCCCTTGAGACATTGTATCTCTCTTGTCGTGCTTGATCTTCATACATGTTCCTGAGATGTTGAATCATCTCAATGACACCCATGTTCTCATGTTGTCTCTGCAACTCATGGTACATGGAGCACAACATCAAGCACTTTGCATCAATGGCATCATCAAAATGCTTCTTGTAAGCATCCCTTTCTGTCTTTAGTGCATTAGGAGCGGGTTCCTCTGGAATTGGAGTATCCAGGACATAGAGCTTTCGCTCTTGAGTGAGAACAATTCTCAATGTCTTATACCAGTCGTGGAAGTTTGTCCCATTTAGTTTGTCCTTTTCAAGGACCGATCGCAAAGAAAAGTGATTGTTGTTTGTTGCCATTTGTACTACAAAAGGAAAATATGCAATTTTAGTCCAAAAACTTTTTTTGACTTATTTGATTGATTTGAAAGGTTTGACGATATAATTAGGCCTTTAATTAATTATCGCTCCCACTATTTTACTTCAAATTAATAGCCCTCACCATCAATTCGGAAGATTGCAGCGTAAAACCTTCTAGTGGGCAAGATCCTGAAATCCTCTAAGTCATGGACCAGCTAGGGCTGTCACCCACAACATAGATCTCTCAGGTAGGTAACTCTTACCAATTGCATCATATGCAACTCTTGATAAGATGTCATATGCAACTCCTTGCCATGATCATCTCCATGCCTCAAGGTACTAGATCCCATCTAGATCACCTTGTTAAGTCTGACCCAAAGCAAACACGATGAACATGCACCCTGCTAGGGCAGACCCACACATTCATCCTGCACACTTCCACGAGATAGACGGTGCACCACGCTAGGGCGTGCCCACACTTGGTCGATCAAGCTTTTCATGTGTGTCGCATTTGGAAGTCATCTAAAACTTAATATTTAATGAGGGATTTGGTTTTATATACATATACATATCCAATCACCACAATACATAGTACGTATCATATACATGCTATATCCCACAGAAAACATGCAAAATGATAAAAGCGATGATTATGGCCATCCTAATGTGATTCCTCGAGCCAAGAGGAATCACGGTCATCTAGGTCTACATCACATGCAACCTGTACAAGATGAACTCTGTGCTTTGTCTTCTGAGAAGATCAACTCATCACATGAATGACTTGCTCGTTCTGGTCCGGTCGTCTGGGTGCCACCAGCCGATCGGTTGGCTCCTTCAACCGATCGGTTCACCTGGTCGTCATGCATCTCTTCATGGCCTCCACACGCTCGTCTTGCTCCTTGAACCAGTCACCAACCGATCGGCTCACTCCTTGAACTGATCGTCTGGAACGTCAACCGATCGGTTCACTCCTTGAACCGATCGTCTCAGCTGTCGTCAGGATGTCCGCCGTTCTTCGACATAACAGGAAATAAAATTCTATCATATATTACATTATAAAAGAGAAACCTCGAGTTACATTCGAGGGGAGCAAAGGTAGGAAAAAAATCTCGAATTATTTTGAGTTACATCAGGAAAAGGAGAAAGAAGATCGGTGCGCAGACCGAGATGCAAGCAACCACATACAACCATACACAGATAGGGTTTATTGGCCATAACCACGCTATACATCCACCACAAAACTCGTTTAAGGGCGACGCGTATCAAGTGCATTAAAAATACATATCATATATGTAATTTGGGATTTGTGGATTTAGGATTGGACATGCATAAAGCCAATTTTATTTGCATCGTATGCAATAAATAAAGACGACAAACCAAAATCGATCATATCGATAATCCCTAAAGTATAGAGCAGTTGACGTGGCTCTGATACCACTGTTGGGTTTTAGGGGAGGCAGAGAAGGCAGCGGAAACAAAAAATTTCTCCTCCCAAAACCCAGAACAAGGAAACGCGTCAACGTCTATACAATAGGAAAGAATGGTTTGTGGAATCATACCTTGTCCCGAGGCTTGCTCAGTGAAAATACCTCGCGGCTTGCGCGGTCTTCACTTCCGGTCTTGGACGGTGTCTGTGCAGCTCCTGGTCGCACTGGGACTGATGACTCCTGGTCTCAGCGGGACTGTCGGGATTGACAGCTGTCCTCCTGAGCGGCAGAAACCTCCCGCCTCTGAAGTAGTCCACACGGACCACCTAGAACTCCAATCTCCTTGTCCCACAAGGAATCGAAAGGAGTCGCACCCTCCTGTCAGCGTACTAGTCACTGATACACTCTCCTGCTGCCAGTTGCAACTGCACTTGTCTTTCCCTTGTTGTGCCTCCCTTTTCGGGTAGCACTTGCTCAGGCTCTCTCGGTTACCAAACCAGAGATAACGACAACTTTACAGAGCAACTGGTTGCACTGAGCTGTCCTTTGAGAAGCCCCCAACACCCCTATATATATAGGATGGTCATGGGACATGGTTCTCCATCCCGGGCAATGCGGGACTAAAAGCAGGAGTAGAAGGGTTTGAGATTTTCCACAAAAAACAACCAACTCGCAACCTGAACCGATCGTTTCACAACTGAAATGGTCGGTTGGGGACCTGAATCGGTCGGTTGACACCTCAACCGATCGGTTGGGACCCATGAACTGGTCGGTTCACTACTGAACTGGTCAGTTCGTGGTCCTGATCAGTTCCTGATTGACTTTCCTTTTTTTGTTTCTAATTGGTATCGAATACCAATCCTATTTCCTAATCAAATTGGGCAAGTGAAACGAAAGGAAAATTCTCACCAATCCTACTTTCCCAACTTGCTCGGTTGCATCAGTTGAACCGATCGTTTAAACACTTGAAGCAATTGTTTCACCCTGACCATGAGCCGATCGACTCAACACTTGAACCGACTGGTTCACCAAGCTCAGCCGATCGAATCATCACCTGAGCCGATCGGTTGGGAGTGTAGATTGTGCAGAATCAGTCAATTGCGATTTCAATCAATCTGATACTCCAATCAATGTGTCCAACACCTTGAACATTTTGACATTGAGCTATCAATTGATTGAGTGTTTAATTGAACTACTAAACTCCTTTAGTAATCAATCTAAACATTTTTTGTGGACAAAACTCCTCTTCCAGGTTAAATCCTATGTGTGTGACCCTGCAGGTCCATTTCACGTTGGCAGTGAAAGTCCATAACACTTATGACTTCACAAGCAAAGAGCGGTGCCTAGTCACACATCAGTGCTACCCAAGTGAAAGTAGAAAGTTGGAGAACAACTTTTAATCCTACAATCCGTGAATGGTGTTACAACGAATGTATAATTCCTTTGTCACTGATATCCCGAATGAACTCGAGGCATGGAACAATCATCCTGTCAACGTTCATTCACTTGCTTGATCTCAGAGTAGATTGGAAGAGATATGTATGACATCAATATCACATACTGATTCACACATGCGTGTGCATGCCTATTTCAATCCTACTCATCAAGTGGCCATGGATATCATACTCCCTCAGGAGGGACAAATCCCATATCTATCACTCACCCCTCAAAAGCCCCATGTGTCAAAGCCACCCAATCATCACCTTTATAACAACCCATGTTTCAGGTTTACGTTTGATGATGTCAAAGTGTGCCCAACGACATGTGTTGAGTGTAGTAATTTCAGGTCAAAGAATCACACTCACCACCATCACTGTGAGTACTGACTGTGACTACCATGTCATGGTTCCATGTGTCAAACTCACGGTGGGTCTGTCGAGTACACTTGTTCTCTAACAAGTACCTATGTGTTTGGTTTGATATCTCTATATCATGACTAATGAGATTCTGTCATCAACCAACACCACAATCTAGTCTTGTGTGTCATTGCTGTCTATCTACCTTCCACAATGACATCCGACTAGGGACATAACAAGAATGTACAAACTCTTAGCATTCGTATGATCTCATCGTTCAGGTCCTGAACCTGAAGGCATATGTCATTGAGTACTGTCATTCTCTAGACATTCAATTTGTTCTATCACTATCTCATATGACTGAACAAGAAAGAATTGAAAGCTTGCCTTTGATGTTTATCAAATCAATCTTAATGTATCCCACCAATCATCCCATGATTTCCTCTCAGGGCATACATACCAACACTCAGGTCTCAATTCACTCTGGAAATTCAAAATCCCGGTAATATATACGGAAAATACACTTTAGCGACAATTGATACCAAATGTATATCTCAATGCTAATACAAAAAATAGAAATATCCTGTTGATTCTTCATTAAACAGGGACCACCATTTTATAAATCATATAAACCACAGAATTTAGTATACGGGGGGCAAATCTTTCTATGGAATGCTTTTCTCACCCGGTTCGACATCAAAGTGTCTATGGTACTAGCTCCTATTTGGTTACCCAAAAGCCCATGTGGAGGCATCCACGGCTAGATCCGTCATCTTGGCAGGATATCTTTCAAATTTGAGAGCCTATATGTTTTAAGGATTTCCAATACCTATGATTCCCAAAATGACAATGTCATAAAAAGGTCATTTTCAAACCTGGAACTTATTTCCTGAAGCCACCAATAAGAGCCATATTCTGTCTTTGAACTGGTGAGTATCCAACAATAACATCGGATTTGGCAAAGGCTTAAAACTATCACAGTTTGTTTCTCCTAGATTTTTTATGTGGTTACCAATCAACAACTGGCTCGTTTCCCTCCCACCCCAACCTAAAATACCATCTAAAATTCCATACATAAGTACACATGAATTACCAGAAATTTGAATGACTTAATCCAAACAGGTCCTCAGATTTCTCACACAACAAAAGGTGAAAATCAGCCTAAATTATGCTCACAATAACACGCTTCACTTTATATATTGGAAAATTAGCAGCCTCAATTTATTTATAAAACTAGTAGATTTGTGTTAAAACATCATTATAGATGTATTGAAGTCACCATTCCATACTGCGATGTTACTCCAAAATTGTTACTTTTCTATATAGAAACATTATCATGATGGGACCAAAGTTTTCAGACCTGACCCGGAGGTCGACCCAACAAAGCACCTGGGTCACGGGTCTCTGGTTCAACCGCCGGGTCGACCCGGTTGACCCAGTGACGTCAGCATGACACCATATACATATTATTATTATATACATACAAGTATATGCATGGATGTTACAGTGATATGTATGTCCATACATTTATTACTATATAAATGTGTATATATACGTACATAATCTACTGTATGGAACCATGATATAATGAATTATGAAACACCAAACATGCAAAACCAACTATCTATTCATAAATAAGAAAAAAAATGGTCTTGCAATACTTAAAACAAGTGGAAAAATACAAATAAGTGAATATATCAATGTATGGAAAATTGGGGTTGAATGAAAGGACATGAAAATCAGTCAAATGGTCATTTAGGGAAGGAAAACTAAAACCAAAAAAACCCGATCGGGTCATCGGGTTGACGGTTGAACCGGCCGGGTCATCGAGTCAACTCTGGGTCTTGGCCAAAAACGGGTTTTAGCCCCACCCGACCCATAAAACTTCTCGGGTGGAGGTTCAACCGACCGGGTCGGGTCGGGTTTCAAAACTATGGATGGGACCGATCATCGAACCGGTGAGGCTACTGGTTCTTTTAACCGGTTGGACCGGTGGTTAGATCATTTCAACTGGTGACATCAGCAATGATGCAACACATATGTTAATATGCTAAAAATACTAAAAAAAGGAAAAAAATCAAAATGGTACACTTTGACAAAAATAGTTCTGGGTATAGCACCTCTGCAAAAATATTTCCCAAAATAGCCACACTCTAGTGAGAAAATGCCATTTAAAGTGATGCTTTCCTAGTGAACAAGGTGAAAACTGTAAATGATTTATAGCTTTTAAATAAAAAATAAAAATAGAATGTGAAAATGCCAAATGGATTGGCACTTTCATGCGCCAATCCATTGCCAATTTCACAGTTCTTTAAATTTAATTTTTAATGATTTAACTAAAAGTACTCTGGTCATTTGGCTTTTTGACTGTGTACATTTGGAAAGTGCCATTTTGGGTGTGTTTTCTCGCCAAAAGTGGGCTATTGTGGGGAAAAAATCTAGAGGTGTTATATTCGATATATTTTGTCAAAGTGTACCATTTTGGTTTTTTATCCTAAAAAATATGCTACTTCAACTTTTGCATAACTAAAATTGAAAGATTATATCACCCAAAAATTACTAGTCTTGACCTCATACATCATAATTGTAGAGAGAATGGGAATTGCTTATTTGATGATGTAACTAGTGTACAATACAATCTCTTATATAACAGAAGGGATTAGAGACTAAAGCAGAGATGAGCAATATGGGACTAAACTACTGAAGTAAAACATAAGTGAGGCACATGCTATGCACATGACACTCAACAAAACACAACATATCTCTATACTCCCCCTCAAGCTGGAGCGTAGATGTTGAGCATGCCCAGCTTGTCTATTAGAGTCTAAAAATGAGCTTTAGGAAGTATCTTGGTGAAGATGTCCGCAACTTGCTTTTCAATGCTGAGATATGGAGTGCAAATCTGGCCAGAAAGGACTGTTTCTCGAACGAAGTGACAGCCGACCTCAATATTTTTTGTCCGCTCATGAAATGTGGGGTTGCTCACAATAAAAATGGAGGCTTTGTTGTCACAAAACACCGGTATAGGGCTGGAATAGGATATATCGAACTCATAGAGGAGACTCTGGTCCACAAAAGTTCACATGCAGTATGAGCCATAGCTCGGTATTCTGCCTCTGCACTGGATCTGGCTACAACAGTCAGCGTTTTGCTTCGCCAAGTAACAAGATTTCCGCCCACTAATGTACACAATTTAGATGTTGTATTACGATCCGAACGACTTCCTGCATAGTCAGAGTCTGAGAAACCAGATAGATTGCAGTGGTCATGCTTCTTATACAACAAGCCTTTTCCTGTAGAGCTTTTAAGATACCGCAGAATGTGACATATAGCATCCCAATGACGTTGTCGGGGTATATCAAGATACATGCTGATGAATCCTACGGCAGCAGTGTGGTCAGCTCTTGTGACCGTCAGATAAATAAGCTTGCCTACCAACCTTCTAAACTGGTGATCATGGTTGTCAGAACCGAACCGATGAGCGAACCGGTGAGGCCTCCGGTTCTCGGTTCACTGGTTCAACCAGTGGTTTGACTGGTTCAACCGGTGACGTCAGCATGACGTCATAAGTAATTAATTAATATATAAATATTAAAAATTCTGCAAACTCAACATATAAAGGAGACACAAACATAAAATCATATTGATGTAATCAAGTGCACAATTGTAAATACTAACTAAACTAAATAGTAATAAACTAATAAGTAATAATCCATGATCAAATATCTCAAAGATTCAAATCAAAATGAAGCCTAATGATTCAACAACAAGAAGTTTGTGGAATAGATAAAAGTCACATAACAAATTTTAGATGAGCACAACCCACAAAAAGGATGAAGTATCAAAAAGTGAACTTCAACCAGATATAGTCATAGTACAAACGAGTAGTTAAAGAAAGTGACTAAATGACTATATCGTTCTATCCTCAAATTCATCATTGACTCATAAAGTCACAAGTCATAGACTCATAAATGATAAATCATAATGAATCATGGCACGTAGTCATCATGCTCAGCATCTTGACCTTCATCACCAACATCATCTCCTATTTCCATATCTGGATTGTCATCCACTCCAATGTCTATGCCCTCTATTTTTTGAAACAAGTAAAGAAAATTTAGATTCATATTTCCCCATGTCTAAATTAGGACTTCGGACTTAAAACTCAATCTCATGTTATTATTTGATAATTACCTCCAAGTTCTTCAACATCTTTGTTGGTTTGCCTCTTTCTCTTCACTTGAGGCCTAGCAATATCGGTGAATAAATCATTCCTCTCACCATCATCAAGTGGTACTGGTTCTTCCTCTTCTTCCATCACCCAATCATCAACCACATTAATGGAGTCAATGTCAATTGGATCAAGATTTTGATCCTTTAAGATGTGCCTACACATTTTTACAAAAAAATATAATAGATACTAGCTAATCAAGATTGCATTAATATCTAAAAAGAAAATTGGTTTCACAATACTTACTTGTGCTTCAATCTCAAGTTGGATCGCACATAGACTAGGGAATCCAGCCTCTCATGCTCTAGTCTATTCCTCCTCTTTGTATGAATGTGATCAAAAGCACTCCAATTTCTTTCACAACTAGAAGAGGAGCAAGTTTGGCTCAAGACCCGAATAGCAATCCTCTGCAGATTAGGACAATCTCCACCAAATAGATGCCACCAATTATGAGACATTTCATATTGCAATGATACTTGTGCCAATCTTCTTCTAAAGTTTCCCTCTTGGTTTTCCAAGATACTCATCTCTCTGGTAAACTTTGGAAGTAACGAATCATAAGCTGGGCACATTCTTTCAATCACATCATATAACCCACCAGTGATCTCAGGATGTTTGGAGAATGTGGCTTTGTTGTAGTTCAATTTTGGATTCAACCAATACCCTGTAGCATGTAGGTTTTTATGTAGTTGCTTATCCCATCTGGCATCTATGATCTTCCAATAAGGATCATAAAGTCTCTTCTTCCCCCCACATGCTTTTCTAATGGCCTCCTTTGACTTATCCATAGACTCATATAAATAGCCCATAGCAGCTCTTTCATCAGAATCAACAATACGCAAAACACGAACAAGAGGTTCAATGATATGAACTATAGTTGCACACTCACTCCAGAAAGACCGATCAACAATGATATCTTGGACAACTTTGCCTTTGTCCTTGGAGTACCTAGAGTCAATGAACTCCTTACTCAAGAAAACAGCCTGCAAGTCCATCTTGTGAGAAAGGACACTCTGCATAGTAAGAAAATTGGTAGCAAACCTTGTTGGTCCTGGGCGTATAATCTCCACCCATCCTGGCCTCTTCCTCAATAAATGTAAGACATAGATGTGATTGTAAACAAATATGGATATCTTTGCAGCCTTGCTTACAACATCTTTCACCTGCACCAACTTCCCAATATCCTCCTAAATTAAATCAAGACAATGTGCAGCACATGGAGACCAATAGATAGAGGGATAAGCATTTTCAATTAGCTTGCCACAAAGAACATAATTGCGAGCATTATCACTCACAACATGCACCACATTTTTAGGACCAACCCAATCTATCACCTCCTTAAACAGATTAAACAAATTTTCTCCAGTTTCACTATCTCACTAGCATCAACAGATTTCAAGAACACAGTTCCTTTATGACAATACACCAGAAAGTTGATTAATGTTCTTTGCCTTTTATCTAGCCATCCATCTGCCATAAGAGTGCATCCATATTCCTCCCATGTAGACCTAAATGAATCTACAAATAAAGAAACTTCTTTCTTTGACTTGGCTCGCAGATTTAACCGAAGATCATGGTATGAAGGTCCTTTGATACCTGGACCTGCACTTGCAATGCCATCTACCATTTTTTGAAATAATGGAGAATAGCAGCATTGAAAAGAATACCTGCATCATAGAACCATTCAGCTATTAGAGAGTGCACTTGCTCTCTTGCTTCTGTTGTAAGGAATGTCGCCTTAATAGAAGGTTGTGAACCTGGAGTGGTTCTTGGAGCAAAGTAATTGTCAACCTGCCCTTTCCTTTTATCCACAGAAGCGGAAGACTTGGATGAAACCCTAGATGGTTGAACACAAGAGAGATTATCCATGATTTGGATATCATCAGAGTCGTGCACTTGTGCCAAATTTGGACCAAAAGGATTGATCTCTGATTCAGCCCTATTTTAGGGCTTAATCTTGTGTCTTTTTGCTCTTCAATGACATCTATACATGTTAGATTGCAGGTCATTCCCCCTAATATGCTTATTTGTATAAAATGCACTTATGGACATTATTTGCATGTTTTTCAGGCAATTGGACCACGCTTGATGGAAGAGAGAGAGTAGGAGTGACCCTAGGGCTCCTCTACCCTTGCAGAGGCCCACCCCTAGTGGCCAAAGATCAATTGAAGCAAAGATGTCCAAGAAAAGCCGAAGAATCAAGCTAAAGTACTGACCCAGGACCCAGCACGGCCGTGGTGCCACAGAACGGCCGTGCTAGGTCACTTAGAATCGACAGAATAACCTCCAAAGGAAGCAAAGCCACCATGGCTATGCAGCACAAAACGGCCGTGCCACAAGCAGCCACCACGGCCGTGCACTGCAGCACGGCTGTAACATCCCAGGATTTGAGGCCTCGGATAACATGATCTTAAAAGGAATAATTAGAATACCCATATCACCAAGGTGCACCTCCTTTTCCGGGAGCCCATCACTAAGAACTTCATAGTTAAGCGTGCTCAACTTGGAGTATTACTAGGATGGGTGACCTGTCGGGAAGTTGATTCTGGCATGCGCATGAGTGAGAACAAAATGCGCAGTTAAGGCTAGTGGTGGTCTGTGGGGATAGTCGTCATTCCTGAAACTCTACTAGAGCCTTGGGAAGTGGGCCCAGGTGTTACAAATGGTATCAGAGCCATAACCCCTCCAGTAGGTGGGGCCCACATGGACATGTGACATGCCAGTCTTGAGCCGTGCGGTCCAGGCAAGTTGGAAAGGGCTATCTGTTGAGACGAGATGGAGCCACCCTTGCGCTGGTAGCCGTGATCGGGAGCTGGGTGTACATGGGTCATTCTGGGTCTTCACTGAAATGGGGTCAGATTATGAGGCCATATAATAGAGACTTGACGAGGACGTCAAGAGTCTAAGTGGGGGAGATTGTAACATCCCAGGATTTGAGGCCTCGGATAACATGATCTTAAAAGGAATAATTAGACTATCCATATCACCAAGGTGCACCTCCTTTTCAGGGAGCCCATCTCTAAAGAACTCCATAGTTAAGCGTGCTCAGCTTGGAGTAGTACTAGGATGGGTGACCAGTCGGGAAGTTGATCCTGGCTTGCGCGTCAGTGTAGACAAAGTGCGCAGTTAAGGCTAGTGGTGGTCTGTGGGGCCAGTCGTTATTCCTGAAACTCTACTAGAGCCTTGGGCAGTGGGCCCGGTCGTTACTACGGCCGTGCTACTGAAGACCAAAACGGTCGTGCAAGCTCAGAACGGCCACCTCCATCCATCCCACCACGGCCGTGCCACTCACCACGGCCGTGCTACCAGATCCCACCACGGCCGTGTTACACTCAGTCCACCACGGCCGTGGTGACCACCACAGTCGTGGCCATTTTGGCCCATTTTTGACCACCAACCTGACATTTAGTAATTTTATCCAACACGGCCGTTCTCCTCCACCACGACCGTGCTCACCTCTACCCACCACGGCCGTGCTACTTGCAAAACCTAGCCAATTTTCACTGAATTACCCATTTTGCCCATACTTGACCTAGTGCTTCCACCCCACACCTATATATACCTAGGTGGCGGATGGGGCACGAGGTTAGCTACCTTCCACCACCTCCTAGCTCCCCAAATCGCCATCCACTCCATTCCACTCCATATCCACCTCAAATCCGCCCCATCCCACCATTTTCACCACCAAATCACTAGTTTAGACTAGTTCCTACCCATAATCCCCTTCATTCTTCACCCTTGCACCTTGGAGGAGGGAGGAGGTTGACCTGCTGCTGCTGGAGAGAGGATTGACAGCCACTACTTCGAGCTCCATGGCCACCTCTATCTTCTTCTCCTTTCTTTTTGTATTTTCTATTTCCATGAGTAGCTAGGCCCCTTGGGTGGGCTGTTTGGGGGAAAATATGTTACTTTGATACCATGTTGGGGGAAAATGACATGTAAACGTTGTAATTCCATTTGTTAATGATTATGTTCTATTTGCATCTCATTCTCTATGGATTGCTTGTTGGTTTGTGTGTGAAATCACTTAGGGATTTAGGCAAATTGGTTATATGTGTGAATTTTGGGATTTGCCCCTAGGTCCAATTCTTGGATCCCTAGGTTGCCTCCCATCTTCCTGCATCCTAATCAATCTCCCTAAACCTAACTGAGAGATCTAAGTAGCTAGATTGGATAATTCTAGTGCAATTAGTATGGAGCCTTCTCAAGGCTAGAATGTGGGGGAATTGGGGTCCAAAACCCTAATTTCACCTCCCCATTACTACCCTCAGCCCCTAATTGCCCTAGGAATATCTAATCTAGAAACCTAGACTTGATTAGACTCTAATTGGATTGAACCTAACCCCTAACCCAATTGAGCCTCGTAAGGGTAGTAGGGGGTGTTAGGGACTAGTTCTCCTATACACAACCTAGCATATCCATGGACAGTTAGTAGCTTAGGTTAATCCATTAGACTCTAACTTGTTGTTTGGTTTGGATAATCTAAATGGAATCTTAATGTTCATATGTCACCCCCAACTTAATTGATAAGTTCATACCCCTAAACAGCCCACACCTCTCTTTACTGTTTAAAACCCTAGTTTTGTCCTTGCTTAGCTTAGTTAGTTCTTTTCCTGCTTAGTTAGCTTCTTGCCTTGTTCTTGCCTTGTTTATGCTAGATTAGCTCTTTAATTGCTTTCTTGCCTTTCCCTTGTTTTCTTTAGTGTAGTTTGCACTTTCATACCTAGCTTAGCCTTTCCTTGCTGGTTCATCCTTAGTTAACAATCAAAACAACTTTTAAACCCTTAACCCTAGTCTCCGCAGTAGGAACCTAGCATAACTAACCTAGCTCTAGTGCCCCCTCTTTTCCCTGTGGATCGACCCTATACTTGCCACCTTCCTATACTACGACACGACCCCGTGCGCTTGCGGGTGTAGTGTTTTAGTAGACGTAGGTAGCTAGTTTAGGTTTATAAATTTCGAAAGCAAACTTCCATCCACCGTGCATTCCGACCTCGTGGGGCGCATCTATTCAATCGAGTAGTGTGTTAGCACCACTAGCGGGATCGCACCAAGCTTTCTGGCGCCGTTGCCGGGGATTAGAGGCGATCAGCCTAGCTAGTTAGTTTTGCTTTGACTTTTCCTACTGCCCTCATCATTGCTATTCTTTATTCATTTTTCTTTGCATTTCTTGTGTATATTGGTTTACTGACTTGTTTTCTTTTGTTTGGTTGTGCTTTGTGCATGTGACAAGTCATTCGGGAGGAAACAAGATGGAAGACCAAAGTGCACCTCGCAAGCTGCTTCAAGACTACTTCATGCCTAGCAACTACAAATCGCCAATTGCTAGCAGGGTTGATCAAATGCCAAGGGAGCAATTCTCTATTCCTCCAGGTCTTCTTGGGCTCCTGCCCATCTTCTACGGCTCAGAGAGTGAGAACCCCTACAAGCACTTGGACTCCTTTCTTGAAGTATGCTCCACCTTCAGGACGCCGACGGCTAGTGATGATACAATCCAGTTGACCTTGTTCTCTTTCTCCCTCAAAGATAGAGCTAAATACTGGTATGACTCAAGAAAGGACATCATGAGTTGGGAAACAATGAAGAATGCTTTCTTGAGACAATTCTACTCTATAGAAAGGTTGACACAAATGCGGCATTCTGTGATAAGTTTTAGCCAAATGGGCAATGAGCAGTTTCATGATGCATGGGAGAGATTCAAGAAGCTATTGAGAGAGTGCCCTCACCATGAGATCCCTTTGTGGCAGCTAGTTCAATCATTCTACTCTGGTTTGTCTCTAAAGGACCAAGACACAGTGGACTCTTCTTGTGGAGGAGTTTTAATGGCTAGGCCACCTGAGGAGATATGGCCTTTGTTTGAGCAGTTCGCTGAAGGATCAAGAATTTGAGCTTCTAGCAAGATGAATGAAAGAGGGTATGCCTTTGGTGTGACACCCCCTACTCATGATGACTCAAGACCGCAAGTGATGAAGATTCTTGGTGACATGGTAAGCTTCATGAAGAACCATGTAACAAATGCTCCTTGCCACCCGGTCAATTCTATTGAGTTCTATGGGGAAGAAAAGAAGACACCTCACTCCTATAGCTACTAGGAACCACAAAGTCCCACATACAACTCAAGGTTTGAGGAAGAGGTTCTCTCCAGATTGAGAGTATTTGATGATGTTCAAAGGGATGTTGCAAGGTTAGAAGAGAGAATAGAGCAACTATCTTCTATAATCGCTCTCCAAGAGGAAAAATTGTCTTCAAGACCCATAGTGAGCCACCATGAAGCAAGTGGACCCATGTCCTCTTCACAAATTTTCTACAGTCCACCCCCCATGCAAGTACACCCCATTCACTGCTTCCAAGGCTATTCCCAGCCTTACACTCCTCCACCACCTTCACCACCTCAATTTTCCCAAAACTTCACTTTCCAACCCCAATTCTCTCCTCCTCCTCAATCCTCTTCTCCACCTCAATTTCAACCCCAAGTGCCGCCACCACCTCCTCCACAGCCACAACATGCTCCCCCTCCCCATCATGAGCAAGGTAGTGCTGTGACAGTTCTAAGGAGTGGGAAAAAGCTTGAGCAGCCCGCAAGTCAAAGAAAGATTGATAAAGCAAAGCAAAGGCAGTCAAGTGGTGATAATGTGATTGATATTGCCGAAGATGATCATCTGTCACACCATGTTGATATTGGGAGTCCTAGTGTTCCACCTCATGCTACACCACAGGAAGATCATGCTGAATCAAGTGGGCCAAAAGCTAGTGAGCCACCATTTCCCGAAGCACTAAATGAGCCCCCGACTGTGAAAAGAAGACAAAAGCACAATATGGACATTCTTGAGATATTCCGACAAGTAAAGGTCAACATTCCTCTCTTGGATGCAATCAAACAAATTCCATCATATGCCAAGTGCCTCAAAGACCTATGCACTATGAAAAGAAGGTCAACGAGGAGGATTCCAAAGAAGGTGAGATTGACTGAACAAGTGAGCTCCATCATACAACACTCACTTCCCGTGAAGAGAAAGGACCCAGGAGCCCCACTCATACCTAGTTACATAGGGGGACATCACATAGACAGGTCCTTACTTGATTTGGGATCTAGTGTGAATTTGATGCCATACCATGTCTATGTTGAGCTGGGCTTAGGCAAATTGAAGCCGGCACATTGCACTCTCTAGTTGGCGGATAGATCCATAAAAGTGCCCAGGGGTAGAGTGGATGATGTCTTGGTGATGATAGACAAAGAAAAAGGCGCAGTGTTCCCGACGGATTTCATTGTACTTGATATGGAGCCGGAGGATAGGAAGATTCCCATTATCTTGGGAAGGCCGTTCTTATCTACAGCTGATGCCGACATTCATGTATGCAGTGGCACTATGACAGTCTCATTCATGGACATGAAGATCAACATCAACATGTACAAGACCCCAAACCGGCGAGTCCGAGATAGGGATATTGGACATGATCGCTTCACAAGTCCAAATGGGCATTTGAGAGAAGGACATCAAGGTGAAGAACTTGGTGATGGTTATTGTGATGAAAGGGATGAGGAACCAAGGTTGAGTGCAAAGGAAGGATGCATGTTTTGCAAGAATGGACACTTGAGGATCCCAAATGGGTGAATTTTGAAGAATCACCAAGAAGCCTAGCTGAAGGCAAGAAACTCAGCGCTTGTGGGAGGCAACCCACCTAGGTTTGGGAATTTTTGACCCAATCTATATTTTTTATACTTTTGATTTGTTTTTACATTTTTCCAAGAAAGCACACACACACACTTGTGTTTGATAGTTTTTGTATAGTTTTGAGATGTGCAGATGAAAACAGAGTGAAAGGAAGAAGAATAGATAAAATTTTGACAAAGAATCAATAGAATATCAACTTGAGATCAAAGTTTTGATGTTTGAACAAGATTCGAGTCTCCTACTACTGTTACAGTGCCCAACACGGCCATGATATATCAACACGGCCATGGTGGTGCACTCACATTCAACAAGGAAATGATCAGAAAATCAAGGAAATCAACTAAGTTTTGAACCAGGGCAGAACGGTCGTGCAAGGCAGCACGGCCGTGGTACATGAACCAACACGGCCGTGCTGCGCAGCACGGCCGTGCTGCAGCCCGATTCAAGCAACTTAAACCCCAAATTTGCAAAATTTCTATTCACTTGCTCATTTCTCTGAAGAACAGAACGCCCGTGCTCCGCGACCTAGCGGCCGTGCAGCACTCCGCCCACCCTCTACAACCCTCGAATCCCCACCAAATCACTCCCGAATCATCCCCAATCATTCCCCTACCATCTCCTCTACCTTAATCTCCCGATTGCACCCATTTCCATCCACAAATATACCATTTTCTCTCCATTCCGCCCCAACAGCCCCGTTCTTCGGAGAATTCTGAAATTTTCGAATTCCACCTCCTTTTTCGAGCAAGAATGAAGAAGTTTGTAAGGAAGGCAGTGGAGAAGACCAGGGGCGTCATCGCTTACCAAAGGAAGCCAAAGAACAGCTACCCCCGGTTGACGGAGGCCGAATTGGATGCCATAGTGGATCCCATTGTTGAAGAAGCCTCCGTACAGCCACAACAGGGGGCACCGTCTTCGTCGCAGCCATCGCCGTCTGCCTCCCGACACTCTATCTCATCTGAGAGACCCTCCGCCTCAGCTGCGCGGCTGTCAGTTTCATCCGCACGGCCGTCCGTCTCCTCTGCGGCACAGCCGCAACCCGAGCCGCAACGACGACCACGTCGACGCCTCATTTTACAGGATGAAGATGATACTGAGATGCCTGATACTGAGCAGCAGCCTAGCCCGCCACAACGCCCGTTTTCACAGCCAGAGGTTACTACAGGCAAGGCAAAGGAGCCCAAGCACCCAGGGTGCTTGACACGCAGAGTGCAAGCCACTCGATACGCATGCCAAGCGTCAATGGAGGCAATGGGGTTCTATGCCTATTTTCAGGAATTGATGACAAAAGTAGGGCTATTCGTGGTCCTAACGCTTCAGCAGGAGTCATACGTGGAGTTAACGCAGCAGTTCTTCGCCACACTAGAGAAAGCAACCCATGAGGGCGAGAATGCAATCAAAGTGATGATCGGGGATAAGAGGTGGAATATCACCTCAACGATGCTGAATCAGATTTTTGCCCCGAGTGGAGAGATGGCATCCCTCGTGGATGGAGGAAAGACAGAAAATGATGCCATCTCCACATACCCAGCAATGTGGAAATGTTTCACAGGCCAGAGCAATTTTGTAGCGGGGAAGTCAAAGACCAGTGGTATTCATAGCCCATTTCTTCGCTATGTTCAGAAGGTGTTAGCAAACACCATTTTTGGTAGGTATGAAAATCAGGGCAGCTGCACAAAGAAGGATCTATTTGTACTTAGCTGGGTGAAAAAAGAGAGACATGTGAACCTGGGGGCGTTGATTATTGATCATCTGAGGACAATCCCGTCCAAGAGCACAAATCCTTTTGTGATGGTAGGGATTGTAACATCTATCGCCACGACCTTGGGGCATGACATGACAGGATACACAAAGGCAGAAGGTGGCAAGCTGGTTGATTTGCACTACTTGGCTCGCTCATCCATGATCACAGTTACAGAGCAGAGAATTATTTACCAAATCAACCCACCTTACCAAGGAGTGACTTTAGAGCTGCCTTACCATACTCCTCCCCTCATGGCACAATATGGACCGACGCCGGATTTTCTAGAAAAATTGAGGAAGTATGAGGAGGAGAATCCGAGAGGAGAGGCTATCCCTGAGGTGAGGTTTGCGGGAGGTCTAGGAGAGCCTTAACAGGCGGAAGAGCAGAGGCGGACGACAGAGGAGAGAGTGGCAAGACGGGTAAGGCAAAGAGAAGAAAGAATAGGAGCGTCAGAGCCACAACAACCTTCAGTGAATGCATATGACATGGGTACCATTCATGCACAGCTGGAGAACATTCAGGCGACACAGGAGAGGATTTTACAGACACAAGAGGGCATTCAGAGGACTCAGGATGCCATGTGATTGGACCATCAGCACATGCACTACCAGGTCAACCACCTTTATCAGTTTCACAATGCACAGGCCCAGAGGAACCCGCAGTGGGGTGAAGATTGGTGGGGTTCTTTGTCAGCATTCCAGGACAACTATCCGCCTCCACAATCCGACTACTGGGGCGCCTACTACAGGCAGGGAGGAGCACCTCCACCACCTCCGCAGTGATCATCTACCCTATCACCCTAGACTTTAGTGTCATGCTGAGGACAGCATGGTTCAAAAGTTTGGGGTGGTAGGGCGGTATGCCCTCATTATTCTTTCACTCATTTTTGCTTCTCATCTGCTATTTTACTTTTTATTTGTTGTTTTTCTTTTCTTTTGCTTATCCTGCTATCTAGTCTAGAATTTTACTGCTTTGCATACCTGCATTCCATGTAGTTTACCTTATTGTCATTTTTTTGCGCAATATTCAAAAAAATTTGCCCTTTCTGCCATGCATTGCATATCATGTAGTTTTTTTGGTAATTTTGCATGTTTTAGTTAGGATTTGCTTGTTTTCCAGCTTTAAGTTCAATAATGTAAGTTTAGATGTGATTGAAGGCAACTTGGCACCATTTTGGCCAATTTTGCCCAAATTTGAGATTTCTCATCTAAAGAGTGTGTTCTGACCCAATCTCTACTGTTTTGAGTAAAAATGATGACCTTTGACAAATGCAAGTGAAATGTCATGATTTATTGCTAAGTGGTATCAATGTTTGACTTTTTACATGTGCATCACCTCTCTTGTGATTGTGATTGATTGGTTGAATTATGAAAATGAGCAAGCTTTGAACGCTTAGTGTTTGTAGAATCACTTGTTTGATATATCAATTTCATCTTGTTCATTCATGTGGTATGATATCTAGGATGAAGTGTTGGATTAATTTTCATGCAGGACGTCTTATGTGGAAAATCATACCAATGAGCCCTCTTTGACCCGACTATTCTTCCACCATCTTCATACCCCTCCGCCTCATAAAAAGATGCCCTAGTGAACATAATTAGCCTTGGCCACCTCCAAAAGTTTGGGGTGGCCATATCTTTATCTCCCCGCTTCACTCTATCCACCATATGCCCTATCTACACCAAGGGCAAGAAAAAGAAAAGAAAAGAAAAAGAAAAGCAAAATAAAATAAAAGGATGCTCATGTTTAAGAACATTCAAATAAAGAAAAGACGAGTGTGTAAAAACACTCCAAAAATCTTACCGCAACCCTTTCTTCCACTTTCATACCCATTGAGCTAGGAAACATCAAACTTAGCTCATTTTGCCCTTTTCCGCAACCACGCGGGTCATTTGGTGTGATTTGAAGCATAAGACTGAATGCATGAATGTGAAACAACACTCCTAGTCATTCTGGATTAACGCCACCATGAAACGGTTTACCCGGAACTTAATGAGAGAAATATGGATAACTTGTGTTTTCTATGCGCTATATTTGAAGTTCATGTGCTATGTGCTCTTTTCATGATTGGTTTGTGAAAGCAGGAGAGGAGAGAGGTGAAATGCATGTACTTAGTCATCTTTGATCCCATTCAGCAACAATCGTCTTTTATATTGCATTTGTCATTTCTTTTTGTGAAAGTTTGTAGAGAGATTGAGTTGGAGCATACTTGAGGACAAGTATGTTTCAAGTTTGGGGTGGTGATTCAGCCCTATTTTAGGGCTTAATCTTGTGTCGTTTTGCTCTTCAATCACATCTATACCTGTTAGATTGCATGTCATTCCCCCTAATATGCTTATTTGTATAAAATGCACTTATGGACATTATTTGCATGTTTTTCAGGCATTTGGACCACGCTTGATGGAAGACAGAGAGTAGGAGTGACCCTAGGGATCCTCTACCCTTAGAGAGGCCCAAAGTGAAGTCCGATGCTCCCTCGACCTACCCCTAGTGGCCAAAGATCAATTGAAGCAAAGATGTCCAAGAAAAGCCGAAGAATCAAGCTAAAGTGCTGACCCAGGACCCAGCACGGCCGTGGTGCCACAGAACGGCCGTGCTCGGTCACTTAGAATCGACAGAATAACCTCCAAAGGAAGCAAAGCCACCACGACCGTACAGCACAAAACGGCTGTGCCACAAGCAGCCACCACGGCCGTGCACTGCAGCACGGTCGTGCTACTGAAGACCAAAACGGCCGTGCAAGCTCAGAACGGCCACCTCCATCCATCCCACCACGGCCGTGCCACTCACCACGACCGTGCTACCAGATCCCACCATGGTCATGACACACAGCACGACCGTGTTACACTCAGTCCACCACGGCCGTGGTGACCACCACGGCCGTGGCCATTTTGGCCCATTTTTTACCACCAACCTGACATTTAGTCATTTTAGCCAACACGGCCGTTCTCCTCCACCACGGCCGTGCTCACTTCTACCCACCACGGTTGTGGTGCCCTACCACGACCGTGCTACTTGCAAAACCTAGCCAATTTTCACTGATTTACCCATTTTGCCCCTACTTGACCTAGTGCTTCCACCCCACACCTATATATACCTAGGTGGCGGCTGGGGCACGAGGTTAGCTACCTTCCACCACCTCCTAGCTCCCCAAATCGCCATCCACTCCATTCCACTCCATATCCACCTCAAATCCGCCCCATTCCACCATTTTCACCACCAAATCACTAGTTTAGACTAGTTCCTGCCCATAATCCCCTTCATTCTTCACCCTTGCACCTTGGAGGAGGGAGGAGGTTGACCTGCTGCTGCTGGAGAGAGGATTGACAGCCACTACTTCGAGCTCCATGGCCACCTCTATCTTCTTCTCCTTTCTTTTTGTATTTTCTATTTCCATGAATAGCTAGGCCCCTTGGGTGGGCTGTTTGGGGGAAAATATGTTACTTTGATACCATGTTGGGGGGAAATGACATGTAAACGTTGTAATTCCATTTGTTAATGATTATGTTCTATTTGCATCTCATTCTCCATGGATTGCTTGTTGGTTTGTGTGTGAAATCACTTAGGGATTTAGGCAAATTGGTTATATGTGTGAATTTTGGGATTTGCCCCTAGGTCCAATTCTTGGATCCCTAGGTTGCCTCCCATCTTCCTGCATCCTAATCAATCTCCCTAAACCTAAGTTAGAGATCTAAGTAGCTAGATTGGATAATTCTAGTGCAATTAGTATGGAGCCTTCTCAAGGCTAGAATGTGGGGGAATTGGGGTCCAAAACCCTAATTTCACCTCCCCATTACTACCCTCGGCCCGTAATTGCCCTAGGAATATCTAATCTAGAAACCTAGACTTGATTAGACTCTAATTGGATTGAACCTAACCCCTAACCCAATTGAGCCTCGTAAGGGTAGTAGAGGTGTTAGGGACTAGTTCCCCTATACACAACCTAGCATATCCATGGCCAGTTAGTAGCTTAGGTTAATCCATTAGACTCTAACTTAATGTTTGGTTTGGATAATCTTAATGGAATCTTAATGTTCATACGTCACCCCCAACTTAATTGATAAGTTCATACCCCTAAACAGCCCACACCTCTCTTTACTATTTAAAACCCTAGTTTTGTCCTTGCTTAGCTTAGTTAGTTCTTTTCCTGCTTAGTTAGCTTCTTGCCTTGTTCTTGCCTTGTTTATGCTAGATTAGCTCTTTAATTGCTTTCTTGCCTTTCCCTTGTTTGCTTTAGTGTAGTTTGCACTTTCATACCTAGCTTAGCCTTTCCTTGCTGGTTCATCCTTAGTTAACAATCAAAACAACTTTTAAACCCTTAACCCTAGTCTCCGCAGTAGGAACCTAGCATAACTAACCTAGCTCTAGTGCCCCCTCTTTTCCTTGTGGATCGACCCTATACTTGCCACCTTCCTATACTACGACACGACCCCGTGCGCTTGTGGGTGTAGTGTTTTAGTAGACGTAGGTAACTAGTTTAGGTTTATAAATTTCGAAAGCAAACTTCCATCCACCGTGCATTCCGACCTCGTGGGGCGCATCTATTCAATCGAGTAGTGTGTTAGCACCACTAGCGGGATCGCACCAATCTCCTCATAGTGATCTTCCATCTGCTTCTTCTTCTTCTCCTGATGGCCCTTTAGAATAGCTCTCATTTGTTCACGCACATCATGAGACACTCCTTTGCAAGCTTGTGCTTGTCCTCCTATGCCAGCCATATGTTGTTTTAACCTATGAATACCACCACCTTTGAATATGCTCATGCAGAGAAGACATACCCAATACTTCTTCCCATCAGGATCTATTCTTTCTGAAACATACTTCCAAGCAGGATCCGTCTTTCCTCGCACACATGGTGCACTTGTCTCTTCAAGTGGAGAAGACATATCTACTAATGAAAAAGCTAATATTATTTCACAATTACAACCACGCCAAAATAATACAAAACCAACCAAGATTAACAAAACCACACAAAGACAACAAGGAACCACAAATGTTGATAATACAATAGAGACAATCACATTACTAATTACTTGAATTCATACAGCAATAAAGTGATAAACTAATCATAAAGACAATAGAAAAACACTAAAAATAAAGAGAAATGCACACTAGTCAACAACAGTTAAATTATGCACATTAGGAGAGTGAGATTATACCTCACTTGAAGGTTGAAGAAGAATACATGCA
Organism: Alisma plantago-aquatica; assembly: GCA_963693085.1. Taxonomy (NCBI): domain Eukaryota; kingdom Viridiplantae; phylum Streptophyta; class Magnoliopsida; order Alismatales; family Alismataceae; genus Alisma; species Alisma plantago-aquatica. The sequence continues at coordinate 1,481,526,076 of OY856411.1, read as the reverse complement.
ATCAGCAACACAAATGCACAGGAACAACAAGTCAACTCAGCCCAAGAGCAAAAGCACACCAACCCAATACAATTCAGTTCTGTATTCACGTACAAATAAGGGATCAATATGATTATGCATCAAAATGCCATCAATTTCAGAGAAGGATGATAGTAGGAGGACGTCCACTGACATAGGAGTTAAGAGAAATTTCGTACAACAGAAACTAGAAGGGGAAAGTCAGGGAACATGAGAAATGAGGAGGATGAGGAAGAGGAAGTGAGAATGGAGGATGAGGAAGAGGAATTGAGAATGGAGAAGAGGGAATTTCAAAATTACTAGCAAGCTGCTAGATAACAAGAAGAAAAAGGAAGGGGCGAGCAACTGCCGACCTGCTCGGAGGTGGAAGAATTGAAGAAGAGTGGACTGAAGAAGAGTGGATGAAGAAGAGGGGTCGAAAAAAGAAGAGGAAGACGAAGAGAGAGAGGGATGAGGAAGTTACCTAGCGTGCTTTCGGCGGCGTGCAGTAAAGAAGGCGGAGACGAGCAGCTCCAGCGATGGCGGCAACTGGGGCTAAGGCTGGCTTCCCGCCGGTCAGTGACGTACCCCCGTCGGTCCGCGACTCGCCGCTGACGAGCCTAGCAGGCTTGCGGCGACCTTCCGGCAACTGTGGCGGCGGCTGCGGTGCGCTTGTTGCTTAGGGCTTCATCTTCCGCGAGGGAAGTCAGCAGATCGCGAACAGGGGTGTGGGGGGTTGAACCAGGGCAGTCAGGGTTTTAGCTCCCCTGCCTGGGTTTGAGATGCACGTGCCGCTCACGCGGGCACTTAAACGCTCACGCGGCCACTTAAACGATAGGTGAGGGAACTGGCCGGTCGGGCTGGAACCGGACCGGTTCATCGGTTCACCGGTCGGTTCGCCGGTTCAAAAGCAGTTTTTGGCCATTTCCGGCTTTTAGAGAGACCCGACCCAGTAGAGTGGCCGGTTCTCGGTTCAACCGGTTGAACCGGCCGGTTCGGTTCGATTTTGATAACCATGTTGGTGATGATCAGCATAGGGAGGAGAATTTTCATCGTCCCAATCCATATTTGCGTTAAGGGGAGTGTTAGCTGGTTTGCAGCCCAGCATACCAGTTTCCTGTAAGAGATCAAGTACATATTTCCTTTGCCGAGATTTTTAGTGACAAAATGTTTTCTAAGTAGGTTTTAGCTACCTGTATACCCACGGTATCACTGCCAGATAAAATAATATCATCAACATAAACAATAAGAATGACAAGTCCAGCCACTGTTTTGCGGATAAAGACTGAATGATCAGAGTGAGAGCGACGGAAGCCAAAAGTGACTAAGATCTGACTGAGCTTGTCAAACCAAACATGTGGGCTCTATTTGGGACCGTAGATGGCCTTTTTCAGTTTGCAGACTTTTAAGGCAAACTCCCCCTGAGCAACAAAGCTGGGTGGTTGCTCCATGTAAACTTCCTCCTGTAGATCTCCATAAAGAAATGCATTTTTAACATCTAACTGAAAGAGTGACCAATCTTTGTTAACAACAACAGAAATCAGAATTCGAATAGAATTTATCGTGCTACAAGAGAGAAGGTCTCAAAGTAGTCAACATATGTTTGTGTGTACCCTTTTACCACAAGCCTAGCTTTCAGGCGTTCAATTGTTCCATCAGGTTGATATTTGATGGTGAAGACCCAGCGACAGCCAACGGTAGGGCATGAAGGAGGACGATCCACAAGTTCCCATGTCTTGCGATCACATAGCGCCTGCATTTCCTGATCCATTGCCTGTTTCCATGCAGGAATAACTAGAGCTTCTGCAGCAGTCTTTGGAATAGTGACAGTAGAAATAGCAGAAGAGAAGCATGCAAAATTGTTATGCAGATTAGCAGAAGAGCAGTAATGACTGATAGGATGTTTAGTGCAGGAGCGAACACCTTTGCGCAGACTTATAGGAAGGTGCAAGTCAGAAGTTACCTCAGTGTTTATTTGATCATCCACAGACGGAGGAATTGGTTGTGGAGGGGCCATGGAAGGAGCATGTGTCTTCGGCCGGCGTTTGTACACTTGCAAAGGGCAACCTTCAGGCTTGTTGGAAGAAGGCAAATCCTCAACAAAATCCGGTAGAGGCGTGGGTGCCAACATATCACTGGAGAGCATTGCCCCATCATTAGAAAAATAGGGCATATTCTCAACGAAGGTCACATCTGCACTGACAAACCAGTGCTTGAGAACCGGATCAAAGCAGCGGTAACCTTTCTGGGTTCTAGAATATCCCAAAAAGATGCATTTAGTGGAGCGAGGAGCGAGCTTTGTCATCCCTGGGCATAAATTTTTGACAAAACGGGTACACCCAAAGATACGAGGAGGAACAGAGAATAGAGGTGCATCAGGAAACAGAATGGTGTAAGGGATACGATTCTGTAAAACAAATGATGGCATAGGATTTATAAGATAGAATGCCTTAGAAACTGCCTCAGGCCAAAAACGGTGAGGGACTTTATAATGAAGAAGAAGAGTGCAAGCAACCTCCAATAAGTGGCGGTTTTTCCGTTCAGCAACACCGTTCTGTTGTGGGGTATAAGGACAAGTGGTTTAATAGATGGTGCCACGAATAGAACAAAAATATGTGACAGACTTCTGCATAAATTCTAGAGCATTATCGATACGGAAAATCTTAATGGGTTTATTGAACTAGGTCTGAATTTCAGAAAAGAAGATATTGATATTGTCCAAAATAGTGTTGCGATCTTTGAGTAAAAAAAGCCAAGTGGCACGGGAATAATCATCAATAAAAGTCAGAAAATATTTAACACCTGAGTGACTAGGAACAAAACATGGATCCCAGATGTCCGCATGAACAATATCAAAAAGTGCCTTAGAACCAATTTCTTTTTAGCAAGAAATACATACCGCGGTTGTTGCCCCAAAACACAAGATGCACAACAAAAGTTTTTTTCTGATAATGCAAGAAATAAATGCTTCAACTTTGTTGCGGATGGATGACCAAGCCAGAAGTGTCACTGAAGTCCTGTAACTGATGTAGACAAAAAAGCAGATGCTGCAGGTGGTCCATCCAAATAGTAGAGTCCATCTGGTCCTTCCTGGCCCAAACCAATCCTCGTCTTCGTGCGGAGATCCTTCAAAACACAATCAGAGGGATCAAATTTAATAGAGCATTGAAGTTGTTTTACAGTATTACTGACAAGATAATAAATTAACAGAGAATTGTGGTATGTATAAAACAAATAGAAGATGCAGCTTTCGAGACAGAGGAACAGTGCCAATGCCATGAACATGATTATTAGATCCATTCGCAACAGTGACCAATGGAATATTAGAGGTTTTAGTCAGAGCAGAAAATAATTGGATGTCATCAGCCATATGGTCAGACGTACTAGAATCAATGCACCATTTATTGTTACCAACAGAAGGAGAGACAAGCATGGCGGAACCCGCAGTAGATGTTGATGGTAGTTGAGTCATGCGCTCCTAGAAAAACTTCTCAAACTCCAAGCGAAGCCATTCAGTAGATGGCGGAGCAGATTGTTGATCGGATGCAGTATCAGTTGAGGTCTCTATAGATGCTTGGTTAGCCCAGGTTGGTTTACCATGCTTGATCCAACACCTGTCTTTGTTGTGATTATCACGACCACACCAGTTGTAGTAACGAGGCCCAGTAGCTTCGCCTCGACCAGGAGCAGGAGAGGAGCCGCGTCCACCAGTAGAAGGTAGACGTCTGCCACGGCCACGGCCTCGACCACGACCACGTTCAGAGTCAGTAGTGCGAACACTAGAGCAGGAAGCTCAATAACAGGATTAGAGGTCACCGTTCAAAGTCGTTGAACTTGCTTAAGAACATCGCGAAGAGTAGGCAGGGGTTCTCTAGATAGGATTTGATCGACCACGCCAGAGAAAGATGCAGGTAGGGCAGCCAGAAATTGGACCAATTGTAGTTCATTGCACTGCTTCTGGGCTTCTTTGATGTCGGCTGTCAAGGGATGGTAGATTTCGTACTCATTCCAAAGAGCAGATCACTGGTTGAGAAGTCCTTGATAGAAGTGTCAGAAGAAAACTCCTTCTTGGCCAACTTTTCGAAAATTTCAAAAACCCTATTAGAATTTTGTTGATGGGAATAGACATGGGAGAGTTGGTCCCACATTGCCTTAGCATCATGAAGGCATAACAAGGAGTGACTGATCTGCGACTCGGTGCAATTAAGAAGTCAGGACATAACACCAGAGTCGTCTTTAAACCATTGTGTATAAGTTTACTTGCTTTTTTCATCAATAGTAGCAGCAGGGGCAGTAAGAGGATCAGTAGTAAGATGTGAGTACCGACATTGGGCCTTAACATAGAGGACGAAGGACGCCGATCACAGATTGTAATTAGAGCCATCAAGCTTGATGGTGGTAACACACAGAGATCGAGGAGGCTCAACCGAAGCCATGATGAGCAGAGGCAGGGCAGTAATGAAGAGGCGGCGCAACAGCAACATGCAGTGGATAAAGAACCCGCTATGGGGCAGTAGCAGTAGAAGTAGCAGAGATCTGACGCATCAGATCAGAAGAGACCCGTTTCGGGCAGATAGACTGATAAAGGAACCTATGCCGTCATGAGGAAGATCAATATCCCATCATGAGGTGTAGGCAGAAAAAAATCAGAGAGATAGGAGACTCAACGTGTGATGGCTATGGTTGTCCGGAAGGTTGCACGTACGGAAATAAGTGGGGTGGCAGCGGCGGGGGGGGAGGCTACAGCGGCGGGTGGGGGTCGCCGGCGGCGGGCTGGGGGGGGTTGAAGGGACTAGGGCATAGGGGCAGGGTGGGCTTTTGCAACTCGGGGAACCGGACCTTCTCCGAGAGAATGGGAATTGCTTATTTGATGATGTAACTAGTGTACAATATAGTCTCTTATATAACAGAAGGGATTAGAGGCTAAAGCAGAGTTGAGCAATATGGGACTAAACTACTGAAGTAAAAACATAAGTGAGGCACATGCTATGCACATTGCACTCAACAAAACACAACATATCTCTATAATAATAAAGCACAACAAGATGATAATCGAACCTAAAATCACATACACAATTACAAATATAACACAAAGACCAATTGAGTCACCAACTTCTAAGTCTCAATCTATATCTGAAACCGTTGATGCCATATGAGTATAGTTGTGTTTGAGTATTGTAATTGGTGCTTTAGTCGTAGACTCATAGTAGTGTGCAATATGACATCACAACATGTAGTAGTTTAATTTAAATATATCGAGTGACAACAATAGTATGAATCATGTAACAACATGATAATTTATATATTTTTAAATAAATTTGAAAAGGGTAAGGAAGTTGGGGGTCAGTGGGTGGAGATGAAGTGTGGGTGGGTGACTAAGTGGTCGACTAGCGAGGTGAATCAACTCCACCGCTGACTGCCTCCCCGAAGGCCTAATTAGACGTGAAGGAAGGGTTCCAAGGACTCTCATTGCGAAGATCTGGAACTGGCATCGCTTTTTCCCCTGGATCCAAAGAGTTGGTCTGAGATCTCTAAAGTTGATGCTTCCCTGATAGCGTTTCTGTTATCTCAGAAGGAGGTCTTGATTATAGATGAAAAGCTTGTTTACCCTAAAGCTGAAGCAAAGGATAATGCTAGCAAATGGAAGGAGTGTTTGTTTGGAAATATTTTGGATTTCAAACTGCACCTTCCTATATTGGAAAACTACCTCTACTGACTATGGAGTCCAGGCGGGTCTTTAAAGTTAATCAATACAGGTGACTAGACCTATCAAAGTAGGTTAAAACCCGCAGGCACCATGGGTTCACCCATCCATGTCAGGTTTAGGTGACAAAATATGCCACCCGCTGAAAACTACCCAAACTCGTACCCACTCGTTTGTTTAGCGGATTTCATGGGTGGCCTGCAGGCACCCACGGGTGACCCACTTAATTACATTAATCATATAAAATATATAATAATGATATACTATTTAAAATAAATATGGTGATCTACTACAACCCATTAATTGTTAAGGAGTTCCAGTCCATCTCGAACTTGCCCAACAAGAGATGATATCTGAGAGAGATATTGGGGAAAGTAAATCTATGTCTACTACATTATCTAATTGCTCTACCAAATTAAAAATGGAGTTGTAGTACAAGTTAGAGTATAATCATACATTAGAGAATTTTAATAATATTTATCCAAAAAATATGGTTGAATGGTTATAAAAAATGAACATCATACTTTTTTATTTGACAACGACAATGTGTAGTAGTTGGTCGTTTTTTAGTTATATTTCATGTAACTAGAGAATAGTCTTCTTCAACCGTTAGTGTAGCAATTTGTAAAATAATTTGTATTGAACACATTGTATGTACACCCGCGGGTGATCCACAACCGGTTTATTTTTGTTCGGATTTATTTCTGTTCGACCCATTTAGAATTGTATCTTTTTAACCCGAATATGCGAGATCCAAACCCACACTGATCCAACCCACCCACCCGTGAGGTGACGACGTCTTCTTTATTTGATTCGCAGATATAGCATATATGGAATATGCTCTCTCTAGTAATTGGTTTGTTGAAAATAGATCGATGATTCTATTGAAATGGTGTCAAGGGGATGTGCTTATAAGAATCAAGTTGAAAGAAGTTCAGGTTTGGCTTAGACTCGAGAACCTTTCTCTTGATCTTTGGGATAATAGGATGTTTGAGAGAATTCGCCCTTTCCTTGGTCCTCCTATCTGTATTGATGAGGCTACTAGGTTTTGTTTGAGAGTTGAATATGCTAGGATTCAAATCTTAGTATCCATAGGATCTAAATTCCCTGAACAGATCACGCTAGTTAGTGATGAAGGACACCCACGTATCATTGAACTAGGGTATGATTGGATACCATACACCTGTAGTCAATGTGCCTTTTTTGGTCAATATGAAAATCAATGTTATGATAGTCTTGTTGTAGAAAAGAAGATAGAATGGGTTCTAAGTAAAACGATTTCTATTGATGATGGCAAGGCAAGGGAAGTAGTACAGATAGCTCTTAATCTTATTGATGCAATCCGTGAAAGGGGATTTGCATAGGAAGCAAGCCCGGATCCAGAGACAATCCTGGTTAGAGCTTAATTGGGCTTTTATTTAGTTCTTTATGTATTTAGGAAATTTTTGTTATATTTAATTCCGAATTTCTTTATTAGGATTTTAATTCCTTGTTTTATTTGCTTGTGTTAGGATTTTAGTTTTCTATTTTGTTGACTTGCACGTCAAGTCACAGAGTCTTATATAAGCCAGCCTTGGGGCCTTTGTCCAGACAATCGATTATGAATCAGAATTTTATTTGCTTGTTGCAAATTTGTTTCTCCCTTTCTTTTTCTCCATAGCATGGCTACATCAAGTGGTATCAGAGCCAAACCCTAAATTATTAGGGCACAACCTCCTTCTCTTCCCCCTTTTCTTCTCCTTAGCCAATAGGACGCCCCTCCTTTTCTCTGTCAACTCTTTCCATTCTGCCAAAACTTCTGGAAGGCCCGTCACAGCCTGCTCCTCAACTTAGCAGCATAGTGACCTCTTAATCCTAGTGTCGTCTCCCTAGATTAGCAACGAAGAATGTTTCTTTTTTTAGATAAACTTTCCAGATATTGATGTTGGCTCATACAAACCACAATAAGCCATATGGTAACATGTTGGTACATAAAGATAGCAAAAAATGTGTATCTAGGTGGTAGAGTTATCAACAATGTACATATCATCCTCAAAATGGGCGGGATCACCTCATTACATAAATATATCCCGTGGCCTGCTAGATATAGACTAGTTGTGTGGGTGATCTCAGTTCTCCCCACCACCTTCCACCGGGCACTCTATTTGTGCTCTCGTGACAAAGAACGTCAAACCATGTGACGTGTTGCTCTCTTCCGCTCAGCAAATTCCCACAATCTGCTCAAGTCTGCCCGCAAACTCCTACCCGACTCTCCACTTCACGTAAGTCTGCAATCCATTGTCTTTCTATCTCCAGGTCATCCGCTATACCACGCACCCCTCGTCTGCTATACCATGTACCCCTCGTCCCGTAGTCCCCCCCTCTAGTTAAACTCGCACATCCTACTTTCTCCTCCCAAACCCCCGCTCCTAAAGTCGCAAGACCCTGCCTTTTTTTTTCTTGACGCATGACCCTGCTATAACCTGGTTCTCAAACCAACGCACACACCTGACCAAAGCAGACCCGCAACAGCTTTCCCCACCACACCCAACTCCCGCCGGTCATCACTGCTTCCGCCCTTCAGCCCGTTCAGCCGTCTCGCCCATCTTTGCCACTTCCGCCCTGCAACCGCTCCCTCGAGTGTGTGTCTCCTCCGTGTAACCAGCAGCAGCCAACCATGGAAAGAATTTTCAGCTGTCAACAACTCCCTCCTCTACAAGTCAGCGCCACCAGAGGTTGCTCCCATCAACGACTCCTGCCCTCTCCTTCAGCGCCATCAGCCCAAACGTCTAAGTTGCTAGTAAGCAACCCCAAAAAAAATCTGAGGGCACTTGCCCCCAAACCCCCAAGCAAGGGGCCGATGGCCCCGTGCCACCCCCAGCCAACTCACCACGGAGTTGGATCCATGAGTCGAGTACAAGGATCAACCTCCCTTACGAGACAACTCCTTCTACATCAAGGTTGAAAAATGTGTGAGGCGTAACGAGGCGTTTTTGTCTCAGTGAGGCGAGGCGGAAGCCTCGAGGCATTTGAGGCGTAAGCCTCAAAATATGTATGAGGCGGTCAAAAAATAAATTTATACATGTATTTACATATATATATATATTTATATTTATATTTATATCTTATGTGTATGAATGTGTATATAACAAAATATGTACATACAAACACAACAATATAAAATAGTAATTATTTCTGAAACATAATAATGATAATAGAGACTAAAGACCCACCAGAATAACAAACTAAATATGTAAAAATAACAATATATCAATTCTTTATACTACTAGAACAAAAGATGTCAATAGTGAATAGATAAAATGAATTTCAAATTAGTAGGAACGAGGAACCAAAATTAGTTAACGATGATATGAAATTCACCGACATAGTGAATAAGAAGGTAGCAAACAAAGAGAAATTTAACAATATAGATTGAAAGATGTTACTCAGAAAATCACGATTAAGCGTTTATTATTGAAAAATAACAATCAACTACAAGAACTTTGATTTTTTTTTAAAAGTGTTTTTAATAAACTGAAAAGTAGACAATTTGGTGGTTAACATAAGGCATCATCATTTGGAATTGAGGTGTGCGCCTCAGCAAAACCTCAGAGCCTCAGTGCTTTGAGGCGGGCCTCAGACATTGTGAGGCGTAAGCCTCAGTCCAGTACACTGAGGCGTAAGCCTCGAGGCGTATTTGGGATAGCCTCGCCAAGAGGCGTAAGCCTCGAGAGCCTCAAGGCGGGTTTTTTATTACCATGTTCTACATCAACTTCAAGGAGGCTTTCTTCTCCAAAGAAGCATGGTGAGCACAGAAAAAGTCAACGACAGACTGGATGAATACATGGCCACAACTACTGCCGCCTTGGATGATATTCGTCAACAACTCCAGATTCAAACTCGACAACAGGAGAATCTACAACTTCACTTGGACACCTTCATGCAAAAACACAAGATGACATTATTGCCCATCAAGCTCAGCATGATAATTCTTTTGAAATTCTCTATCGTGTTACTACCTTCGAACAAGGCTTGCATACACTAGAGGCCAACCACAACAACAATGTTTGTCATCTCGCTTCTCAACCAATATAAGTTGAGCGCTTTGTTAAAATGAAGCTACTAGAGTTCAATGGTGAGCATGATGCAAAGATTGTTCTTGACTAGTTGCACTACGCAGACAAGTATTTCCAGTTGTATAAAACTTTTGGTGAGGCAACCAAAGTCCTGATTGCCACCTCCAAATTTCGAGGAGCTGCTTTAGCATGGTGGAACCAACCACGAGACGGACTCGTCAAAACTTGAACAAAATTGTGTCCTTTGATTGTGCAGCGATTCTTACCTTAGGATTACAAGCAGTAGGCCTACTTGGCATATCAAGATCTCAAGTATGGTGACGACATTGTCTCCAACTACACCAACAAATATCAAGAATTGTGCAACCGATCTGAGGTTCGGATGGATGCCACTGTCGCAGTCGCAAATTTTCATAGGGGACTTCATGATGAGGTAATTGATCGTATAGTAGCATGCATTTCACTTCTCTAGATGATGCTATTCAAAGTGTTGAAAGAATTGAGGAGGAGATCCGACGTCGTCCCCGACTGTGGTCACCTGGGTGGAAACCACATCAAGGGGCGACTACTATAACAACACCGACTACGAAGGAAAACCCTTCAAACCAGTTGTCACTAAGCCTATCCAATGCTTTTCCTGTCATGCATATGGTCATCTCTCCAACCATTGTCCACGTCGTGTGATGACTACAATGACAACGAAAGACGATGATGGCATAGAATATGAGGATGTCTTTCCGGCTTCAGAACCTAGTGACGAGGAAGAAGAAATAGGTGACCCCGCTCTGCGAAATCGGATCCTCATGGCTATACAGAGTCCACCTCCTGATGACTGGTGTTGCAAGTCATTATTTTATTCAGTTGTGGAGGTTCGAGGTCGCATGTGCATACTGAAAGTTGATGGAGGATCTTCAGTCAATATAGTGTCTTCTTCGATTGTTCAAGAGTTGGGATTGAAACTGGGCCCCATCCCAAGCCGTATCACATACAGTGGGTTGATGACACTTCTCATATTATGACCCACGGTTACAGAGTTCCTTTTTCATTTCATGGTGTTTACAACGACACAGTCCTTTATGATGTGCTTACTATGACAACTTCTCACATATTGCTTGGTTGTTCATGACAATATGATCGTCATGTGTGACACGATGGGTTCTACAACACATACTCCTTTCGAATTGGCAACGCCCGACAGCTCTTCCGATGGACATCCACATCCTATAGTTTCAGGCAGCTAGGTCATGTCCTTCGGGAGATGCCTCTCGTCATCTCATGGAAAGGAGTCATTGGCCCTGCCCCTGCTTCACCGGAGGTTCGCATTGTTAAGGGGAGGAGATAGATGCAATCCATGAAAGGGAATTTGCTTGGGAAGCAAGCCCATATCCAAGATGATCCTGATTAGAGCTTAATTGGGCTCAAGTTGGGATTTTATTTAGTTCTTTATGCATTTAGGAAATTTGTGTTATATTTGATTTCAAATTCCTTATTAGGATTTTAATTCCTTGTTTTATTTTCTTGCATTAGGATTTTAGTTTTCTATTTCGTTGTCTTGCACGTCAAGTCGCAGAGTCTTATATAAGCCAACTTTGGGGCCTTTGTCCAGGCAGTCGGTTATGAATTAGAATTTTATTTGCTTGTTGCAAATTTTATTTCTCCCTTTCTTCTTCTCTGCGCATGGCTACATCACCTGTGAGCTTGCAACATAATGTGGATCTTATTAAAAAAGCATGCCAGTAATGGTAATAGATCTGCACCTTGTACACCAATTCATGTTTTTGCACGTTCATATCCTTCTTCTAGCTCAAGTTCTGATAACACTAAGAGCAAAAATAATGATGATGGTTTCTAGGAAGTTAGGAGCAAAAGTAGACATAAGTCCCCTCCAGAGTGTATCTCTAAGACAAACACATGTATCTTTCACAGAGTGACTAACTCAATTTTTTCTCGTATGCAAAATAAATTAGGGGACTTGAAATCATTAATGAAGAGAACGTTGAGGCTGACAGTTCAACAGCCCAGGGTATTAAATGAATACTTTCTTCTTAATCTCTTCTTGGAACGTTAGAGGCATAACTAATAAACTCTATAATGGCCAAGAAGTAAGGAGGTCCGGCAGTAATATTTTTATTCTCAATAAAACTAAGTTGATATTGCCTAAAGCAGATTCTATTATGAACTAGGTTTTCCCTGAGTTTAAATAGATTTCAAATAATCAAACTCATGTTCTTGGGAGAGTTTTTATTCTATGGAGGATTTTGTTTGTTCAATTGCAAAGATTCCCGAATCGGATCAACATATTCACATGAAAGTTGAAGTCAACAATGAAATTCTTTTTGTGCCTATTGTATATGGGCACAATGAAGATTTTGATAAAATGAGACTTTGGCAGGAATTGAATAATATAAATTCTTCTATTTTTTCTCCATGGATTATCATGGGTGACTTTAACGCTGTGAGGAAAAATTGTGAAAAGAATGGGAAAGAATCCTCCAAAGAAATCTATGGAAAAGTTCAATGAGTTTGTTTTGTAACGGTGGCTTATTTGAACTTGATCTCAATGACCCTTATTTCACAGGGGACAATCATCAGGATGGTAACAAGTTCATTACTTCTAGATTGATAAAATCTTGTATAACTCCTGCTTTCCATCTATTTTTCCTGATTTTTCTGGTGAGATAGCGTCGAACATTATTAATGATCATAGAAAAATTGTTCCAAAATGTTGACAGTCCCAGAATTGTGAAATCTCCTTTCAGGTTTATCAATATTGGGTTGATCATGATGATTTTTTGTCTATTTTTAAAGAGGCTGAAATCATAATATTGAGGGTTTTTCTATGTTTAAGCTCTATATGAAACTTAACAATCCTAAAGATTCTCTTAGAAGATGGAACAAAAAATCCATTGGTGACTTCTTTGGAAACGCCAAGGTTTCTAACTTTAAAGCTCTTAGAGCACAGAAAGAGGCTGATTTGGATCTTGAGGATGTTAATTGTAGATCTGTGAAGAAAGCTAAGGTTGTAGCTGATATTGAAGAATCTTTCTTAAAGCAGAAAGCATGTGTTCAGTGGCTTAAGGAAGAAGATTCCAACTCCAAATTTTTCTATTGTTCTCTGAAAGTTCAAAGGATGAGAAACAATATGAAACACTTGATTGTTGATGGCAATCGTATTCATGATACTGAGAAAATTTAAGAGGCTGCTGTTGATTGCTATCCAAGCCTTTTCAATATAGCTTGATCTCTCTTTGGGAGTTTGGAGTGATTCTTGGACTGGTCTGACTCTTTCTGATATACAAAGGTGCAATATTATATCCCTTATTACTAGAAAGGAAGTCGATGATGTTGTTGCAGATGTTAGTGTAGATAAGGTCCCAGGGCCTAACGGTTTTCTTGACAGATTTTATAGAAAGGCTTGAAATATTATTGGTGATGACGTGTTTGAGGCTGTTAACAAATTTTTTCTAATAGTAATATGCTGAAAGATGCTAATCGAACTTTTATCTCTCTTATTCCTAAAAAGGATGATACTTCTTTGACAAATTGGTTGCTCTCTGCAATGCCTTTTATAAAATCATCTCTAAGGTGTTAGCTAATAGACTCCAAGTTGTCTTGCCTTCTATTATTGATGCTAACCAAGTTGTTTTGTTAAAGGCATGAGCATAAAGGATGTGATTCTCCTTACTAATGAGGTTCTTAGTGATTTTAAGAAAATTTTTGGTAGCAGCATGTGTATTTAGGCTGACATTTTCAAGGCTTTCAATTTAGTCAGTTGGAAGTATCTTTTCTCTATGATGCAGTGTATGAATTTTCCTTTTACTTGGATTGAATGGATAGACAATATTTTTAGATCCACTTCCTACCAGGTTGTAGTCAATGGTGAACCCACTGATCTTATCTTTCCTACTAATGGTATTAGACAGGAGGACCCAATTGCCCCATATCTTTTTGTCATTGTGATGCAAGGCTTTACTGAAATGGTGAAAAAAGAGATTATTTCTAAGACTATTGTTCCTATTCGGGCCTAAAAAAGTTTCAGTTTATCACATTTCATCTTTGCTGATGATTTGATGGTCTTTGCCAAAGCTGATTCTCTCACTACTTTTCATCTCAAGGAGGTTTTTGATAGGTTTGATAATCTCAACCCGTTCAAAAGTAATATCCTTTGTAGAAAGAACGCTAATAAAGGTGACATTGAAGATGTCCTTGGCATTAAAGAGGGTGATTTGTTTTCGTCTAAATATTTGGGTCTTCCTCTCCTTAAAGGTAAACTTGGCAAGAAATATTGCTCTGAGCTTATTGACAGATCTAAGAGAAAGATGGAAAGCTAATCTTCTCTCCATGGCAGTAGACTTGAACTGGTAAAGTCTACCCTCTCTACTATGTCCTTATATTGGGTATATTCTTTTCCTCTACCTGCCTCTGTTCTTGATGAAATTGATAGATTATGTACAGATTTTCTTTGGGGCCAATCTGGAGCGAAAAGAACTTTGCATCTTTTTTAATGGGATACTATCTCCCTCCCTAAGATTGAAGGTGGTCTTGGAATCAAGAAGAGCAGGGAAGTTTCAAAAGCTTGCTTAGTTCTTAATTGTTGGGATATTGCGAGAAAAAAGACTCTTTGCGGGTGAAGTGGATAGGAGAAAAGTATTTAAAAAAGCATTCTTTCTGGGTTATTCAAGAGTCCCTAAACTTCTCCTGGATGTTTAATAATATACTCAGGTCAAGGGATTTGCTTCCTCCTTTCTTAGAAATTTAATATCTGTAAAGGGGGCATTTTCAGCTGTGGCAGGATCCTGGGATCAAGTATAAGTTTTTGAGTGACTTGATTGGCAGAGAAATGATCATCAGATCTGGTCTTCCTCATGATGTTTTTGCTTCTTCTGTGATCAGGGATAATAGTTGGAATATACCTCAAAGTAGATGCTCTGCTATTATTATTAAGGTCATTGAAGATAATAGTATTTCTCTGTGTGATTATGATCATATTTTTTTTTGTGGGAAGACTAACAAAATTCAATCATGTCTGGAATAGTATTTGAGCTAAGGGCTTTGAAGATTCTGAACTTAATTGGATCTGGAGATGTAAGGTCCCTTAAAGATGTAGTGGTGTACCTTCCACCTTTGGAAAGCTAAACATAACAAACTTCCAGCTTCTGATTTGTTAGGAACCTGGGTATTCAAGTTGCATCTATCTGTTTCCAGTGTCAAGTTGATTATGAAGATACAAATCACATTCTCTTCAAGTGTCCTTTTTCCAATTCTCTCTGGCATATGGCTATAAAAGAACGGCTAGTGTCTTCTAGACTTGCTAACTGGAAGTCTGAAATGATCTAACGGTAATGAACTCTCATATGGAGAGGACTACTAGTGCTCTCATTGTTTATCACTCTTGGAAGGAAAGGAACTATAGAGTGCACAATGATACCTATCTTACTCCTGATGTTATTTGACTATCTATTGCTAATGAGATTTCAGCTCTCTTATGATTCAGGAAGTTTTTTTTTTCTGAGTCAGTCTTCTTATGTGCTCTGATGCAGATTTCCCTGGTTAATCACTGCTGCTGTTTCTCAAGTCTTTGTGCTTTTTTACTGCTGATCTTCTGAATATCTCTTTTGATGCCATGCCTAGAGGGTTTAGAATCTGCTATTGACGTTTTACTTTGGAATGTACTCTCGATCATTCTCTGTTTATTTCAGAAATGGAGTTAACTGCTGCACTTTTTTACTGCCGATCTTCTGAATATCTCTTCTGATGCCATGCCTAGAGGGTTTGGAGTCTGCTATTGACGTTTTATTTCAGAACATCCTTCTATGTTTATTTCAGAAATAGAGTTAGCTGCTGCACTCATTTCCCTTATCTCCTGCTTGAATGGACTGAAGGATTGGGCTCCCTGCTTTTCTCTGTCCTGTCCCTTTTTTTGTTTCCTTCTGAAGGCTTAGCTTTGTCTGACCTTTTAGCATTCTTTATTCTTTTAGGCCAAAATGTGATGAATAACCTTTACAAATTTTCTCTTTATTTCCTTCCTGTTTTGATGAACTTAATAAAAATGCAAAAAAAAAAAACAATGGAGTTTTGCCGACCAAAAATAAAATAAAACAAGATGATCATAAACAACCTAATTACATCACATAGTAGCATTTAAAAGCATGTATTGATAAGTATGTGGATCCAGGTGTTAGGGGACATTTGGGATTCCCACGTCTATCATTCGTGCAGAAACAATGTATCACATAGACTAAGCCAGTTCTGGCTACCCAGACCGGTTCTAACGGTTGGACCGGCCGATTAGCCCGTTTTGGCCGGTAATTTGAGTCTTTCAGGGTGCAGAGTTCTAACGGTTGGACCGCCAGTCCGCCATGAATGGTAGGAACCACAGGAAATCCGGCTACAATCCAATAACAAAAAGAACAAATGCAGAACCAAACATGTTAGGAGACGTAATGAGTCTGAAATCTTAAAAGCCACGCATGACTCAACATTAACAAGCTCTACAAGATTGCCTGAAACTTGTAGAGTCCATTATTTATATATTAGCTGCTCATCAAGATATACCAATATCTTTTTTGTTCCATGCACGCGAGGGGTATACGTTAAATGACCGTTTACTTGCATAAAATAAGACCAAGATATGTGTTACAATAAACGATTTCAAGAGATGTCAACGAAGTAGTGGGTGTTGTTAGTTTACTACTCTGTGTATAACCTCTTTCGCATGTTTACCTGCCCGTTAGTTTACATACAGAACGATCAACAACCTTTGACTAATAATTACTATTCATCGGATCGAAATGTCATTGAATTAGTCGTGCACAACCCTCTTGCGCCATGGCAAATGTTTTCAAATCAAAATGATTGTTCCGTTTTCCGTAGATAGCAAATAATGTCATTTTGCCTTCTTGGAAGAGATGGCAGCTGAGTCAGTTTCATGCCTTCCATCTCGATGCAAATAATGTAAAGTCCGTTTGTCCATGTTGGGTACTTACACTCACGTAATACAAAGTCAAAATGGTCGTTTTATTATGTGTTGCACATTTGAACTTCAAGTCAATCTAGAGAGTGACCTCGAGTCGCATGGCGCATGTGGCCTTTGGAACGCGGGTATTTGAAATAAAGTGAATCTCTGATCTGTATTAATTTGACTTTATTCGTTTCATATTTTTTTAAAATTAAGTTACAAGCTCCATGTTCTGCCTTGAATTCAACTTTACTCGTTTCATTTTTTTTTCAAGCTCCATGTTCTGCCTTGAATTCAACTTCCGTAACGTGACTTCCATTATAGTATATGCAAATCAACTGCGATGTGTTTTGTGCATAAATATCCAATGAGATTTATGATTTATAGGTTACGGTAGATTTCAGGTAATAGAGAAGCATGGATTGAAATCATTAACAATTGTGGCCAATTGACATTACTAAGTAATTAGGGTTTTTAGTTCTGAGAGTTGAATTCAGATTATTGCTTAACCCTTTTGCTCTTAGATTTAGTCCATGTTAGTTTCTATTTTTGTAGAATGCCAATATTGGTTAATTAGCAATGTATCTATTGATGATTGTCAAATGTTAAGATAGCTTGCATTTATATTGATAGACTGTTAGTTTCCGTCACACGTTAATTATATCTATTATTTCTTTCATGTCTCTTTGACAGCTCCTTCCGCTCTCATACCATATTATAAAAATGGTCCCCTCGCCTATATAAAAGGCATACTCCTTCTAACACATACACAATGAAATATACTTATTTTTTAAGTTTCATAGCATCAAAGTCTTAAAAATAAGGACAACTATTCTTTTGTTTTACATACTTTTTTACACTACACACTCATTCATATCTACTTTCCTTTTCTCTTTACTCTTCCCCTTTTCAAAATTCAATCTTATGGCAATTGACATTTAACAGGAGAGGCATATTATCCCTCAATGTCACATATTCTTCTTCCCAATGGACTGTGTGGTCTTCGACAATGAAGATCACTCTATTTGGCCTCAACTTATAGGACCATCTTTTTGGGCAAACAAAACCTTCCAACACCACAATTATATAAATTATACCTAATATTGTTTTTGATGCAGCATGAAAGGAAGTGACACTGACATGTCAAGGGAAGAAAGCCAATCCATTATATATAAAATTACATTTTCACAATCGATGATTTAGATCTTATATTGTGAACTCAATTCACCATGACATCTGAAATAATTATTGGAATGGGGACGCTTTCACTGTTCGAGAATGGAGCAACATTTCTTGCAATTTTCTTGATAAAAGGTCTTCCCTTGAATTTCAACTTCGATGTGATATTACGATTGTGTCTCAAGGAGAACAAGCAATATGTCAATTTCACACAGTGATGACAGAGATTTGGAGAACTATGGAGTCCATGTGTCCATTCATTTGCTTCACATGGAAAAGTTTTATTGTGTGCACTGTCAACCAACATGAGTGGTCTAATCTGAGACATTTATATGAATTTATCATTGGTTTTTGTTCAAACTTTCAATTTTAGCGCAACAACTTATTGTACGTGATCCATTTCCATGTTTCGGGGATGCATTGGTGGAGATTAAAATCATTGAGACATGTATGAAGATGTTATTTTCTTTTGGTAGTGGACTCCCTTTAATCCATGTTGATCATGTCCCTACCACTAAGGAGGCTATTTTGATAATTTATTCTGCAATATCTTCTTCAAAAGGGATTAATTTAAAGACTTGTTTGTATTGTAAGAAAATAGGTCACGACAAGATGACTTGTTGAAGTCTACATTCTAGAAAAAGAATAGAATATTTAAATATGTGTGCTCCTCAAAAGGATGCTACAACCTCTACATCAACCCCATCTTCACCCGACTTTCAACATAATTGCATATGCTCCAATTTATGCAATCTTTCGATCAAACACATGTAGCATCATCAACTTTTTAAAATGAAAATGGTAAAGATTCTGATATTTGATATATGGACTCAAGGATGTCTAGTAAGTATAACTTCCATGCAGTTTTTAAAGTTTATATAAGCAGGTCCCTTGCCAAAAAGAGAACAAAAATCAACAAGTTATAAACATATAACTATAAATATATAGTTCTCTGTACAAGACAATCGTTGGGCATGCAAATACTATGTGATGTGGTATGTAGAGTTGATTGTGAGATAAGCATAACTAGACATCCATTGCATACAAAAGGTATCTATATAGTCTTGGTCATCATAAGTAAATAATCTCATTTGATAATCTTAAAAAATCAAATCAAAATCTTGAATTATATTATTCTCTTTATAGCTATTTGACACAACATAGCCCTATACATAGAAAGAGATAAATGAGATACGAAAAGAATGAGAACATACCTTCATTAAGGAAGTCAATTTTGAATTTGGTTGGGATAAAATATGAGTTTCTAAACTGTGATGTTAATATTTCTATTTACATGTGGTGGTTATGACTTTTTACAACTTCAAATCTGATGCAAGTGAATTGTTGGTGTATATGTGAATGATGTATGTATATATGTATGTGTGTGAATGAATGTGAAAATGAATTAATACAATGAGAATTACATTAATATATTCATGAGGATGGTGAATTGATCTTGTATGTGTGTTTTCTAAATTGTGTATGTGCATGAGAATGGAATTAAGTATCATAGAGAATAGAATTGAAGAAAAAATTATATCTGGATGGATGAATTGTGTGTATGTGTTTGTTATTGCAGGTTTTGCAAGCGTGCTAGCATGTTTTTAAGCTAAACATAGGATGAAACATGTAGTTTTGATGAATTGCACGTACCATATCCTACTGAACCACCAGACAATAGGTATGTAGATACATGTAAAGTCGACGTTGTAGACCTTTGTTGTCGATTTCTTTAGAAAATTGACATTATAGACCATACGTGTCTCCAATTTTCTCCTAAAATTGACAACACAACTATTCCAAAATGGTTGTACTGTCTAGCACTATCGTGTTACCAGCTGGCCTATGCTGTCAATTTTACATGCAACCGAAGACACAATTGGTCTGTAGCATTGATTACCTTAAGAAACTAACAATATAGCTTTGGGGATTTTATGAGGAAAAGGTGCATGTTGCATCGATTTTAATTAGTGTAACTGATGACAAAGGTCTAACTATAGCGTCAGTTCTTTTTCAAAAACTGGCAGCACATAACGGTCCCACGACACTGACATCGTTATGAGTCGTCAATTTCTATTTCAATAGAAACCAACGTTGGACATATGTCATTAGTTTCTCCTCTCCCAAAACTGATGTAGAAGGGCATCCAATGTAGTGTCAACTGTTGGTATGTATGCCCTGAGAGCCAATCATGGGATGATTGGTGGGATGCATTGAGATTGATTTGATGAACATCAAAGGCAAGCTTCTAATTCTTTCTGGTTCAGTCATATGAGATAATGATAGAACAGATTGAATGTCTAGAGAATGACAATACTCAATGACGTATGCTTTCAGGTTGAGGACCTGAATGATGAGATCATACGAATGCTAAGAGTTTGTACATTCTTGTTATGTCCCCAGTCGGATGTCATTGTGGAAGGTAGATACACAGCAATGACACACAAGACTGGATTATGGTGTTGGTTGATGACAAAATCTCGTTAGTCATGATATGGAGATATCAAACCAAACACATAGGTACTTGTTAGAGAACAAGTGTATCGGACAGACCCACCGTGAGTTTGATACATGGAACCATGACATGGTAGTCACAGTCAGTTCTCACAGTGATGGTGGTGAGTGTGATTCTTTGACCTGAAATCACTACACTCAACACATGTCGTTGGGTACACTTTGACATCATCAAACACAGTCCTGAAACATGGGTTGTTATAAAGGTGATGATTGGGTGGCTTTTTGACACATGGGGCTTTTTAGGGGTGAGTGATAGATATGAGATTTATCTCTCCTGAGGGAGTTTGATATCCATGGCCACTTGATGAGTAGTATTGAGATAGGCGTGCACACATGTGTGAATAAGTATGTGATATTGATGACATACATATCTCCTCCAATCTACTCTGAGATCAAGAAAGTGAATGAACGTTGACAAGATGACTGTTCCATGCCTTGAGTTCATTCGGGATACATTCATTGTAACACCATTCACAGACTGTAGAACGTTGACAGGATGACTGTTCAATGACAAAGGAATTATACATTCATTGTAACACCATTCACAGATTGTAGAATTGAAAGTTGTTCTCCAACTTTCCTTTTCACTTGGGTAGCACTGATGTGCGACTATGCACCGCTCATTGCTTGTGAAGTCATAAGTGTTATGGACTTTCACTGCCAACGCGAAATGGACCTGCAGGGTCACACAAATAGGATTTAACCTGGAAGAGGAGTTTATCCACAAATGATGTTTAGATTGATTACTAAAGGAGTTTAGTAGTTCAATTAAACACTCAATCAATTGATAGCTCAATATCATAGTGTTCAAGATGTTGGACCGATTGATTGGAGTATCAGATTGATTGAAACTACAATTGATTGATTTGCACAGTCTGCTGCCCCAACCGATCAGCTCATATAGTTGAACTGATTGGCTCAGGTTAGTGAGCCGATCGGCTCAACTGGTGAGACGATCGACTCATGTATCATGAAACGATCAACTCAATTGTTGAACCGATCGATTCGTGGACCAACCGAGATTGTTTGGAAAGTTAGAAGACTGTTTTGCAAATACAATTTGTTTCACTTGCACAAATTCGATTTGGACAAGGATTAATATTTGATTAATCGAAAACAAATATAAGTAAATTTGAGTTGGATTAGGACCACGAATCGATTGGCTCAGAGCACCAGACGATCGGATCAGGTCCCAAACGATCGGATCAGGGCCCGAAACGATCATTTCAGGGTGTGAACCGATCGGTTCAGCTGACACAGATTGGTTGTTTTGTGGAAAATCTCGAACCCTTCTACTCCTACTTTAATCCCGCATTGCCCGGGGTAGAGAACCATGTCCCATGACCCTCCTATATACATAGGGGTATTGGGGGCTTCTCAGGAAGAACAACTCAGAACACCAGTTGCTCTACAAAGTTGTCTTTCTCTCTAGTTGTGGTAACCGAGAGAGCCCAAGCAAGTGCTACCCGATAAGAGAGGCACGGTAAGGGAAAGACAACTGCAGAAAGGCAACTAGTTGCAGGAGAGTGTGTTGGTGACTAGTACGCCGACAAGAGGGTGCGGCTCCTTCTGATTCCTTGTGGGATAAGGAGATCGGAGTTCCAGGTGGTCCGCGTGGACTACTTCAGAGGTGGGAGACTTCTACCGCTTGGAGGACAGTTGTCAATCCCGACAGTCCCGATGAGACCAGGAGCTGTACAGACACCGTCCAAGATCGGATGTGAAGATTGCGCAAGCTACGATGTAACATCGCCGAGCAAGCCTCGGGGCAAGATACGCCTCTAAAAACCATCCTTCCTATTGTATAAACATTGATGCAATTCCTTTATTCTGGGTTTAGGAGGAGAAATTTTTGTTTCCGCTGCCTTCTCTGTCTCCCCTAAAACCCAATAGTGGTATTAGAGCCACATAAGCTTCTCTATACTTCAGGGTTGTCGATATGATCGATTTTGTTTTGTCACCTTTAATTATTGTATACGATGTGAATAATAATGGATTTATACATATCCAATCCTAAATCCACAAATACCAATATACATATATGATATGTGATATGAATGCACTCGATACACATCGCCCTTAAATGAGTTTTGTGGTGAATGTATAACGTGTTTATGGCCAATAAACCCTATGTGTGTGTGCTTGGCTGTATGTGGTTGCTTGCATCTCGGTCTATGCATTGATTCCCTACCTCCTTATTCTTGATGTAACTCAAGATAACTCGAGATTTCTTTCCTACCATTGCTTCCCCCGAATGTAACTCGGGGTTTCCCAATTTAAATGTAAAATAGGATAGATATTTTATTATGTCAAAGAACGGAGGACAATCTGATGACGACTGAGATGATCGGTTCAAGGAGTGAACCGATCGGTTGGCGATCCAGATGATCAGTTCGAGGAGCAAGACGATCGGGTAGCGTCCATGAGGAGATGCACGATGACCAGGCAAACCGATCAGTTGGAGGAGCCAACCGATCGACTGGTGGCACCCAGAAGACTGGCCAGGATGAGTAGGTCATTCATGTGATGAGTTGATCAATTCAGATGGCTATAGCACTTCATCATGGACAAGTTGTATGTGATGTAGGACGATACCATTTTTTGAGGAGATAGCAATAAAGATACGCACTCTTGGTTCACCAAAAAAAAGATGTAGACCTAGATGACCATGATTCCTCTTGGCTCGAGGAATCATATTAGGATGGCCATAATCATTGATTTTATCATTTCACATGATTTCTGTGGGATATAGCATGTATATGATACATATTATGTATTGTGGTGATTGGATATGTATGTCCCTATAAAACCAAATCCCTCATCTAAATATTAAGTCTTTTACGCCTTTCATTAGCGGCACACATGAAAAACTTGATCGACCAAGCATAGGTTACGCCAAAGCGTGGTGTGTCGTCTATCTCGCGGAAGTGTGAAGGGTAAACATGTAGGTTCTGCCAAAGCAGGGTGCATGTTTACCGTGTCGACTTTTGGGTTAGACTTAACTGGTGATTCTTAGAGCGTCTAAGCCCAGAGGCACGAAATGTTCATGGCAAGGTGTTGCGCATGTTCATTCATCAAGAGTTGCATATGATGCAATTGGCATGATGGCCTACATAAATAGTTAAGATTGTGGGCGATCAGCCAAAGCTGACTCATGACTTGATGAAATATGGATCTTGACCAACTAGAAGATTGTACGCTGCAATCTTCTGAATTGATGGTGAGGGCTATCAATTTGAACAAAAATAGTGGGAGCGATAATTAATTGAAGTCCAAATTATATCGTTAATCTTTAAAATCAATCAAATAAGTCAAAATTGAGTTTTGGACTAAATTGCATATATTTCCTTTTGTAGTAAAAATGACAACAAACAACAATCACTTTTCATTGTGATCGGTCCTTGAGAAGGACAAGCTGAATGGGACTAACTTCCACGATTGGTTTAGGACATTGAGAATTGTTCTCACTCAAGACTGAAAGCTCTATGTCCTGGATACTCCAATTCCAGAGGAACCTGCTCCTACAACACCAAAGGCAGAAAGGGATGCTTATAAGAAGCATTCTGATGATGTCATTGATGCAAAGTGTTTGATGTTGTGCGCCATGAACCACGAGTTGCAGAGATAACATGAGAACATGGGTGTCATTGAGATGATTCAACATCTCAAGAACATGTATGAAGACCAAGCACAGCAAGAGAGATATGATGTCTCCAGGGTGTTGTTCAAGTGTGTCATGATAGAAGGAGATCCAGTTGGTCCTCACACGCTCAAGATGATTGGGTATGTGGAGAACCTGATGAGACTGGGATTTCCCCTGAGCCAAGAGTTGGCTACTGACGTGATACTGCAATCGTTGCCAGAATCCTACAGTCAGTTTGTGGTGAACTACAACATGAACAACTTTGACAAGCCGTTGACATAGTTGTTGGGCATGTTGAGGACAGCTGAGGCACAGATGAAGAAGGACAAGCATAAGTCTTTGATGATGATCAACAGCAAGAAAGGCAAGTCCAAGCGCAAGGGCAAGGGCAAGGCTAAGAAAGGTTCTGATGCTAGACAACAGTCCAAGTCATATTCAACTCTCAAGGCCAAGGGAGGCGTGACCAAGAGAGGCAATTGCCACCATTGTCAAAAGCCAGGACATTAGAAAAGGAACCGTCTACTCTATCTAGAAGAACTAAAGAAGAAGGAGGCAACAGACGTCTCCACGTGAAGGTGTCATGAAATAAACTTGAAACATTTTTTTGAGGTATATGATACCAAGTTATAAAATGTAAAGCACTCAATAAATGGGGCAAGTGTGGCCGCCATAAATAGGAGTACCTTAGTTTATTTTCAGCTTTAAAGGCATGTAATAGAGTTATGAACTGCTATTTCATATTTGCCAATAGATAGAAACACATTACTTTTGCATATTGTGTGACAATAATGGCAATTAATAAAGTTGATGTTTCCTTATGTCAATGCCTTGTTATCTTGTGGTACTTGGTATGCATAAGATAAAATGATACCTAAAAGTTATTGATAACTCAAACAATCAAATTAGCATAAATCATGAGAAATTCATTTCTAGTTTCCATATGATGGATAAGTCTAGACTCTTTTGGTTAGAGAACCAATAAGAGACATGAATCTCTTAGACATGATTAATCAATCTTCACTAGTGGTAGTGGGAGAATGATTATCCTATTAGGTATAATACATGTGATTTATTTACATACCTATTGGAGCAAATGCTAGTACTTCAAACGTTGTTTAGAGAAATACCAATATGAATATCTTGAAGTGTTCAAGAATATCATTAGGTAAAGTGTTAATTTTTTATGAGATCAATGAATGAAATAATTGAACCAAATGTTTGAGATCCTTGTGAGTGATTATGATAATGTATCATAGTGAGCTCGTGATTAAGGCATGGTGATGTCTAAATCAAAAGGAGTCATACTCTAAGGAGTTAGAGGGTGATTATCAAATAACTAATTTCTTCTTAAATAAAGAATACCCCACACTAATAAAGGACATTAAGAATCACAAGGAGTTGTGAGTTCTTATATCCTTAACAGATACACCTCGATTATCTATGTGATGAGTTGATCATATGATGAGTCAGCTATCTAGATGAATATGAGGAACCGGAATTTGAGTTATGGTTTATGACCATTACATCCTAAAATGACTTCCATGTGAACCATAAGGTATGACCTTGATTGTAGCACCCATTGGGATGAAATCCATAAGTGTGAATGAGTCTTAAGCGTTAAGACACATGGATAACATTTTGAGAAGGATGATGCTTGTTGATTGCAACTTAATGACTAAAATATTTGGCATATGGATACTAAAACCGCATTCCCATGAGGAATAAAATAAGGATGTGTACGTGACACAACCTATAAGGTTTATGAATCCATTAATGCAAATGAAGTCTATAAGTTACAATGGACTAATCAATGTGATTGATTGAGTACAAGCAACTTAGAATTGTGATCTTTATTTTGATAATATAGTCAAAGGGTTTGACTGATGTGTCAAAGATAAAGAAGGGATCTGTGATTTAGTGGGAGCATATTCACATTCCACATGTTGATGTGAAATGGAAATGTTCTACAATGGAAATCCAAAGTGGAATTTATCTTTAGGGAAGATAGAGACGTTTCATGTGATAGGAATAGAGATCTATAGAGATAGTTCTCAAAAACCTCTTGACCTGAAAAGAGAAAGTATACATTAGCAATCTATACTGAAGGGTTTAGTGTGCACAGATTCAGTGAGAGAAAACTTGTCCATGTTACATGGAGTTAGTATCCTAAGGCCAAGTGTCCAATTCTTATGAAGAATGGGAACACTAAGAATAGATATGGATCTATCATGTATGTAATCATCCCATTATCTTGCATGTATGGACATAGCAGGAATAAAATGCATTCATCATCTTGTATGTAGGACATGACTATATGATGTGCTCATCTTGATAACTCGTATGTGGGACATGACGAGTGGATGTCTATCTAGTAAGGGTTACTGGAATACCATAAGAACTTGATAAGTACTTGAGAAGTACTAGTTCTATGGAAATAAGGGAGGGTTCACTGTAAAGAGTTACACTGATGCAAACTTCTGAAAAGGACAGAAAATTAATCGCAAAACATATATGAGATATATAAAAGTGAATGTTTGTTGATAAATGGAAACGTTCCAATAAAGCCATTCAAAGGAAATGTCGAGTATCCATGTGTTAGATAACAACAGTGGATACCATATGGATCTGGAAGTTCATGAGATGAACTAATAGATATTCCGGTCATTGATGACAAGTTAGGAGAGCTTGGTCAAGCAATGTGGCTAAAGGTTAGCAAAGGAATACTAGATCGCATATTACGACAACTCTATCTCGTACGTGTGATGTACATCGAAGAGATGAGAGACATGCGATTAATACTGACTTTGGCAAGGTGTTGCCATAACTCACTGTGTTAGCACTAGAGCACAGTAACATGTGGGACATGTTTGAAGATCACTATGAATATTATTCAAGGGTAATTGGCTCGCAGTGCAAGTGGGAGTCTGTTGGTATATATGCCCTGAGAGCCAATCATGGGATGATTGGTGGGATACATTGAGATTGATTTGATGAACATCAAATGCAAGCTTCCAATTCTTTCTAGTTTAGTCATATGAGATAATGATAGAACAGATTGAATGTCTAGAGAATGACAGTACTCAATGACGTATGCTTTCAGGTTGAGGACCTGAACGATGAGATCATACAAATGATAAGAGTTTGTACATTCTTATTATGTCCCCAGTCGGATGTCATTGTGGAAGGTAGATAGACAGCAATGACACACAAGACTGGATTGTGGTGTTGGTTGATGAAATAATCTCGTTAGTCATGATATGGAGATATCAAACCAAACACATAGGTACTTGTTAGAGAACAAGTGTACCAGACAGACCCACCGTGAGTTTGACACATGGAACCATGACATGGTAGTCACAAGCATTTCTCACAGTGATGGTGGTGAGTGTGATTCTTTGACCTAAATCACTACACTCAACACATGTCGTTGGGTACGCTTTGACATCATCAAACGCAGTCCTGAAACATGGGTTATTATAAAGGTGATGATTGGGTGGCTTTGACACATGGGACTTTTGAGGGGTGAGTGATAGATATGGGATTTATCCCTCCTGAGGGAGTTTGATATCCATGGCCACTTGATGAGTAGGATTGAGATAGGCGTGTACGCATGTGTGAATCAGTATGTGATATTGATGTCATACATATCTCCTCCAATCTACTCTAAGATCAAGAAAGTGAATGAACATTGACAGGATGACTGTTCCATGCCTTGAGTTCATACGGGATACCAGTGACAAAGGAATTATACATTCACTGTAACACCATTAACGTATTGTAGGATTGAAAGTTGTTCTCCAACTTTCCTTTTCACTTAGGTAGCACTGATGTGCGACTAGGCACCACTCTTTGCTTGTGAAGTCATAAGTGTTATGGACTTTCACTGCCAATGTGAAATGGACCTGCAGGGTCACACACATAGGATTTAACTTGGAAGAGGAGTTTATCCAAAAATGATGTTTAGATTAATTACTAAAGGAGTTTAGTAGTTCAATTAAACACTCAATCAATTGATAGCTCAATATCATAGTGTTCAAGATGTTGGACCGATTGATTGGAATATTGGATTGATTGAAACTGCAATTGACTGATTTACACAGTCTGCTTCCCCAACCGATCTGCTCAAGTTAGTGAACCGACCGGCTCAACTAGTGAGACTATTGGATCATGTGTCATGAAACGATCGACTTAATTGTTGAACCGGTCGATTTGTGGACCAACTGAGATTGTTTGGAAAGTCAGAAGACTATTTTGCAAATAAAATTTGTTTCGCTTGCACAAATTCGATTTGGACAAGGATTAATATTTGATTAATCGCAAACAAATATGAAAGTCAATTTGAGTTGGATCAGGACCACGAACCGATCGGCTCAGGTCCCAAATGATCGACTCAGGGCCCGAAACGATCGTTCAGGGTGTGAACTGATCAGTTCAGCTGACGCAGATTGGTTGTTTTATAGAAAATCTCGAACCCTTCTATTCCTGATTTAGTCCCGCATTGCCCAGGGTAGAGAAGTCTATCCCATGACCCTCCTATATAAAGGGATATTGGGGGCTTCTCAGGAAGAGCTCAGAACACCAGTTGTTCTGCAAAGTTGTCGTTCTCTCTAGTTGTGGTAACCGAGAGAGCCCGAGCAAGTGCTACCCGATAAGGGAGACACAGCAAGCGAAAGACAACTACAGAAAGGCAACTGGTTGTAGAAGAGTGTGTTAGTGACTAGTACACCGACAGGAGGGTGTGACTCCTTCTGATTCCTTATGGGACAAGGAGATCGGAGTTCCAGGTGGTCTATGTGGACTACTTAAGAGGCGGGAGACTTCTGCCGCTTGGAGGACAGTTGTCAATCCTGATAGTCCCAGTGAGACCAGGAGCTGCACAGACACCGTCCAAGACCAGAGGTGAAGACCGCGCAAGCCGTGAGGTAACGTCACCGAGCAAGCCTCGGGACAAGGTACGCCTCTACAAACCATCATTCCTACTGTATAGACGTTGACGCGATTCCTTTATTCTGGGTTTGGGATGGGAAATTTTTTTTTTCGCTGCCTTCTCTATCTCCCCTAAAACCCAACATCAACCACTTAGGTATTGGTACAACATCAACGCTTTGCAGATGTAATAACTGATGCTAAAGATGATATTTGTACTAGTGAAAATAAATTTGGATCATTGGATGTAGAATCCAATGAGTTAATCTAACACCAAATCACTTTATTCCAGTTTGTCCATATACCCCAAACAACTACTTAATAAGGTAAGATAATCATAGGTACTTCTGTCATGTATTATTTATAAAAACTAGACATCATTGATCCCATACAAAGAGAGTTTAGATGGTGTGTACTTAAAATGATTCTAAATAGGCTTAAGCAACTTATCACAATTAGGGTCAAACATCTAAATGTAATACCACATCTATAAATAACTAGAATAATAAGTACAGAGCTAGTATATATGTAAAGTTAGTCACAAGTAGATTGTTTTTATCACAAATCTCTAATTAGGCAGAAGATCCAATTATGTTACATTAACTTTGTGATCCACTTGTATTGAGTAGGCGGAAGATCCAATTATGTTACATTAACTTTGTGATCCACTTGTATTGAGTATTGGATTCCAGCATAACTATATGAAGCTTAATCTCGATTACAAAACAACTGAAAACCAACTTGAAGTCCAACTATAATTTAAAAATAGAATGAGGCTCATTGTCCATTATTACACATATATGTTGATTGATAAAGATTTGACTTTAGACCTTGCGACTAGTACAACTAGGGGTTCAAACACACCCAAATATTGTTCGAAAGAAAATTGAATACTAAGGAAACAAATTTGACCATCTGATTACTATATAACTGAACATCAATAACTCAACATGGGCTTCCAAGAGTAGTCAACATTTGATACATTTTTTGTGGCATTTACCTGCCTTTTTATTGTTCGATGGGGACCCTTCAACAACTACATTCAGTTTGCTCGTACGATTCCTCCATTTTCCTTTCGCCTTTGATTCCTCGGGCACCTTCCTCACCGAACTAAGATTTTGTATCGGGATGGACACTGTGGAAAGACTCATAACAGTAGCAGTGGAGAGGGATCTTCAGTTCTTCTCACTTTGTACTGAATTTTTTTATCCTGTGTTACCACCCGTCCATCTATCTTTTTATCGTGCAGGCTTTCTGAAAGTGGGGATTTAATAACCGTAAGCTGGTGCTGCAGTGTCATTATTCTTAAGCATTCTACAACAGTGGTGTGAGAGTTACAGATGTCCCTGGAGATGGGATATAATCTGCGTGTTCCTAGTCAATCTTTGTTAGTAAGGATGCATAACACTAGCGATCAAGAAGGCGTCATGTGGTCGTCATGAAGCACACATGCATCGCGGAAAGGTGATTAGCCCATCGACACTTATCTTTATGATATGATTTTGTTAATATTGGTATGTGTCAAAACTTCTATGGTGAAAGGGACAGCCTTTCAAAACCTTGTAGCTGAAACATTAGTGAGCAAACACAATTCCAAAAATAGCACAGGAGCAAGACCTTAAAAAGGTTCACTCTGCTTCTAAACGTTATTAACGTCTTGTCACTGCCGGCCAAAACTTCTCTAAGTTATTGTTGATGTTGTTGTTAATATTTGTTATTGTCGTTCATGCAACAGCGACAGGTACAATGTAATTAACAGTCCAGGCAGATCCAAAATAAGAATCGAAGAACAAACAAAGTAGGAGAATAGAAAACATGAGTTAGATTCACAAACGAACGTGTTACTTAAAGAAATCAGTGCCTGACAATCCTCGCGGATAGGCACCGTTCTCCCAGTCGCGATCCGGCACGAACCTGGAACTTGCACGTCTCGCTCGCGCTCGATGTAGTCGCGTCGCACTGCTACCAGTGCAGCACAGCAACCGCAGGAACCACCGTCTGACAGCTGCGTCTTGATGACAGGAAGGAGGAGTCACGCTTTGCACTGGAGGACAACTCCACAAAGCGACTCCAGGGATGACAACTATTGCACTCTGGATTTAGGGCTCTCAAAACACACGGCGGCAGAAGATTGTTTTTGGTGTGTTTAACTCTAATGACCGGATGCGTATATATAGCCACACACGTCCCTAATCATATTCCCAGTAAGACGCAAACACTCGGTTGCTCTTGTACACAATACGGAATAATCCGCAAAAGAGAAATACTTTCTAATTAGGATTAAGAAATCCGAATAAGAAAGCAACAATTAATTACATGAGTAATTAATTATTTAGTCGTATTCTAGTGCAAAAAGAAGACGGAAGACGGGAGACATTCTCCACAATCCACAAGCCACAATCCACAATCCACAATCCACAAGCCCGAACCCGAGCCCGGCATGGCCCAGCCAAGTGAGGCGAGGTGTGGTGTGGCGCGCGCGCGTGCGTGCGTGCGTTGTGATGTGGTAACCCCACCCACCAAGGAGGTGAGCATACCTCCCTCCTAGGACTCCTTTGGACACTAGTGCCCCATGTGATCCTACATATGAGGACCACAAAAGTTCTAGGAGTGAGCAATATGGGATAAAACTTCTTTGTCATTTTCACTAGAAACAACACAACATTCTCACATGTACTTGTTGCACTACATTGGGCTTAACCCATGCTAAATAAGTGATTACTACATTAAATGCACTACAGTAACTAGCTGCTACATTAATAGCAGCTACAATAATCACGTATAGTAATTACGTATCTAACAATCCCCCACAAAGTCCAATGTGTAGTGTGCTCTACCATTCAGTCCTCCATACTGTGTTTTCAGTAGATACCTTTTGGTTTGAATCTACCTGAGTTATCCAACTGTGACCCCCGTAGAAACTAGGTGAACAAAAGTCTTGAACCTGAACCTTGGGTACAAGAGTATAGGTTGGTAACAACACAATAAAGACATGGTAGTAAAGAAAAACAATGCATTAAGGCCATGCATACAAAATTTTATATCATGATTGATAACAGAGAACAACCCAATTCTCCTGTTGCAGCCTACACAACATCAATCACTTAGCTGGAGTCTCCAAGGATGTACTGCTAACATCCTATCCTAAGACTTGACACCATTAAGAGACTACTCTCTTACTAACTTGCAGTCATGACACTAATAGGTTTCCAGGAGATAGACACACAGATTCTAGAAGCATCAAATAAGAATACATAGTGTCATCCGATTTACCCGACAACTTGTTATTACCACATTGAACCCAATTTGTGGGATCTCCACTCTTTTGGGTTGGGTTGATACTGCCTGCAAATCTATAGGGGTTTCAGTCCCATCCCCAACCTGGATTTTTCCACTAAAGCCAAGGTAAGACCTTTAGTGAAAGGATCAGCTGTATTATCTTTGGTACCGACGTAGTCCACAGCCACGACCCCATTAGACACCAACTCCCTTACAGATTTCAATCTGACTTGGATGTGTCTACGCTGTTTTTTATTGTACTTGGAACTCTTTATCTTAGCAATAGTTGTAGTGCTGTCACACTGAACTGAAATTGCAGGTTGCGGCTTCATTACCATAGGTAAACTAGACATAAGTCCATGTAGCCATTCAGCTTCCAATCCAGTTTCATCTTAAGAACACAACTTTGCTTCAAAAGTGGACCGAGACAATATGGTCTGTTTCTTAGACCTCCAGGAAACAACTCCTCCTCCTAATAGGAATACATATCCTAAGACACCATTACTCCCAGAATTCACGGCAATCCAGCTTGCATCACTATATCCTTCGACTACGGAAGGATGTTTACCATAATTGTAAGGACCCTGACCTTCATTTAGGGTTTACCCTATTTGCTTTGCTTAACCCTAGCTCTTTGGTGCTTGCTAATCACCTTTAGTGGTGATTAGGGTTTGGTTGTGCTTTGTTTGAGAGTTGGAGGTGTTGCTTGCAAATAACCCAAGTCTAGGGTTTTACAGGCAAGTTTGCCACCTTGTGAGGTGTTCCTCCCTCCCTTTGCTTCCTCTTGTGGAGAGAGGAAGGCTTGGGCCCGTTGCTTGAGTTCTTTTGTGCCTTGTTGAGCTTGTTGGGCCTTGAGGTGCCTTGTTTTGCTTAGGGTTGAGCCTTGTATCGGCCAAGTGGGGAGTGTATCGGCCAAGGGAGTGTGTCGCCCATGAGGATGAGGTGTGTCGCCCAAGGAGCAAGTTGTTGTTTCGCCCATGATGCTTGACCTAGCCTTGACCTTGTTTAGTGGACACTTGGAACATATCTTGGACATGTGTATGGAGCTTGCTAGAGTGGTGGCTCGTGCACTAGGACAAGTGTCCCTAGGCAAGTGGCACCTTGCTTGGACCAACCTTGTTTTCTCCTCCCTTTCCTTCTATATAGGAAATTCCTTTCCTTAGCTAGGAGTTCCTTTGGTTCCTCTCCACCTTGTTGCACGACACAACCCTCTCTTTGCTTGGTGGTGGCCGATACTCCCTTGGAAGAAGCAAGTGGTGGTCGATATCCCCTTGAAGGAGCAAGCTTGTCGGCCGACACACCTTGGAGAAGCAAACTAGTGGCCGATATCCCTTAGAGTCTCTCCTTCCTTGCTTGGTGGTGCTTGGAGCTTGGAGTTGCTTAAGGCGGGTTGCATAACTTCTAACCCTAATTACACTATCTCTTGTTATAATCTTGTCTACATGTTAGTGGCTTAGTTCTTGTTTAGTATCTATTTTGGTCGATCCATGTGATCTAGGGTTTAGGTGAGCAATACTCCTTTCTCCCCTTGGTCTAGAGAAGTGAGCTTGAGCTTCTAGTATCATGAGCAACACCCCTCCTTCCTAGCCGATTGAGGTGAGCTTGTGATCTAGATGTTGGAGCAATACTCTCCTCTCACCATGAGCTTGAAGGTGAGCTCGGCTTAGTGGTGACTCTTTTCTAGGGTTTTTCCTTGTGACTCATTTGGTGATAGAAGATGTGCAAGACCCCTCCTTCTTAGTTGATTAAGGTGAGCCTCTTCTTGACCCACTAGGGTTTTGGGTGTCCATGAGTGAGGTGGTTGATGACCTTGAGAGTTAACACCTTGGACGATATGGGCATGGGGAGGTGCTGCCTGACAGCCCTCTTGACCTGGACCCCCCTTGCACAGCACATGGTGTGGACGATACTCCCCCTTTGGTTCCTGTGGGTGACGGGCGTCACAGCCCTGCCTTGCACGGTTTGGTGGGCGTTGCTGTGACGGGCGTGCACACTACCCTTGACGGCCGGCACAAGTTGCTCGCCCGATACAGGCTGCTCGCCCGATATAGGCTGCTCTCCTGGCACAAGTTGCTCGCCCGATATAGGCTGCTCGCCCGGCACAAGTTGCACGCTAGAACAGGCTGCACGCTCCAATGTGCGTCACACGGCCAACACCCAGCTACCCGATACCGTGCACACCTTGGCACGCGTTGCACTGGCCGATATACCCTGCACGACATAGTTTCACGGCTGACCCTTGGCAATTTCCCAGTATGCTCAGGTGCACGACACTTGACCCAGCGTTACGCGCTGCACGCAGGCCGTTGTGAGTTGGATGAGTTGAGGGCGGGTTGCCCGATACAACCTATGGTGAGGGTGAGTCATGCCCAATATAGTCTTTAGTGAGGGTTGCGAGTACTTCTTGTGAGGGTTCCGTTTGTCATGGAAAGCCAATGTGTTATCTATACTCCTGTTAATCAATGGTGACTCATTGCATGATAAGTATTCTTTTATGACAAAGCTTTTCATCTAAACTTAACATGGCTTTACACACAAATGTGATTACTTTGATTATTTGTATAATGCTAAGAGCAATAATAAGCATGCATTAGAGGTTGCTTGATGATGTGCCTTGTTCATGTGATTATGAGATGAGGCATGATTAAGAAAAAGGTATAATCATTTATGTCACTTTGTGATGATGATGCGCTTAATCCTAAATGTCACTCTGTATTGATAATATGAGTTTCTAAGTTATTCATGATTTACTATTGAATCGTGCTAACCATGCAGGTAATGCATAGCCAAA
Source organism: Alisma plantago-aquatica (assembly GCA_963693085.1). Classification (NCBI taxonomy): domain Eukaryota; kingdom Viridiplantae; phylum Streptophyta; class Magnoliopsida; order Alismatales; family Alismataceae; genus Alisma; species Alisma plantago-aquatica. Next base: position 1,481,491,027 of record OY856411.1, on the reverse strand, counting down.
ATGAGAGGCTATGATGAATAAATATATGAGCACAATAAGATGACGGGTACATTATGAATGATGTTCCATGATGATGATATAAGCCTTGAGAGGCAGTGACACTATGTGATGAGGGATTGAGATCCCCTGGTATGTGATGATCCTTGTGATGAATCTGGATGATTGGCAAGAGGCCAAGTGATAACATGTGATGTGGGATCCTTTTGATGGATCAGTATGATGAGAGTTGTAGTAAAAGCATAAGGTTGAGTTATGTTGTTTATTTCCTGTTATAGCTTGCATGTTATACACCTTGGTTGAATCTTATAATCCATCTAAAAGATACTAATTAATCATAGTGAAATATATCATGTAGTTGCCCTGGCCAGAGATCCATCATCGTCAGGAATTGGTGATGGTGAAACGGGTTCTCCTGTGGGTTAACCCGGAGCGCATATTGTTGAGTATGTGAGGTTTCTCTTAGCCTAAAGTGAGGAGGTAAGAGTGCAACTTCGGTTGTAGACTCCAGGGTGCGAATTCAGGCCCATAGCCCAATTGTGATGAAGAACATGGTGAACATGCCCATGGCTCAAGATATGTGATATGAGGAGCATGAATGCGTTCATGGCTCAGAGCACGGTGAACAGGCCTGTGGCTCAGTTTCACTAGCGCCAAGACCTGTACCGAGGCGGGCTAGGTAGAGGGTAGCCTGACCCTGTGGCTAAGACCACTTCAGCATGAGACTGCGGTCCTACTTGTGTTGTACTCGTGCACTGACCATGAGGGGCGAGGTTGTGGAGTCCGGCTCTTCCATTGACCTTGTATGGCACCGGCTTGGGTTTCGCAACTGAAGGTTGAATTTGAGCGGTACAGCTCACTTCCTCAGGGCATAATAATAATACGTAATTCAGCCGAATAGTATTACTGCTTAAGGCAAATATGAAACATTGGTTGAGGCCTTGTTTGTGTAAGTCAACTCTGTTATATCTTGTTGTTGCCTATATGTTCTCCATATGTAGTAGAACTTATATATCTTGTCTTGTTAATCATGTTTCACAAGTAGTATTTGATTTCATCTGATAAGTTGCTAGGCATAGACAGCTTTATTTCATAACTACTCTTTTATACCCTTTATCAGTTAGCTGCTTTATTCATATCTGAGGTTTTGTAGTTTGGGCGGGGAGTTATGTTTCCCGCTGGGACAATGTTCAATTGTCTCACCCCGCTGGTTTACACCCTTTTTAGGTGGTCGAGCTAGACGTGGTGGTGGTCACAGAGTTGCGGCCGAGCAGCAAGAAGAACAGTATAGGAAAGCGTTGGATATGTTGTTGTTTTGGAAGTTTTATAGTAGAGTCTAGAGTCATCCCTGTACTCTCAGGTCCTTGGCGGTGTTTTGACGTTGTTTCACGATGTACAGTTGTAGATGTTTTGTATATCCTGTTGCTGGCCAGATGTGGGCTTTTATATAAATAAACAGGTGATGAACTCATGTGATTACATGACAGTTGTTGCTCTAAGCTGTGGACATGTATCAAGGCTTGTATATGACCTATTTTCTTACAGGATGTGGACTGGAATGTAATAGTTTCTCAGTTTATCAATTTTCCGCAATCAGTTTTAATTAATTCGTGTTTTCATAATCTGTGGTTATGGTGATTTCTGCATGTTTTCGCGTAATACCTCGCTGTCTGTGTGATAGCGGGATGTGTTGCCACAAGAGTTGGTATCAGAGCTTTAGGTTCGCTGAGTCTACAGGGATATAGGACTAGGTCGAGTCTGTTCTTATGAGTTTTCCAGATTTTCTCACAACCGACTTCTGCCCTCAGCGGAAGAGAAGCCAAGATGTCTGGAAACCATGAAGAACACACTGTTAAGCACAACAATGCTGCATCTGTTGATGGAGCAGTAGGCCAGGCACATGAAGATCGGGTGTCTGAGGTCCCCCAACCTGACCCAGCCATTCTTGAACATCCTGCCTATGAACAGCTTTTGGGGCAGATGATGGCTACGATGAATCTCATGGTTGAGAGGTTGCCACTGCCTCCTATAAGAGCACAGGCTCCTCATGGTGAAACATCGGGTATTGGGAAGACCTTCGAGCGGCTTCGCCGAGTCAGAGCTTCGGATTATGCTGGAACGGCTGATCCAGTGAATGCAGATATGTGGCTGACAAGTCTTGAGAAGGCTTTTTAGATCCTCGACATCCCCGAAGCAGACAAAGTAAAACACGCTGTCTACCTTCTGAAAGTTAGTGCTAGTCACTGGTGGACCATCGAGGAAGAGAAGCGGCCTGGTGAAGTGATCTGTTGGGAGGTTTTTCGACGCGAGTTCGTCACCAGATACTTTCTAAAGACGTATCTGGACGAGAAGATCAGTCAGTTTGAGAGTTTGCGGCAAGGAACGATGAACATCACCGAGTACGAGGCCAAGTTCATGGATCTGTTGAGGTTTTGTCCTCACATGGCAGTGACAGATGAGGAGCAGATCAGACGTTTCGAGAAGGGTCTGAGTGTTGAGCTGACAACACCTGTGTCTGCGTTGGAAAATCGAGAGAGGTTTGCGACGTTTGTGGAATCTGTCTGGAGGATCGAACGATCAGTTAGGGAGAAGAGAGAGTCTATGGCTAAGAAGAGACCTGCTCAGTTTTAGGGACAGAGGTTTGGTGGCTTCAAGAAGCCAAGGTTTGCAGCACCGTCAGTGATGAGAGGTTCTGGTGGACCGTCTCAGTGGTCTCCGAGTAGAGGAAGAGGTTATGTTTCTTCACCATCTAAGGCACAAAGTACAACTTCTATGGCAGTGATAGGGCCATCTAGGCCACGGGTTGACGATAGAGCATGCCATTTGTGTGATAAGATCGGGCATTGGAGGTTCAACTGCTCGAATAGAGATGTTGAAGTGACGCAGCAACTGAGGCAGAATCATCAAGGATCGGATCGACAGCAGCCCAGTGGTAGCAGAGGAAGAGGACGTGGTCAAGCATCTCAGGCTGGATCGTCTGCTCAAGGAAGCAGAGGGCGTGGACAGCAAGCAACGGCTCGATTCTATGCCATGAGTCAGCCGGAGGCGATAGTCAACCCGCGAGTAGTAACAGGTCAGATGGAGTTATTTCATTCTGATATGTCTTCTTCTTGCTTTATATCTGTTCTGGTTGACCTGGGTGCTACGCACTCTTTTATCGCCTATAGTATGCTTGAGAACTGTCGTTTACCTGTTAGTCGTAAGAAGGATAGCTTGTTGTTAGAAACCCTTCTTGATGGTTCCTCATTGCTTCGAGAAGAGTGTCCATCTTGTGTCTTGTCTTTCTCAGGTTACCACATTCAAGTGGATCTCATACTACTTGATATGTGTGGTTTTGACATTATCCTTGGGATGGATACCTTAGAGAAGTATAAGGTTGTTTTGGACTTCGGTTCCAAGCAGGCGGAGTTTGATGATGCTGGAGAGAAGTGGATCTTCCAGGGAGATAGGAAGATTCCTCTGACTTGTCTAGTATCAGCTATGGTGGCAGATAAATTGTTACGACAGGGATGTGAGGCGTTCTTAGCTCATGTAGTGGATACCGTCGTGGCTACCAAGGAAAAAGGTCTTAGCCTTGAAGTGGTGCCAGTTGTCCGAGAGTTTGCAGATGTGTTTCCTGAGGAGTTTCCTGGTGTTCCCCCACCCCGAGAGATTGATTTTGAGATCAATCTAGTCCCAGGTACACAACCAGTTGCACAAACACCGTACAGGATGGCTCCAGTGGAGATGGCAGAGTTGAAGAAGCAGTTGCAAGAGTTGCTGGACAAAGGTTTCATCTGACTGAGCACGTCGCCTTAGGGTACTCCCGTGTTGTTTGTCAAGAAGAAGGATGGTTCAATGCGGTTGTGTATAGACTACTGACAGTTGAATAAGGACACAATCAAGAACAAGTACCCATTACCGAGGATAGATGATCTGTTTGATCAGTTGCGTGGTGCTACAATGTTTTTGAAGATCGATCTACGATCCGGATATCATCAATTGAGGATTAAGGCGGATGACATACCAAAGTCGGCCTTCAGGATAAGGTATGGTCACTTTGAGTTTGTGGTTATGCCGTTTGGGTTAACCAATGCACCTGCTGCTTTCATGGACCTAATGAACAGAGTGTTCCGTCCATTCTTAGATTAGTTTGTTGTAGTCTTTATAGATGACATTTTGATCTACAGTCGGGAAAAGCAAGAGCATGAGCAACATCTTCGTCAAGCGTTGACTCTTCTTCACCAACATCAGTTGTATGCCAAGTTCAGTAAGTGTGAGTTCTGGTTGGAAGAAGTGACTTTCTTGGGTCACGTGATATCTGCTGAAGGAGTCAAAGTAGATCCAAAGAAGGTAGAATCTGTTGCAGAATGGGAACAGCCGAAGACGCTGACGGAAGTCCGCAGTTTTCTGGGTTTAGCATGATACTACCGGAGGTTTATCAAGGACTTCAGTGCGATTGCTTTGCCGATGACAAAGTTGACGAGAAAGGATGTGCCTTTTGTCTGGGATGATCGATGCCAGCAAGCTTTCCAGAGTTTGAAGGAGAAGCTGACCAGTGCTCCAGTGTTAATCTTGCTAGAGCCTGGGAAGGGCTACGTGGTTTTCTATGATGCTTCCAAGAAAGGCTTAGGTTGTGTGCTGATGCAGGAGGATCATGTGGTTTCTTTTGCTTCGCGACAGCTTAAGAAACACGAGGATAACTATCCAACTCATGATTTGGAGCTGGCGGCAGTGGTTCATGCATTAAAGATTTGGAGACACTATTTGTATGGGGAAGTGTGTCAGATCTTTACAGACCATAAGAACTTAAAGTACATCTTTACACAGCACGAGTTAAACATGCGACAGCTGCGATGGATGGAGTTGATCAACAACTATGACTGCACTATCGAGTATCATCCTGGTAAGGCAAATGTAGTAGCTGATGCGCTTAGTCGAAAGTCTTCTTTTTCTTTGAAGAAGGCACAGTTGAGTTCCCTGGTATGCTATAGGCGTGATATGTTTGTCTCTTTGCGGCAGATGAATGTGTAGATGGAAGTTTCCTCGTTGGCTGGACTCTTAGTGCAGATGCAAGTCAAGCCTACATTGAGACAGCAGATCAAAGATGCACAACAGACAGATGATGCAATACAGTCGATCAGATCAGAGTTCGTCAGCGAAAGGCGTGATGGGTTTCATGAGCCTAAGGATGGGCTAGTATGCTATCGTAATAGGATGGTGGTTCCTGATGTTGATGATCTGAGAAAGTTGGTGCTCGAGGAAGCACACACATCGATGTATGCTATGCATCTAGGTGTCACCAAGATGTATCATAGTCTGAAGGACTTGTATTGGTGGCCCAACTTGAAGAAAGATGTAGCTAAGTTCGTGGCTAGATGTGTGGTTTGTCAGCAAGTAAAGGCTGAGCATCAGAAGCCGGCAGGTACGTTGCAACCTTTGCCGATACCGTAGTGGAAATGGGATCATATAACTATGGATTTCGTAGTTAGCCTACCCAGGACAACTAGGAATCATGATTCCATTTGGGTGGTAGTGGATAGATTGACAAAGTATGCCCATTTCCTACCTGTAAAGACGACGTATACAGCTAAGAAACTCGCTCGAGTATATGTGGATGAGATAGTTTGTTTGCATGGTGTGCCAGCGACAATAGTTTCTGATAGAGGACCACAGTTTACGAGTCGTTTCTGGGAATAGTTGCACAAAGCGTTGGGAACGCAGTTGAGGCTCAGTACCGCTTTCCACCCACAGACAGATGGACAGTCTGAGAGGACTATTCAGATTTTGGAGGATCTTCTTTGAGCTTGTGTTTTGCAGTTCCTAGGCAGCTGGGATGTACATCTTAGTTTGATAGAGTTTGCCTACAACAACAATTATCAGCGGAGCATTGACATGGCTCCTTATGAGGCCTTGTATGGGAGGAAGTGTAGATCTCCTTTGTTTTGGTATGAGTCTGGTGAGTATCAGTTGTTGGGTCATGAGTTAGTACAGCAGACAACAGAAAAGATCAAGGTGATACAGCAACAGTTGAAAGTGGCACAAGACAGGCAGAAGTCTTATGCGGACAATCATCGACGACCTTTGGAGTTCCAGGTGGGAGACAAAGTGTATCTTAAAGTCTCGCCATGGAAAGGTGTGCTGAGGTTTGGTCGGAAGGGTAAGTTGGCACCCAGGTATATGGGGCCTTATCCAGTAATAGCACGTGTTGGTAAAGTAGCTTATGAGATAGAGTTGCCCCTCCAGAGTTGCACAGGTTACATCCAGTGTTCCATGTCAGTATGCTGAAGAAAAGCCATCCAGATTCAGGAATAGTGATACAACCAGTAGAGGTTGAGCTTGATAAAGATGTGACCTACGAGGAAGGTCCTATGGCGATCCTTGACAGAAGGGTCAAGAAGCTGAAGAAGAAGGATCTGGTTCTTGTGAAGGTTCTTTGGCATCATCGTGGCATTGAGGAAGCCACGTGGGAGCTTGAGGAAGAGATAAGGAGGAAGTATCCCTCACTTTTCTCTTCAGATTTTGGGGACGAAATCCCTTAAAGGGGGTTAGCTTGTAAGGACCCTGACCTTCGTTTAGGGTTTACCCTGTTTGCTTTGCTTAACCCTGGTGCTTTGGTGCTTGCTAATCACCTTTAGTGGTGACTAGGGTTTGGTTGTGCTTTGTTTGAGAGTTGGAGGTGCTGCTTGCAAATAACACAAGTCTAGGGTTTTGCAGGCAAGTTTGCCACCTTGTGAGGTGTTCCTCCCTCCCTTTGCTTCCTCTTGTGGAGAGAGGAAGGCTTGGGCCCGTTGCTTGAGTTCTTTTGGGCCTTGTTGAGCTTGTTGGGCCTTGAGGTGCCTTGTTTTGCTTAGGGTTGAGCCTTGTATCGGCCAAGTGGGGAGTGTATCGGCCAAGGTAGTGTGTCGCCCATGAGGATGAGGTGTGTCACCCAAGGAGCAAGTTGTTGTGTCGCCCATGATGCTTGACCTAGCCTTGACCTTGTTTAGTGGACACTTGGAACATATCTTGGACATGTGTATGGAGCTTGCTAGAGTGGTGGCTCATGCACTAGGACAAGTGTCCCTAGGCAAGTGACACCTTGCTTGGACCAACCTTGTTTTCTCCTCCCTTTCCTTCTATATAGGTGGTTCCTTTCCTTAGCTAGGAGTTCCTTTGGTTCCTCTCCACCTTGTTGCACGACACAACCCTCTCTTTGCTTGGTGGTGGCCGATACTCCCTTGGAAGAAGCAAGTGGTGGATGATATCCCCTTGAAGGAGCAAGCTTGTCGGCCGACACACCTTGGAGAAGCAAGTTAGTGGCTGATATCCCTTGGAGTCTCTCCTTCCTTGCTTGGTGGTGCTTGGAGCTTGGAGTTGCTTAAGGCGGGTTGCATAACTTCTAACCTAATTACACTATCTCTTGTTATAATCTTGTCTACATGTTAGTGGCTTAGTTCTTGCTTAGTATCTATGTTGTCTGATCCATGTGATTTAGGGTTTAGGTGAGCAATACCCCTTTCTCCCCTTGGTCTAGAGAAGTGAGCTTGAGATTCTAGTATCATGAGAAACACCCCTCCTTCCTAGCCGATTGAGGTGAGCTTGTGATCTATATGTTGGAGCAATACTCTCCTCTCACCATGAGCTAGAAGGTGAGCTCGGCTTAGTGGTGACTCTTTTCTAGGGTTTTTCCTTATGACTCGTTTGGTGATAGACGATGTGCAAGACCCCTCCTTCTTAGTTGATTGAGGTGAGCCTCTTCTTGACCCACTAGGGTTTTGGGTGTCCATGAGTGAGGTGGTTGATGACCTTGAGAGTTAACACCTTGGACGATATGGGCATGGGGAGGTGCTGCCCAACAACCCTCTTGCCTGGACCCCCCTTGCACTGCACATGGTGTGGACGATACTCCCCCTTTGGTCCCTTTGGGTGACGGGCGTCACAGCCCTGCCTTGCACGGTTTGGTGGGCATTGCTGTGAAGGGCGTGCACACTACCCCTGACGGCTGGTACAAGTTGCTCTCCCGATACAGGCTGCTCGCCCGACACAAGTTGCTCGCCCGATACAGGCTGCTCGCCCGACACAAGTTGCACGCTAGAACAGGCTGCACACTCCAGTGCGCGTCACACGGCCAACACCCAGCTACCCGATACCGTGCACACCTTGGCACGCGTTGCACTGGCCGATATACCCTGCACAGCATAGCTGCACGGCTGACCCTTGGCAGTTGCCTAGTATTCTCAGGTGCACGACACTTGACCCAGCGTTACGCGCTGCACTTGGGCCGTTGTGAGTTGGATGAGTTGAGGGCGGGTTGCCCGATACAACCTATGGTGAGGGTGAGCCCTGCCCGATATAGTCTTTAGTGAGGGTTGCGAGTACTTCTTGTGAGGGTTTCGTTTGTCATGGAAAGCCGATGTGTTATCTATACTCCTGTTAATCAATGGTGACTCATTGCATGATAAGTATTCTTTTATGACAAAGCTTTTCATCTAAACTTAACATGGCTTTACACACAAATGTGATTACTTTGATTATTTGTATAATGCTAAGAGCAATAATAAGCATGCATTAGAGGTTGCTTGATGATGTGCCTTGTTCATGTGATTATGAGATGAGGCATGATTAAGAAAAGGGTATAATCATTAATGTCACTTTGTGATGATAATGCACTTAATCCTAAATGTCACTCTGTATTGATAATACGAGTTTCTAAGTTATTCATGATTGACTATTGAATCGTGCTAACCATGCAGGTAATGCATAGCCAAAATGAGAGGCTATGATGAATAAATATATGAGCACAATAAGATGACGGGTACATTATGAATGATGTTCCATGATGATGATATAAGCCTTGAGAGGCAGTGACACTATGTGATGAGGGATTGAGATCCCCTGGTATGTGATGATCCTTGTGATGAATCTGGATGATTAGCAAGAGGCCAAGTGATAACATGTGATGTGGGATCCTTGTGATGGATCAGTATGATGAGAGTTGTCGTAAAAGCATAAGGTTGAGTTATGTTGTTTATTTCCTATTATAGCTTGCATGTTATACACCTTGGTTGAATCTTGCAATGCATCTAAAAGATACTAATTAATCATAGTGAAATATATCATGTAGTTGCCCTGGCCATAGATCCATCATCGTCAGGAATTGGTGATGGTGAAACGGGTTCTCCTGCGGATTAAGTCGGAGCGCATATTGTTGAGTATGTGAGGTTTCTCCTAGCCTAAAGTGAGGAGGTAAGAGTGCAACTTTGATTGTAGACTCCAGGGTGCGGATTCAGGCCCGTAGCCCAGTTGTGATGAAGAGCATGGTGAACAGGCCCATGGCTCAGGATATGTGATATGAGGAGCATGAATGCGTTCATGGCTCAGAGCACGGTGAACATGCCTGTGGCTCAGTTTCACTAGCGCCGAGACCTGTACCGAGGCGCGCTAGGAAGAGGGTAGCCTGACCCTGTGGCTAAGACCACTTCAGCATGAGACTGCGGTCCTGCTTGTGTTGTACTCATGCAATGACCACGAGGGGCGAGGTTGTGGAGTCCGGCTCTTCCATTGACCTTGTATGGCACCGACTTGGGTTTCGCAACCGAAGGTTGGATTTGAGCGGTACGGCTCACTTCCTCAGGGCATAATAATAATACGTAATTCAGCCGAATAGTATTACTGCTTAAGGAAAACACGAAACATTGGTTGAGGCCTTGTTTATGTAAGTCAACTCTGTTATATCTTGTCGTTGCCTATATGTTCTCCATATGTAGTAGAACTTATATATCTTGTCTTGTTAATCATGTTTCACAAGTAGTATTTGATTTCATCTGATAAGTTGCTAGGCATAGACAACTTTATTTCATAACTGCTCTTTTATACCCTTTATCAGTTAGCTACTTTATTCATATCTGAGCTTTTGTAGTTTGGGCGGGGAGTTATGTTTCCCGCTGGGACAATGTTCAATTGTCTCACCCCGCTGGTTTACACCCTTTTTAGGTGGTCGAGCTAGACGTGGTGGTGGTCGCGGAGTTGCGGCCGAGCAGTAAGAAGAACAGTAAAGGCAAGCGTTGGACATGTTGCTGTTTTGGAAGTTTTGTAGTAGAGTCTAGAGTCATCCCTGTACTCTCAGGTCCTTGGCGGTGTTTTGACGTTGTTTCACGATGTACAGCTGTAGATGTTTTGTATATCCTGTTGCTGGCCGGATGTGGGCTTTTATGTAAATAAACAAGTGATGAACTCATGTGATTACAGGACAGCTGTTGCCCTAAGTTGTGGACATGTATCAAGGCTTGTATATGACTTGTTTTCTTGTAGTATGTAGACTGGAATGTAATAGTTTCTCAGTTTATCAATTTTCCGCAATCGGTTTTAATTAACTCGTGTTTTCATAATCTGTGGTTATGGTGATTTCCGCACATTTTCGCGTAACACCTCGCTGTCTGTGTGATAGTGGGATGTGTTGCCACAATAATGCAACCCAAGGGAACATGTTCCCTTGATATACCTCAGAACTCTGTCAAGAGCTTACCAATGAGTCTTGTCGGGACAACTGGTGTATCTACTTAACTTGTTCATGGCAAACGCAATGTCTGGACATGTACAGTTCATAAGATACATCAAACTTCTGATAATCTGAGAGTATCGTAATTGAGACACTGGAACCCCAGTCTCATTCTTGAACAAGGGTTTGGATGAATCATATGGAGTCCTAACAGGTTTACGTGATGTGTACTCAAACCTCTCCAGTATCTTCTCAACATAGTGAGACTGAGAGAGAGTTATATCATCAGTAGACCTTATGATTTTAAGCCCTAAAATCACATCAGCGACACCCATATCTTTCATCTCAAACTTGCTACACAAGAATGACTTTGTCTCTTTTACTACTTTCATACCAGAACCAAAAAGCAGGATATCATCGACGTATAAGCATAACAAAATGAATCCATTATTGACAATCTTGCAGTAGAGACACTTATCAAATTCATTAGAAATAAAGCCAAACGATGATATCACAGAATCAAACTTCTCATGCCATTGCTTAGGGGCTTGTTTTAAGCCATATAATGACTTAACAAGTTTACACACTTTGGACTCATTCCCACGACCCACAAATCCCTCAGGGTGTTCCATATATATCTCTTCTTGAAGATCACCGTGTAAGAACGCGGTCTTCACATCCATATGATGGATATAGAGATTATAAATGGAAGCCAATGCTATAAGCACTCGGATTGTGGTCATACGGGAAACAGGTGAATATGTATCAAAATAATATATTCCTTCCCTTTGTGTGTAACCCTTAGCTACTAACCTAGCCTTATACTTATTGATTGTCCCGTCTGCATTAAGTTTCTTCTTAAAAATCCATTTGCAACCAACTGTAGAACAACCAAGAGGCAAATCCACCAATTCCCAAGTTCCATTCGAGAGAATTGATTGGATTTCATCATTAACGGCTTCTTTCCAAAACTTAGCTTCTGGAGATTCCATAGCTTGTTTGAAAGTAACATGATCATCCTCAACATTGTAAGTAAGAAACTCACTTCCAAAGTCTTTGGATGTCCTAGGCCGTTTACTTCTCCTTGGTTCAACCATTTCTTCAGAATCATCAGATTCACAAATAGCATGCTCTGAGTCACCCCCCACATTTGTCATCCTTTCCACGTGCTCGGGAATGGAACATGTGGTAAATGAATCTTCTTGAGAAACTTCATTGGGCACACCAGTTTTCATAGGAAACACATACTCAAAGAATGTTGCATCACGTAATTCCACAATTGTATTGACCTCAATGCCAGAGATATCTGATTTTACAATCAGGAATCTATAAGCATAACTTGTCTCTACATAACCTAAGAATATGGCATCAACCGTTTTCGGTCCTAATTTCTTCCTTTTGTGTTCAGGGACAAGTACCTTTGCAAGGCACCCCCACACTCGAAGATATTTAAGACTCGCTTTCCTTCCTCTCCACAACTCAAACGGACTACTCTCTGAATGTTTATGGGGAACTCTATTCAAAATATGGCAAGCCGTATTCAAAGCTTCCCCCCACATAAAGTTGGGTAATCCAGATGTTTGGAGTAAGGTATGAACCATATCTATTAAGGTTCGGTTTTTACGTTCAGCTGTCCCATTTGATTGTGGTGAATAAGAAGCAGTTACCTCATGAACTATACCATGTAATTGGCAAAATTCTAAAAACAAGTTTGAGGTATACTCTCCTCCCCCATCAGACCTTAATTGCTTAAGTATTTTACCAGTTTGAGTTTAAGCTTCTTTCTTATAAATTTGATATTTATCCAATGCCTCATCTTTACTTCTAAGTAAAAAGACATAACAATATCTACTCGCATCGTCAATAAAAGTTATAAAATAACGCTTTTGATCTCTTGTAGCAACACCATTAAATTCACAGATATATGTATGAACTAAATCCAAAATTTCTGAATTCCTATTCACAGAATGAAAAGGCTTCCTAGGCAATTTAGCTTGTACACAGATTTTACATTTATTGTTGCTAATTTCAGATTTAGGGATCAAATCTAGATTCATCATACGCTTCATTGATGCAACATTAACATGTCCCAAACGTGAATGCCACACATCGAATGAAACAAGATTCATGCAGACAGAACTATAATCATTCAAATTTAAAACGGAATTTGAAACAGGTTCAACATGAATCTTAAATAAGTTCTCCACATCACATAAGTACCCCTTGCCAAAAAACAAAGAATCACGAAGGCGTGTAATAATAGCCTTATTACATTTACAGTCTACTCTATAACTTTCTCTAACTAATATGACGCCACTAAGGATATTGCGTTGAATGGTTGGAACATGTCTGACCATGTTAAGAGTCAAAACCTTCCCCGAAGGGAACTTCAAGTCCACCCATCCTTCACATTTGACTTTTGTAGAGCTGGAATCGCCTGAAGTCACGGACCGACCTCGAGAGGCCTGATAAGACACAAACAGGGATTTATCAGCACACACATGTACATTAGCCCCAGTGTCAATTATCCAATAAAGTGGTTCAAATATAGAAAGAATTTCAGGTTTAATAGACACATACCCATCATTGAGGTTCAAGGATGTAGTCATCATGTTGACCACAACCTCCTCAGTTGCAGATCCGGTAGCTTTCTTTGCCTTCTTAGTAGGACAATCCTTGTTCCAGTGGCCAACCTGTCCGCAAGTCCAACAAGGTTTGTTCTTTGGTTTCTTTTGGATCTTTGCCTTGGGTTTATGTGCATTCTTAGATTTCTTATCTTTGGTGTTTTTTGTAGAAGTAATATTAACAGTTGGATTTGCATCAGTAGGCACCTTGACCCCTTTCTCCTTTAAGTGTTCTTCTTGTATATTAATATCCATCATTAGTTCATCCATGGTGTGTGTCCCTTTGTGATGCTTCAGAGACATACCAAACGACTCCCAAGACTTAGGGAATTTTTCTATGATAGACATAACAACAAACTTCTCAGGCAACACCATCTTGGCATCTGAGAGTTCATGAACTAGGAGTTGTAGATCGTGTGTTTGATCAGAAACTGACTTACCCTCAACCATCTGAAACTTAAGAAATTTAGACATGCAGAATTTTTCAACACCTTGATTTTCAGTGCTAAAATTCTTAATTAACAATTCTCATAAAACATTGGACGTAGTGACTGGCGGCTTTGAGTAAGAATCATAAAGTTTGTTATTTAAACCAAACAGAATCAAACCGCGGCACGTTTTATCACCCTTCTTCCAATTATCAATTATATTTGCATTATGAGGAATTGTGTCATCAGACAGAGGTTCAGTTTCAACTAAGTACTGATCATAACCCTCAATATTCAACCAAATTTCCATACGACTCTGCCAACGAGCAAAGTTCGTACCAGTAAACTTTTCAGGCATATTAGTTGTATCAATTTTACATCCCAAACCACCCTGACCGGCCATTGTTAATTAACGACATAAATTGATTTCTTTAAGACTGTTGTTAATATTTGTTATTGTCGTTCATGCAACAGCGACAGGTGCAATGTAATTAATAGTCCAAGCAGATCCAAAATAAGAATCGAAGAACAAACAAAGCAGGAGAACATAAAACAGGAGTTAGATTCGCAAACCAGATCGTTCGTTGAGAAACGAACGTGTTACTTAAAGAAATTAGTGCCCGACAATCCTCGCGGATAGGCACCGTTCTTCTAGTCGCGATCCGACACAAACCTGGAACTTGCACGTCTCGCTCGCGCTCGACGTAGTCGCGTCGCACTGCTACCCGTGCAGCACAGCAACCGCAAGAATCACCGCCTGTCAGTTGCGTCTTGATGACAGGAAGGAGGAGTCACGCTTTGCACCGGAGGACAACTCCACAAAGCGACTCCAGGGATGACAACTATTGCACTCTGGATTAAGGCTCTCAAAACACACGACGACAGAAGATTGTTTTTGGTATGTTTAACCCTAATGACCAGATGCGTATATATAGCCACGCACGTCCCTAATCCTATTCCCAGTAAGACGCAAACACTCGGTTGCTCTTGTACACAATACGGAATAATCCGCAAAAGAGAAACACTTTCTAATTAGGATTAACAAATCCTTACACGAATAATTAATTACTTAGTCGTATTCTAGTACAAAAAAAAACACGGAAGACATTCTTCACAATCCACAAGCCCGAGCCCGAGCCCAAGCCCGGCGTGGGGTGCGCGTGCGCGTGCGTGTGTGCGTTGTGATGTGGTAACTCCACCCACCAAGGAGGTGAGCATACCTCCCTCCTAGGATTCTTTTGGACACTAGTGCCACATGTGATCCTACATATGACGACCACAAAAGTTCTAGGAGTGAGCAATATGAGATAAAACTTCTGTCATTTGCACTAGAAACAACACAACATTCTCACATGTACTTGCTGCACTATATTAGGCTTAACCCATGCTAAATAAGTGATTACTATATTAAATGCACTACAGTAACTAGCTGCTACATTAATAGCAGCTACAGTAATCACGTATAGTAATCACGTATCTAACCGATGTTCATGTTCCCAGCGCGGCATCGCACGCTGCAGAAAGATCCAAATGTAAAGCTACAGATGAGAAAGCGAAAGGGGACGGATCTTCAACCACGGCAGCTGTCTGTTCGCGTCACTGCTCACGCACATCGATGCCTGCTACTACGCCAAAGCGGGGCGGTGAATCAGTTTGCAGCAACGAGCCACGCGATGGAGCTGCCGTGAATGATCACTACTACTTAATTAGATCTGAAATTTCAGGAATGTCTAACTAGCTTTAGTTTGGTAGCTGCTGTCGTATCTTTTGAACCCTATGGCGTCAACACGCATATAGACTTGTGATAGAGGAAGAATCAGATGTGGCCTGCGTGCGACCCTTTTCAACACTGCTTTTTACGGTGCATCGCTGGGGGACACCCGGTTTCACACGCGGGACAAACAGCTCCCAAACCGCCGCCACACGGCGGTGGGTGATTTGATACTTTTTTTTAAATTATGCAATAGTCAAATAAATTTGTTTCGTGTATAACTTTTGAACCGTAATAAATTTTTTAATAAAACAAAAACCGTTGGTTTCATTACGAAAAATACAATCTAATAAGCCTAATATTGAGATATTTTTGAGATAAAAAAATAAAAAATTGATATATATATATATATATATTAATTGACAACCACTATGGTGCTCATAAATGGTTATTGACACCCAAAAATAATTAGTTGACACCCCAAATGGTTCATTGACACCCAAAAGTATAAATATAATGTCCAAATAAGATAATTGACGCCCAAAATAGTTTATTGATACTCAGAAGTTTGAAATGACACCCAAATAAGGTATTGACAACTAAAATAACATAACGACACCCAAATAGTCTGTTTGACATCTAAGACCACTTAATGACACCCAAAATGATTCATTGACACCCAAAAGTATAAATATGACGCCCAAATAAGGTAATTGACGCCCAAAATGGTTCATTGACACCCATAAGTTTAAAATGACACCCAAATAAGACATTTTTGGATGCTATGACGCCTATAAATGATTATTGACTTGTAAAAATGGTTAATTGACGCTCAAATTGCTTCATTGACACTAGGGGTGAGCATCGGTCCAAAACCGGACCGGACCGGACCGGACCGAACCGGACCGGATCGAGGACCGAATATCAATAATTTTTAGACCGGACCGTTTGGTGGTCAGACCGGACCGGGACCGGACCGTTTTGACCGCGGACCGGACCGGACCGGACCGAAGACCGAATTTATTGAAATTCACGGACCGCGGACCGGACCGAAATTGAAATGGACCGGACCGAACCGGACCGAATTGAGCGGTCCGGTCCGGTTTTGCGGTCTGGACCGTTATTTGCTCACCCCTACATGCATCGGTCCAAAACCGGACCGGACCGGACCGGACCGAACCGGACCGGACCGAGGACCAAATATCAATAATTTTTGGACCGTAGACTGGACCGTTTGGTGGTCAGACCGGACCGGGACCGGACCGTTTTGACCGCGGACCGGACCGGACCGGACCGAAGACCGAATTTATTGAAATTCCCGGACCGCGGACCGGACCGAAATCGAAATGGACCGGACCGAACCGGACCGAATTGAGCGGTCCGGTCCGGTTTTGCGGTCTGGACCATTATTTGCTCACCCCTAATTGACACCCAAAAATATAAATATGACGCTCAAATAAGGTAATTGATGTCCAAAATGGTTCATTGACATCCAAAACTTTAAAATGACACCCAAATAAGGTATTGACAACCAAAACAACATAATGACACCCAAATAGTCTGTTTGACACCTAAGACCACTTAATGACACACAAAATGGTTCAGTGACACTTAGAATTATAACGACGTCAATAAATGACTAATGACACATATAAATGGCTAATGACACCCAAAGATGGATAATTGACACCCAATATGGTTCATTGACATCTAGAATAACATATTCATATTATTTTTATATTTTTTTGTTAAAAATATATCAATATTAGGTTTGTTGGAATGTATTTTTCATAACGAATACAATGGTTTTTATTTCGTTAGAAAATTCATTACAGTTTAAAAGTTATAAGCAAAACAAATTTATTTGAATATTACACAACCTTTACCAACCCATCTAATTAAAATGTGCCACGTCAGCACCCCAAAACAACCCCTCCCCAAACAATACCACCTTCTCCCACGCGTAGGTTGCGCTTGCTTCTGCCGCGCGTGACAGAATCATTTCCGGTACGCAAATGTCTGTCTCGTCTGTCACCCTTTGCGGCGTACATGACACGCTGGCTGTATATGCGCCGTTGGACCTAGGAGTCTGGAGTGCCGTATTTGTTTGCTTCTTTTTATCATTTTTCCGGTATATAGATAGATAATTCATTATGAACCTCTAAAATGTTCCTAAGGTGGTTATTACACCCAATCAGGGCCGACCCATTGGGGTGGCCAACCTGGACAACGGCCAGGGGCCCATGAACTTTTTTTCTTCTAATACACATATATTTGTAAATGGAACGGGATTAATTCAACATAACTTGTTAGGAAAGACCAGAAGGTCTGGAAAGATTTTCCAAGCTAAAGTTACTGAAAAACTATCTTAGTTCATCAATGTCTCAAGAAAGATTGAACGGTTTGGCAATGTTATGCATTGAGAAGGATATGTTGGGAAATATTGATGTTGACACTGTTATTCAAGATTTTACATCTAGAAAGGCTCGAAGAATTCATTTTATATGATGACTGAAGCTCGATAAGGAGATATTTATATTTAATTTTTACGTTCTTTTTAGTTTGATTTGTAAGAACATGTTCTATTTTTTTATATAACAGTTTTGACAATTATGACTAAAACTCGTGTTTATTTAAATTTGTTAAATACGTGTATATAAAGGGCCCATTTTTATCTTTGCACCGGGGCCTCTAGAATGTCTGCAACGACCGTGCACCCAATAACAAGGCCACCCTGGAAACCCATTGATGGTGATTGAACCCATTAACTGATAAGTTGGCTTCCTATGAATTTGAGTTGGAAATCACTAAGGTTTGTTTTTTCTTCTTGGATAGTGATGGGGTCTATTTTATGTTTGTATATATGTTGTCTAATCTTAAGCCTTATATTGGCATTATCCATCCCCCAAAACATTCAAGGATAAAAGACACATGGATAAGGGTATAACAAAAATAAACACTCAAATGAAGAAGTAAAGAGCATCGATAATATAAGCTAATACAATTGATAAATACAATAGATCACAAATGCTGAAATTACAGAGTGGATGTCTCTAACTTATTAATCATGGAGTGAGGAAAACTAGTGTTATTCCATCCCAAAAAACATTCTAAGTTGTGTACGGTTTTTCTGTCTTGTCTATGTCATCAAAAGATATTCCTAGATTGCTGGAGAAAGTGGTGAAGTCCTCTATGGTATCTCATGAAGCAAGTTTGTTAATGTTATTCCGATCATTCTTGGATTTTTCATATTCTGACTCATTATGTGATAAAGTTGGTGAAATATAATCATATGCAAGAGAAGAGGAAGTAGAGTGTCTTATCAAGGTCGTTCATCATGAAGAAGTTTTGTTTCTTCTGGAATATAGGGGTGTAGATCATGGTCTAGAAAGATAGCATCTCCTATTGTGATGTGTGGATAGCCATTTAAATGTTTTGGTTTTGTGTTATCTAGTAGGTCCTTCATAATATCTAGTTTGATTTTGTCCATCATGTCTGGGTAAGAGTAAGGGGGGTCCATCTTGCTCTATGCACTGTCTAAGGGATTATGGATATGTAGTGGTTGTGATATAATCGACGTGACAGTGCCTGAGGTTTGTAGGCATTTGGTTGTGGTGATGTTTGGTGAATGGTGTGAGTGATTGGGTGAGGTTGGTTCTGAGTCCAGACTTTGTTTTCCAATGTGTTTTTGGGTTCGACTAAAATGGTTGTTTTTGTGGGTCTAGGTTGGCAGAAACATGATGCATGGCACTTGGTGTGATCTTTTAAGTAGATGAGCTTATTATTGGGATGTTCATCTTGAAGTTTGATGGAGTACACCAAATAACCACAATGAAGATCGAGTCAATTGGGGGGTATATATAGTTTCTTTGTGGATCATGATCGTACTATATTCTTTATTAAAGTTGGTAGGTTGGAGGGTTCTAGGACAGAAAGATTGTGGGGTGGATCCAAAAACATTGGCAATTTGTTTGAAAATGGCTTCACCTCATAGGTTTATAGGTAAATCTGTGATGGAGACCCATACAGATCTACTAGAATCTTCTAGGGAGGCTCCAATTTTGATTGTTTAGTGGCTGACCTGTGCTTGAGCATATCCTTCCCCACAAGGGAATGTGATGATCAAACCAATGTGATGTTCATATTTAGTTCCAACAGGAAGAGAGTAGAGTAGCTAGCATGGTGAAAGGATTTTGGGCTTTGGAATGGTGCATCCTAGGAGAAGGGTAACTAAGGATCGAGTGACATAAATGCAGTCAATGTCCAGGTTAGCTTGCTGGTTGATGATATTGAGATTATGTTGCAGGAAGTAAGGATCTTCAACATCCTCATACATGATACATGAATGTCAAGTGAGCATTCAATGGTGGAGGGGTATTGTATTTGTTGTGCCATGCCCTTATAGTATGATGGAGCTGTATGAACTGCAATGGTCGATGATGATGTGTATTCAGCGGATGGTTGTGCTATTTTTGGTGAGGTTTGTGGAGGTATACATGCTTGGTGTTGTTGAGGGTGTTGGATAGGCTCGACCGAAGGAATGTCAGGTGAAATCTTTAGGGATATGTTTCCTCCTGTGACATTCATAGCAGCAGGGTTCAATGGGCGGATATAGGTGGGTTTTAAGAGTCTTGTTCGGCAGGGTGAAGATCCTTGAGAGGGGAGAAAGGATTGTAGTAGTGAGTATATCCTCTGGATACATATGGCTTACTATTGGAATTGATCCTAGGATGTGATGTGAAGTTGGGTCACTTTTTATTGGTTCTGTGGGGAAGTGTTGTGCAAATCAGGCTCGAGGTGGAGTGTTTTTGAATGATGATGGTTAGAGCCATGGGATAGTTTTATGTGTCGATAGAGTTCACATTTGTATGATATCTGGTCATGACCCTTACATGCATAACATGTCATCAAGTATATGTAGTGTGAGCATTTGTGACCATGCCAAAGGCATCTATAGCATGGTTTATTAATGTATGGATATCTATGGTTTTGTTTGACTATATGTCAATTGGTGGTGTCATGATTTCTTTTGTGTAGCAACTAAGTGGTTCATATTAATCTCATTGCTAAGTTGAGGGTAACTGAAGTGATCAAATTGAAGTTCATCTGCTCTATATGCCTTATGAGAAATATTGTATGATTTTGCAAGAGCGCTAGTAGTGTTATACCTAAATTGCCGAGGTAACTCTAGAAAATTTGGAGTTGTGTAGGTGTCAGGGGTGTTGTTGTGTCAACCAAAGATGTTTCCTTCTCTAAAAAGGTACATGTATCTATGTCTCTATATGATGTTCCATTGTGTTATTATTCATCATCTACTTGTGTGATACTCTATTGTGGTTCCTATGATGCATCCAATGAGCTCAATATGTCAGCTTTTGGGTCACAAAGGTGTCAGATGATGTGCATCAGAGTAATGTTGTTAAAATAATTGAACCACGTAGTAATGCTTGGTGTGCTCTAGGTCAAAGGGATATGTGTCATCCTTGGAAAACACCAGAGTGATCATCACCTCATACCATGCTTGAACATATTGGAGTCGTCCATGACAATCATCATGTAAAAAAGACCCTAAAAATTATGTATCCCACATGAAGTTTGATCCATCCAAGCTCATAATCGCAGTTAAGGTACCTCCATTTTTTTGGGATATGGATGTTCTTGAACAATCTGCAATCAAGTTTGAAATCATGATACACCTTTTATTGTCTTGAAGTAGTGTAAAGAAGTGAGATGATGAAGATCGACTGAAGAAGAGGAGTGAGTGTTATCCTTTATGGTGATCCTTATGTTGTTGTGGATATTTGGTTGCCTCCTAGAATTAGATAACTTAAGTTTATGACCACTTGTCCTCACATTGTAGTAGTCAAACTATTGGGTGTATATGTGAGTGGATAGTACACCTACTCAGAGGTATGCACAGATGAAGGGGCAGATGAATGTCTCTGTAAATGTCAATAAATCATGTGGAGTCAATGCCCTATTAAGTGACGAATGGCGGATTCTGCATAAATATGTGTCCTGGATATGAAACCAGAATATCTATAGTTGAGAGGATTAGTATAAAGCATGTGTTGTGGTCTCGTAGGTGTCCAACAATCTTGTGTAGCTAAGTTGAACCAGTCAAAACCCACCTAGACTTGTGTGAGTGCCTATACAATGTAAGGAGGGAATAAAGGGGAAGATTAGAGTTATTATACCTAATGCTTACTAGTGTCTCATGTAGCATAGTGGTTTAGAGAGAAGTTGAAGCTTTTCTAATGAGATAGTAGCAACATCTCTATCATGTTTGTTTTCTACATAGAAAATTATGCATATTTATTTCTTTCTCATTATACTTTGATTTGTTTTAATTGATAAACAAAGTATATGCATGAAGAGAATAAAAATGAGAGGTTCGCATGCCTAAGAGGATACAAAGTCAATACATCAAAGAGGCGAAGTTGATCACTATGACTAAACAATAAATCAATGCATCAATGATGAGCAACAATATGAAACACATACACGTGAAAGAGACCACTATTTGTAGTTGTTGGCATGTATGCCCAGAGAACCAAACATATGATGATTGTGATGGCATATTATGGATAACGATTTGATTAATAATAAAGGCATTTTTTTTATTTATTCTATTTCACTCAATTATGAGATAATGAGGAAACATAATGAATGTCTAAAGAATGACATTACTCAATGATGTATGTCTTCAGGCATGTCTTCAGGCGTGTGATATGAACAATGAGATCATACTAATATTAAGAGTATGTACATTCTTGTTATGTCCCTAGTTAGATTTTATTGTGGAAAGTTGATAGACAACAATAACATATAAGAATAGAGTGTGGGTTGGTTGATGACAGGTTCTCATCAGTCATGATATGTGATATCAAACTAAGCACATAGATACTTGTTAGAGAATAGTGTACCAAACATACCATCTTGAGAGTGAAACATGGGAACCATAATTAGTGGTCATAGTCATTTCCCATAGTGAAGGTGGTGATTGTGGTTCTTAGACCTAAAATTACTACGCTCATTACTTTTCGGTCGGTGTATTTTGACATCATCCATTGTAATCTTGAAAAAAGGTTTTCATAAAGGTGATGATCGGATACATTGTGACTCATGGGGATGATTGTGAGTGATGTAGATCAGATTTATCCCTCCTACTAGAGTTTGATACCCTATCCAGTTCATAAGCAAGACTGAGAAAGGCATGTGCATGCACATGTGAATCAATGTATGAAATTGAGGTCACATATATCTCAGACGGTCTGCTCTAGTTCAAGAAACATGGATACAACATTAAATGGATGACGATTCCATGCCTTGAGTTCAATTCAAATATAAGAGACAAAGGAATTATACAATCATTGTAACACCTATCACAGATTGTAGGTTGAAGTTGTTCTCCAACATTCCAATTACTTGGGTAGCAATGATGTGTGACTAGACACTGCTCTTTGCTTATGATGTCATAAATGAGTTATGGACATTCACTGCCAACATAATTTGTAGAACCTATAGGGTCACACACATAGGTACACTTGGAATAGGAGTTCATTCATGAATTTGGTTTAAACTTGATTACTAAAGAGTTAAGAATTCAATTTAAACAACATTGGTTGAATATTGACTGATTGAACAAGTGAACCGACCAGTTCAGGTGTTGAACTGACTCGTTCAAGCATTGAATCATCCATTTCAATATGTCAGGTCAATTTAACCAACTTCAAAAATTCTAGATAGTGAACTGACTAGTTCAAGATGTGAACCGATTCGCTCAGGTCCATGAACTGATATCTCAAGTTGTAAACTGAGTGATTGGTGGATCAATTTGATTGATTTAGGGATTTGTGCTGACACCATGTTTAGCATTAAATTGAATATTAATTGCCAAAATAATTGTGATTGGGAAATATGGTGAAACAACCAGTTCAAGGGTTGAAGTGATCGTATCACATGCCAACCGATTGGTTTGTGTTACGACCCCACCTCCCGATAACCCCCAATTAAGGGAGACCAAGAGGTTGAGCCGCACCCATTAATCCCGGATCAAAGGTTCGACATATAACCATAAACAATTATTAAATTCTAACAGACTATACTGAAAATGGTAATAAAATTTTTCTTTACATACCTTTTGAAAACTTGGATCTTGAAACTTCTATCCACACCGATACTAATCTATCTAATCCTCCTTTATACTTTAATTCTCTTTTAGTATCACATGTGCCACTTTACTGTTTGTTCTTTTCATTGTACCTAAAACGCCGACAAACAAAACGTCGGTCAACTGAAGCTGGTATGTGGGAGAAACAGATAATCATGCAACTATGATAACCATGTAATCATTCAATTAATCATTTAACAAACAAGAGTGTGTTTTAAGCCAAACTACTCAATCCATACCTATCCACAACTCTGTGGTGTCCCTGTAAGGACTTATATGGTACCTCTATAAGGTGACTTGATGGACCTGCCCTCTAGGCAGTCAAAGTCATTCATGACCCTACCCTCTAGGCAGTCAAAGTCATTCATGACCCTACCCTCTAGGTAGTCAAAGTCATTCATGACCTGATGTACCTACCCTCTAGGTAGTCTTTTATCAGGTCAGCCATTACGACACAGAGGGAATCAAGGATTGAGCTAGAAGGCATATACATTAAGTGATAGTCATAGTCACTTTATACTTTGCATGACAGAAATAAACATCCAAACTGTTTAGTTGCATTCAATGCGATTAAACATTCGGGAAACATCGGGAAACATAAGCGGTTAACCATAAGTAACCACATACCTGTTCAGATCAACTTGAAGTCCAGATATTTAATACTCAGGAACAATCAATCAAGCAATCATCAATATCCTGAAATTAATGCATAACATCCAAGTGTCATTGTTTTATCCCAAACTTCCTCAAGATCTACTTGGATTCCACTTTAAGATTTCTAAGTCATCCTTTAGGGTTTTATCTTTCACTATGCATTTATTACTATTGATGTTTGCTTAGTCCACAAACCCTAATTTCAACATCATAGATACCATCAAAAGTCAATTAAGTCCAAAAAGTCTCTTTACACTAAAACTACTATCTTTATCATTTTAGGTCGTTTCAAGATCATTCACGTTCATGTTTCTTTGAATTGACAACTCAACAAAGAATTATAGTTCGATTCTTCAGGAACCCTAAAAATTCCACATTAATGATATTTTATACTCAAATTGGATTTATAACAACATAGCATTATCTTATTCATGGGTTTGCACAATTAAAATCATTAAAAGACATATCCTCCTAAATTAGGGTTCCTAAGCCCATTAATGCACACTTAGGTATATGAAACCCTAATTTAAGCCTACTATATAAAAAGATCATCTTTTAAAATCCTACTTTCACTTTTATTAACAACAGGTTAATATCAGCTCGAATTATCCATCTATCATCAAATCTAAGGGTTTTCCTTAGTTAAATCATTAAAGATGATAACTTTATGTATTTTTCCAATTTCAAGCATATAAACTCTAAATTAACTAATTATATGCCAAGCCCATCCTTTTTCTTCCAAATATCCATTTACTAATTGAATTCCCTTTGTTATTTTCCTCTTTATTGGGCCCAATAGCCAATAAAGCCCACAAATCAAACAACAAGGCTATTTTAAACGAAATCCAATCATTCTCAACCAAAAATATGATTATTTGTTCAAACATCTTTAATATGAGAAATTGCATTTCTCACCAATTGAACCCAAAAATTGGGGTTATAACATCCTTCCCCTCTTATAGGAATTTTGTCCTCAAAATTCAAACAAGCAAACAAACAATTCAGGATAAGACTTTTCCATGTCCTTCATTGGCCCCTATGTGGCTTTTCCGAACTCATGGCGCTTCCACAGAACCTTTATCATCACTTATTCTTTTCCCTGAGTTCTTTCACTCTGGCGTCTATAAACTGCACAGGAGACTCAGGTCATTTCAGCCTCCCTTGGGGCTCACTAGGTTCATTGCTCAGCACATGGTCGGGGTACCTCACATAGTGCTCTAAATTGGACGCATGGAAAACATCACACATTACTTTATCCTGAGGGGTAAGGTCAAACCTAACCTTATCCACCCATCCATCTCTAATGGACCCATGTATCGGGGACTCAGCTCTCTTAGATATAACTTAGAGGGGTCGGATTTTCATGTCACTTTTTCTCCCACGGTGAACTGTATGTCAGTCTACTTTGCATCTGCTCATGACTCTCATCATCTCTGGGCTCCTTTCAGCCTTTGCATAATCAAAGTGACTTCATCTACACGCACTGGGGTCCCTTTTCTAACCATCATGTGGTCCTTTTCACCAACATCACCTTACTGAAGTGGTGACCGACACAACCTCCCTTACAGAGCTTAATATAAAACCCGATACTGGCTATGGTGGTCATTGTCATATCTTTCATAGGACAAGAACTATCTCTAGATATCACCCTGAACGAGCACACATGCCCTCATCAGACCCTTTAGTCTGGATCATGCTAACCATAGTTAGGGGTGATAAACTATACTATCATATAGTTTTTCATGTACCTACTTCCACTTTATGGAAGCGAACCTTTAGGTCAAACTCAAGAATCCTTTGAACTTGCTTCCTGGTGTAATTGAACCATCTTTCTCATGGGTAGTTCAACTAGATCTATCCCTTAGCAGAACTCTTCCTTATCTAGGTAAGGCGACCTACCATAACCCACATTGTATCTCGACCTTCCTCAATCCAGGGAAGACCTATCACAACATCCATAGTGTTGAGCTCTCATTCCCTCTCAAGGATTCCTTTGTCCTCTATATCGATACACTGGGTTACTGGGGTTCGTCCTTTACCTCTTGGCTTGCATGGCCGTACTCCACATGCAACTTCATCTTAAGCATCCAAAGTGTTATTTTCATTTTCCACGGTGTATGATGATCTCCAACCAGGACTCCCTGTATGTCATGATTCTTTCAAGATCAACTCCTCGAAACCCTAAACCACTCTAGTCGGGATTTCATCACCTTCTCTTCCCAAGAAGTGCACTTGAGGTTCTACCATCATCCTTCCATCATATCAAGGATTAGAATGGCTAACCAACAACCCTTAACCTTTCAACGTATCTTGTTACATCCGAGTGTTATCCAAACACCCCTCCTGTTCAAACTTAGGGTTAGCCAAACAACCTCTTCTAGCTTCTGGTCAAACAAGTCAGATGTATCTCAACCAGAGCATCCATTACCACTTCGCATCCTTAGGTATTAGGTAACATTACACTTCCATATATTTTACTTATTATATTACCTCGAACTATATGTTTATCTTCATAAGAACACTCTCTGATTCCATCATCATGGTGATCAAACTCAACCTGGTATAACTTATAGGTTCCACGTAGCTCATGATAAAAACATCCTCATAAAAGAACTACCCCATTCCTCTTAGTGTTTGCAATCCATCCATATATCATTCACTTTACTAGGGTAGGTTATCTTCTCTATCCTCATTCCTTGTGGCAACGTTCCAACCTACATCATCTCTTATCCTTGGTGTATGGCATGCGTAATGTCCTATCTCTCACTCCCATAACAAGAGGAAATAAGCATTTGGCTGCAGTCCAAATACATAGTTCTTCCTGTTCCAAAAGTAGAGATGGTACATCCCACCTTGCCAATACACCTTTACATCTAAGTTGTAACGTGCCACATATGTCTCCTCATCACAAACATCATGATATCAAACTAGTTTTTGAACCTACTGAGGTTTATATCCTTGGTCATCTCCTCTAAGTCTATAGGGTACCGACTCTTTTGGGGTCATCCCTCTTCCCTCATGCATCAAGAGAGTGCCCTACTCATCTGTCCTTTGGGTCCCATGAGTTCATGAAGGTGATCAATCTCCTAACCCATGGCCCTCAGACAATGATAGCTGTTACCTCCCGACCCTATGGTCATGTGCAATTAGGGAATTAGGCAACTCCTACTTTCATCGGACTTATCCCTACCTGACCCTAGGAGAGACTTAGGATTCTCCATAATAGTACATGTTCACTTAGAACCTTACCCAAGTCTTCATCATCTCTCTTTCTGCATTCATGGGCTGACCTTCATCCTTTCATTGGGATCATGGCAACTTGCCTACTTTGGTCAAGCCCTATACCGGTTACCTCCATGGTAACACATTCATATGCAATTAGAGATGGATATCTATGGGTCTACAGGTTCATTCCCATACCATGTACTTTTCGCTTAGCTCCTCAAGATCCTAAGAGACCTCTTTAGGTTACCTTAAACTGACCAAAGCTGATATGCACCCTACCAAAGGTGTCTCTCCCCCAGGATGGGAGGAAAACTATCTCTTGACAGCAAGGTCACAAAAGCTCTTAGGTTTAGGGTTTACATACACACGAGCCTACTTAACCCTAGCAAGCCATTAAGGCATGAGAAGATCACTTACTGTACCATGCTAGGTCATACTTGTCCTCTTTCCTCAATGTTGGATCAAGATCATACCTTTCTTTATCATCAACCTAGCCGTGAGGGGTCCATCAAACACACCTTAATCTTAAGGGCTTCTCTTTTCCTCTATTCACGATGATTACCATGCTTTCTTCTATAGGAACTCATCTCTCATCATGATCATCAGGTACACCACTTCCCCTCTTAGGCCTAGGGACCCTAGGTTCACTTGTAGGTGTCCAACTGCATACTCTATCTCTTAACCACGATCCAAGCATGCAAAAGGCATGACATGCACTTCTTGTCATCCTTCAACTCGAGCAACGCTTAGAGTTGGATTTTCCTCAAGGACAAACCATAAGGTACAAGGCCTCATAACCTATTACTAATCCACTACAGGGTATACAAAACATCTTCTTCCTACCTCGGAAGGTAAACATCTCTACCATAGGCACGTAGGTACCAGAAGCTTCATTTTTTTTCCTCAAGGGTTCGGTCCCTCTAAAGACAACCAAGGTATCATCAACTTTTAGGGACCGATCATGAGGCAACCACTATCATCCATTGTTCAGGGTTTTAGGCTTCCAACCTTCTTGTTGGGTTTCCTGCTCTCTCTAGAGCTAACCCTACATCCAACCTCACCATTAGAGGTCCTCTCTTTATGAAGGTTCAACCTCAAAGGCATGCTCTACATGGGTGAAGCATAGGTTTGAACTTATGGTTGCTCAAGATCATCCATAACCCTTTATGCTCCATCATAATTCCTTATCCCGGGTTTCATCCTACCATCAGCACTATGACGTGCCCTAGGTGTCAGGTATACCCTACTTGCACAAGCCCATAGGGTTTCTAAGGTCCTTCACTAACCTCATCATCTAAGGAGTTATCCTTTACCATGACATGCACGATCCTTCCCA
This sequence comes from Alisma plantago-aquatica, assembly GCA_963693085.1. Lineage (NCBI taxonomy): Eukaryota > Viridiplantae > Streptophyta > Magnoliopsida > Alismatales > Alismataceae > Alisma > Alisma plantago-aquatica. The sequence continues at coordinate 1,481,462,420 of OY856411.1, read as the reverse complement.
GGGTTGGGTTGCCAAAGGTGTTAGGTCACCCATGGATCATATGGCATCCCAAAGGCATGTCCTTTCAAACACCTGGTCCAACCATCTCTCTCTAACCATCACTTAGGGTTAGGGTTAGCATCATCCCCATAGGATGTGACAGGTCTCTACTAGAAATGGAGATCTCTATCTCCAAGACTGACTTATCCTCCTGACAAGAAGGTCTAGCCTCAGGTCTCTCCTGAGGACATGACATCTTATGTCATACGACCTAAGCATGTATCTATTATTTATTTTGCGCTTAATCTATTAAGCTTATGTCCATGACATCTTATTTACATGCCTTTCATTAATTTAGTGGAGGATTCCTTAATCCTTATTAACCTTACCCATACCTCAAGAGGATGAGGAGAAGAAAGGAAACCCTAATCCTTTATGTCCTTATCAGAATTTTGTGATGAGAAAGGATGAATAAGATGAGAAGTCCTAAAGGTATCTTATTTCGATTCATACCCTAAGACTTTGGCCAGGCGGTCACACGGGTCCGGGAGTCCTCGTATTCCGACTAGCGGTGCGGAGGAAAATCTTGCCAGCCCCCGGTCGTGATCCCTTTCTAGACACCTCCGTCTTTCGGATATTCCTCTAATAACTCCCTTGGGTTCTATGGAGTTTGTAAAATTTAATAATTATTAATGGTTAAATGAGGAACCTATGCTCTGATACCAAATGTTACGACCCCACCTCCCGATAACCCCCAATTAAGGGAGACCAAGAGGTTGAGCCGCACCCATTAATCCCGGATCAAAGGTTCGACATATAACCATAAACAATTATTAAATTCTAACAGACTATACTGAAAATGGTAATAAAATTTTTCTTTACATACCTTTTGAAAACTTGGATCTTTAAACTTCTATCCACACCGATACTAATCTATCTAATCCTCCTTTATACTTTAATTCTCTTTTAGTATCACATGTGCCACTTTACTGTTTGTTCTTTTCATTGTACCTAAAACGCCGACAAACAAAACGTCGGTCAGCCGAAGCTGGTATGTGGGAGAAACAGATAATCATGCAACTATGATAACCATGTAATCATTCAATTAATCATTTAACAAACAAGAGTGCGTTTTAAGCCAAACTACTCAATCCATACCTATCCACAACTCTGTGGTGTCCCTGTAAGGACTTATATGGTACCTCTATAAGGTGACTTGATGGACCTGCCCTCTAGGCAGTCAAAGTCATTCATGACCCTACCCTCTAGGCAGTCAAAGTCATTCATGACCCTACCCTCTAGGTAGTCAAAGTCATTCATGACCTGATGTACCTACCCTCTAGGTAGTCTTTTATCAGGTCAGCCATTACGACACAGAGGGAATCAAGGATTGAGCTAGAAGGCATATACATTAAGTGATAGTCATAGTCACTTTATACTTTGCATGACAGAAATAAACATCCAAACTGTTTAGTTGCATTCAATGCGATTAAACATTCGGGAAACATCGGGAAACATAAGCGGTTAACCATAAGTAACCACATACCTGTTCAGATCAACTTGAAGTCCAAATATTTAATACTCAGGAACAATCAATCAAGCAATCATCAATATCCTGAAATTAATGCATAACATCCAAGTGTCATTGTTTTATCCCAAACTTCCTCAAGATCTACTTGGATTCCACTTTAAGATTTCTAAGTCATCCTTTAGGGTTTTATCTTTCACTATGCATTTATTACTATTGGTGTTTGCTTAGTCCACAAACCCTAATTTCAACATCATAGATACCATCAAAAGTCAATTAAGTCCAAAAAGTCTCTTTACACTAAAACTACTATCTTTATCATTTTAGGTCGTTTCAAGATCATTCACGTTCAGGTTTCTTTGAATTGACAACTCAACAAAGAATTATAGTTCGATTCTTCAGGAACCCTAAAAATTCCACATTAATGATATTTTATACTCAAATTGGATTTATAACAACATAGCATTATCTTATTCATGGGTTTGCACAATTAAAATCATTAAAAGACATATCCTCCTAAATTAGGGTTCCTAAGCCCATTAATGCACACTTAGGTATATGAAACCCTAATTTAAGCCTACTATATAAAAAGATCATCTTTTAAAATCCTACTTTCACTTTTATTAACAACAGGTTAATATCAGCTCGAATTATCCATCTATCATCAAATCTAAGGGTTTTCCTTAGTTAAATAATTAAAGATGATAACTTTATGTATTTTTCCAATTTCAAGCATATAAACTCTAAATTAACTAATTATATGCCAAGCCCATCCTTTTTCTTCCAAATATCCATTTACTAATTGAATTCCCTTTGTTATTTTCCTCTTTATTGGGCCCAATAGCCAATAAAGCCCACAAATCAAACAACAAGGCTATTTTAAACGAAATCCAATCATTCTCAACCAAAAATATGATTATTTGTTCAAACATCTTTAATATGAGAAATTGCATTTCTCACCAATTGAACCCAAAAATTGGGGTTATAACAGTTTGCCTGTGAACCGATCATTTTTTATGCTCCTAGGTTGTAAAAATTCATGAAATTCCAGTCCCTTCTTCTCCCACTCAAACTGGGAACCCTGACCTTGACCCTCCTATAAATAGAGGGGTATTAGGGGCTTCTCATACACAAGAATAACTCAATTGCCTCTGACAATTATTTGTCTTCTCTAGTTTTGGTAACCGAGAGAACATGAGCAAGTCTTACCCAATTAACTAAGAGATAGTAAGGGAGAACAATTGTGGGAGAGAAAGTTGGGGACAACTCCTTCTTGTCCTTTCTATTATAATGACAAGAGTTCCTAGTGGTTCGTGTGGACTACTATAGAGGCGAGGAGGTCGTTGTCTGCTGCTATGAGGACAATGTCAACCTGTTGTCTATGGTGATCGACCTGGAGCTCCTATAGATGTCATCTAAGTGCAACTAGAAGAAAGTTGCACAAACCATGATAAGGGAATAGTCATTAGACTTGCTCATGGACCAGGTATGACCTCATAAATCATCCTTCCCATTACATAATTGTTGATGTGTTCCATTTATTTAAAGAGGATATGGTAGTTAAATTTTTATTTCTGGTGCCTATTCTATCACCACATTTCCCTATAGTGGTATCAGAGCCACACCAACTTACTACATTTTGAGATAATCGACATGATCAGAATTTTGGGTTTAATTGTTTATTTATTGCATATGATGTGAATACTTAAACTGATTATTGTGCATATCTGATTAAACACCACATAAGATCCCAATTAATATATATATATATATATATATATATATATATATATATATATATATATATATATATATATATATATATATCTGTGTGTGTGTGTGTGTGTGTGTGTGTAATTTACATGTGTCACCCTAAAAGTAAGTTTTGATGGTGGATGTATAGCATGGTTATGGCCAATAACCAAAATATTTGTGTGTGGTTGAATGGTTTGTTTTGTTCCTACTATATCTCGATTTGCATACCGAGCCTCTACCTTCTTCTTCTTAATGTAAAAGTATTATTCTTTTCTACCATTTCTCCCCTCAAATGTAACTCGATATTTCTCATTACCATGTAAAAAGTTCAATAGAAATAGGATAGTTTCTTTTCTTGGTATGATGAAGAAGATAATCAACATCAAGCGAGTCAATCACTTCATGAGACAAACCGACCAGTTGGAGAACTGAGGAGGGCAGCCCGTAAGAGGAATGAACTGACTGACTGGTGAACACAAGATATCATTTAGAGGTGTCCAGACATCATTTGGATAGGAGGTCATATGATCATTTCATACTACCAACTGACTGGCTAAGAGGTGAACTGATTGGTTTAAGGGTTGAACCGATCAACCCATATTGACAGGCACAAATTTACACCAACACTAGGTTCATGCATGAGATGTAAACCTAGGTGGTAATAATTCCTTGTGGCTCTTAGGAATTACAGTAGTATGGCCAAAATCATTGCTACTATTTTATATTGCATGTTATAGTGTAGGATATAGCATGTGTATGATACATACTATATATATGTGGTGATTGGGTAATGTATATGCATTAACATCTAAATCCCTCAATAAAACATATTAAGTCTAAGATACTTTACATTAGTGACACACATAAAAATCTTGATCAACTAAGCATGGGAACCCCAAGGGTGGTACGTTGTCTATCTCGTGGAGGTGTGATAGTAATAATGTGGGCCTACCAAGCGAGGTGCATAGTTATTGTGTTGGCTTTTGGGTCGAGTTTAATTGGGTGTCCTTAATGAGATTAATCACCTAGAGGCATGAAGATGACTATGGCAAGGAGTTATGCATACCATCTATCCAAGAATTGTATAAGATGTAATTAGCAAACATTGTATACCTTAATGATTGATTATGGACGTTGGCGTTGGATGAGTAATAATTAGATTATTTTAGATCTTGGCTCATTAGAAGTTTGTGTGTTGCAATCTTCCAAACTGATAAATGAGGGTTATCAATTTGAAAAAAAAATGAGAGAGATATTTAATTAAAGGGTTAATTTAACATCATCAATTTTATGCAAATCAAATCAAATCAAAAAGGTTTTTTGATAAAATTGCAAATTTCTCTTGTAGAATTAAATGGAAACACACAACAACATATATTCTCTACAATCAATCCTTGAGAAGCTCAAGTGGAATGGGAATAACTTCCATGACTAGTTCAGGACACTGAGAATTGTTCTCACACAACAGTGCAAGCTCTATGTTCTGGAGACACTAGAGAGCTAGAAGAACCTCTTTCCAATGCACCTAAGGATGATAGGGATGATTACAAGAAGCACACTGAAGATGTCATCGATTTCAAGTGCCTAATGTTCTTCTCCATAAACTATGAGTTGCAAAGACAGTATGAGAACATGGATGTTATTGAGACGGTCACACATCTTAAGAACATGTTCCAAGATCAGGTAAGACGGGAGAGATTTGATATCTATAAGGCACTATTCAAATGTAACATGGCAAAAGGCAAACTAGTAGGTCCTCATGTACTCAAACTCATTGGGTATGTTGAGAACCTTTCTTGATTGGGATTCCCCTTGGGTCAAGAGTTGTCGACTGATGTGATTTTACAGTCTCTACTAGATTTATATTGTCAGTTTGTCATGAACTACAACATAAATGACTTTGACAAGTCGTTGATAGAGTTATTTGGCATTTTGAGAATAGACGAGGCACAAATAAATAAAGACAAGCACATTTCTATGATGATGATCAGAGAACCAAAGGGAAAGTCTAAAGTTAAAGTAAAGCTCATAAGAGTTCTAAAGATAGCCAGAACCCAACTCTTCATTACTCAAGGCAAAAGGAGGAGAATAAGGGAGGCAATTGTCACCATCGTCACCAGCCTGGACACTGGAAAAGGAAATTCGCTCTCTACCTAGAGGAAATTAAGAAGAAGGAGGAGGGGATATAATCCTCTGCTTTAGGTATAAATGTCATACAATATATCTAAATACTTTTCATCTTGGGTATGTGATACCAAATGTAGATCGGACATATGTTGATGTGTTGGATCTTATAATAAGTAAAGCCTTTTAGAAAGGACAAGGATAGACTGTGTAGAGAAAGATTTGTTGTAATTTTAGTCTATATTTAGAATTTATCTTAGCCCAAAGGGCATGTAATATAGTTAGATGAACTGCTGCTTCATTATTCCAATAATAGAAACATTTTACTTTATGAATCTTGTATGGACAAGGATGATTATAAATAGAGAGTGTTTAATGCTTCTATTTCAAACATGTGATCTTAAATGGTAATGCCTTAAATGTCTTGTGATCTTTATATGAAAGAATCAAAACATAAATGTTCATAATGTAAATACCCAAAATATTAAAACTTGATAAACTCAAACAATCAATAGAATTGTCATCTAGAGCACATTTGAGAAATACATTTCTGGAACATATTGATAATTATCTGGACTCTTTTCATTATTGAACCAATAAGAGACATGCAAGTCTTATATATGATCAACATGACAAACTACCTCTCACTAGTTTTAGTGGGAGAACAAGCATACTATTAGGATTTGTACATAATGATGTATATAGACCTATAAAATAAATGCTAAAGATAATTATTTATACTTGATTATATTTTCTGATGATATGGTAATTTGTATTCAGTAAAATACAAATCTCTTGAAGTGTCCAGGAAGATTATATGCATAAAGTACACAACTTCCTTATAATATCAAGATATTTTGATATGATCAAAGTTGAAATATTTTATAGGAATAGTTTGAGGTCCTTCTGGAGAGATTATGATGGTGTATCATAATCAATTCGACCTAAAACATGATGATGTATAAGTATGAAGGAATCACATCATGATGAGTCATGATATGATTATCATTTAATCCTATCTTGTAATTTCCTTAAAAGGTATATAATTAGCACTAATACAATGTACGATCTTAGACGGCTTAATAGACAACATATGAGATATGGTATGGGAATGTCCTGATATGTTTAAAGGATTGAAATTATACAAGAAATGATTTCTTTGAAAGGTTTAATCACATAAATGTTAATTTGTTGAATGATACTTATCTCAATCTGATAACAAAATGTTTTTTTGGTAGGATAGCTGAATCCCAAAGGAATTAGTGGGAGTAAAGTAAATTTGAAAAGTTCAAGACCAACAAAGAAAACATTGAACCAGAGGAGGTATAATGGGAATTTAGAGTATCAAAAATTGTTGTGGAATCTCAAGTTCCATCTGTAACACAAAACTAATAGTTCTAGTGGAACATGTATGAGGCTAAAAGATTATGAATCCTATAACTGAGATAAGTTATGAGTTGGTCATAAGATGATGAGCCTATAATCAGCTAAGAACTATTGAGGGATTAGAGTTTTAGAAATGGCTTGAGGCCATTGCATCCAGAATGGAATCCATGAACACCAACAATGTATGACCTTAATGCTGGCACCTAGAGGGTTAAAACATGTAAGGTGCAGTTGGGTTTTCAAAGAGGAAGACCAACATGGATGACATAAAAGGATGAATTGGTTGCAAAGGTTTCAAAACCAGTTCGAAGTGTTGAACATAATGAAATTCCTTCACCAATTGATGTACTTACTATTGCAGCTTAATAAGACTATGTGGTTTGGCTTATGGAGATTTTAACCACATTCATTAATAGGAATAATAGAGAGGATATGTACATGACATAGCCTGAAGGTTTCATAACTCCATTAATGCAAATAAAGTCTATAAGATACAATGTTCAATCTAGAGTTTAAAACAAGCATCTCAGAATTAGAATTTTTGATTTGACAAGATAATCAAAGAGTTTGACTTGAGTCAAGATAAAAGATGAAGTCTGTGATTATAAAATATTTTTTGAGAGCATATGATATTCCACATATTGATGAGTAATAACATCTCAATACCAAATATTGAAACTTGGAATGGAAATCACCTTCAGTATGAAGGATTAGGTGAAACATACTATGTGATAGGAATTGAGATCTATAGAGATAGTTCTAGAAGGTTTCAAAACCTAAATACGAGCACATATATTGGAAATATGCTGAAAGGGTTCGACATGAAGGATTCAATGAGAGAGAATATATTCATGTAGATGAGATTAATCTCCCAAGAACTCGGTGTTCCAATTCTTATAAAGAATGGAAGATTTTCCATATGCATTCACATTTGGATCTATAGTGTACTCATCCCATTATCTTATATGTATTGGACATTACAAGATGATATTAGTCAAACCCAATGAAAGGTCATTGGAATACCAAAAGAATATCCATTAGTACTTGAGCAGCATTAAGGATTAGTTGGTAAACTATGGTAACAAGCAAGAGTTGGGTGCAAAGGGATACACCAATGCAAGATTCCAAAATGACAAAGAATGATCGCAATATAAAACAATATTTAATCTTAATAGAAGAGTTGTAAGTTGAAAAAAGTTCTAAACTACACACCATTATTTTAATTCTACAATAGAAATTATATGTTTGAGTGTTATGAGCATAGGAGTGATCAAAGCATGTATCTAGAAGTTCATATAGATGAACTTATGAGATGTTCCAACCATCGATGACACAATAGAAATATTATGACAACAATGGAGATACTGGTTATGCAAGGGATATCAGATAGCATATTGTGGAAATTCCATCTCATACGGAATGTCATATAGAGAAGAGATGTGGAACATGCAATATACTAACTGAAGGTAAAGTGTTGTTAACTCAATAGATTAGCACTTACACAGTAGAAACATGATGGACATGTTTAGATCACTAAGAATGACATTTGTGGGTGATTGTCTCTAAGTGCAAGTGGGAGTCTTTTGGTATGTATGCCCACAGGGAAATCATATGATGATTGTTATGGCATATTATGAATAACAATTTGATTAATAATAAAGGCAAGCTTCCAATTTATTCTATTTCACTCAGTAATGAGATAATGAGGAAACATAATGAATGTCTTAAGAATGCCATTATTCAATTATGTATGTCTACAGGTGTGTGACCTGAATAATGAGATCATACATATGTTAAGAGTATGTACACTCTTGTAATGTCTCTAGTCAGATGTTATTGTGGAAGGTAGATAAACAACAATAATACATAAGACTACAATGTGGGTTGGTTGATGATAGAAACTCATCAGTCATGATATGTTATATAAATCAAGCACATAGATACTTCTTAGAGAACTGTGTATCGAACAGACCCCCTATAGAGTGACACATGGGAACCATAATTGGTTGTCATAGTCATTTCTCATAGTAAAGGAGGTGATTGTGGCTCTTAGACCTAAAATCACTACACTCATCACTTGTCGTTCGACGTATTTTGGCATCATCTATCATAATCCTAAATATGAGTTGCCATAAAGGTGAAGCTCGGATACATCGTGACACATGGGGATGGATATGAGTGATGTAAATGGGATTTGTTCCTCTTATTGGAGTTTGATATCCAACTCACTTGAAGCGAGACTGGGAAGGCATGCACATGCAGATGTGAATTAGTATATGATATTAAGGTCACATATATCCCAGGAAGTCTTCTCTAGTTCAAGTAACATGGATCAAACATTGAAAGGATGACAATTTTGTGCCTCGAGTTCAATTTTAATATCAGAGACAAAGGAATTATACAATCACTATAACACCTGTCATAGATTGTAGGTTGAATTTTGTAAAGAGACAAGATTACCTCCTTACTAAAATTTAAATGATATACAAAACATCCACACTTTTCACAAAAAGAGAGAATTTGGGATGCTTGCATAATATTCTGAATAAATAAGCATGATTCTAGATACATTGTAAAATGTCAATAGCAGCGGAAATAAAAATACTTAGCCTATTGTATGGATTTCATTATTTACTACATGTTTATTCCTAAAAGAAAAGATAAGAGGAAAAGGATCAAGCTATAGCTATCTAGTCATCCTTTCCAAAAAGCTTGAGATCTACTCCTGAGAAAGCTTCCTTCAAACTTGTCCTTCTCCTTGCTCAACATCAGCACCTGGGTGGTTGGGAAAGCACCCAACAAAAGGAAAGGGAAGAAAAAAAGTATGTGTCACAAAACTAGTCTAGGATAACTAGATAAGTAAAACAAGTAAAAATAGGTTAGGGTTCATCATAAGATGAAGATAACAAGAGTACGAGGCTATGTCAAAAGAAACTTGCCATTAACAATTAAACTAAAAGGGGTTTTGCACATAAGATAATTATGTCTACCTAACTAAGTAGGGTTGAGGTACCTACCAGACCTCTAACCTTAGGTGAGGGGAGAATAAGACATTCCCAGTCACCTACAATATTATGGGGAGAATAAAAATATTCCCTAGGGTGAATAAATACATGCCCTCTGTGGGTGGTTGTACATAAGTACCACTACTTTAATTAAATAGAACATAAATCTACATGCTAGAAAGGTATTCATGGCAAGAGTAATCAAAATATTCAATAAGCATGGTAGTGGGGTTTAAAACCCAAACACTCAGAAACTATGATCAAATTTGAGGCACAAGAAATTAGGGTTTTAAGAAAAGAGTTAGATTCAATTAAGCCTCATTAGGGAATATTAGGTTAAGGCATAAATATCCCAACTAAGGTGTTAGATTCACATACCTTAGATCCCTAGAAATCACTTTCCAAAACCCTAAGCAAGATCAGAGCCCACCTGTCCTATTATGATAACCATGTTCATGTATTAGCATTATAGGCATTCAATAAATACTTAAAACCCTAAACTTACCAAATTTTTCTACAAACCCTCAATTTAGGTCTTGCAAACATCACCACTCTCTTAGTTAGGGTTTTCTGATCAAAATAACATATAATTTTAGGTATTTAAGAGATATGGATTTTTAGGGGTATTTTTGGTGATGTTTTACTTAATTAATTCATTCTAAAAAACACTTATTTGAAAAAATAAAAAAGAGGCATCGAAATTATTTTTATTAGGTGGATCATCTTTTTCTGAGTCTAGAACATATTTTACTTTTAATTTTGGCCCAAGGAATTAATAGATATGAATTTCCTAAAATCGACCAATAAGAAAATTAGAAGAATTGATTTTCATTTTAAATAGACATAGAGAGTGAGAGGTTGGGGACGAGCCCACTGGTTGGCCCAATCATGGCAAGCCAAGTCAGTGGCCTGCCTCACAGTCTGGAACCGGTCAAAGCCGGGTCAGGGCGGTCAAAACCAGGCAAAAGGACTCATGTGTCATTGCATGAGTCGAAGCCGGTAAGAAGGAGAGCAAGGGAAATTCGATAAAAATGCAGGGTTATCTTCCCCAACTCACTGGCCCATTCCATGGTGCTAAGAGAAGCTACTTCTAGCTAGGGAATTTGGGTGAAAATTACACATGCGGCCAAACTCTAAAGTGAAAGATGTTAAAGAAAGTAGAGGACAACCCGAACTTGAAGATACCTTTGATTTTGCTAGAGATGGAGAGAAGAGAGAGGGAGCACCGTTGCAATCCCAAAGTCCTTGAATGCTCGTAGGAGGGTCAAACAAGAATGAAAAGTGCAATTGAATGGTGCGTGGAGTTGCAAAGGCGATGGGGATGCTCGGGGCATAGTTATTCATAGGCAAGGAGGTGTGGGTTAGGGTTTTACAAAACAAGGTGAGAAGGAAGCTTCAGGAGAATTGGGTGTTTGTCAATGATGCATAAAAACATGACAATATTAGGATAAGGTGGTGTGAATTTGAGAGAGGAGTCCATAGAAACAAAAATATCGCGATTTGATCGAGATTGGAAGGAGTTATTGCAATTTGAAAAATCACCAAAATTGTTTCTATTTCCCTCTTTGAACTGAGTTAGGAGATACACCCTCAGCCATCTGATCTTGCAGACACACGTCCATGGTCGTCTAGACCGTCTGATCGGGCACTAAAGTCCTAAATTAAATATAAATCCAATTCAATTATAAATTGACACATTATTAACTAGTTTTTTCTTTCTTCTTTGGAGGGCTCAAACAATTCCCAAATTTAATAAAAATTGACACCCATACTGATTTTGAGGTGTCGAATCCGAATATGAAATTAGTTTTGCCTTTGAGGACTTTTAATGGGTTAAATAATTCAAAACTCATTTTCTCTTTCCTCCTTCATTTATGACTCTATGATTATCCAAATATGATCAAATTTCACCCACTTGTCCCAATTAATGTCTTAGATACGATTTTGCCATTATTTGATCATGTTTGTGCCATTTATAAATTAATTATCAAAATGAAGGTTCTATACACTCTCTCTCCTACTTTTTCACATTATCCAAATATCATCCAAATTAGTTGAAAACTTTCTTAAAGGCTTATTTTTATTTCTAGATTATGAATTTGGAGTTAGTTTTCTAGTTTGAGAACAATAGATATTTTTATTTCTCTTTCTTGGCTTATTTCCTATTTTCCTTTAATAAAGGTTTTTATACATATGTATATTTTCCAAATTGGGTGATACTTGGCCCTTAAGTAACTTTTAGTTCAAGAAAATGAATTTGTGTATCAAATTATCTTGTGGGTTTTCTATTTGTGATTTTCAAAAATAATATATTTCACATTGTCTCCTTTTATCCATTTATAGTATCTATCATCTCCTTTATGCATATTTTGGAATTTATTTTATTTTCCCTATTCTAAAAGTCCTAGAAAGTTCTAGCACAAATTTCATCATTATTTTATTACTTAAGTGGACATTTGCACATCATACTCATTACTTAGGTTTATACTGAGGTATTTGTGCATAAAACCCTTTATTAAGAACATATGGGAAATATTTACCGAATAACCATCATAGTTCCACTAATTCAACTCCAAAGACATATAGGATGGAAACGAAGGACAAATCTTATTGAAAAAGAGTACAAAGAGATACATAGTGTATTTCAGTATGTTATAGCACTCCACCCCTTAAAAAGGATTTTGTCCTTGAAATCTCAGACAAAAAGGGAATGGTGAGTATGTAACATCTCATATCTCAACTCCCAAGTGGTTTCTTCCAAACCATGATATCTCCACAGAACCTTCATAACTCTATCTCCTTATTCTTCAGCTACTTTACTCGAGATTCAAGGATCTTTATAGGTAGCTCTTCATAGGTCAGATTCTCATGAATCTCCACAGGCTCAATTTGTGAATACATGAGAAGGATCTTTCACATACTTCCTCAGCACAAAGACATGGAACACATTATGAATCTTATCATAAGAAGGAGGTAAGGCTAAATGGTATGCATAGTCTCCAACTTTATCTAAGATTTCAAATGGTCCAACATAATGAGGACTCAACTTGCCTTTTACTTTAAATCTCACAATAGAACGTATAGGCTTGATTTTTAGAAATGTGTAGTCTCCCACGAAGAAGATAACATCAGACCTCTTTCTATCAACATACATCTTCTGTCGGTCTTGAGTAGCTTTCATCCATTTCTTTATCATATGTACCTTCTTGAGCATCATCTGCATGTCATCCGTCTTTACTAGGGACCGTTCACCTTCATCATCCCAATGCAAAGGTGAACGACAAGGTCTACCATAGAGAGCTTCAAAAGGTGGCATACCAATACTGGCCTGGTAGATGTTATTATAAGCAAACTCTATTAATGGAAGATACCGACATACACCACCCCAATCCATCACACAAGCAAGAAGCAAGTCCTCAAGAATATGAACTATTCTCTCAGACTGACCATCAGTTTGTGGGTGGTAAGTAGTACTGAAACGTAGATCAGTACCCATCTCTTCCTAAATATGACCCCATAGATGAGAAGTGAATTTTGGGTCTTGATCACAAACTATCACAGCAGGAACACCATGCAGATGAACTATCTAGTCCACATATAACTGAGACATCTCAGCAACTTTGTACGTGGTTTTGAAAGGCAAGAAGTGAGCAGATTTTGTATGCCGGTCAATAACCACCCAAACAACATCATAACCTTTCTTGGACTTAGGGAAACCAGTAACAAAGTCCATTATGATCTTCTCCCACTTCCATTCTAGAATTTCAAGAGGATGAAGAAGACCACTAGGTCGTTGATGTTCGATCTTGACTTGTTCACATGCTAAGCACTTCACAACAAATAGAGCTATATCATTCTTCATGTTCTTCCACCATATGCTTCGTTGTAAGTCCTTGTACATATTTGTTGTGCTAGGATGAATAGTGTACTTGGACCCATGAGCTTCACTTAGAATCTTCTATCTCAGATCACCTACCTCGGGAATCCACAACCTTTGTCTGAAGTGGACAACACCATCCACTCTGACAAAGAAGTTAGATTGCAGTTTTTTGGTCAAGGCCTTCATCTCTTCTAGCTCGGAACTTCCAAACTGTGCAACAACAACTTCTGAGATCCAGGTCAGTGTAATAGTCAAACTATCCATATGAACACTCAACTTGTCTTCATCCACTGAATCGACAGGCTAAGGTTGCCAACTAGTCACATGTTCAAGATGTTCCCATACTGAACATCTTAGAGCGGCACAAACAACATCCTTCCTGTGACTTAAAGCATCAACTATGACATTTGCTTTATCGAGATGATAGGTGATGGTGAAGTCATAATCTTTGAGATATTCCATCAACCTATGTTATTGCAGATTTTGATCCCTCTGAGTCAACATATATATCAGACTCTTGTGGCAGGTGAAGACTTCCAAACTTTTCACCATAAAAATAGTGTCGCCAGATCTTCAGAGATTGAACTATAGCAGCAAACACCAAATCATGTGTAGGCCAATTAGCTTCATTAGGCTTCAATTGGCGAGAAGCATAGGCAATCACCTTTCCATCTTGCATCAAGACACACCCTAAGCCTTGTTTAGATGTGTAGGTGTAGATGACATAGGGAATGCCCTCAACAAGAAAATCAAGTACGGGAGTAAAAGTCAAACACTCCTTCAACTTTTGAAAATTGTACTCACACTCAGGTGTCCATGAGAACTTAACCTCCTTTCATGTCAGCTTGGTCAAAGTTAAGGCCAATTTAGAGAAGTTCTTGATAAACCTCTGATAGTAACTAGCTAAATTGAGGAAGCTACAGATTTCAGTTGGGTTCTTCAGAGCCTTCCATTTTTTCACATCTACCTTTACAGGATCAACAACTATATGTTCGACAGAAATCACATGACCCGGAAACATAACTTCCTTTATCCAAAACTCACACTTTGAGAATTTTAAATGGAGTTGATTTTCTCATAGTGTGTTCAGTACAATCCATAGATGCTCGCAATGTTGTTCTAACAGCTCAGAATAAACCAAAACGTCATCGCTAAACACCACAACAAACTTGTCGAGGTATGGGCAGAATACTCAATTCATCAGGTCCATCAAGGCAGCAGGGGCATTCGTCAAACCAAAAGGCATGGCCATGAATTCGTAATGCCCATAGCAAGTTCTGAACACCATCTTCGAGACATCATCATACTTCACATGCATATGGTAGTAGTGACACGCGTAAACCGTGCGTGCAAACGCAAGTATATGTATCAATGTAATATAGGCCTTGTGAGGCCCGAGTCGAACTCAGGGAAACGTGAATTTTAGTAGACTACTACTAACTGGTTGCGATCAGCTAAACCGATTAAAAGAATTGATTGGTTTGAAAAAGAAAATAAAATTAAGTGAAAACAAAGAGAGCGATGATTAAATGTTGGTTTAATCAAATGAGAATGGGATTCCTTAGGATTGCAGATTTCACCACAGGGTCTCGTTATACCGAATATCTTGCATAAATAACGTAGATTTTATCGAATCTTGGATAAAGGGCTTGTAATCAAGATTGCCCTCTTTCACGGTACAATACACTACCCAAATCTAAGCCAATTCTACTTTCGTAGCAATTTATATCTTAGATTAGGCACATTAACGATGACTCTGGGTATCTCTCCACTATCCGAAGTTGAAAAATTCCATGCAAAAATAGTTATGCTATTTTTAGAAATGTGAAATGAAAGAACAAAAAGAAATAAAGAAACTCAACAAATGCATATAACTCATAGCTATTTCTTCTAGATGAGGTATTTCAGTGTAACATCAACTTTATAACAAGATTTCTGCACCATATTTGGATCTTCCCCTTCTTCGATCCGGAATTCCCAGCAAATCTTTGACCCCCCGAATAATGTGACTATTGGCACTTTGGTGCATACAATAACCCAAAAAAGTGCCTGAAAGCACCATGGTTGTCCCCTAAAGGATTTCTTGTGTCAGCAAAATCAATAACCAACTTCTCACCTTTGTCTCTAAGTGTTGTCAACCTACACATGAGCATGACGCCCCTATTGCATAAGGCAATATCATTAGCTCCCTCACAGTAGACAACATCAACATCCTCACATGTCTCAACGTTCTCCTACATAGAAGCCATGCTATAACAATCTACAAAATTTTATATAAAAATTAGGTGTTAGCAACATGCACATCTATAATATAAATGATACCTAAGTCACATCATGCAATTTTTTTAGCACATGAAAAATATGTGTTGTTTGCATTATAGAAGGCCTACCTATAGTCTGACCATTGTATCCTTGGTGGTAAGAGCTCAGTAAGTCCCAATGAAGGAGTTGATTTCTTAAAAACTAAACATGTATTATACATTCACATCCTAAATGAATTTAAACATTCAAGAATAGTCCAAATCAGGACTATCCAAGATTTACTCCTAATGAGTAAATCTTTGATGAGTTTCTAACACTACAAGATACATGCATGTAGCATGCATAATGTGTACCACCTATCACATTTTGGAACACTTAATCTTAATAGAAATTATATAATGAGTATTCAATTTTCAAGAATATTTCGGCATTATCTCCCCATAGTTCTCCAAGTACACCAATCTAGATGAGAAAATACCCACCTACATATATTGTAAGACCCGTGACGTGAGTTTTGGGATAAACCTATTTTCTTTGGCTTAATCTTGCTCTTAGAACCTTTCTCTAATCCTTTGAGATGTAATTATGGTTTTTTGAGAGCTTAAGTTTTAAGTTTGAGCTTGTTTGGATGTTGCGTGTGTGTTTTTGTGCTAGTTTTTGTACAAATTGAAATTTACCCCATGTAGGGGGTTGATGTGCAATTTACCACCTCTAGAATGTTCCTTCTCTTCCTTGACATCATCTATAGGAGAGAGAAAGAGGAGGGTGCCTTATTTGAGCTCTGGTTGAGGAGTTGACACCTTAAGAGTGATTATGTTTCCATGCATGTTGGATGTCTCGACCCATGAAGTATGTTGGGTTGTCTCAAACATGGGTCGCGACCTAGGTTTGTTTTGGAGAGTGTCACGGTCAAGAAACCTCCTCTAGAGTGTAGGGTCATGACCTAGATAGTCTAGGGTGTTTTCGGTCAATATGGATGACCTAGCATATGTTTTCTTGACCTAGGGTTGATGGTGGTACCTTGTCTCGACCTAGTTGGTGGTGTCGTGAGCATGGGAGGTGCACCCTAGGATTGCCATTACCACGACCATGGGGGATGACATAGTGGTCGAGACACTATCTAGAGTGTATCACCATGTCTTACATGTCATGTTTAAGTGGTTGCATGTGGGTGCATGTTGGTCTTTAGCAAGGACAAGTGTCCCTTGGGTTCCTTAGTGTGTTGACACCTCACCCTTTGCTCTCTCTCTCATCTTCCATCTATATAACCCGTTAACTTTCCTTGTTTGCAACCCTTTTCAGCCATCTATCTTATTCCTTCTTCCTTGCTTGTTCTTGGTGCTTGGTGGAGTAGGGAGGTTCGTCCTTGGATCTTGGGGATCAATCTCCTCTTGCATGTGGTGGTGGTGGTGATTCAGGCTCATCTCCATCCTTGGTAAGTGTTTGTATTCTATGTTGATGTTTCTTTTGATCTCCTACCTTCATCTTCTTATCTTTTATTGTCCCTAGACCATGGGTATTCCATGGTGGTCGTTGTTGGAGAGAAACTCATCATCACAAGGGTCATAGACCATGTCTTGACAAGGTAGACCCAAGTGTGAAAAGGATTTCTCCTCTCTTTCCCCCTTCTCTTTTGGTTCGGCCAAGAGCTTCTTTGCTTCTTTCCTTAGTCTAGATTTGACCTTGGTCTCTTATTCTTCTTGAGGTACTCTTGTGGCCAAGTGCAGAGCTTTTGGTGAAGCTTCTTCAACCCTTGGATCGTTTGCTTGGAGTTCTTGATCTTGGAGTTTGGAGCTCTTGGTGGTGATTATCTTAAGGTGGGTTATATAACTCTTTGCCCTCTCTATTACTTGAACTCCTTCATACATGCAAGCTACTATATTCTCTCTAAAATGTTTCCCCTAAAATGATATTAGATAATGATAATCTCTAGAACTTGTTTGGTGGTGATTATCTTGCTTGGTTTTGATGAAATCTAAAACCCTAATCTCAAATATCTGACTTTGATGATTATGGTGTTATGATGATATTCTTCTATCCGTTTAACCTGAGTTGTTCTCACATGCATGATGATCATGTACCTAGATGTAACAACCCTACCTCCCAGTAACCCCCAATTAAGGGAGACCAAGCGGTGAGAGCCGTTATCCCAATTTCCAATTCAAAGGTTCAACAAATAATGAATATAATTATCAAATTCTACTAAACTAAACCGAAAGGTTGTAATAAAATTAAACTTTTCATACCTTTTTCAAAAGCTTGGATATCTACTTCTATCCACATGGAGTCTATTCTAACTAATCCTCCTTTGAACTTTAATTCATATTTAATTCCACATATGCCACTTTACTGTTTGTTCTTTTCACTTGTACCTAAAACACCGAAAAACAAAACGTCAGTCAGCATAAAGATGGTATGTGGGGGAAACAATAATCGTGCAATTAATAACAACATATTGCAGTCAATTACTATTTAACAACTAACTTTACGTTTTAAATATAACTGTGCGATCCACACATATCCATCCTCTGCATTGTCCCTACAGTGGACCTGGATGCTACCTTCCTTATGGTAGATCCCCATTAAACCTCTTATGATCCTACCTAAAAGGTGAATCAGTTTCTAGGGTTGAGTCACATGGCACTACCTGTAGGTAGCCCACTCCTTAACTCATGGCGTGCTATAGAGTCTCATGGAACTACACATGGGTAGCCCAATTTCTAACTCATGATAGCCTAGACCTTACTCTAGATTACCCTTTTTAGCATTTGCAAAGCCACAGAGGAGGATCCAGATCTAATCTAGTTATATTCATATACATTTATAGTGATAATCATAGTCACTTTATAGTTGCATGAAATAAAAGTCATCCAAGCAGTTTATTTCAAACAACCAATAAAATCTCCAGGAATCGCCGTGAAACTAAGGCAGTTAATCATAAATGTAACCACATACATGTCAGGCTGATTTGAGACAGAATAATCCAATCAAGAAATCTAATTAAGCAAGCAAGCACATTATGAGATACTGAAATATGCATACAATTTCCTATTATTAATCATGTCATCAAGATCTACGAAACCTAGCTCACTTCCTAGGGTTTCTAGCCCACTTTTAGGGTTTCTATTACAATTAGGGTTTCCCTTCATCTTTTACTATATTAAACCTTAATTATCTCAACATCTAATCCTTAACTTCGGATAAAAGGCATAATTAACCATCAATTAAGCCCATTATGCCTCTGTTACATTAAGGCTACCATTTTTATCCTTTTTAATTCATGACAAGATCATTAGGCCTAATTATCATCTTTGGTTCCTTCCGGATTAACAACTCGTAGTTCATTATAATCTAATTCACATATGAACTCATTAATTCCACTTTTATCCATTTGAAAACCCTAATTACTATATTAAGGTTATTTATCCACAATTATAAACCTTTATACTCAAAATAGCTTAGAATCATCATATCTCGACTTTAATCATGAATTTGAACAATTAAATCTATTAAGAGTCACAATTACCATCATTAGGGTTTTAAGGCCCATCAAAGCATATTTATGCACAAAAAACTCTAAATTAAACTAATTACGTGCAAAGTTCATCCTTTTTGTTCTCAATATACCTTTTTACAATTAACAGGTTAATATCTACTTTAATCATCCATTAAACCCCACCAATTACATTAATCATCTCAAAATAGGGTTTCTTAATCTTTAATTCATTAAAGTTGATAGTTAGGGCTCTGCTTTCTAGAGTTCCGCTTTCTCACTCTAGGGCTCCGCTCCCCCTTCTCTCTAGTTTCCCAGTGGCTGTCGCTGGGGAGAGGGAGTGCTCTTTCGGCGTTTCCTCCCCCTGGCATCCAACAGGCACGGTGAGGCCACTATGATGAGTAGAAGTGGAGCGGTTCTCTGGTGACGAAAGCTGGTGGGTGTTTGCTGGCGCCTACTCGTTAGATCTGGGGTGAAGGAGGTGCGACACACTACGAGGAGTCACGATCCAGGCCTGATGAGTGGCGATTCGACTAAGTCGAGCTCTATCCGTTCAAGCACAATGGGTGGAGAGGGACCACTCTCAGCCGGTTCCAAACTTGTGTTGCTGCTCCACCGCACTGGGGTGTGAAGGGTTCTTCCGTTCAGCTCCAGTGACCTTCTCCTTCTTTCCTCTGAGTAAACCCAAGCTTGCCCAAGACCCAAGCTTGCCCAAGTTGCTGTTGGTTATGAATCCATCCAGGTTCTTGTCTAGGCGGACTCGGCGGCAGTAGGGTGCTCTTTGGGTGTCTTGGCCCTCCTCTGTCTGCCCCGGCTGACGGCGGGTCTCTGCTTGTCTACCGTGCTGGTCCCCCCATGGGGTACTAGGTGGCTAGCGGGGATTTCGTAGAGGGTACTCCCTCCCTCATCACTGGTGGGCGTGCTTATAGGCAGACGAGGGTTTTCCCTACCCTATCGGCGGCTCCTTCTGGGCGGCCCTCCGGTGGAGTTGGGTTCCTCGACGGGCATCTGGAATTTGCTCCTACTTTGTTCTGCGTAGGGATTGACATCCTTGTTGGCGGATGGGCCCTGGCGGCGTCCTCCAAGCTCGATGGAGTTTCCTCCTCTAGGCTCTGGCGGCGTCCTCCTCGCCCTGCAGGCGTCCGATGAGGGTCTTCCTCATCTACCTTCCTTCGGCTACTTTGGCAGCAGGGTGGCTGATGAATGGAAGCAGGGTGGCCGATCTAGTATGTGTGGTGGAGTTCTGTTCTTTGCCGCACACTTAGAATCTCATGATGTGTTCGACAGAATGCTCTGTGCACACTGAGCTATTTAACATCAGCTCTCAAGTGCTCCTGTGCTAGCTGTCAGGGGTTCTACTTTGGTGGTTCCTGGAAGTGCCTGGACGCTTCCTTGTTATCTTGTTGGTCATGGGTTCTCCCAGGTCCTGCTATGGAATGATCGTCGGCGGTCTCAAGGTGTTCGTTGTCCTGCCTCTTTGGGCAAGGGCACGGCTGTGTCTAGTGTTTGGTTGTCAAGGTTCCATATGAGGCCATGATCTAGTTAATTGGTGTTATCGATAGCAGGCTTTCTCTGGTTTTTTTGTAGGTGTCTTTGCTATTTGTACCCTCTCTGTGTAGGTGAGCTGAATGTCAGAGGCTCTATGATGGCTGAAGTTCAGCTATAGCAGCTAAAGAAAGTTTGCTTGAGGTTGTGCTTTGAAGCTACTTCAGGTGCCTTGTTTGGTTCTCTACCTAGTGAAGTAATGGCCAGGTGCAGTTGGTTCATTTCTTCAGGAGGGAGACAAGATGTGGCAGACTTGACTCCTTTATGTGAGTCTCTTATGTTCCATCTAAGAAGACTCGCTAGGAGATGGGATTGGGGACGTCTAACCTATTTGAGTTGGCAGCTGAGGTGTAGTTCATATAGGCATTTTTGTGGGTGTTTTGATTGGTCCTGTTTGTTCTTTCTCCTCCCCTGTTTGCTCCTTCTGGTTAGTTTGGAGCTTGTCTTTTCTTTTGCCCCTTCTTAGTTTGGAATTTTTTTAGGGGGTCCTATAAACCCTCTTTGTTATTTCGGATGTCTTCATCCCTGGTTGTAAAGGGGCGCAATATATGTACCTAAAGTTTTTGGAATTATATAGTAACACACTTTTTGACCGACCAAAAAAAACTTCATTAAAGTTGATAAATTACACTACTTTTCGAATTTCAAGAGTAATTAGCCTCTAAAACCATTTTTAATGAATTCCTCTCATTTTTCTGAGCAAAATACATATATTATTTTCTACCATTGGAGTTACAAATATTTAAATATGAATTTTGCAATAAAACGTTACTTGGGCCAATAGGGAGGCGCCACATCTCCTCCATCATGCAACGTTGCTTTGCAACTTGGAAAACATTTTGAATTGACTTATTTACCCTTGGTTAAGTAACTGGTCCTTCAGCCCATAGAGGGGCAATATCGTCCAACCTAGAATCATCTTCTTCCCCGCGCAACCCAGCACAGCGGGTGACGTTTGCCGACTACGGGGGTTCACCCCCTCTACCCCTAGGCCCGTGGGTGGCCGGAGATGGCCGCCCTACCTTTGTCGTCCACCTCCGTACCTAGGGCACCTCCTCTTGGTGGCCCAGGTGACCGTTTCCATCGTGCCAAGAACTGCAACTCTCGGTCATGATGCAGCCCTCCTGCAACGTTTGCACGAAGGCGAGAGAAAGGTAGTGATGGACGAACCCTCCTAGGTTGTCGTGGAAGCAACGCGCATACATCGCACCTTCTCCATGACCTCTCATTGCGCCAGGTGCGAGCTACCCTCTCCGCTAGGGTTTTCATGCAAAGAAGAAGAAGAGGAGAGGGAGGGATACATGGAATCTCACTTGAACTCGAGCTAGAAGCTCTACCCCTTATATAGGGGAGGGTATCCATGCCCTATCATGATCATCCATCAGGAAACAAGGCCCTTCCCAATAGGAACCCAAGTTCTTTCATTAGGAAGTAAGATTCTCTCTCCTAATTACCTCTTTAATATCCTTTGTAACTCCATATGCTTTGGTTATTAGGAAATTCGAGAATTATCTCTTTTTATCTTCCTTGTGCTTGGCTTTAAGCCCATTGTCACGAAATTCTTATTTCTTAAAGCAAATAGTATCACTTTTTGATAATATCAAAAACTCATTAATGATGTATCACATTATCTTCTTATATTGTTTTTTTTTTGCCTTTTCTCTTTCTTTTTTCTTCATTGGGACTTCTTGGATCCCAAGGAACTCTAATATTTTGAAATTCCTTTATAAGGATACTTATTATCCTTCTAGATGCATCTATATTCATTCTTTCTCATTATCTTGTTTATTTCTTATTAAAATATCTCTTTTTGAGGATTTCTCTTTATCTTTCCTTTTTATTTTCCTCATTGGCATTCCATTTAACATTAGAAATTCTTTGGATATGAAAAACCATCAAGGATAACTCAATTATACATCTTTTCACTTATTTTCCACATTTTATCATTGTTTTCAATTTCTTTCTTAATAAAGAAATACTTAATTGGTCTTTTCTTTTCTTGGTGTATTATCTTTGCAACTTTGGACTCCTTGGGACCCAAGGAACCCAAGAGGCACGCAATCTACCTTTGGATCATATTCTTTTGCCTTCCAGAGGTTTCTACATTTTTCTTTTCTCCATTTCTTATTAATAATGGAGTTCCGTTTGTCTTTTCCTTGTTATTGGGCCCGATAGCCAATAAAGCCCACAAGACAACTAACAAGTCTATTGTAAATGAAAATCATTTATTCAAAACAAATTATATCATTATTTGTTCCAATATCTTTAATAGGGGAAAATTACATTTCTCACCCAAAGAACCCAGAAGTTGGGGTTATAACATCCTTCCCCTCTTATAAGAATGTTGTCCTCAAAATTCCATCAAGCAATCAAACAATTCAAGATAAAACTTTTCTATGTCCATCATTGGCCCCCATGTGGCTTTACCTTATCCATGGTGCTTCCAAAGAACCTTTATCATAACATAATCTTTTCTCTGAGTTCTTTTGAAAACCTCTAGAGGGGGGGTGAATAGAGTTTTATAGAGATTTTAAAGTAATTTAAACTCAAACAACCAAACTAAAGATTAAGAAGAGGAACACAGGTGTTTAGAGTGGTTCCACCTTAGCAAATACTAAGGAGTCAGTCCACTACCCGGTTGCTTACCCAACCGGGATTTTGAAAGTACTAAATTTTATTACCTTTCAAGGATGTTACATAAAATTTACAATACTTTCTAAACACCCTTTGGACAGCCTTCACCTTGAAGTAGTCTTGCCAACCTCGAAGCAGCCTTCCTTGAAGTAACTTCACGCTCCCCCTTGAAGTAGCCTTCCTCCCGAAGTAGCTTCCCGTCAAGACAGCCTTCTGAAGTAGTCCAAAGTCCTCCTCTTCACCACGAAGAGCTTCACCCTCTCCAATCCGCAGCCTCCTACCTGGAGTAGCAAGGAGAGTACAAGTAATACAAGGAACAAGAAAGGAATAAAAGAAAATACAACTTATCCTTGTAGCTCAAGGCTTGATTTCCCTAGATCAAGCGTTTGGATTTTCCTAGCCAATATGATGGACTTGTGATTGCTAGGGTTAGGAAAATCTAGCCTATAGGACGAGCTTGAGCTAAAGGGAAAATGGCCAATTGATCACAAAGCTCAGTTCACACAGATTGCACAAGAGGGCTCAAGTATTTTCTCAAGTATAGCAAGTGTAAGAAGTGAGTTCTAGTGTCCTATGGCTTGTCCTATTTATAGAAATGGCCTAAGTATGCTTAAGGACGTTCTAGACAACTTCTAGGGGTTTCTAAGTGCTTAACTAGCCGTTAGGTACAAAGTTGTTGCTTTAACAACGGCTAATTGCTTTACTCTGCAGATTCTGTCAGAGATCGTCTCGGTCGAGAAATGGTTGACCGAGACACCCACTCGGTCGATGTTTTGTCGACCGACAGGCTCTCTGAATGCAACGTCTATTTCCAACTGCCAACTACTTTGTCTGTTGTGTCTAACGGCTACTTTGGATCTTTCTCGGTCGAGGAGTTTGTCGACCGAGAGTGTCTCGGTCGAGGAGTTTGTCGACCGAGAATGATCCTGTTTCAAGGTTTCAATTTAAACATTAATTATATGTGTGAGTGTGCAAAGGTGATCCAATTTAAATGGGATGACATGTCTAACTATGGTGTTTGGCTAGGGAAAATATAACGCTTGATTTACATGCAATTCTAAGTACTTGTACATTATATATTTGTACAAGTTTTACAACATTGATTACATTGCATGAAAATATAACTAAGTAAGCTCTTGGATTTTCCCTTGCTACTTTGTCATCCTGCTTAGTCCTGCACACTTAAGTAGCTAGTTAGATTAATAAGAATGAAATGTTTGTCATCATCGAAACAAAGGGATTTATCATAATATCCAATTTATCCAACAATCTCCCCCTTTTTGAAGATGACAAACATTTCCTAAATATGAAATAAGGAAATATAAAGCATGTGAGTTTCATACCTGAAAATTTTCCTTTTGTAGCCATTTATGTTTTTCAAGTGAGTGCTGGCCAAGATGTGATGAAACTCATTTATATTTTTATATTCTTTCTCCCCCCTTTGTCATTTCAAAAAGATATCCAAGTTGAATGTTTTATTTTTCTTCTCCCCCTTAAGATAATGCTCCCCCTTAATTAGATATCCTATTAGGAACATGGATTTTTATCTAATTTATCCACAATTTGTTTCTCAATCATTCGCAAAGGATGTTAAGCCTTGAAATGATATGAGATTCCCTTAAGCATATGATGAATGTATATTGATTTCTCATGTATCAAAGGATGTTAAGCCCTAGATTAAATGAGAATCCTCTAAGCTTAGAGTACATAAAAATGTCTCCATCCAAAAGCCCTATTTTGGGTAGAGAATTCCTGTAAATACAAGATACCATTTTCAATGAATTCATAAATTTCTTGAAAATTTTTTAGCTACACATGGTGATTACAATATTTTTGTAAGCTTCTTCAATCAAATGGTCAAAGTTTTGATGATCTCCCCCTTTTGCTTATGCTTTGCTCCCCCTTAGATAGATATCTCAAATGAAAGTTTGAATACTAAGCAAATATATAAAATGTCCAAGATTTAACAAAGATGTATGCAATTTATGTCAATCTGGAAAAACAGAAACCCAGTCGGTCGACCATTGCTTGACCGACAATGTTCTCGGTCGACTAGTTGCTCGACCGAGAATGTTTCTGGAGAACTGTTTTGCATTTGGAAATTCAATTACAATTGTAATAGTTGCCTGTTTTAATTATTATTCCCTTCATTTGTTATTCTCTACAATAATGAACTTATGATCCATATTTTGAAGATGTCTCATATGCCAAAAAAAATAACCATGTGAATCAAATAAAAATGGCAAATTTCATTCAATAGCATGAAGAAGATTACAATCATATAGAATTTGACTAATCATTTTTATTACAACTAGTACAACTCCAACACTTCACAGGAAAGATTTAAGAATTACATCGATGTCCGGATCTTTCCCAAAGAATGGCTCGGCTCCATAATATTTGACCAGAGTTTGCCAATCTAAAGCACCTGTCATAGCTAATGCATATGCTTCCAGAAATGTGGGAACTCGGTCAAATCGGAAGTGAGCAGCTATATCTTGCAATTGTATGGAGGAAAATTGAGTATGTGCAAGATCCATTGATGGTGGAGGTGGAGGTTGATAGTAGTTGTATGAAGGGTTAAATGGGTTGAGCATGCCAGGATTTAAAGAATGCGGATATTCATCGGTTTCAGCCGGAGAAAGATTTTGCATTCTTTGATTTAAGTATGTCATGGCATGATGGGTATAGTTGAGTTGGTTACTGAGATGATATTGGGAGCCAACAAGATAAGTGAGAGTATTTTGGATGGGATCAATAGAAAGATTAGTAGGAGGAGGGGGTGGTGGTATATCTTGATGTGATGATTCTCCTTCTACTCTAGCCCTTTTATGACCAAAGTCAATCCCCATCTTCTCTACGGTGTTCTTACTTATCTTTGGTGGTCTACGCTCCCATATGTATCCCATATCTTCAATGTTTAACTTAAGACAATGTTGAGTAATCTGGCATACAAAATCAGCATATGGTGGATTGCCAGAAAACTCAAGCATATTTTTAAGTATTATGCGAATGAAGTTGATGGGAATTTCTTTTATGATAGCATAAATTAGACACATACGGAAAATAGGAACCTCGGATTTATTGGCTCGTGGATGTATGTTGGTGGAAACAATGAGGTTTACTATTCTACATGCCGGTTTTAGGTTTATTGCATAATAGGTTCCCCTATCTTCATGACAAGTGGTATTGGCTTGAAATATGGCTCTTTTTATATCACTAAGGCTAGTGGAGTGGTCATCATGGGAAAATAAATTTATTGGATTGCCGGTGGTAAGGTCAAGGAAATCTTGATATTCATCTATATCAATTTCTAGCATGTCAAGAATATCCCCTTCGGAAAATTTAAAACTATGCCCATTGACCATGGTGTAGAAGAATGTGGTTTCATTTTCGGTGTGGGATAAGAGATTGGCATAGAATTCGTTGACTACCTTAATGGAATAGGAAGGAAAGGATGGAATGATGAAGTCCTTCAGCTTTTGTACTCCAAAGAGATGCTCCAGGTCAACTATGTTGATGAAGTCCATCACTTCGACCGGGCGTCGGGGAAGAGGAGCTTTAGAGGAAAGCCGAAAGTATCTATCTCCAGCATCTCCGTCGACGAAGGCGATGTCATTGATGATCGTCAGTGGCGGAGTGGCTTCCCGATCTTCTCTTCTTTTTCTTCTAGCAACTTTCTTCTTCCCACGGACAGCTGATGATGAGGCCATTGTGTTTGGAGAAGAAGCAAGGAAGATTTGAGGGTAAGAATGCTGAAGGATTGCACGAAATTGCACTAGAGATGGACTATGGAGGCAAGGAAATGCAAGTGTGAGTAAGTGGCTCGTTTTTGCACTTATTTATAGAATTCCAGCGACCTGGTCGGTCGACGACTCGTCGACCGAGCGTCCGCAACGGTCGAGTTGCAGACGCGCCACTTGGTCCTCCAACGGTAAAGAAAACGGTCATAACGGTCGGGTTGCAACGGTCATATCCAACGGCTATTTCTCGGTCGAGCGCTTGTCGACCGACATTGTCTTGGTCGAGCACTCGTCGACCGACAGTTCGTCCGATACTGAGTCAGTTTAGAATTTGTCGGTCGAGTGAGATGGGCTGACCGAGTGGTTCTCGGTCGACGAAGTCGTCGACCGACAGACTTACTGAGTTCAATGTTTGACTGTATTTTAATGCAAATCATAGAACATTTTTGTAGAGCATATATATGTATATTCCAAGGGAGTAATAATATTTAAGGCTTCTAATTACTACAAATGATTTAAGTTTTGATTTAAAAATATGCTAAGATTAAGTTCAACAAAATAATGTCCAAATAAACAATTTTTATCAAAGTTTATTTTAGGTCGCCCTTGATTACGACCATGGCGCCCCTTGGTCAAATTTTATTTTAACCAAGAGGCATATTCTGCAGATTTCCAAAAAAAAATATTCATACGTGAAGAATAAGTTCTGCAGATAGCTTACGAATATCAATATGAGGCTCATGAAAGTGTACAAATTATGAGAACTTAGTAAGGGCATCAAATATGATGAAGCATATTCAAGAATAATATCCATTTGGATAGACTAATTCAAATATGATGAAGCAAATTAAGTGATGCTTAGCACAATGAGTATTTTCAAAAGTCAATTTGAAACATTTTAATCATTGCAAGTATTTCTAAGAGATAAATTTGCAATAAGAGTATGATTAAATAGGATTTTTCTTTAATCTAAGCATGATCCATATAATCTTTCAAGAAGAATTTTCATACAGTAAAAAAATTTACATCAGCTCAACAAAAACAGTGATATGCTCGGTCTACAATTGCTCGACCGACATTTTCTCGGTCGACAACTGCTCGACCGACCATGTTTCTGGAAACTGTTTCAGAAATCTATGCAATAAAGGTTGTATCTAATTCAATTATTTCGAAGATCAGTTTGAGATAAAATCATATGGATATCAGAGTGATATCAAATTTATTATAAATTTGTTATCCCTATATGTTAAGTTGAGATAGACAAAAAGATGTGCAAATTTGAGACTTTGGTCATATCTCAACTTAGTCTAATCGAATCAATTTGGGGATTTTGGAACCCATACCATCTCAACATTCTTTTTCCTGTATGGGCATGAGAAGGAGTAATGTCCAAGACGTGAACAATAGTGGCAACATATAGAATCAACCTCATATCTCTTTCTATGATTTTGGTCTAGGTTGTTCTTTGGTACAAAAGTATATTTGCCTCTATGTACATTCATGGATTGACTTGCTTGTGTCCTTCTCCAACTAGGTTGTTGATAGGATTTCTCCTTAGGCTTATAACCTAGTCCTCTTCTCCCTATTTGATGATAGGAATTTTCTAATATTCTATCAAGGATTCCATTGTTGCTTAACTTACTAACTTCTTGTTGCAACTTAACGATCTCATCCATTCTTTTCTTGATATCTAATTTTGCTTGGTCTAGATTGAATGATAACATATTTCTTTCTTTCACTATATTGTCATAATCTACATGGGTGCACAATATAGGTTGTTTTTGAATATCATTTAACTTTGCAAGCAATTCAGTCTTTTCTTGACATAGAAGATCATAGTTAGTCTCTAGAGTGAAAATTTTCACTTCACTATTACTTAGAGATGATTTCAAAGTACGATTGTCAGACATAATGCTATCTTTTTCAAAACCAAGAGTATTCAATTTAGCATATAAATCGTCATTTTCGGATGTAAGCTCAAGAAGTCTAGCATTTAGATCATCATTTTCTTTATTTGATTTCTTTAATTTCTTTTTGCATTCAACATATTTATTATGTGTTTCTTCAATAATAGTAACTAACTCTTCTTTAGGTAAATCAAGCAAGCTTACCTCTTCTTCTTCTTCCTCACTTATGGTAGCAACGAAACATTCTTTATGTGTATCTTCTTTCTTTGACCTCCATGGACATCTAGACGTAGAGTGCTTTGTTCCTAAGCACCAATTGCAACTTGTCGCACATTGGTCCATGCTCCTTTTCTTGTGGTTGTAGTCACCTCCTCCCTTTATCTCTTCAAGACCTTGTTAGGGCTCCTTGAAGCCTGCTCTGATACCAATTGAAAACCTCTAGAGGGGGGGTGAATAGAGTTTTATAGAGATTTTAAAGTAATTTAAACTCAAACAACCAAACTAAAGATTAAGAAGAGGAACACAGGTGTTTAGAGTGGTTCCACCTTAGCAAATACTAAGGAGTCAGTCCACTACCCGGTTGCTTACCCAACCGGGATTTTGAAAGTACTAAATTTTATTACCTTTCAAGGATGTTACATAAAATTTACAATACTTTCTAAACACCCTTTGGACAGCCTTCACCTTGAAGTAGTCTTGCCAACCTCGAAGCAGCCTTCCTTGAAGTAACTTCAAGCTCCCCCTTGAAGTAGCCTTCCTCCCGAAGTAGCTTCCCGTCAAGACAGCCTTCTAAAGTAGTCCAAAGTCCTCCTCTTCACCACGAAGAGCTTCACCCTCTCCAATCCGCAGCCTCCTACCTGGAGTAGCAAGGAGAGTACAAGTAATACAAGGAACAAGAAAGGAATAAAAGAAAATACAACTTATCCTTGTAGCTCAAGGCTTGATTTCCCTAGATCAAGCGTTTGGATTTTCCTAGC
This sequence comes from Alisma plantago-aquatica, assembly GCA_963693085.1. Taxonomy (NCBI): domain Eukaryota; kingdom Viridiplantae; phylum Streptophyta; class Magnoliopsida; order Alismatales; family Alismataceae; genus Alisma; species Alisma plantago-aquatica. Next base: position 1,481,432,202 of record OY856411.1, on the reverse strand, counting down.
CAATATGATGGACTTATGATTGCTAGGGTTAGGAAAATCTAGCCTATAGGACGAGCTTGAGCTAAAGGGAAAATGGCCAATTGATCACAAAGCTCAGTTCACACAGATTGCACAAGAGGGCTCAAGTATTTTCTCAAGTATAGAAAGTGTAAGAAGTGAGTTCTAGTGTCCTATGGCTTGTCCTATTTATAGAAATGGCCTAAGTATGCTTAAGGACGTTCTAGACAACTTCTAGGGGTTTCTAAGTGCTTAACTAGCCGTTAGGTACAAAGTTGTTGCTTTAACAACGGCTAATTGCTTTACTCTGCAGATTCTGTCAGAGATCGTCTCGGTCGAGAAATGGTCGACCGAGACACCCACTCGGTCGACGTTTTGTCGACCGACAGGCTCTCTGAATGCAACGTCTATTTCCAACTGCCAACTACTTTGTCTGTTGTGTCTAACGGCTACTTTGGATCTTTCTCGGTCGAGGAGTTTGTCGACCGAGAGTGTCTCGGTCGAGGAGTTTGTCGACCGAGAATGATCCTGTTTCAAGGTTTCAATTTAAACATTAATTATATGTGTGAGTGTGCAAAGGTGATCCAATTTAAATGGGATGACATGTCTAACTATGGTGTTTGGCTAGGGAAAATTTAACGCTTGATTTACATGCAATTCTAAGTACTTGTACATTATATATTTGTACAAGTTTTACAACATTGATTACATTGCATGAAAATATAACTAAGTAAGCTCTTGGATTTTCCCTTGCTACTTTGTCATCCTGCTTAGTCCTGCACACTTAAGTAGCTAGTTAGATTAATAAGAATGAAATGTTTGTCATCATCGAAACAAAGGGATTTATCATAATATCCAATTTATCCAACATCTTTCACCTTGGCATCAATAAACCTCGCAGGTGACTCCGGTCATTTTAGCCTCCCTTAGGGCTCACTAGGTTCATTGCTCCGCTCATGGCCCGAGTACCTCACATAGTACTCTAAATTGGACGCATGGAATTCATCACACATCACGTTATCCTGAGGGGTAAGGGCAAACTTAACCTTCTCCACCAAACCATGTCAAAAGAACCCATGCATCGGGGACTCGGCTCTCTTATCTATAACTTAGAGGGGTCAGATTTTCATGTCACATATTCCCCCACAGTGAACTGCATGTCAGTCTACTTTGCATCAGCTTACATCTCATGTCATCTCTGGGCTCCTTTCAGCCATTACATGATCACAGCGACTTCATCTGCACACACTGTGGTCCTTTCTTGACTATCGCAAGGTCCCTTCACCAACATCATCTTAATGAAGTGGTGACTGACACAACCTCCCTTACAAAGCTTCTTTACAACCCGATACTGACTATGGTGGTTATCATCACATCTTATAAAGGACAAGAATTGTCTCTACGTATCACCCTGAACGAGCACACATGCTCTCATCAGACCCTCTAGTCTGGATCATACTAACCATTAGTTAGGGGTGATAAATAGTACTAACATCGAGTTCTTCATGTACCTACTTCCACCTTATGGAAGTGAACCTTTAGGTCATACTCAAGAACTTTTGAACTTGCATCAAGGTGTAGTTGAACCATCTCTCTCATATGTAGTTCAACTGGATCTGTCCCTTGATAGTACTCTTTTTTTCTTATGTCATCTAGGTAAGGCGATCTACCATAACCCATATTGCATCTTGACCTTCCTTGGTCTAGGGGAGACTTGCCACAACATCCATAGTGATGAACTTCCATTCCCTCTCAGGGACTCTTTTATCCTCCATATCGATACATTGGGTTACTAGTGTTCATCCTTCACCTCCTGTCTTGCATGGCAAATTACCCCATGCAACTTCATCTTAAGCATCCAAAGTACTATTTTCACTTATTATCTTGGAGTACTATGGTATATGGTAATCTTAAATCATGATCTCCTGTATTGTCATGATTCCTTAAGATAGATTCCTCAGAAACCCTAAACCACTCTAATCGGGGTTTCATCACTTTCTTTTGAGGTTTACAACCTTCCTTTCATTACGTCAGGGCCTAAGCTGGCTAACCAAACAACCATTAACTTCATCAAACAGTATTGTTACATCTGGGTGTTAGCCAAAGTTATCTATTTTTCCAACTGAGAGTTTTCCTAATGACCTCTTCAAGCCTCCATCTAAACTAGGCAGATGCATCTCATCCAGAGCATCCATTACCACTTCACATCCTTAGGTGTTAGGTAAAGTTGAAGACATACACCTCCATGCATTCCACCTATTATCTCATCTCAGCTCTAAATCTATCTTCATCAAGAAAACTCTGAGCTTATTCTCTTGGTTTTTCAAACTCAACCTTGTATGACTCATATCTCATGATAAAACATCCTCATAGGATGACTACCTTGTTTGTGAACCATCCATGTACCATCCACTCCACAAGGGCATGTTATCATCTCTATCCTCATACCTCATAGTAACATTCCAACTCACATCATCTTTTATCCTTGGTGTATGGCATATGTATTGTCCTATCTCTCACTCCCATAACAAGAGGAAATAAGCATTTGGCTGCAGTCCAAATACAAATTTCTTCCTATTCCAAGAGTAGAGATGGTACATCCCACCTTGCCAGTACACCTTTAAATCTAAGTTGAAACGTGCAGCTTATGCTTCTATATCACAAACATCTCGATACCAAAGTTACTTCCATGGAAAACTAGTTTCGAACCTACTTGGGTCCACACACATTCCTAGTCATCTCCTCTAGGTCTATAGGGTGCCAACACTTTTGGAGTCATCCCTCTTCCCTTATGCATCCAGAGAGTTCCCTACTCATCTGCCCTTTGGGTCCCATGAGTTCATGAAGGTGATCAATCTCCTAACCCATGGCCCTCAGACAATGATAGCTGTTACCTCCTGACCCTATGGTCATGTGCAACTAGGGAATTAGGCAACTCCTACTTCCATTGGTCTTATCCCTACCTAACCATAGGATAGACTTAGGATTCTATTATAGTACATGTCCATCTTAGAACCTTACCCAAGCCTTCATCATCTCTCTCTCTCTGCATTCATGGGCTGACTTCCATCCTTTCATAGGGTCATAGCAACCTGCCTACATTGGTCAAACCCTATACTGGTTACCTCCATGGTAACACATACATATGTACTTTAGAGATGGTTATCTATGGGTCTACAAGTTCATCCTCATACTATGTACTTTTCACTTAGCTCCTCAAGATCCTATGAGACCTCTTTTAGGTTTCCTTAAACCAACAAAACTGGTATACACCCTACAAAAAGGGTCCCTCTCCCAGGATGGGAGGAAACTACAACTCTTGACAACAAGGTCACAAACATCCTTAGGGTTTATATCCACATGAGCATGCTTAACCCTAGCAAGCCACTAAGGCACAAGCAGACCACCTGCTAAACCATGCTAGGTCACACTAGTTTTCATCATACCTTCCCATGTCATCAACTTAGCCGTGAGGGGTTCATCAAACATACCTTAACTTAATGGGTTTCCCTTTTACTCCAAACGTGAGGAGTACCATGCTCAAATCATGATCACCGGGTACACCACTTCCCCTCTTAGGCCTAGGAACTCTAGGTTCACTTCTCTGATGTCCAACTGTCTACTCAACCTCTTAACCACAAACCAAACATGTACCAGGTATGACATACACTTCATGTCATCCTTCTACTCGAGCAACACTTTAAAGTTGAGTCCTTCCTCTTAACCACAAACCAAACATGTACCAGGTATGACATACACTTCATGTCATCCTTCTACTCGAGCAACACTTTAAATTTGAGTCCTCCTCAAGGACAAACAACAAGGTACAAGGCCTCACAACCTATTACTAAACCTCTCCAAGTCTAAGGAACTCTTCTTCTCATCTATACCATAGGTACAGAGGTACCAACAGACTCATCCTCTCTCTAGGGTTTGGTTCCTCTCATGGCAACCAAGATATCATCATCCCCCAGGGATCAAGCATGAGGCAACCACAAACATCCACTTAGGTTGCATCATCCTCAACTCCCCACTTTTCCTCATATCTTGGAGTCTAGGCTTCTAACCTTCTTGCTTGGGTCTCATTCCCTCTCCCTAGAGCTAACTCCACAAAAAACCTCACTATCAGAGGTCCTCTCTCCATGAAGATGGATCAAGCTCACAAGCATATCTCTACGTGGGTGAAGCCTATGTTCAAACTTATGTTTGCTCAAGGTTATCCCTAGCCCTTTATGCTTATCTCATCAGCTATCCAACATACTCCCTTGGCCAGGGTTTGCACTACCGACGTATTCTGGGTGCCTACTATGCCATGCTCATATAAGCTCAGGGGGTTTCCATAGGTTCTTCTCTAATCTCATCAATGAAGGAGCTATCCTTCACTCTAACATGCACGACCCTTCCCAGGGTTGGGCTGCCAAAGGTACTCGGTCATCCAACCTCTCATGGCTCATATGGAATCACACACATGGTCTACCATGACATCTATCTCATCATGTCATCTCTCTCTCTAACAACCACTTAGGGTTAGGGTTAGCATCATCCTTAGAGGATGTGCTAGGTCTCTACTTATAATGGAGATATCTGCCTTCATGACCAACTTTCTCCACTCATCCTCCTGACAAGGAGGTCTAGCCTCAGGTATCTCCTGAGGGAATGACAACTTATGTCATACGACCTAAGCATGTATCTATTCTTTAGTTTACGCTTAATCTATTAAGCTTATGTCCATGAAATCTTATTTACATGTTTTTCATTAATTTGGTAGAGGATTCCTTAGACCTTATCAATCTTACCCATACCTCAAGAGGGCGAGGAAAAGAGAGAAAACCCTAATCCTTATGATCCTTAACATAATTTAAGTTGAGAAGGGATGAACAAGATGAGAGAGTCCTAAAGGTATCTTATTTCGACTCAAATCCTGAGACATTAGCCATGCAGTCACACTACTTCGGGAGTCCTCGTATTCTGACTAGCAGTGCGGAGGAAAATCATGCCAGCCCCTGGACGTGATCCTTTTCTAGACACCTCTATCTTTCAAAAATTCCTCTAATAACTCCCTTGAGTTCTGCAGATTTTGTACAATTTAATAATTATTACAGATTAGATGAGGAACCTATGCTCTGATACCAAATGTAACAACCCCGCCTCCCAGTAACCCCCAATTAAGGGAGACCAAGAGGTCAGATCCGTTATCCCAATTTCCTGATCAAAGGTTCAACAAATAATCAATAATAATTATCAAATTCTACTAAACTAAACTGAAAGGTTGTAATAAAATTAAACTTTTCATACCTTTTTCAAAAGCTTGGATATCTACTTCTATCCACATGGAGTCTATTCTAACTAATCCTCCTTTGAACTTTAATTCATATTTAATTCCACATATTGCACTTTATTGTTTGTTCTTTTCACTTGTACCTAAAATGCCGAAAAACAAAACGTCAGTCAGCATAAAGCTGGTATGTGGGGGAAACAATAATCGTGCAATTAATAACAACATAGTATAGTCAATTACAGTTTAACAACCAACTTTACATTTTGAATATAACTACGCGATCCACACATATCATATCCTCTGTGTTGTCCCTGCAGTGGACATGGATGCTACCTTCCTTATGGTAGATCCCCATTAAACCCCTCATGATCCTACCTAACAGGTGAATCAGTTTCTAGGGTTGAGTCACATGGCACTACCCGTAGGTAGCCCACTCCTTAACTCATGGCGTGCTATAGAGTCTCATGGCACTACACGTGGGTAGCCCAATTTCTAACTCATGATAGCCTAGACCTTACTCTAGGTTACCCTTTTTAGCATTTGCAAAGCCACAGAGGAGAATTTGGATCTAAGCAAGTTATATTCATATACATTTATAGTGACAATCATAGTCACTTTATAGTTGCATGAAATAAAGGCCATCCAATCAGTTTATTTCAAACAACCGATAAAATCTCTGGGAATCGCCGTGAAACTACGGCTGTTAATCATAAACGTAACCACATACCTATCAGGATGATGTGAGATAGAATAATCCAATCGAGAAATCCAATTAGGTAAGCAAGCACATTATGAGATCCTGAAATATGCATACAATTTCCTATTATTAGTCATGTTATCAAGATCTACTAAACCTAGCTCGCTTCCTAGGGTTTCTAGCCCACTTTTAGGGTTTCTATTGCAATTAGGGTTTCCCTTCATCTTTTACTATATTAAATCCTAATTATCTCAACATCTAATCCTTAATTTTAGATAAAGGCATAATTAACCATTAGTTAAGCCCATTATGCCTCTTTTACATTAAAGCTACCATTTTTATCCTTTTTAATTCATGACAAGATCATTAGGTCTAATTATCATCTTTGGTTCCTTCCGGATTAACAACTCATAGTTCATTATAATCTAATTCACATATGAACTCATTAATTCCACTTTTATCCATTAGAAAACCCTAATTACTACATTAAGGTTATTTATCCACAATTAGGAACCTTTATACTCAAAATAGCTTAGAATCATCATATCTCGACTTTAATCATGAATTTGAACAATTAAAGCTATTAAGAGTCACAATTACCATCATTAGGGTTTAAGGCCCATTAAAGCATATTTATGCACATAAAACTCTAAATTAAACTAATTACGTCCAAATTTCATTCTTTTTGTTCTCAATATACCTTTTTACAATTAACAGGTTAATATCTACTTTAATCATCCATTAAACCCTACTAATTAAATTAATCATCTCAAAATAGGGTTTCTTAATCTTTAATTCATTAAATTTGATAAATTACACTACTTTTCGAATTACAAGAGGAATTATCATCTAAAACCATTTTTAATGAATTCCTCTCATTTTTATGAGCAAAATACATATATTATTTTCTACCATCGGAGTTATGAATATTTAAATATGAATTTTGCAATAAAATGTTACTTGGGCCAATAGGGAGGCACCACATCTCCTCCATCATGCAACGTTGCTTTGCAGCTTGGAAAACATTTTGAATTTACTTCTTTACCCTTGGTTAAGTAACTGGTCCTTCAGCCAGCGGAGGGGCAATACCGTCCAACCGAGCATCATCTTCTTCCCCACACGCCCTAGCGCAGTGGTGACGTTTGCTGACTGCGGGGGTTCACCCCCTCTACCCCAGGGCCCGTGGGTGGCCGGAGATGGCCGCCCTACCTTCGTCACCCTTCTCCGTACCCAGGGCACCTCCTCTTGGCGGCCCAAGTGACCGTTTCCATCGTGCCAAGACCTGCAACTCTCGATCATGCTGCAGCCCTCCTACAGCATTTGCGTGAAGGCGAGAGCAAGGTAGTGATGGATGAACCCTCCTATGTTGTCGTGGAAGAAACACGCATACATCACACCTCCTCCACGACCTCTCATTGCACCAGGATGCGAGCTACCCTCTCTGCTAGGGTTTTCATGCAAAGAAGAAGAAGAAGAGAGGGAGGGATACATGGAATTTCACTTGAACTCGAGCCAGAAGCTCTACTCCTTATATAGGGGAGGGTATCCACACCCTATCATGATCATCCATCAGGAAACAAGGCCCTTCCCAATAGGAACCCAAGTTCCTTCATTAGGAAGCAAGATTCTCTCTCCAATTACCTCTTTAATATCCTTTGTAACCCCATATGCTTTGGTTATTAGGAAATTCGAGAATTATCTCTTTTTATCTTCCTTGTGCTTGGCTTTAAACCCATTGTCATGAAATTCTTATTTCTTAAAGCAAATAGTATCACTTTTTGATAATATCAAAAACTCATTAATGATGTATCACATCATCTTCTTATTTTGTTTTATTTGCCTTTTATCTTTCTTTTTTCTTCATTGGGACTCCTTGGATCCCAAGGAACTCTAATATTTCAAAATTCCTTTATAAGGATACTTATTATCCTTCTAGATGCATCTATATTCATTCTTTCTCATTATCTTGTTTATTTCTTATTAAAATATCTCTTTTTGAGGATTTCTCCTTATCTTTCCTTTTTATTTTCCTCATCGGCATTCCATTTAACATTAGGAATTCTTTAGATATGAAAAACCATCAAGGATAACTCAATTATACATCTTTTCACTTATTTTTCACATTTTATCATTGTTTTCAATTTCTTTCTTAATAAAGAAATACGTAATTGGTCTTTTCTTTTCTTGGTGTATTATTTTTGCAACTTTGGACTCCTTGGGACCCAAGGAACCCAAGAGGCACGAAATCCACCTTTGCATCATATTCTTTTGCCTTCCAGAGGTTCTACATTTTTCTTTTCTCCATTTCTTATTAATAATGGAGTTCCTTTTGTCTTTTCCTTGTTATTGGGCCCATTAGCCAATAAAGCCCATAAAACAACCAACAAGGCTATTGTAAATGAAAATCATTTATTCAAAACAAATTATATCATTATTTGTTCCAATATCTTTAATAGGAGAAAATTACATTTCTCACCCAAAAGAACCCAAAAGTTGGGGTGGTAACACTAGATGTTGAAGGAAGTTTAGGTTTTGTTTTGGGTACCTTACTCATGTTTTCTCTCTCTTAGATGAGATCCTTCCATGTGGTATCATGATGTATGACTTAGGGTTTTTAGTGATCATTTTTCATGATCCTTTCCTCCATAATGATTATGAATTTCCCTTAGTCTTGTTTATGTTTTGAGACCCTGACACCATTCCATAGGGTGGATGATACACCTACCCCATGTTGGTCGCAACCATAGTTAATTTTGAGCAAGATGCTTCTCTTTTGATGTGTTGTACCTAGTTTTGATGGAGGTTGTGACACTTGAGGATTGATGGTCCCGTTGACAACTATTTGGTGAGGTGGTTGCCTTAGCTTTAGGGACTTGACCTTGTTGGAATATATATGCCCATAGAGCCATCCCAAGTGATTGCATGGAGTCGGATATTAATTAATAAATTAATGCAATTATTTGGTAAATTAATGAATTCCAGAATATTCTAATTAATCCATGAGCGTTTTAATTAACGCAACGTTTCTGTTTGTCGATGGGTTTAGGAAACCCTACTTCCGTTCGTATCCTATTTAAAGGAGGATTGACGGCCGATATCTAGATAAGATATTGAGAGACTTTTTTAGTTTACGCTCATGCACGTAAACCCTAGACATCACCGTCCTTAGGAGAGGAAGGAGAGCAACGCGCCGCTAGCACGCCGCCGCACAGAGACGACTCCTTCCCGCCGGCTTAGCAAGCGCGACGTGGAGTTCCAGTCCATCCACGTGGACGAAGTAGAGACGCAGACGCTGAGACGCCAATGTTCGGTGGACACAACGACCATCCGTGCGTGTTACGAGCAGCACACATCATCGCACAGGAGTGTCGCCATATCTTCCTGTGACAGCGAATGGGAGAGAAGTTCCGTCCGTGTAGGTCAATAGTGTTGCACCTTCGTGCAGCGGGACATCACTGGACTTGCTCCGCGATAAGGTATATCCCGCAAACACTCCTTCCAAATACATTGTTGTCGACGAGATCATGTTTCGGGTTGCGTGAATTTTATTGCTTCCGCCGCGTATGTTTTTTCCACAAAATCCAATAGCGGTATCAGAGTAGCGCCGTTCTACGGCGTATTTGGATCCATTTCGATATGATCAAATCGTTGTATACTATTTTCATGTTGCATATGATGCAAATTAAAACTTTTAATGTGCAAATCTAAACCTAATTCCACATACGCCGCAGGCTTCTAATTTTGACGTTTTGGACGGGGTTGACTATGGAAATTATTGATTTTCCTAAGTGCACGGAAGTAAAATTACGTAGACCATTCAGGGGCTCTGCCCCTGTGTACCCCGCATAGTCTGTGTGAGAGTCAAAAAATTATTTAATGGGGAATGTCCCGCATTAAAAGTACTGCAATTTTAATATGTATATATGTATATGTAGATATACCTATGATAGCATACACGTCGCCTTTAAAATCTATTTTATGTGGTGAGTGCATGCACGGTTATGGCCTAATATCCCCTTTTGTGAATGTTGTGGATGAATGTGGATGTCAATCTTGTGGATATGTTTGTTTGTGAATTCTATGGATGTATAATGGTTACATATGGATCCTTTGTATAAAGTATTCGGCTTGTATGCCGAGCCTCATCTCTTATTTCAAAGTGTAATTTATTCTTTTCCTTTATATTTGTACTCATATGATGTAATAGAGATAGGACTAGTTTTAGTTTTTGTAAACTTGATGTAAGGAGGCCACTTGAAGATCCAACTCCAAGGAGTGTCCACGGAGAAGCACCATGAAGATCTAATTCTAAGAAGCAACCTGAAGATCCAACTCTAAGGAGTGTCCATGGAGAAGCAACAAGAAGATCCAATTCCAAGAAGCAACTTGAAGTTCCTACCTCACGAAGCATCCGTGAAGTTGTTCATTGTAATGTTGATCGTTACATGCTTACAGGTTGATTCACAGGTGTTGCATGAGATGCATAAGACCATAGGTGGACCGTAATCCTTTGTTGCTCTAAAAGATTACAATAGTATGGCCATAACCGATGTATTTGTGTTTATGATTGCATGTCTATCGTTTTTGGTTGTGGATATAGTAGTATATGATACGTACTATAAGTATGTGGTGTTTGGATATGTATATGTATTAATAAAACCCTTCAATTAATAATATTAAGTTTTAGTTGCCTTCCATAAAGCAACACACATGAAAAGCTTGATCGATTAGGTGTGGGCACGCTTCCATGTGGTACACTGTCTATCTCATGGAAGTGTGATGGTGGGTGTGTGGGTCTGCCTCCGCAGGGTGCACACTCATCGTGTTGGCTTATGAGTTAGACTTAACTAGGGAACCTTGATAAGATCAAGTACCTAGAGGCACACAGATGCATCATGGCAAGGAGTTGTGCATGATCATCTATCCAAGAGTTGCATATAAAGCAATTGGCAAAAGTTGCCTACCTTTGTATTTGGTTTTTGATGCCGACGTTGGCTGGGCATTGATCTAATTATTTTGGGTCTTGGCTCACTAGAAGGCTGTGTGTTGCAATCTTTCGAGTGATAGCGAGGGCTATCAATTCGAATAAAATAGTGGGAGCGTAATTAATTAAATTAATCTTGTTTATCAAATATTTACAAGTCAAAATGTTTTGGACTAAATGCAAATTTTTCTTTTCTAGCAATCAAATGGCAAACAACACTCACACGTTCTCGTTGCGATCGGTCCTTGAGAAGGACAAACTTACCGGAACCAACTTTCAAAACTGATTTAGGACGCTGAGAATTGTTCCCACACATGAGCGTAAGCTCTATGTCCTTGAAACACCAGAGCCAACGGAGCCCGCCGTAAATGCGCCCAAGGCTGAAAAGGATGCTTACAAGAAGCACCTTGATGATGTCGTGGATGTTAAGTGCCTGATGTTGTGCTCAATGAACTATGAGTTGCAAGAGCAGCATGAGAACATGAATGTCATGGAGATGGTAACACATCTCAAGAACATGTATCAACATCAAGCAAGACAGTAGAGATATGATGTCTCAAAGGCTTTGTTCAAAAGCAAGATGAAAGAGAGAGACTCAGTTAGCACCCATATACTCACCTTGATTGGGTACGTGGAAAGCCTATCCAAGATGGGATTTCCCCTAGGTCAAGAGTTGGCCACTGATGTGATTCTACAATCATTTTCTGAATCATATAGTCATTTTGTCATGAACTACAACATGAACAATTTTGACAAGCCATTGTCAGAATTGTTGGGCATGTTGAGGACAGTTGAAGCACAGATGAAGAAAGACAAGCCCAAGTCTGTGATGATGATCAGCAAGACAAAGGGAAAGTCAAAAGGTAAAGGCAAGGCTAAGAAAGGTTCTAAAGCTAGGCAGAAGCCAAAGTCATCCGCGCTCAAAGCTAAAGGTGGGATCTCCAAAGAAGGCAGTTGTCACCATTGTCACCAGCCTGGACATTGGAAAAGAAACTGTCCTCTCTACCTAGAGGAACTGAGGAAGAAGAAGTAGGGGATAGAGATCTCCACTTCAGGTATATACATTATTGAGATAAACTTAAATACTTCTTCATCATGGGTACTGGATACCAGATGTGGATCTCACATATGTTCTAATATGCAGGATCTGATAAGAAGTAAGCCTTTACGAAAGGGCCATGTCGAGCTGTGGGTTTCTAATAGAGCAAGAGTTGCTGCCATCGCAGTTGGAGTTATTAGTTTATCTTTGTCTACGAGCCTTGTAATAGAATTAGAGAATTTCTATTATGTACCTGCCATTAATAGAAATATTATTTCTATATCTTGTATGGACAAGAGTGGATTTGAATTTCACATTAAGAATGGAATTATTTCTATATCTAAAGATGAGATTTTTTATGGCAATGCCTCTATGTCTTATGGTATCTACTTGTTAGACCTTGAGACTAGCATATACAATGTAAATACTAAAAGGTTAAAACTTGACAACTCAAACAAAACATTCTTATGGCATTGTCGTCTTGGGCACATAAATGAGAAGCGCATATCTAGACTCCATAAGGATGATTATCTAGACTCTTTTGATTTTGAATCATTAGAGACATGGGAGGCATGTTTATTAGGGAAGATGACCAAAACTCCTTTCACTGGACACAGTGAGAGAGTCGGTGATCTGCTAGGGCTCATACATACTGATGTATGTGGACCTTTTAGATCAAATGCTAGAGGAGGCTATCAATACTTCATTACCTTCACTGATGACCTCAGTAGGTATGGCTATGTATATCTTATGAAACACAAGTCAGAAACTCATGAAATATTCAAGACTTTCATGAATGAAGTAGAGAAGCAACTTGGTAAGAGTATTAAAGCACTCTGTTCAGATCGAGGTGGCGAATACTTAAGCCTAGAGTTTGAGGACCTTCTGAGAGACCGTGGTATTGTATCACAATGGACTCCACCTAGTACACCACAACATAATGGTGTGTCAGAAAGAAGTAATCATACATTATTAGACATGGTACGATCAATGATGAGTTCAGGCGAAATTCCAATATTGTTCTGGCGATATGCTCTTGAAACTGCAGCGTTTACACTTAACCGTGTACCTTCCAAATCGGTTCAAAAGACACCATATGAGATATGGAATGGTAATCGTCCCAATTTTTCTATGTTAAAGATTTGGGGATGTGAAGCTTATGTTAGGAAACAATTTCCTAAAAATCTTGGACCCAAATCAGAAAAATGCTATTTTGTTGGATACCCCAAGGAAACTCGGGGATACTACTTCTACACACCAACTGATAACAAAGTGTTTGTTGCTAGGACTGATGTATTTCTTGAAAAGGAATTTATTTCCAAATGAATTAGTGGGAGGAATGTAGAGCTCGAAGAAGTTCGAGACCAACAAGAAAGTAGAGAGCCTGAGGAGGTACATAAGGAACATGAAGACTCACAAGTTGTTTTGGAATCTCAAGTTCTAAATGTAACACAGGAACCTCGTAGGTCTAGTAGGACACGACTTGAGCCTAAGAGATTTGAATTTCTCGTGACTCAAGACAGTGACGAATTGGGCATTGAAGATGATCCAACTTTCTATCTAGAAGCTACTAAGGGACCAAAATCTAAGAAATGGCTCGAAGCCATGAGATCTGAGATGGAATCCATGTACACCAACAAGGTATGTACCTTGGTGGATCCACCCAAAGGGGTAAAACCCATAGGGTACAAGTGGGTCTTCAAGAAGAAGACTGACATGGATGGAAATGTTCAAACCTATAAAGGTAGATTGGTTGCGAAAGGATTCCGTCAAATTCAAGGTGTTGATTATGACGAGACCTTCTCACCAGTTGCCATGGTTAAATCCATCAGGATCATGCATGCCATTGCATCTTATCATGACTATGAGATTTGGCAGATGGATGTTAAAACAACATTTCTTAAAGGGAATTCACTCGAGGATGTGTACATGACACAACCTGAGGGTTTTATCGATCCAAAGGAAGCCAATAAAGTATGTAAGCTACAAAGGTCAATCTATGGATTGAAGCAAGTATCTTGGAGTTGGAATCTACATTTTGATGAAGTAGTCAAAAGTTTGGCTTTAGTCAAAATGAAGATGAACCTTGTGTTTACAAAAGGGTTAGTGGGAGCACAGTCGTATTTCTCATATTGTATGTGGATGACATACTATTGATGGGAAATGAGATCCCTACTCTTCAGACAGTAAAAGGTTGGCTAGGGAAGACCTTCTCTATGAAGGATTTAGGCGAAGCATCCTATATACTAGGGATCAAGATCTATAGAGATAGATCTAGAAGGCTTTTAGGCCTAAGCCAGAGCACATACATTGACAAGGTGCTAAAGAGGTTTAGCATGGAGGGTTCTAAGAGAGGTAACTTGCCCATGTCCCATGGGGTTACAATATCTAAATCCTAGTGTCCTAGTTCATGTGATGAACGGGCACACATGAGTAAGATTCCATATGCATCAACAATTGGATCTATCATGTACGCAATGTTATGTACTCGTCCTGATGTGTCGTATGCTTTGAGCATGACGAGCCGGTATCAGTCAGATCCAGGTGAATGTCACTAGACAGATGTAAAGAACATCATAAAGTACTCGATAAGGACTAAGGATCAATTCTTGGTATACGACAGTGAGGAAGAGCTCGTGGTAAATGGTTACACCGATGCTAGCTTCTAAACTGACAAATATGACTACAGATTGCAATCTGGATTTGTGTTTTGCCTGAACAACGAAGCTGTGAGCTGGAAGAGTTCCAAGCAAGAGACGGTTGCAGATTCTACAACAAAGGCCGAATATATTGCCGCATCTAATGCTGCGAAGGAAGCTGTGTGGATCAAGAAGTTCGTTTTTGAACTTGGAGTGGTTCCAAGCGTTGGTGATGCAATTGAGTTGTTTTGTGACAACAATGGAGCAATTGCAAAGGCTAAAGAGCCACGATCACACCAACATTCCAAACATATTCTACGGCGGTTTCATCTCATACTAGAGATCGTACAACGAGGAGATGTAAAGATTTGCAGAGTACCTACAGAAAGAAATGTGACTGACCCGCTCACAAAAGCACTTTCACAGCAGAAACATGACGGACATGTTCGATCACTTGGATTGAGATTCATGAGTGATTGGGTATAAGTGCAAGTGAGAATCTATTGGTATGTATGCCCATATAGACTATCATTCAATGATTGTAATGGGATACTATGTAAATGATTTGTAATGCTACATTGATCATATCAATAAAGGAAACTTTCCAATCTATATGTTTGTGTTTTATATTGTGAGATGACCATAAAACTTATAGATGTCTATAGAATAATATACTCAATGACATATGTCTTCGGGTTGATGACCTGAACAGTGAGATCATATGTATGCTAAGAGTATGTATTCTTGTTTTGTCCCTAATCGATTGTTATTATGGAAATATCCATAGACATCAATAACACATAAGATTAGAATGTATGTTGGTTGATGGAAGAATCTCATTATCCATGATATGGAGATATCAAACCAAATACATAGATACTTGTTAGAGAACAATGTATCAGATAGACCCACCTTGAGAGTGACACATGGATACCATGATTGGTAGTTAGAGTCACATCTCATAATGATGGTGGTGATTTTGGTTCTTAGACCTGAAGTCACTACACTTATCACATGTCGTTTGGGGTACTTTGACATCATCCACTGTGGTCCTGAATAAGGATTGCCATAAAGATGGTTCTTGGGTGCACTGTGACACATGGGGATGACAATGAGTGATGTAGATGGAATTTGTCCTTCCTACGGGAGTTTGATATTCCGGCCACTTGATAAGTGAGACTGAGAAATGCATGGCCATGTTGATGCGAGTCAATATGTGATATTGAGCTTACATATATCTCAAACAGTCTTCTCTAGTTCAAGGAACATGGATTGAACATTGAAAAGGATAACAATTCCATGACTCGAGTTCAATCCGGATATCAGCGACAAAGGAACTATACAATCATTGTAACACCAGTCATGATTGATAGGTTAAGTTGTTCTCCAACTTCTCCAATTACTTGGGTGGCAATGAAGTCTTGCTAGATACCAATCATTTCTTGTGAAATCATAATATGATTATGGATATCACTGCCAACGTAATTTGGAGCCTACCGGGTCACACGCATAGGATGTGTTGGAATAGGAGTATAATTGTGGATTTGATTGGAATTACTCTGAATCACATTGATTACTAAAATGTTTATGTAATGGATTAGAATAATATTGGAGTGACTGGCTCTAAGTGTAAGTGGGAGTCTGTTGGTATATATATGCCCATAGAGCCATCTGAAGTGATCGCATGGAGTCAGATATTAATTAATCAATTAATGCAATTATTTGGTTAATTAATGAATTCCAGAATATTCTAATTAATCCACGAGTGTTTTAATTAACGCAACATTTTTGTTTGCCGATGGGTTCAGGAAACCCTACATCCCTTCGTATCCTATTTAAAGGAGGATTGACGGCCGATATCTAGATAAGATATCGAGAGCCGCTTTTAGTTTACGCTCACGCACGTAAACCCTAGCCGTCACCATCCTTAGGAGAGGAAGGAGAGCAACACGCCACTAGCATGCCGCCGCACAGAGACGACTCCTTCCCATCGTCTTAGGAAGCATGAAGTGGAGTTCCAGTCCATTCGCGTGGACGAAGTAGAGACGCAGACGCTGAGATGCCTTCGTTCGGTGGACACGACAACCATCCGTGCACGTTACGAGCGGCACACATCATCGCACAGGAGTGTCGCCAGATCTTCTTGTGACAGCGAATGGGAGAGAAGTTCTGTCTGTGTAGGTCAACAGTGTTGCACCGTCGTGCAGTGGGACATCGCTGGACTTGCTCCACGATAAGGTATATCCCCCAAACACTCCTTCTAAATACGTTGTTGTCGACGAGATCTTGTTTCGGGTTGCGTGGATTTTATTGCTTCCGCCGTATATGTTTTCTCCACAAAACCCAATAGACCCTGCCTTAGTGTTGGTCGTGACCTCCCCTTGAGGGAGGTCACGATAGGGTGCTTGGTAGCAACATGCTACTAGATTGAGGTCAAGACATATGTTGGTCAAGACGCCCTTTGGTAGAGACATTTGTGGTGTTTAGAAATGCTAATCCTAGATGTCACGGGTGTGACATGATCCAACTGGTGGAGGTCATGAAAGTTTATGTTGAGGGCTATGTTGATTGTTTTGGTCAGGTTGTTGCCCTATCTTTTGGGTCTTGGTCATGATTTTAAGAGTGGTCGTGACATGGCATCATGGCTTGTGGTCACGACATGGCATCATGGCTTGGGGTCATGACATGGCATCCTGGCTTGGGGTCGCAACATGGTGTCATGTTTAGTGGTCGAGACTGCCATGTCTCTTGAGGTCAAAAGATCAATGATCATTTAGGTCACGACATGAGTCCTTGGTAGATTAGAACCTTACCCATAGATGGGTAGAGATGCCCTAGGTGTCATGATCGCCACTTGGGCAGGTTGGGTGGTCGTGACCTAGATATTTATGTGGTCAAGACACATGATAAGGTTGGTGGATGAGACACAATTTGATGGTGGTGGTTGAGAGGTATGCTTGGATACCTAATGATACTCTTGTATGAGTGATACATAAGCCATGTATACTGCTGTCTGAATAATGTATAAGCAACTGTAATGATGTTCCTTAACCCTAATACACTCCAAGATAGTGGGAGGTGGTGTACCTAGGGTTGGGTGGTTGGTTGTAACTTCAGAACCCTAATTGGATATGGATGGAAAACCCTAACCCTAATGATGGGTGATGTGACATGTTGCTTCTCTTTCTTGGAACTACTAACACATTATGGTGATTTCTCTCTCTTGTTGTGAACCTCTAACTGTGCAAGTTGAATGCATGCCATTGCTTGAGTATGTTATGGTGATGATTATGAATGATTGAGGCATGTGGAGTTAATGATGTGACATATGGATTTAGGATGTTTCCTCTCTCTTGTTTATCAATTTCTAGCAATGCAGTGATCTGAACTTGAATATCATAGCTAGTGTATGTTATGATGAGCATGTTGTGACACAGGATAAACGAGCCTTCGATAGGATTGTTGAGACACTTATGATACAAGGTTGATGTGAGTAGGTCCAATGACATGATGATGGCTTTATTCTTATTGTGAGGTGACACCCTGTGGTGCTATGGTTAAGGGATTGATATCCCACAATGATGTGACATTAGTGATAGCCTTGAGTAGGTGTGTAACGGTAATGATGATCCTGTGAATGGGAGTGTTATAGGTGTTATATGGTGATAGTGTGACAAACTCACACATTATATGTCTTATACATATTTGAAAGTCGTACCATGCCCTTATCTTTGTATTGCTTATTTTGGTTTTATATATTGTAACTTGATTGAGGCTAAAGTATGCTTAATTGGCATAACGAAGAGATGGTCATGCGTGAGCTGATCTCATTGTGATATATGGAATATTCTTGCGTGATCTGGTTTCCTTGCTAGATATATGGATGGCCATGCGGGAGCCACTCCTTCTTTTTGGGAGGGCCATGCGTGAGCCGATTCCTTTGGCATATATGGACGACCATGCATGAGCCGATCCATCTGATGACTAAATGTTACTTGTACAAGTTGACCAAAATGACAATATAGTGTTACTATCATGCTAGCCAGGAGGTGTTAGAATGGTCATGGAATTTGACTATTCCATTGACCATGGTTGATATCAATAAGGACTTAGTAGTGGTACTTTCATAAGATCCAATACGAAAATATCGAATGAGGCTTTGCTTGCTTTTGTATACTTTGGTTGGTGGAAAATATGCTTGTTCTTCATATTCCTCTTTAGTTTATAAAATGCTCTACTGCTCTATCATAGTTCCTTGATCTATTTAGAGGATGATAACTGCCCTGCTTACATCAGTAATTATATCTATTCATTATAGTTGTAGCTTTACATATGTTCTTTAGTTACTATACTTGTGATTTAATAGTGTTGGTAGAGAGTTATATCTCTCATTGGGAAGTTTGGTCTCAACCTGTGGGTTTCTACATCTTTTAGGTGGTCGAGCATGATGTGGTGGTGATCGTGCAACTGAGGAGGAGCAGTAGCAAGATCAGTAGCTGATAAGGTTGGGTATGCTTCTTGTTGGTCTTTTGGTGTTAGAGTCCTAGAGTTGTCCCTATACCCTCAGATCTTCGAGATAGTTTGGTGAGTTTTATGTTTGTGCTATCAATATGAGTTTTTGTGTTACATACCCTTTTGTTGTATATAATTGGAAGTTGTATGTGGATATGCAAGTGAAACAGAAATCATGAGTGGTAGGTATGTCTGTGCAACATGTTGTAAGCATGTCATTTTTATAAGATATATGAAAAAGATGGCAGGTTATGGATCTTTATGTCACAAGTTTTCTGATGTTGTTGCCTTGTGCAGGCGGTTTTAATTTTTAGTGATTTTCGGTAATCCAATGATAGTGCTTTTTTTAATCTCATGATTGTGATGTATGGTGTGGCATATATACTCAGAGAATAAATGGGGAAATGGTGTCAAAATATGAAAACCAAAAACATTTATACTCACATCCTAAGTGAGATTCAATATTCAAACATAATATCAAGTAGGGGACTATCTAAAATTTACTCCTAATGATTATATCTTGGATGGTTTTCCATGCCAATAGTTTTAGGGTTTAGGATCCAACTAAATTTCATATCATTTCAAAAAGTTCAAACCAAATTCAATTTTGTAATTTCATATAAACTTAAGGTTATGAATTTCTAGGTGTAATTATTTATCCATACTATATTAAAGTTGATAACAACAAGCAATGCACTCAACATAGAGAATAAATTTAAGAACAATCATCAAATTTGTCATTCTAATTAGAAAGTATATCTTAGGTATATTTTTTATCAGATTTTTCATTCTAATTAGAATAAATTAAGGAACAATTGCCCATCCATAATAGAAAGTATATATAAACCTAGTTTTAGTTTCCAATGTTGAAATAGGTTTCTAAATCTGAGATATAGTTCACTTATGTATGTACATATCACTTGAAGTTCTATATTAAGACTTCAAGTTATTCTTTATAGGTACTTGATGTGTGTCGTTTCACAACATAAACTAGGTGGTTAATCCTAGAGTTTATCCTTTTTAACCTCAAAACAACCAGTTAAGGTGATTTGTTAGTATATGGTTGATCCACAAACAACATTTTTAAGATTTGAATTTCTAGCCAAACATCTTTGAACAAAATTTGTACGAAAATAAAAATCCAAGTTTGATGATTGGTTGATTACACCAGAACAATAAATTAAAATTGCAATGAAATAAAGGTTATGCTAGGAACAATTAAGAAAAGTTACATTTATGACAAAAGAAAAAGAGCTATGGTTAGAATGAAAAGAGAAGAATTATCTAAGAGCAAGAAATAAATTGTAGGTAATGAAAGGAGGCAACTGAAAGCAAGCAATTAAAGAAATAGGTTGAACAGAGGAAATATATATCGAGTCTTATGGGTTTCACCACCATAGCCAAAGTGAAATCAAGATCAAAGAAATCATACAACAAGCAAGATAGAAGAAGG
Organism: Alisma plantago-aquatica; assembly: GCA_963693085.1. Classification (NCBI taxonomy): domain Eukaryota; kingdom Viridiplantae; phylum Streptophyta; class Magnoliopsida; order Alismatales; family Alismataceae; genus Alisma; species Alisma plantago-aquatica. Next base: position 1,481,411,603 of record OY856411.1, on the reverse strand, counting down.
CATGCAAAACATTCGTAAATGAATCACAAAAGACGAACTCCACATGAACCAATCGGTCTTGGCATTCATGGATCCTAGTTCAATCATCCTAATAGGGATTTTTTTGAGGTCTCATTCAAATCCCCAAGTGATTGGTTCAATTATTCTAAATGTCGGGTTCCACAATCGCATCCGTCAAGGTTAACATAGGACAAAAATCAGAATTTACTTCATTAAAATCAACAATTTTCCAAACCAAAAACCATCTATCTAATGTAATCATATAAAACTTCTATTAAGTTACACATGGCTAAGGGGTGACTCCCCTCACATCGATAAGAAAACTACTCGCTAGCCATGGACATTAAATGGAGAACAAAGGAAGAAAGAAGGGAGACCATAGAGTAGAAAGGAAATAATCCAAGGACTCTGGCCAGTGATTATGAAATGGCCTCCGTTCTTAGTTGCTTGTTCCAAATGAAGAACAAGAACGGTAACAAAGAAGAAATCTTTGAGATCAAAACCAACTTTATTAAAGAACAATGGAGTACAAAGACTAATGCTGAAACTAGATTGCAAATACAGAAAATTGGATCCTCTTCTTTGTGGAATCCCCTCCTCCTTTCATAGGGGAAGGAAAGGGGGAAACCCTGAAGGGACGTGGGAAGAAGAAAAGAGGGAGAGGCGGCTCTTGATTTTACTGTCTGTGTGCTGCAAACTGGCTACTTCGCAACCCGAACCGGTCTGTTGGTGGGTGAAGTGGCGTGGTGGTTTCGGATGCAAGTCAAACCCTAATCCAAGGGGTGGCGACATCAATTTGAACCTTTCTTTGTCACGAAGAAATACTCAAACTGAGCATTTGGACTGGTGAAATGCCTGGTTGGTGTTGTTGTGCATGCAACAAAGGGTTGAAATACTAACTTGAGGTGGCAACACCTTTAATTGATTATGGCTTGGTCATGGAATACTTGAGGATCACCTGGGATTCATGATCCGATCATCTGGCGCGCCTGAGAAGAGCACCTGGTGAGAGCAATGCCCAGTTAATTTCTTGAGTGTCGGGTTGGAAGGTTGAGTCGAGGACCAAAATGGTCATCTAGCTCTAAAATGTGGAGTTCTTTGGAGATGAACTGACCGCCTGACACACTGAACCGGTCAGTTCGTGTGTTCAGATGGTCATGATTTCACATTGAAGGTAAAACCTACAAAAGTGAAGGAATTATATGTGCATTTGCACTTTTAATTGAACAACTGGGTAAATTACAATTTATCCTAAAAAGTTAGAAAAAAGAGATATGTTCTAATAAAAGACCATAAAAGATATGTAGAAAGAGAGAGGAATATACATTCATCAATACTCAATATCAATAATTGACGTTCATTCCCAATTATTATCTCTATTTCAATCGGTTATTAGTTTTTGTCAATATCTTTCTCTACATACTTTTTAAGGTAAGTCATATATAGTCCAAATTGACATGTCATATTGTGTCAATTTTGTTATAACATGAAGTCAACTACATGTATGTTTGTGAAAGTATTAATACATGATCTTACTCACTTTCATAATTGAATATATGGATCGACCAATATTGTTAGATATACTTCCTAATATATATAAATAGACTCGTGAATGTTGGGTTCTTAATTTATATCTTACAAATAATAAGATAATAAATTGACTAGATCTGATTATCATGCTTTACCTATCACACCCTTTGGTTAAATTATTGGTTCACATGTATATGTATATATCGTATTGTCATAAGGTCAGGGATGATGACCAAGGGTTAGGTTTACCCATAGATACTCATCTCTTTCAAATCTAAATCATTTTCACCTGTTACTCTAATCATTGTTTTCTATTAAGTTCATAAAATAAATAACAAGCTATGCTATAAGAAAAGTAAGCACTGACCTATCAAGATTGTGTTGCTACTAATATTCTTGGATCAATACTAGAGGTCCTCCAAGCATAGGAGATTGGTTGATCACGAACCCAATCATTGAATTCTCCTTTGTCTAGTCAGAGTTGAATCTGTTGTTGGAGTATCAGTGCAACACGAAAAGGTTGCAATAGTTTTCCTTACAATTTTTCTTAAATTATCAATTTAGTTCTCGGTGTCATTCTCTACGTTTGCATTCTGACCATTGACCTTCATCTATCTGGTCATGAATGAGGTGGTTTGGTGAAGGTAGAGGTCGTTAGGTGAAATGGTGTGGACCTACCACACTTGATGGCCACTAAATTATGTTTGGCAAGGCTGATGGATGAACACCTTCCTCACTAGGCCAGGTTGGTGCAAGGAAGAGGGAGGAAAGCATGGACAAAGTTGGAGAGTCCAATAGTGACGATGGTCCTAGTGGTGGGAAGAGCATATAGTTTCTTAGGTGTCATGGTAGGGGTGACTATTAAACCAATGACCGGGCTAACGAGAAATTCAAGAGAAGAAAGAAGCAGTGGGAGACGAGGAGAACAATGATGTCAACGCTTCTCCCGGAGGTGTTGGCAGAAGCTGCCACACTCCTGGTCCTAGCACAAGAGACATGATGTAGTAGATGGGATGAGAATGGAAGAGGAAGAAGAATAGACCAGAGGTTAAGATAAGGGAAATATGTTCCAGTGTCATCTTCTCTATTGGTGTGGGATGGTTGTTCATGGCATGGAGAAGAAAAGACAGATCAATAGGAGAATAAGGGCCTAGGGTGATGGCGCAAAACCATATTCATAATTGAGTTTCACAATCTATGGAAATTTAGGGGTTAATAGGTGGTAACATGGCTCCTTGGGAGTGTCAAACCCATGCTCAGTTATTTGTATTGTAGGTGGTGATGCTCTGTAAAGAGACATGTGGAAGCTTCAAGCCCAAGAAAAATACCACATTAGATACAACTCAAACATGCACAACAAAAACTACGATAGTCAACGTCAACAAAGCCAATAACCATTAAATAAATAACCAAACAAAGAACATGATTGGTGAAGAAGACTACATAATTCTATTGAGTAACCTCAAAGATGACAATGATTGTCACCCTCTCACAATCTTATGTCCACAATAGAATCTCATAACCTACTCTCTCTCTCTCCCCTCTTTGGTCCTTTGTGGCTACCCGTCTTTGGCATATAATATTTTCTCATGTTGGCACACTCAAAGTTACCATACTTTGGAACTCCCATGCGCCGGCTCACTTTATTCCAATGACATCTACTCCTATTTATATAGATAAAGACACATGGTTAGATAGTACAGGAGCATACAACTATTCTATAGAGATTAGGAAACGACAGTAGAAAATGATAAGGATATAATGTTTTTGAATCCAAGTTTAACATTAATTTGCACTTTCCTAATATTGTTAGATATTATTTCTTATCTAATTAGAATAAGAGAAAAAATCCTAACAGTCTCCACCTTGTATCTTATCTGATGAAGTTATTCCTCCAAGAAATCTGCTCTTGTACTTCTTCTATGCTTCCTCCCTCAAAAGCTACATCCGTTTTCAAAAGCGTATCACCGTTCATGCCTGCATAGAGTGTGTGCCCTGACATGGCTGTCCCATCCCTTCATATGAGAGCTCCTTTTGTTGTACAGTTTGAGAAACTGTACTGCCTCCACCTACAGTTGGGAAAATTGCATCCTTCACACCTTTGACCCCCATACCATAGGGTAGTGCCTTCTATGAGTTGCACTCATACTATGACACTATGTGGTTGGTCCTACCACGCCTTCCTTCTTCCAACAGTCAACATATTTGCCTCTACACATGTTGAAATTCGCAGCTAAAATTACAGTCACGCTCCTGACTGCACCTAAGAGTTGAACACATGTGAAACTTTTCAGGTTCATGACACCTAGCTCAAGTACCACTGCTTCGTCTACACCTCCTGTGTCAGTAGATCTCTCTTCAACCGCTACTCTTTTAGTTCGAAAAAATCCAACCAGTCGATAGAACTAGGTAGCCTCCGTGGCCACTTGCCCCTTGTAAGTAAATAGCATGACTCCACCTCACATTGGCATTTCACAACTAGTGGATTCACATCCTCTTGATTCCATATTGATGTTGTCATCATGATTTTCTACCGGATGGCCTCCAACGGTAGTTGTCGACGTCATCATATTTTTATGTGTCTCCCATGCTTTCTGATCATCTCCCATGAACCTTGCTCTAATACCACTTGAAGTGATATGCGGAAGCTTCAAATCCAAGAAAAACACCACGCGAGATATAGCCCAAGCATGCACAACAAAAACTACGACGGTCAACATCGACAAAGCAAATAACCACCAAATAAATAACCAACTAGAAAACATAGTTGACAAAGAAGACTACAAAATTCTATTAAGCAACCTCAAAAAGATTACAAAGATTTTCGTTCCCTCACAATCCTAGACCCACAATAGAATCACGTATCTGACTTTCATTCTCTCCCCTCTTTGGCTATCCTTTGTGGCTTCCCATCTTTGGCACACAATATTTTCCCACATTGGCACACCCAAAGTTACCACACATTGGAACTCCCACACATCGGTGCACCATATTCCAACGGAGTCTACCCATATTTGTATAGATAGGGACTCCCAGTTAGACACTACTAGAGCATACAACTATTCTATATAGATTAGGAAATGACAATAGAAAAGGATAAGGAAATAATATCTTGGACTCTAAGTCTAACATTATTTTGCACTTTCCTAATATAGTTAGATAATATTTCTTATCCAATTAGGATATGAGACAAAATCCTAACACTCTAACCATTGGGGAGGGTACCGACAATATAGGATGGATACACACCATGGATATGTTACATATGGTGATTGTTGCATTGTCTCCGATCATAGTAGGATGAGGCGGTGACAATCCCTCAGCAAATGGCAGCTTGAAGATGCAGGCAAGGAGGGATGAAGATGGCTAGGGTTTTGTAGGCTTCTAGATCATGGGGAGAAGAATATAAGCAGAGGGGAAAGAGATAGCAGGTTGGTGGAAGGAAGAAGATAGAGAAGAGGAGAAGGGGAAATAAAACTACCTTGATGGTGAGGGGAAAAGAAATAGAAATGGTGACCATCAGTTCGTAGATTTTGGTCAGCGCTAGGAGCAATCGGGGGAAGGAGAGAAACAATAACCACACAAGGAAGGGGTTCACTTCACACATATATAGAACATAAATGGAAAATAATGTAAATACTATGTCAAAAATGAGAACTTTAAGCAATTAAATGAATGTGTAAACAAATTCTAATTGGGATCAAGATTTTGGAGGTGGTAGACTCCATGTAGGAGTATTCAAATAAATTATTAGCTCATTTCTTTGAGTTAGTGCAGACAATTAATTAATGGAAAGCACTATTAGGCATTTTATGGATCTATAAGAATATAATGGTCTAACAACTCTGTAATATTCTACATAAGTTACAAAATATTATTTACTAATTATATTAATTTTTTAGATATTCTAAGGACTTATATTACTTAAATATCATGATCTATTAAGAAGGCGTAGTTGAGTCATTTCTTAGACTATTAATTATCTATAAATATTTGTGACTACTAAAATTAAGGAGAGATCATATTATGAATAATATCACCTAAATAAATTGGTAGGTTGGCTTTTAGTATAATTAAGGCATTTTATTACACGAGGAGTGCAAAAGTCATTTCAAATGTAAATTAAAGATGTAAATGAGTTGTGTCTATAAATATATGTCAAACATTAGATACAAATTAACTTGATCACTTATTCTTTGATCATATTCAAACAAATAAAAAATTCATATGATTTATTAATTAGGACCTTATAATAGTGACTTATTACATAGAATTTTAGTATACTACATTGAGAAAGTACCCCTGAGCATAGATTTTGAGGCGTCCAGGTGGTGGCCCTATCCAGCTGGATGCCTAGGGTGACTAGGGTGATTAGGTTGACTAGGCGGATGCCTAGGCATTGTTTTTTTTTTACATAAAATATTATACATATATAAATATATACTTATATATATTATTTATATACTATGTTATGTATATACCTATGCATATATGTATGTATTACTTAACCATCCCTCTCAAATATATTAAAATGACACCATAACATTATGTAAATGAGACAAATTCAATATCAAAAATAGATAACAATAAGCATAGTACACTAGAATCAAGAAAATGTTGAAAGACATACCTAATAGTTCGTCAATATTTTAAATTAACTATCACTATCATGGCTGAAATACTAAATATTGAATCAAGAAAAAATAACAAATAATACAAATATTAAGAAATAAAATTATAAACAAAGAATTTATTGGAGCCCGACAGTCAATTAAGCGGTCGCCCAACAGGCATTTGGGTCGCCCAGGCGAACTATGCGGCCGCCTCGCCGCCCAGTCGTCCCAGGCAGATGCCCAAAAAGCCTCTAAGGCTGAGCGTGAAGTTGGGCGGACCCCCCTTGGGCGACCGATCGACTAGGCACCGCCTAGGCGGCTACCTTGACAACTATGCCCCTGAGTATTTAAAACTAGAATAAGATCACTTCTTAGTATATAACTTATAAGAATCACCCATCGTTGCATCAATAACAACACAAGTACCATCTTCCATACTTAATAGTTGACATATAACCAAATGACCAATATCTCTCTAATCTGGCACAACTATCAACATTAATCCCAGGAGAAATAGTCTTTTCACTCCCATTTGTAGAATGCCTAACAATAGGAAAGACTCATTGTGTGAAGAAGAGTTGATGTGTTGAATAGGATCCCACACTTTCTTCTTTAATGGGGACACATGAATCTGACTCATGTCTAAAGAATTTCCATTTAGAACATCTATCTTGGATCCATTAGTATTCAACATGAAGAACATCTCTATCCCCTTCATTACTTCTAATGATCACTTCATTAGGAAAATTCAAGTTTATAGATATCTAGACTTGGATGAGACTAAAATTCAATCGTTTCATAGATTTTGTAGCATAATATGAGCAAAGTCTCCCTAAATAACTCTGCAAAACACTAAGCATTTGGTCATTCTAGAATTTAAGTGACAGACTTGAAAATATTACCCAAATTGGGATGTTTCATCAACTTCTCCTTTCATAATGGCTTACCTAGATCTTACTTTTTGAGAATAAAGGGATTACCTCCTACAAACCATGGACCACCATCAAGTGTACTATTTAGATCCTTCACCTCTTTGACTTTAAATAGAAAAAAACTTTTTCTCTTTAGAATGATCTCAAACGATGCTATCACCTTCAAAATCATTAGGAAAATTCAAGTTTATAGATATCTAGACTTGGATAAAACCAAAATTCAATCATTTCATAGATTTTGTAGCATAATACGAGCAAAGTCTCCCTAAATAACTCTGCAAAACACTAAGCATTTGGTCATTCTAGAATTTAAGTGACAGACTTGAAAATATTACCCAAATTGGGATGTTTCATCAACTTCTCCTTTCATAATGGTTTACCTAGATCTTACTTTTTGAGAATAAGGGGATTACATCCTATAAACCATGGACCACCATCAAGTGTACTATTTAGATCCTTCACCTCTTTGATTTTAACTAGAAAAAAACTTTTGCTCCTTAGAATGATCTCAAACGATGCTATCACCTTCAAAATCATCTCAAAGTGCTACACCAATGCCGACCAATGTGGCTTCAGTCCTACTGGCTTGATGAAATGGCCCTTATTTAGTCACTTCTTAGTAATATTGACCTTATTTAGTTACTTCTTAATAATCTCAAATGCTTTAGCCCTTTGTACCTCGATTACCCATTCTCCATCAGTGGCTTGATGAATTGGCATTTGACAATTTCCTTTGTCTTTTCTTAGATAAGAGAAAACTCTACTTCCTTACTGACCCGTCACACGGATATCTATAGATGATCTTCTAGGTTTAGAAGGAGGACATGCTAGGCGATTAGAAAGGATAGGAGGTAGCTGTTGAATCCCCTTCCGAGTCCAGAGCACCTTTTGAGACATCTCTCCTATCATTTGTAAGCACATCTTCGTGTGTTGTGATAGAGCTTCAATATATATATATATATATATATATATATATATATATATATATATATATATATATATATATATATATATTTCCCTTCCCTTGTGTACAGGGAGGATCACTAAAAACACTTCACCTCTACTTGTGGATGAAATAAAAATGAATTGTGAAGCTTGAAACTCGAGATTTCTTTCTATGGGAGGATGGGTGTATTTTATCATGTCCAAACATATGGAATACCATCTCTTATGGAAAGTCATTTTCCCACCCATGTGGAATTTACTAAAAACTGAATAACTATGTAGATCTTCCTTTGAGGAGAAAAGAATGCTCAAAATGTGCCCATGTTATTTCTTGGGATGTTGTATGTAGATCCAACCTAAAATACATACATGGGATTAAGGTTGGCCGTTGACATGGTTGATTATGTGTGAGAAATGAGTCTTTGGTTCCTTGCCACATGTAAGATTCTATAGGTGAAATAATACCATGAAAATATTTCTCTACTCCCTTGAAGCTTAGGTTAAGTGAGTGATGAACAAAAACTTTTTAGATTGTAATGATGTGGTACATATAAGAGGCTTGTTAATGGAAATGGATAGGACATTCTACTAGGAGGAGATCCTTGGTTGATGAGATGTAAAAGAATACTAGATGCTCTTTCTCAATTTGATGATAAAAAAAGATAGTTATTGTAAGCCTTTTTGCTACCATGCAGAGTGATGTATAGTGCGTAAAGAATGTTCTCAACATGAAAAAACAAATCATTGTAATTATCCATTTATCATTTTTGGTCTACAACAATATTTTACTCCAGTGAAATGCAAAATAAGAGTGAAAATGAGACAGGGCATACTATCCTACCACCCCAAACTTTTTAATCATGCTATCCTCAGCATGACACTAAAGTCTAGGAATGATTGGGTAGATTATCACTGTGGTGGCGGTGGTCCTCCATGTAGTGGAGGGTGCTGGTAGTAGGATCTCCAGTAGTTTGACTGTGCAGGCAGGTAGTTGTCCTGATATGCTGACAGTGAACTCCACCAATCTTTCCCCCACTGGGGGTTCCTCTACGACTGGGCATGCTGGAACTGGTATAAGTGGTTGACCTAGTAATGCCTCTGCTGATGGTCTAACCATATGGCATCCTGAGTGCGCTAAAAACCTCATGTACCCATAAAATACCCTCATGGGTGCTCAAAATGCGATCCTGAGTACTCTGGATGCCCTCCAGCTGTGCATGAATGGTGGACATGTCATATGCATTTGTTGTGGGCTGCTGCTGCTGTTGCTGTGATGTCTCTACCTCACAACGCCTCACCCTGCAGTATTCTCACTCCTTAGCTATCCTCCTCCTCTTGGTAGCTACCTGTGACTCTCCAAGCCCCTCAGGTAGATCTCTGGGCTGCTGCTGCCATGTATCTCTAGGATGCTCCTCTTCTCATCTCCTCAAGATGTCCAGAAAATTCAGAGATGGGACACATCCCTCTAGGAGAAGTGTGGCGTGGTAGGGGAGCTCAAGTGAAACCCCATCATAAGGAGGGTTGACCTCCTTGGAAAATCTTATGATTAACCACTGATATCATCAACGAGCAGGTCAAGTAATGTAAGTCAACCAACTTTCCTCCTTTTGCCTTTGTATAGATAAATACATCATGTCCTAGGGCCAAAGAAATGGAAGTAACAATCCCTCCTATGATAAATAGATTCTTGCTCTTGGATGGGATTGTCTTCATATGATCAATGATAAGTGAACCCAGATTTTCAATCTTCCCCTGCACCATCCATCCTAACACAAAAAAGTCTTTCCTTGTGCAACTTCCTTGATTTTCATATTGGGTGAAGATTGTGTTCTCCAAAACCTTCTGAATGTACCTTAGGATGGGGTTGGGAATCAGACTAGTCTTTGATTTACCTTCTACAAAATTGCTTTACCTTGTGAGTTTCTTCCACATTGTAGCATAATTTGCATTGGTTTCTCTATTAATGCTTCCTTCATCAAGTGACGATGCTGCCTCAGGAGTTGAAGTAAAGATACCATTTAGGAAAGATGAAGTAATAAGGTAGATGCTACTCCCCAAGGTCACACTGATGGCGTCTGGGGAGACCTTCTCTAATGTGGCAAAGAATTTTTATGTAAGCTCCACATAGGTCTCATGCATAGTGGTCAACACCTCAACTAGCCCAACGGGCTCCATGACATCCTAGAAAAAATTGAAGATGTCCAAAGTCTTCATCGTCTCCTGGAACGTGTAGCGAGTGGCAATCATTCTGCGTGTCAAACACTCTGGATGCTTGGGATTCTTCCCTTTCTTACTTTGACTATCAGGTGTTGCCTCATGACACACTTTAGGTGCATCCTTTGGCTGTGCATCTGCCATTTCCTCATCTGTATCATCTACCAGTAATTGCTGTCATGCTCTCTGCTACTGTTGTGGTTGTGGTATTGTAGACGACGAAGGGTGTGCAGCTGAAAATGACGGAAAAACTACCAAAATCGATGGACATGCTTTCAAGACTGATCGTCGGGTTGTTTCCCTACCTCCGCTAGGTAGTCTGGTTGACTCCTCCATCATAGGATTCACTACCACAGCCGCATGGGGCGATTCCCCTTGTGAACCAGAGGTTGTCGAAGGTGCTGGGAGAGAAAGAGGGGTTGTCGGAGCTGAAGAGGATGTGTTCTTGGGCCGACGTCTGTAGGAAATGACCTCCTTGGTTTCTTCATTTTGGATCAAAATTGGTGGAGAAAAATAGTATTTTAGATTTTTTCCAAAGAATAGGGTTGTTGGGGATGATTTGAGAGAAATGGGGTGTTTTGGGGATGGAAATACATGAAATATGGAGATTAAGGTAGTGGAAATGGTGGGAGATTGATTGGATATGGATTGGGGGTGATTTGGTAGAGATTCGAGGGTGGTAGGGTGGCTGGGGAGTGCTACACAGTCATCGTTTGCGGAGAACGGTCATGGTGTTTGCAGAGAAATATTTAGAAGTGATTTTGGGATTTTACAAATTGGCTAACTTAAGTGTTGAGTCAGGCTGCAGCACGACTGTGGTGGCCCACACGACCATTCTGAGTAGGTGGCCACACGGCCATACTGCCTTGCACGACCCTGGTGGCTCTATTCTTTAATTTTGATTTTTCTTGATTCCCATGTTGATTGTGAATGTACCACCACGTCCGTTCCATGTCACCACGATTGTGGTGAGTACTGTGGCTATTTTTTCACATGAATCTCACCAAAACATCAAATCTTTGATTCAAAATGATTTTTCATGGATCATTTGTCAAAATTTCACCTAATTTTCTTCATTTCACCCTATCTTCTTCACCTGCACATCTTAAAACAAAAAAAAACTATTAAAAACAAGTGTGTGTGTGTGTGTGTCTTCTTGCAAACGTGTAAAAAACAAAGCAAAAATATCAAAAATGGAAGGTTGGGTGAAAAATCCCCAAACCTAGGTGGGTTGCCTCCCACAAGCTCCGACTTTCATGCCTTCAGCTAGACTTCTTGGAGATTCTTCAATCATTCATCTATTTGACATCCTCATGTACCCATTCTTGCAATAGATACATTTCTCATTTGCATTCAACCTATGTTCCTCATCCCTTTGATCACTGAAACTGTCATCACATCCTTCATTTTGATCTCCCTCTCGAATGATCAATAGGACTCTTGAAGTGACCATATCCAATATCCTCATTTTGTATCGCCGGTTTGAGGACTTGTATATGTGGATCTTTATCTCCATGTCCATGAAAGAGACTGTCATTATGCCACTATGAACATGTATCTCGACATCAGCTGTGGACAAGAATGGTCTCCCCATGTTACAATCCCAAATTTTGGGTTCTTTTGATGAGAAATACAATTTCTCTTAATAAAGATAAATGATTTGATTTGATTTGAATTTCATATATAATAGCCTTGATGGTTTCTTAATGGGCTTTGTTGGCTATTGGGCCCAATAACAAGGAAATTTGATTAATAAACGAATAATTAAGAAATGGAGAAAAGAAAAGATGTAGAAATCTCTAGAAGGCAAAAGTATATAATCCAAAGTTGGATTTCGTGCCTCTTGGGTTCCTTAGGTTCCAAGGAGTCCAAAGTTGCAAAGATAAAGTAATAAAAAAAGAAAAGAACAATTAAATATTTCTTCATTAAGAAAGAATTTGAAAACAATGATAGAATGTGGAAAATAAGTGGAAAGAGGTATAATTGAGTTATCCTTAGTGGATTTTCATATCCAAAGGATTCCTAATGTTAAATGGAATGCCAATGAGGAAAATAAAAAGAAAGTTAAAGAGATATACTCAAAAAGAGATATTTTAATAAGAAATAAACAAGATAATGAGAAATAATGAGGATAAATGCATCTAGAAAGATAATAGGTATCCTTAAAAAGGAATTTCGAAATCTTGGAGTTTCTTGGGGTCCAAGGAGCCCCAATAGAGAAGAAAGAAAGAGAAAATACCAAAAATGCAAAATAAGAGGATAATGTGATACATTATTAATGATTTTGGTGGCATTGCTAAAAAGGAAGTATTTTCTACTAAATGAAAATATAATTTTGTGGCCAATGAATTATAAGGCAAGTATAATGAGAATAAGTGAGAGGAATTTCAAATTCCTAATATCTAAAGAACAAAGTATATTTAAAGGGATAATGAAGAGAGAGAAGTTGCTTCTCGTCTAAGGAAAATATGTTTCCTTTTGGGAAAAGGACTTGAGTCCTCGTGGATGCACGTCTTGGGGTGTGAATACCCTCCCCTATATAAGGGGTAAGACCTTGGGCTGAGTCCAGAAGATCCCACACGTCATTCTCTCCTCTTCTTTGATGTTTTTGTCCATAAACCCTATCTATAAGGAGAGGCTTGAGTACGAAGCTAGTAGGAGCCAATGAAGGGTTGTGAGGGACGTCTAATGGCCCACAATGCCAGAGAAAAGCTGGCCATCGTTGTCGTACTCTAACCCCTGCGCAGAAGCAGCAACATGGCTGCAGGAAGAGATGCACGTCACGAGCCTTGCACACTCGAGATCGGCCACACTGGCTGCGACCTAGAGGTGTCCCAGGTGCGCAAGGGGGTGGAGGACCGAGGGAGAGGATTGGCGGCGAGTTTCGAGGGCTAAGGAGGGGGCCTGCAACAAGTTGCAATCAGGCATCGACACAGCTAATCAGAGGTTGAAAATGACCTACAACCTTTTGCTCATTTTACCCCTCCGGGGGATTAAAGAGTTGCTCACTTAACCAAGGGCAGATAGGTCTTTTCAAAATGTTTCCAAATCTGCAAACAACGTTGCATGCCATGAGTAACGTGGCACACACTGATTGGCTCAAGTAAGTTATTCTTGCAAAATTCATATTTAAATAATGGTAACTCGGATGGGTACATATAATTATGTATTTTTCTAAGAAAAACGAGAGGAATTCATTAAAAATGGTTTTAGAGGCTAATTCCTCTTGAAATTGGAAAAGTAGTGTAAGTTATCATCTTTAATGAATTAAAGATTAAGAAATCCTATTTTGAGATGATTAATGTGTTTAGTAGGGTTTAATGGATGATTAAAGTTGATATTAACCTGTTAATTATAAAAAGGTATATTAAGAACAAAAAGGATGAACTTTGCATGTAATTGATTTAATTTAGAGTTTCCTGTGCATAAATATGCTTTGATGGGCCTTGAAACCCTAATATTAGTAAATGTGACTCATAATGGTTTTAATTATTCAAAATCATGAATAAAGTTGAGATATGATAATTCCAAGCTATTTCAAGTATAAAAGTTCCTAATTGTGGATAAATACCCTGAATGTAGTAATTAGGGTTTTCTAATGGTGAAAGGTAGAATTAATGACAAACAGAGTTCATGTGTGTTTTTTATCATAATGACCTATGAATTGAGCATAATGATCTTGTCATGGATTAAAAGGATAAAAATGGTAACTTTAATGTAAAAGAGGCTTAATGGACTTAATTGATGGTTAATTGTGCTTTTTCTAAAATTAGGGTTTAAAATAGTAAAAAGATAAAAGGAAACCCTAATTGCAATGGAAACCCTAAAAGTGGACTAGAAACCCTAGGAAGCGAGCTAGTTCTAATAGATCTTGATGGCATGATTAATAATAGGAAATTGGATGCCTATTTCAGGATCAACTTGACGTGTGCTTGCTTGGTTTCTTAATTGGATGGATTATTTCTGTAATCAAGTCAGCTTGATAGGTATGTGGTTAATTATGGTTAATAACATTAGTTTCTCGAAGAGTATCCCAGATGATTCATCGCATTGAATGCAACTTAACAGTTTGGATGTTCATATTTGCAAATTATAAAGTCACTATGAATATCACAATTATAATAGAAGTGTGTATTCTCGCACCTACATGCCACCCTGATGGATGATGCAAAAAGGTCAAGCCCAGGAGGGAAGACCCATGGGCACCATGAGTGGTGACCCCAGGCACCAAGCTCGGGATTGAGAAGGTGGCCTATGATATTGCATGACTAAAGGGCACCATGAAGGGTGACCCCAGGCACCAAGCTCGGGAGATATAAGGTGGCCTTAAGTCAATGGAAAAAGTGAAACCCGAAAGGGGGTATGCCAGGGTTAGGGCAAAAGCGGTGGAGAATGTCACATTGAAAGTATAATTTGGCTTGTTAATTAACTTGATTGTGATATTTAGATTGTTAGCCATACTTGCAAAATTTTGGTTGTCCCCACATACCGGCATATTTTGATATGCTGACCGACGTTTTGTTTGTCAGCATTTTAGGTACAAGATTGAAAAGGACAAACAATAAAGTGGCATATGTGGAATTAAATAAGAATTAAAGTACAAGGGAGGATTAATGAAGAATAGACTCCAGATGTGGATAGAAGTAGACATCCAAGTTTTTGAAAAAGGTATGCAAAGTTTTATTTTATTATAGTCTTTCAGTTTAGTTGGTAGAATTTGATAATTATTATTGATTATGTGTTGAACCTTTGATCCTGTTAATTGGAATAATGGCTTTGACCTCTTAGTCTCCCTTAATTGGGGGTTACCGAGAGGCGGGGTCGTTACATTTGGTATCAGAGCTTAGGTTCCTCATTTAATCTTTAATAATTGTTAAATTTTACAAACTCTGTAGAACCCAAGGGAGTTATTAGAGGAATTTCCGAAAGACAGAGGTGTCTAGAAAAGGATCACGTCCAGGGGAAGGCAAGATTTTCCTCCACACCGCTAGTCAGAAGACGAGTGTGGGCTCTGATCTCCAAAACCCGAGATAAACACGATTAAATTCAGCGGAAGCGATTCGGTTAACAGCGGAATACTAAAAATCACCGGAAATTTAAAACTTTTTGAGACAAGATCTTGAAACCATAAAATTTCCTTCATTAAAGGAGATAAACTATTTACATCTCTATTAAATTACTTCTTGAGTAATTATACACAGCAAGATACAAAATCTCATGAGCTGAATCAAAATCTCAGACCATTACTCCAAGGACCTGAGAGTATAGAGACGACATAAGACTTTCTAACTACACAACTCAGCAGTCTGAATCTCCACCTGAGATTTACTGCTGCTCCTGGTGCTGCTGCTGCTAATATTGATCACCTGCAGACTGGTTCCTTCGTCCTCGACGACCACCTAAAAGTTGAAATCTACAGGGTGAGACAATTTTAAATAATTGTCCCAGCGAGAGTTATAACTCTCCGTCAGAAGCTTTATTATAGCAATCACTGAACAATATGAACAATAAAGTCTCTTAAGGTAATCAACAGCAGATGATTATTAAGTAAAATAACAATATTCAAGGAATATGAAGAACATGTATACTAGACAATGTAACTTCACTCAATGTATCTCGTAGTTCAACCTAAGCAGATATACTACGCGGTTGATTGTGTTTTACAAACATCATTATGCCCTGCGGAGATGAGGTATACCGCTCATACTCCAACCGATCACTATTAAGTCGCATCGGTATCATACATAGGTCATCAAAAGAGCCGGATTCTTATGACCTCATCTTCCTCAGTCAGTATGAGGATCAACATGCAGGACATCTCGTGTCTCTGCTACTATAGCTTACCAGGGTATTCTGGTACTTCGCTATTAGAGTCACAGTGGCATTCTGTACTCTCTTCACCATCAAAAGATTTCTTGTTTATCTCTCATCGATGCGGTATAACAGATTCCCTTGGGAGATTAGTGTTACATCACCCCGGCATAAACATACAGTGAAGGATTGATAGATTAGATACATCTACATCAATTCCTACACTAGGATGTTAGGGCATTCACATCCATATTCCCCACATACTCAAAAGTATGTGATCCAGGAGTTCCCTTAGGAAAACATGTTTCACCATCATTTAACTCCTGACAATGATGGATCTATGATCAGGGCTCTACATGGTATGATTATACTTGATTAGTTAGGTACATTTCAGTATTCTTTTAATATCATACATGTTCTCAAACATTAATCATTAGCATAGCAGCTATGAAAGTAGAATACTAAATGTAACAAGTCCAACTCACATCAATTATCATTTCTCAATCATCTCATCTCAAGTCATCTGTGAAGCATGACCTTGATGATATTCATGGCTCTCACAGCCCATTTAATCATTTAAGATGCTATTAACAAGGCATCAGAATATTTCACTATTCATAAAGCTAAAGCATGCTTTCAATGAATATAGTATCATAATCCCTACCTGGATATGATCATCATCTCATGACAACCTGCATGATTAATTCAACTGATAACAGTAAACAGTTCATTATAGGAATTATACTTTCAAACTCTTAGAAGAGTCAAGTCCCCCAATTTTCATCAATTAGGGTTTACTATTCACATCATGATGAATTAACTTATAACATCATCATATATGAGAAATATCATCAATAAAGCCCTCAGATAAGATTAAGATTCATCAATTATCATAATTAGGGTTTCCATGATCTCACATAGGTGGATCATACCCTAATCATGCACATTCATGTGTATTAAAGGTACTTTACTTGAGTTCCCACCAAAAGGGGTACTTTCTCTCTCCTATGATACTTTCTCTCTCCTCTTACTAGTATATGGTGATTACACCACTCCCAATTAGGTTGGGTCAAGTCCTTATTAACTAACATGAGCCAAAACCTCACTATCATGTGATTAGGGTTTGATTAGAACAA
Source organism: Alisma plantago-aquatica (assembly GCA_963693085.1). Classification (NCBI taxonomy): domain Eukaryota; kingdom Viridiplantae; phylum Streptophyta; class Magnoliopsida; order Alismatales; family Alismataceae; genus Alisma; species Alisma plantago-aquatica. The sequence goes on along the minus strand of OY856411.1, from coordinate 1,481,394,422 downwards.
GGTATTACTCAATTAAACCCCTCAGGGGTATTTTGGTAATTTACCCCATTGATCACCATCATGGGTCAATTCATTAGTTGGTTAGTCCCTTAATGTCCTAAGTTACCATTAGGGTTTATATCAATTCATTATTGAGTCAATTGCATAATTAAGTGATTAAGTACAATCACCTTTGAAAACCATTAATTGGATTAGGGTTTGGTCTTTCAACCTTCAACCCTTTTGGTCCTTAAACGATCTTGAACTCATTTAAACTCAACCACCTTGTACTCGTTTAACCTCAACCCACCTTGAACTCGTTTAACCCCAAACGAGTGTGAGATCACTTGATCTTAAACGGGTTTGAACCCATTTGAGGTCCAAACGAGTAGGAACCCATTTGAACTCAAACGAGTAGGAACTCGTTTGGATCCAAACGAGTATGAACCCGTTTGGACTCAAATGAGTATGAACCCATTTGGGCTCAAATGAGTGTGTACTCATTTGGACTCAAACGAGTGTGTACTCGTTTGGTCTCAAACAAGGGTGAACTCCATTGGGTCCAAACCGCATGAACATGAGAAGTGACTCAAGGTGATTAATGAAATGTAATTTCTATGTTGAAGCCCTCATCTGATCAAAGCTATGCAAACCACTTATAAATTGGGTCTATTAGGGTGAGCCTCAATCAATTTGACTCCAATTTGACCCTCAATTGAAAGCCAATTAGGGTTAAGTCTACTCAATTAGGGTTTCCAATCGGCTAATTTACCAATTTTCAACAATGTGAAACAAAGTGTAATTGAACCCATCAATTGAACTCCAATTGGACCCAAACTTGGCCCAAACGGTCTTGAGGTCGTTTGGATGACCTCCAAACGATCTTGAGACCGTTTGCCCAAAGTTTGACCAAAAACTAGGTTAATTTGATTAGGGTTGAACCCTAGTTAGGTCTAAAATCAGCACTTTTTATCAATTCTTCAACATCTTGTGATTTGACCCTCAATTCATCAAATTCCTTTAACCCTAGACCTCTAAACGATCATGGAGTGTCACTAAACGAGTATGAGATCGTTTGGGTGAACCCCAAACGAGTTTGAACCCGTTTGGGCCCTTTAACCCAAAATCCAACAAGATCTATATTTAATTCAGCAATTTGTACCCGATTAGGGTTTGGATGTTGAAGTACCTTCAACTCTCAATTGGTTAGGAATTAGACTATGATTCTTGGTAGAAATGAAATTCAATATGTTATGAACAGGAATCCCAAACGGTCAATGCTTGGTCAACTCCTTCAAACGGGTTGGAACCCGTTTGACCAAAAATTCAAGTTATTCAAATTGCAAGATCAGCATTTAATTCAAATTGATTGCCTACTTGATTGGCCTATATCATACGATTCCCTTGGAGTTAATCCCTCAAATTTGGTGGGTGATTAGCCTACATAATTTTGAATAGAAATCCCAAACGGTCAATGCTTGGTCAACACCCTCAAACGGGTTGGAACCCGTTTAGCCAAACCGACCTAGTGAACCCGTTTGGCCTTTAAACGAGTATGAACCCGTTTGGCCTAAGATCCAAGGTCGTTTAGTAAAGTGAAAATTCATGGATAAGCATAGGAAATAACGCCCTCATCTTCTAGCTCAAGAACAAAAGTAGTTTCCCACGGATTTGCTTGCAAGGGTGCAAGGAAAGATGGGGAAGAAGAAGAGCTAGCAACTAAATGCATAGGAAGAAAAGTATAACAAAGCTAGGAAAGAGAGTTATAAAACCCGCCTCAAGATTGCTCCTTGAGCTCCAAGCTTTCAAGCTTCGAGATTTTAATGGTGGCTTGAGCTCCACAGGTTGACCAAGGTCGATTCTTCAAGAAAAGAGTGGAGATGGCCGGCTAGAACAAGGAATCTATGTGAGAAAACCAAGAATCCAACCTTGTAAAACGTTTTCCTCCATGAAACCAAGCTAGAAGATGGTGTTCTCTTACCTAGAACAGGTTGGTCGCCCCCTTGAGCTCCTGAGCTTTGCTTTGACCATTTGAGAAAGATAAGAAGTGAGGGAGTGAAGGAAAACATCTACTTGACTTGGGAAAGAAAGGTGCTTATATAATTTAGGCTAATTTTCACCATAAGGACCTCTAGATCATGGGATTATCATCTAAGTCCCTCCTTGTTTCTAAGGTACGTCCAAGCCATCTAGACTTAAGCAAAGTTCATTAACACTCAAGATCTAAGGGTAAAGAAAACCAACATGCATACTAAGGTACATATATGAAGGGTCTCCTTACTCATACTAGGTGATTTAATCACAACAATGTTCCTTTTAATATAATTATTCAAATGAAGTACCCCCCCTTCATCATTATTATTCTAAATGATGTCAAAAGCCATAAAAGATATTTTAGAAGATGGAATTTACAAGTTGCACCCCAAGTTTTGGGTAAATTGCATTTTACCCCAAAACCAGGGTTTCAAGCACAGGGATTGCTTGCACAGTTGCACCTTGGTGCTCAAGCTTGGGAAATCCCTCAAACTTTATCATAATCATTCTCATGATGTTTCAACATCAGAGGAACATCTCAATAATGTGAAATTTGCAAGTTATACCCCTTACCTGGGTAATTTACACTTAGGTCCCTATATTACCAAACAATACTACAATCATTGTTTAAAAGGGACAGAAATGAAAATATATGTTCCTCAGAGGCTTAATTACATGCTAGAAGATAATCATCAAGATTTAATTACATATTTAGGCAAAACTCCTAGGGTTAGTTCATAACCCAGGTCAGGGATGTTACAAATTATCCACCCCTTACAAGGATTTCGTCCCCGAAATCGAGAAAACATACTAGGAGAAAAGAGCAGGGTATTTCCTTCTCATCTCATCCTCTAGTTCCCAAGTGGCTTCTTCGACACCACGGTGGTTCCAAAGGACTTTCACAAGTATTATGTCTTTCTTCTTTAGCTTTTTAATTCTGTTATCAAGGATTGACACAGGTCCTTCCTCATAAGTTACATCTTCATTCAATTCTACTTCCATAGGTTGTAGAACTGACTCGGTATCAGGGTGACATTTCCTCAGCATAGAAATGTGAAACACAGGGTGTAACTTCTGCAACTCTTGAGGTAACTCTAGTTTATAGGCTACCTTTCCAACCCGTTCAATGATTGGATAGGGCCCTACAAATCTAGGAGCTAACTTCCCTTTCCTTCCAAAATGAAGGACTCCTTTCCAAGGTGAGACCTTGAGGTACACTCTGTCTCCAACCTGGAACTCTAGAGGTCTATGACGTCTATCAACATATGACTTCTGCCTATCTTGTGCAGTCTTAAGTTGTTGTTGAATTACTTTAATCTTCTCTGTGGTTTGCTGCACAAGATCGGGACCCAACAACTGATGTTCACCAATCTCATACCAACACAAGGGTGATCTACAACGTCTACCATACAAAGCTTCATAGGGTGCCATATCAATACTATGTTGATAGCTATTGTTATAGGCAAACTCTATTAGGCTTAGGTGTAGATCCCAACTTCCGATAAACTGGAGAGCACATGCTCTCAGCAGATCTTCCAAGGTCTGTATAGTCCTTTCAGACTGTCCATCAGTCTGAGGATGAAAGGTTGTACTAAACCTTAACTTGGTGCCTAAGGCCCTGTGCAACTGTTCCCAAAAACGACTCATAAACTGGGGACCTCTGTCAGAAACTATAGTGACAGGAACTCCGTGCAAATGCACTATCTCCTGGACATACAACTGCAATAACTTTTCAGCAGAATAGGTTGTTTTGACAGGTAAGAAATGAGTTGTCTTCGTCAACCTATCAACTATTACCCAAATGGAATCATGTCCTTTGCTTGTCCTAGGTAGGCCAACAACAAAGTCCATGGTCACATGGTCCCACTTCCACTGTGGTATGGGTAAAGGTTGCATTGTTCCTGCATGTTTCTGGTGTTCAGCCTTAACTTGCTGACACACAGGACACCTCATCACAAACTCCGCAACATCCTTCTTCATCCCGGGCCACCAATACATATCTTTCAAATTTTGATACATCTTGGTACTCCCTGGATGCATAGCATACATCGAAGAATGAGCTTCTTCCATGGCTAACTTTCTCAAGTTATCCACATCCGGTACTATCATCCTTCCATGATAGCAAGCCACATGATCATCTGAGTCATGGAAACCATCTCGCTTCTCATTACCATACTCAGATCTGATCTGTTGCGCTACAGCATCCACTTGCTGTGCTTCCTTTATCTGTTCTCTTAGGGTAGGTTTTATATACATCTCAGCTAACAAACCGGTCAACAATGACACCTTCAAATGTACATTGTCTTGCCTTACAGAGATAAGCATATCTCTTCTAGAACATACTAAGGAACTTAGTTGTGCTCTATCCATGGTTGATGTTGCTGATTTCCTGCTCAAAGCATCTGCAACTACATTGGCCTTCCCTGGATGATAATCAATTGTACAATCGTAGTCCTTGATTAACTCCATCCAACGACGTTGCCTCATGTTAAGTTCATGCTGAGAGAAGATATACTTAAGGTTCTTGTGATCTGTGAAAATCTGGAATGTCTCTCCGTAGAGATAATGTCTCCAGATCTTCAAGGCATGAACCACAACAGCTAACTCCAGATCATGTGTCGGATAATTCTCCTCGTGTTTCTTAAGCTGTCGGGAAGCAAAAGAAATCACTTGTTTATCCTGCATCAACACACATCCGAGTCCATTCTTGGAGGCATCACAGAAAACTATATATCCTTTGCCTTGCTCAGGTAACACAAGCACAGGTGCACTTGTCAACCTCTCCTTTAGCAACTGAAAAGATTGCTGGCACTTATCACTCCAGGCAAAAGGAACTTCTTTCCGGGTCAACTTAGTCAAGGGTAAGGCTATAGAACTGAAGTTCTTAATGAACCTTCGATAATAGCCAGCTAACCCTAGGAAACTTCGAATCTTCGTCGGTGTTTTCGGTTGTTGCCACTGTAGAACAGATTCTACCTTATTAGGGTCAACACGAATACCCGAGGCAGATACCACATGTCCAAGAAAAGATACCTCTGACAACCAGAACTCACACTTGCTAAACTTATCGTATAGCTTGTGTTCTCTTAGCAAAGTTAGAGCCTGACGAAGATGCCGTTCATGTTGCTGAGCATCTCTACTATAGATCAGAATGTCATCTATGAAGACAACAACACACTGATCGAGGAAAGGTCGGAAGACTCTATTCATAAGTTCCATAAATGCAGCTGGTGCATTAGTTAGTCCAAACGACATAACTGTGAACTCATAGTGACCATACCTTGTCCTGAAGGTAGATTTGGGTATGTCACTGTCCTTAATACGAAGTTGATGATATCCAGACCTCAAGTCTATCTTTGAGAAGACGGTTGCACCACGCAACTGATCAAAGAGATCATCAATCCTCGGCAAGGGGTACTTATTCTTTATTGTTACTTTATTTAGTTGTATGTAATCAATGCACAACCGCATTGATCCGTCTTTCTTTTTAACGAAAAGGACCGGAGCACCCCAAGGTGAAGTGCTTGGTCGAATAAAACCCTTCTCAAGCAACTCTTGAAGTTATTTCTTGAGTTCTGCCATTTCGGCAGGCGCCATCCTATACGGTGTCTGGGCTATGGGTTTTGTATCTGGGACTAAATTGATTTCAAAATCAATTTCCCGAGGCGGTGGCACGCCTGGAAGTTCTTCAGGAAATACATCTTCAAATTCCCTGACTATAGGAACTTCGGCAGGGTTAGGACTTTCCATGGTAGTATCTACCACATGGGCCAAGAATGCATAACATCCTTGCCTCATCAGCTTATCAGCAACCATAGCTGATACAAGACAGGTGGGCAGAATCTCTCTTTCTCCTTGAAAGATCCATGTGTTGCTTTCATCAGCAAACACAGCCTGCTTGGATTCACAATCCAAGACAACCCTATACCTTTCCAAGGTATCCATCCCAAGTATTATATCAAATCCTTGCATCTCAAGTGGTATACGATCTACTTGAATGCGATGATCAGAAAAGAAGAGGTTACAGGGAGAGAATACCTCCTGTAACACAGCAGACCCTCTCAATGGAGTCTCAAGCAACAAACTATCTGCCCTATGACTGACTGTCATATTGCAGTTACGAATCACCCTTCGAGTGATAAAGGAGTGCGTAGCACCCGGGTCAATCAAAACAGATACAACGCAGGATTTAGACATATCATAATATAAAAGTTCCATCTGACCTACCACAACCCGTGGATTGACCACTGCATCAGGTGGGTTCATAGCATAGAACCTAGCTGTCACCTGAGGTTGAGTTGGTGCTGACGATCCAGCCTGAGACGCTTGTCCACATCCTCTAGCTGCTCCTTCAGACTGTCTTCTCTATGATCCCTGTTGATTCTGTCTCTAGGACTGTGTCACACTGACTGGCCTAGACCTACAGTCCTTCATCAAGTGTCCCACCTTTCCACAGTTGTAGCAGCTTCTTTCTAGTTGTTGTGGTCTGGGTGGTCCTGTGACTGACATTGATGCTGAACTGCGAGTCTCTTATAATGGTATGCTTCGTCCCCTGCCTCTACTCGGTGACCACTGAGTCTGAGAACTAGATCTGGGTGGTGGAGGTGTAGGTGCAGAGAATCTAGGCTTCTTAAAATCCCTAGATGAAGATCCCTGGAACTGCGGATATCTCTTATGGGTTTGCCTCTTCTCAACTACGGATTTCTCTATCCTTCAGACTGACTCAACAAGGTAGCAAACCTCTCCCGATTCTCTAAAGCAGACACGGGGGGTAGTCAAGTCAGCATTTAAACCCTTCTCAAACCTTCTAATCCTTTCTTCTTCTGTGGCAGCCATGTGCAGACAAAACCGCAACAACTCCATGAACTTAGCTTCGTACTCGCTAATGTTCATCATGCCTTGTCTCAATCTCTCAAACTGAGAGATCTTCTCATCCAGGAACATCTTTGGAAAGTATCTATTGACAAATCCCCGACGAAAATCTTCCCACGAGATCTCTACTCCATGCCTCTTCTGCTCTTCCATGGTCCACCAGTGACCAGCACTTCCTTTGAGAAGATAGACAGCATGTCTCACCTTCTCAGCTTCTGGGATGTTCAAGATTTTGAAAGCTTTCTCTAACTCGGTTAACCACAGATCGGCATCTACAAGGTCAGCTGTTCCAAAGTACTCGGTAGCTCCAACACGACGAAGTCGCTCGAACGTCTTACCGATACCTTGTCCTTCAGGTAGGGCAGGTGCCCTAGGTGCAGGCATGGGCATCCTGTCAGTGATGTGTGTCATGGCAGTCATAAACTGCCCAAACATAGTTTGAACAGCTGGGTTTCGCATGTCAGCTGGGTCAAACTGAGGTGGCTCCCTGGGTGGCTCAGGTACAGACTGTTCTATCTCCGGGTTCCTTGCACCTGCTTGGGGTGCAGCGACGCTACTTTCCGCCACGTACTCCTCATGTGGTTCAGACATTCTTAACAATCTTCTTCTCCTGAGGAGCAGAAGACTCTATTAGATACGAAGGAACACTAAGATTAGACTCGACATCCTAAGTCCTATGTCTCTGTAGACTCAGCGAACCTAGAGCTCTGATACCACTTAATTTGTGGGCTCTGATCTCCAAAACCTGAGATAAACATGATTAAATTCAGCAGAAGCAATTCGGTTAACAGCGGAATACTAAAAATCACCGGAAATTTAAAACTTTTTGAGACAAGATCTTGAAACCATAAAATTTCCTTCATTAAAGGAGATAAACTGTTTACATCTCTGTTAAATTACTTCTTGAGTAATTATACACAGAAAGATACAAAATCTCACGAGTTGAATCAAAATCTCATACCATTACTCCAAGGACCTGAGAGTACAGAGACGACATAAGACTTTCTAACTACACAACTCAGCAGTCTGAATCTCCACCTGAGATTTACTGCTGCTCCTGGTGTTGCTGCTGCTGATATTGATCACCTGCAGACTGGTTCCTTCGTCCTCGATGACCACCTAAAAAGTTGAAATCTACAGGGTGAGACAATTTTAAATAATTATCCCAGCGAGAGTTATAACTCTCCGCCAGAAGCTTTATTATAGCAATCACTGAACAATATGAACAATAAAGTCTCTTAAGGTAATCAACAACAGATGATTATTAAGTAAAATAACAATATTCAAGGAATATGAAGAACATGTATACTAGACAATGTAACTTCAATCAATGTATCTCGTAGTTCAACCTAAGCAGATATACTACGCGGTTGATTGTGTTTTACAAACATCATTATGCCCTGCGGAGATGAGGTATACCGCTCATACTCCAACCGATCACTATTAAGTCGCATCGGTATCATACATAGGTCATCAAAAGAGCCGGATTCTTATGACCTCATCTTCCTCAGTCAGTATGAGGATCAACATGCAGGACATCTCGTGTCTCTGCTACTATAGCTTACCAGGGTATTCTGGTACTTCGCTATTAGAGTCACAGTGGCATTCTGTACTCTCTTCACCATCGAAAGATTTCTTGTTTATCTCTCATCGATGCGGTATAACAGATTCCCTCAGGAGATTAGTTTTACATCACCCCGGCATAAACATACAGTGAAGGATTGATAGATTAGATACATCTACATCAATTCCTACACTAGGATGTTAGGTCATTCACATCCATATTCCCCACATACTCAAAAGTATGTGATCCAGGAGTTCCCTTAGGAAAACCTGTTTCACCATCATTTAACTCCTGACAATGATGGATCTATGATCAGGGCTCTACATGGTATGACTATACTTGATTAGTTAGGTACATTTCAGTATTCTTTTAATATCATACATGTTCTCAAACATTAATCATTAGCATAGCAGCTATGAAAGTACAATACTAAATGTAACAAGTCTAACTCACATCAATTATCATTTCTCAATCATCTCATCTCAAGTCATATGTGAAGCATGACCTTGATGATATTCATGGCTCTCACAGCCCATTTAATCATTTAAGATGCTATTAACAAGGAATCAGAATATTTCACTATTCATAAAGCTAAAGCATGCTTTCAATGAATATAGTATCATAATCCCTACCTGGATATGATCATCATCTCATGACAACCTGCATGATTAATTCAACTGATAACAGTAAATAGTTCATTATAGGAATTATACTTTCGAACTCTTAGAAGAGTCAAGTCCCCCAATTTTCATCAATTAGGGTTTACTATTCACATCATGATGAATTAACTTATAACATCATCATATATGAGAAATATCATCATTAAAGCCCTCAGATAAGATTAAGATTCATCAATTATCATAATTAGGGTTTCCATGATCTCACATAGGTGGATCATACCCTAATCATGCACATTCATGTGTATTAAAGGTACTTTACTTGAGTTCCCACCAAAAAGGGGTACTTTCTCTCTCCTATGATACTTTCTCTCTCCTCTTACTAGTAGATGGTGTTTACACCACTCCCAATTAGGTTGGGTCAAGTCCTTATTAACTAACATGAGCCAAAACCTCACTATCATGTGATTAGGGTTTGATTAGAACAAGGTATTACTCAATTAAACCCCTCAGGGGTATTTTGGTAATTTACCCCATTGATCACCATCATGGGTCAATTCATTTGTTGGTTAGTCCCTTAATGTCCTAAGTTACCATTAGGGTTTATATCAATTCATTATTGAGTCAATTGCATCATTAAGTGATTAAGTACAATCACCTTTGAAAACCATTAATTGGATTAGGGTTTGGTCTTTCAACCTTCAACCCGTTTGGTCCTTAAACGATCTTGAACTCGTTTAAACTCAACCACCTTGTACTCGTTTAACCTCAACCCACCTTGAACTCGTTTAACCCCAAACGAGTGTGAGATCACTTGATCTTAAACGGGTTTGAACCCATTTGAGGTCCAAACGAGTAGGAACCCATTTGAACTCAAACGAGTAGGAACTCGTTTGGATCCAAACGAGTATGAACCCGTTTGGACTCAAACGAGTATGAACCCGTTTGGGCTCAAACGAGTGTGTACTTGTTTGGACTCAAACGAGTGTGTACTCGTTTGGTCTCAAACAAGGGTGAACTCCATTGGGTCCAAACCGCATGAACATGAGAAGTGACTCAAGGTGATTAATGAAATGTAATTTCTATGTTGAAGCCCTCATCTGATCAAAGCTATGCAAACCACTTATAAATTGGGTCAATTAGGGTGAGCCTCAATCAATTGGACTCCAATTTGACCCTCAATTGAAAGCCAATTAGGGTTAAGTCTACTCAATTAGGGTTTCCAATCGGCTAATTTACCAATTTTCAACAATGTGAAACAAAGTGTAATTGAACCCATCAATTGAACTCCAATTGGGCCCAAACTTGGCCCAAACGGTCTTGAGGTCGTTTGGATGACCTCCAAACGATCTTGAGACCGTTTGCCCAAAGTTTGACCAAAAACTAGGTTAATTTGATTAGGGTTGAACCCTAGTTAGGTCTAAAATCAGCACTTTTTATCAATTCTTCAACATCTTGTGATTTGACCCTCAATTCATCAAATTCCTTTAACCCTAGACCTCCAAACGATCATGGAGTGTCACTAAACGAGTATGAGATCGTTTGGGTGAACCCCAAACGAGTTTGAACCCGTTTGGGCCCTTTAACCCAAAATCCAACAAGATCTATATTTAATTCAGCAATTTGTACCCGATTAGGGTTTGGATGTTGAAGTACCTTCAACTCTCAATTGGTTAGGAATTAGACTATGATTCTTGGTAGAAATGAAATTCAATATGTAATGAACAGGAATCCCAAACGGTCAATGCTTGGTCAACTCCTTCAAACGGGTTGGAACCCGTTTGACCAAAAATTCAAGTTATTCAAATTGAAAGATCAGCATTTAATTCAAATTGATTGCCTACTTGATTGGCCTATATATCACAATTCCCTTGGAGTTAATCCCTCAAATTTGGTGGGTGATTAGCCTACATAATTGTGAACAGAAATCCGAAACGGTCAACGCTTCAACACCCTCAAACGGGTTGGAACCCGTTTGGCCAAACCGACCTAGTGAACCCGTTTGGCCTTTAAACGAGTATGAACCCGTTTGGCCTAAGATCCAAGGTCGTTTAGTAAAGTGAAAATTCGTGGATAAGTATAGGAAATAACGCCCTCATCCTCTAGCTCAAGAACAGCAGTAGTTTCCCACGGATTTGCTTGCAAGGGTGCAAGGAAAGATGGGGAAGAAGAAGAGCTAGCAACTAAATGCATAGGAAGAAAAGTATAACAAAGCTAGGAAAGAGAGTTATAAAACCCGCCTCAAGATTTCTCCTTGAGCTCCAAGCTTTCAAGCTTCGAGCTTTTAATGGTGGCTTGAGCTCCACAGGTTGACCAAGGTTGATTCTTCAAGAAAAGAGTGGAGATGGCCGGCTAGAACAAGGAATCTATGTGAGAAAACCAAGAATCCAACCTTGTAAAACGATTTCCTCCATGAAACCAAGCTAGAAGATGGTGTTCTCTTACCTAGAACAGGTTGGTCGCCGCCTTGAGCTCCTGAGCTTTGCTTTGGCCGTTTGAGAAAGATAAGAAGTGAGGGAGTGAAGGAAAACGTCTACTTGACTTGGGAAAGAAAGGTGCTTATATAATTTAGGCTAATTTTCACCATAAGGACCTCTAGATCATGGGATTATCATCTAAGTCCCTCCTTGTTTCTAAGGCCCGTCCAAGCCATCTAGACTTAAGCAAAGTTCATTAACGCTCAAGATCTAAGGGTAAAGAAAACCAACATGCATACTAAGGTACATATATGAAGGGTCTCCTTACTCATACTAGGTGATTTAATCACAACAATGTTCCTTTTAATATAATTATTCAAATGAAGTGCCCCCCCTCATCATTATTATTCTAAATGATGTCAAAAGCCATAAAAGATGTTTTAGAAGATGGAATTTACAAGTTGCACCCCAAGTTTTGGGTAAATTGCATTTTACCCCAAAACCAGGGTTTCAAGCACAGGGATTGCTTCCACAGCTGCACCTTGGTGCTCAAGCTTGGGAAATCCCTCAAACTTTATCATAATCATTCTCATGATGTCTCAACATCAGAGGAACATCTCAATCATGTGAAATTTGCAAGTTATACCCCTTACCTGGGTAATTTACACTTAGGTCCCTGTATTACCAAACAATACTACAATCATTGTTTAAAAGGGACATAAATGAAAATATATGTTCCTCAGAGGCTTAATTACATGCCAGAAGATAATCATCAGGATTTAATTACATATTTAGGCAAAACTCCTAGGGTTAGTTCATAACCCAGGTCAGGGATGTTACAACGAGGACTCCCGAATTAGTGTGACTGCCTGGCCAATGTCTCGGGATTGGACTCAAAATAAGATATACCTTTAGGACTCTCTCATCTTGTTCATCCTTTCTCAACTCAAATGTTGTTAAGGATTATAAGGATTAGGGTTTTCTCTCTTTTCCTCACCCTCTTGAGGTATGGGTAAGGTTGATAAGGTTTAAGGAATCCTGCACCAAATTAATAAAAAGCATGTAAATAAGATGTCATGGACATAAGCTTAATAGATTAAGCGTAAAAGAATAGATACATGTTTAGGTCGTATGACATAAGTTGTCCTGCCCTCAGGAGAGACCTGAGGCTAGACCTTCTTTTCAAGAGGATAAGTAAAGAGAGTTAGTCTTGGAGGTAGAGATCTCCATTACAAGAAGAGACCTGGCACATTCTCTGAGAGTGATGTTAACCCTAACCATAAGTGAAGGTTAGAGAGAGAGATGGCATGATGAGTTAGAAGTCATGGTAGACCAGGTATTTGGATGGACATGCTTTTGGATGCCCAGGACGTTGTGAGCCATATGAGGTTGGATGACCTAGTGCTTTTGGCGACCCAACCCTAGAAAGGGTCGTGCATGGTTAGAGAGAAGGATAGTCCCTTCAATGTTGAGGTTAGAGAAGAACCTATAGAAACCCTATGGGCTTATGCAAGCAGCGCATAGCATGCACCCAGAATACGACAGTAGTGTGAGCAGTAGGTTGAAACCCTGGCCAAGGGGGTATGTTGGAAAGCTGATGAGATAAGCATAAAGGGCTAGGGATAACCTTGAGCAAACATAAGTTTGAACATAGGCTTCACCATGTAGAGGTATGCTTGTGAGATTGATCCATCTTCATGGAGGGAGGACCCTTAGTATAAGGCTAGTTGTGGAGTTATCTCTAGAGAGAGAGACAGAGAGCAGAACCAAAGCAAGAAGGTTGGAAGTCTATACTCCGAGATATGAGGAAAAGTGGGGAGTTGAGGATGATGCGACCTAAGTGGATGATAGTGGTTGCCTCATATTGACAATATCTTGGTTGCCATTAGAGGAACCAAACCCTGGAGAGAGGATGAGTCTACTGGTACCTCTGTACCTATGGTATAGATGAGATGAAGAGTTCCTTAGACCTGGAGAGGTTTAGTAACAGGTTGTGAGGCCTTGTACCTTGTTGATTGTCCTTGAGGAGGACTCAACTCTGAAGTGTTGCTCGAATAAAAGAATCATGAGAAGCGCATGACATACCTTGGACATGCTTGGTTTGTGGTTAAAGGTTGAGCATGCAGTTGGACAGTTGTTGCATAAAGAAACACTACTACATAAATGGCTTATAAAGTCGCTTTTCAAGGTGTCGGTTGTATACATAAACCGACACCTAAACTCTACAGTGTCGGTTGATAACGTAAAGCTACATCCAATCCATGAAGGGCGACCAGACACGGGTACCACTTTTATTAAGTGTCGGTTACTTAATAAAAAACCGACACCTAAAATTAACCGCCAAATCCAAAATTTCCAATGAAAAAATTACCTCCAAAATTTGACATATGGCGTCGGTTGATAAATAAAAAACCGACGACTAAAGGTTTTCTGCGAGACATAAATTTGCTCGATTTTGGCTGTCAGTTTTGTGACAATAACTGACGTCGTTGTGTTTTTGTGCGAATAACCGCAAAAATTTTCACCTCCCTTTAGTGTCGGTTGTTTGTTGCAAACCGACACTTAAAGGTTTTAGTGTCGGTCACCGAATGTTAACTTAAATCGCGTGAGCGAGCCCGACTCTTCCCCTTTCTCTGTTTCATTCATTCTCGTGCTACCAGGGTTTGGTCCGGCGATTTCTCCCTCCAGCCGTGCACTGCTCCACTCGGTTGCTGGTCCTCTTCCCACCTCCGGTGCCGTTTGCCCTCTGCCCCCAGCTCGCTGCTCTGACAGCCTTCTCCACCAGCTCTGGCGGCTTTCTCCTCCTTCTCCGGTGGCCCTCTCTCCCTGCACTGCCGCCGCCACTCATTGCAGCTGCTTGCCACGGTCGCCGTCGCCGCCTACGTCTCCACGCTGCTACCAACAGTAGGCCCTCCTTTCTTCATCACTAGTTCTCCTGCTCTTCTTCTTCCTTCTCCCTCTCCTTACCAACAGCAATCACGACCGTGTGGGTTGGCACGGCCGTGGCTGTGTTGGCCGACCACACGGCCGTGCTACCCAACACGGCCGTGTGGTTGGCCAACATAGCCACAGCCGTGCCAGCCCACATGACCGTGGTTGTTGTTGGTAAGGAGAGAGAAGGAAGAATAAGAGGGTATATATTCAAATGAAATCAATTATGAATTTGTGATTAAATCAATTATATGATGAAATCTCTATTGCATGATGAAACCCTAACATCTGGCTGAGTCTATTGCATGATGAAACCCTAACATCTACATGAATCCCTATTGCATAATGAAACCCTAACATCTACATACTCTATATGATACCTAAAATTGTGATGAAACCCTAACATCAATTGTGATGAAACTAGGATTGTAGGTATTGGAATGACAACATACATATATTTGTTGGCCTAGAAACTCGCCCAAGATTTACTCATTAGGAGTATAAATTTTGGATAATCCTCGGTTTGTGACTGTTATTGAACACCTAATCTGACTTTGGATATTTTGTTTGATTTAAACATGATTGGGCATTATTGTATGTTTGAAACTATTGAATTCTTGATTTATTATTTAATAATGCTCTAATTGTGAGTGATGCAATGTAAGTGAGCAAATACATGTAGTAGATATGTACTCATTAGCCTAGAACCCCGTCCAAAATTTACTCATTAGGAGTAAATCTTGGATAGTCTCCGGTTTGGGAATGTTCTTGAACACCTAATCTCACTTAGGATGTAAGTGTATAATGTGTATTGGGTTTTTAAGAAACTTTCGGTAGCATTTCCCCATTTGTTCTCTAAGTACATATGTACTTGGAGAACAGCGGGGAAATGCTGCCGAAATTTTCTCGAAAACCCAATACACATTATACACTTACTAGTGAGATTAGGTGTTCAAGAATGGGATAGGTGGTACACATTTATTATATATAAGAATGACATCACATGTATTTGTTGGCCTAAAGTTTTAACCATGCAAAAACTCTAATCTGTTAACCCTAGACCCTAATCTTGTTGTAATATATGCTTGTTTTCTCTTTGATCATAGAATGGATAGATCATGGATGTCCATTCGCAATCGCTGCACCCCAGAGTTTATTTCTGGTCTTGACCAGTTTATTAGATTTGTCGAGGAACATAGGAAACAACCTGGAGATAGGTTCTATTCTCCATGTAGGCATTGCGGCAACAACTTGAAAGTCAACACTGGTGACGAAATCAAAAGTCATGTCATGTGCAACAGGATTATACAAGGCTATACATAATGGCACTGGCATGGAGAGATTTCAAACCCGAAACCAGTGGATGCCGATAGCAGTGCTTGTGTGGAAGAAGAAATTGCCTACGATGACATAGACGTGAATAAACCAGTTCCAGTAGACATCATTGATGCGATGCTGGATAGTTGTGGGGTAGAGCACACCGATCCACCTCCCATTTTTAGAAACATTGTGCATGATGCTGAGATACCGTTATACACAGGTTGTACTAAGTTTACGAAGCTTAGCGCTGTGTTGAGATTGTATAAGATGAAAGCTAACAATAGATGGAGCGACAAAAGCTTCACATCATTGTTGTCTTTGTTGAAAGAAATACTTCCTGAAGGAAATGATCTGCCAATCTCAACATACCAGGTAAAGAAATTGTTGTGCCCAATGGGAATGGATGCCAAGAAGATACACGCATGCCCGAATGATTGTGTATTATTTCAAAAGGACTATGCGGATTTGAAAGATTGTCCAAAATGTGGTGCGTCACGGTATAAATTGACGACTTCGGAGGAGTCCAAAAATGGTTCTCCTGCCAAGGTGATGTGGTATCTACCTATAATATCACGGTTTCAACGCTTGTTTGCCAATCCGATAGATGTGAAGAATTTGAGGTGGCATGCAGATGTTAAGAAAAATAATGATGGGATCCTACGACATGCGTCTGATTCCCCACAGTGGAAGAAGATTGATCTATTATACCCTGAATTTGGTGAAGAAGTCAGGAATCTAAGACTTGGGCTTTGTACAGACGGGATGAATCCGTACGGGACATTGAGCAGCCAACATAGCACTTGTCCAGTCATGCTTGTTATATACAATCTTCCTCCCTGGCTGTGTATGATGTGTATGAAAAATAAGTACGTAATGTTGTCGTTGTTGATATCAGGCCCTAAACAACTTGGAAATGACATCTATGTTTATCTTGAACCTCTGATTGATGACTTAAAGAAACTCTAGGGTGAAGGTGTGATGACCTATGATGCTTCACAAAGAGAGACATTTCGTTTGCATGCTATGTTGTTTTGCACTATTAATGACTTTCCAGCATATGGGAATTTGTCTGGATATAGTGTCAAAGGAGCTAAAGCGTGTCCTATATGTGAAGAGAACACTAATTCAACAAGACTAAAATATGGCGGTAAGACTGTATATCTCGGTCATCGAAGGTTTCTTCCAAAATTCCATCAGTATCGTAGGAAGCGCAAAGCATTCAATGGATTGAATGAGGAACAGAGTGCACCTAAACCTATACTAGGGGAGGTTGTTTATGAAAGAGTAAAAGACTTTGTCAATGAATTTGGTAAGAGATCACAATATACTATGGCCACACGGAGTGAATTCTTCATTCAAGAAGAAGTCAATATTTTGGGATCTTCCTTATTGGAGTTCTTTGACAGTCAGGCATTGTATCGATGTAATGCACGTTGAGAAAATGTCTGTGATAGCATCATTGGTACTCTGTTAAATATACCAGGTAAGACTAAAGATGGGATAAAATCTAGACTGGACCTATGTGAAATGGGAATAAGGTCAGAATTAACAGAATTACATGAAATGGGTAATAAAAGAACATACTTACCTCCCGCTTGTTACACGTTGTCTAGAAAGGAGAATAAAGCTTTTTGTGAATGCTTGGTAAATGTTAAGGTGCCACATGGTTACTCATCCAACATCCTTAGATTGGTATCAATGAAAGATCTGAAGTTGATAGATCTTAAATCTCATGATTGTCACACTCTAATGCAACAAATATTGCCTGTGGCAATTCGATCTATATTTCCGAAGCATGTAAGGTTTACAATCACCAGACTTTGTTTCTTTTTCAACAGTCTATGCAGCAAAGTTATTGACCCTGATACTCTCGATAATTTGCAAAGAGAAGTGGTTGTTACCCTATGTCAGCTTGAGATATATTTCCCTCCTTCGTTCTTTGATATCATGGTACATTTTGTTGTCCACTTGACTAGGGAAGTGAAAATGTTGGGACCAGTTTTCTTGCATTGGATGTATCCCTTTGAACGATACATGAGCGTTTTTAAAGGTGATGTTCGAAACCGTTATCGGCCTGAAGGGAGTATTATTGAAGGTTATGTGGTGAGAGAGGTTATGGATTTTTGCAATGACTTTCTCAGTGGTAATGACACTCCTGATAATGACAAGAATATTGACGAGCAATTTGGCAAAGGAATTTTGGGATCACGTGTGAAAGTAATCAGCCGTGAGCAGTTGGAACAAGGTCACTTGTATATTTTACACAACATGGACGAAGTGAACATTTATATCGAGGAACATACCAATTTCATCAAGAGACAATATCCTCGAGCCAATACAATGTGGCTTTCTAGAGAGCATAACAAGACATTTATTAAGTGGTTTGAAGATAAAGTCTTACATCAACTATCTCAAACACCAGATGATATTACTGAAACTATCAAGTGCCTCACCTTTAAACCAAAATTGACTGTTATGTCTTATGAAGGGTATGACATTAATGGATTCACACATTACACAAAGCGCCAAGATGATAAGAGTGTCGTCCAAAACAGTGGGGTCACCCTTCAAGCATCGACTATGTTTTTTGCAAGTGCAAAGGATAAGAGTCCACGTGAAGCTAAAATATCATATTACGGTGTCATTGAAGACATATTGGAGTTTGACTACATAGATTTCAGAATTCTGCTCTTCAAATGTAATTGGGTTGATAACACCAAAGGAGTTATAGTGGATGAATTGGGTTTCACTTTAGTGAACTTTGAAAAGATTGGCGAGAAGGCTGAACCATTCATATTGGCATCACAGGAGAAACAAGTATTTTATATCGATGATCTTGCAAATGATAAATGGTCAGTTGTTCTTCATGGTAAAAGACAGTTCATTGAAGATCCTATAGATGAAGAACAGTACTATGATAAGTATGATGACTCCAGTCCATTCTCAATTGGGTTGCCAACACCAGCAAATATTAAAGCTAATGATGACTTGTATGTGCGCGGAGATCACAATGAAGGATTGTTAATTGATAAAAAATCACAATATTAGAGGTATATATGTTTTAATTTATACGTTTTTATTTGTCTGAATATGTGAACTTTACAATGTGAATGTGAACTTCTCGACAAAGGCGAATATTAGAGCTTAATTTATAATGTGAACTTTTCTGAATATTAGAGCTTAATTTACAATGTGAACTTTTCTAAATATTAGAGCTTAATTTACAATGTGAACTTTTCTGAATATTAGAGCTTAATTTACAATGTGAACTTTTCTGAATATTAGAGCTTAATTTATAATGTGAATGTGAACTTTACAATGTGAATGTGAACTTTACAATGTGAGCTTTACAATGTGAATGTGAATTTTCATATGGCTGAGCATTCTCTTGATGACAGTGCTGATGATTACCGTGAGGGTGAGGACATCAATGCGCCGCCTCACAATGTAAGTTTTAAAAATATATCATATATTTATATCTATATGTCTATTTATAGTTATATCTTGTAAATGTGTTTATTTTGTCAAATTTTAGGTTGATGATGCACAGGTACCATCTGAAGCACTTGAGGCACTTGATCAGCAACACCAAAAAGTTGACAAGAGAAGGGGCATAACTATGATGAAGAAGTTAATAGCGCAAAAGGGCAATGGACCCAAACTTGTTGTGGATTTTGATAATGCAGGAAATGCATCTGGTGTGAATCACAATTCATTTGTTTCATATCTTGGGTATGTTACTCGTAGCCATTGCGGCTGTAAGATAGATTCTTGGCATAAAGTTTCTAAGGAGAAGAAAGACTTAATATGAAGGGATTTATGCGTGAGTTATTATTAATTTGCAATTCTATTTTGTAGATTACTAATTTTATGGATACTAGTTAATAGCAATTCTATTTTGCAGAGTATATTTGAATTGGATGAAAAGTTGCATCGTAAATGTGTGATGCAACCCTGTGGGAGAGTCCTAAGGAACTATAGGACAAATCTCACCCGAGAATACATAAAAGAAGCTGACAACAAGAAGAAGACAGTCACTGAACAGTGGAACTTCCTGGACAAGGCAGAATGGGACGTGTTTGTTGCTTCAAGACAAACTGATGAATTCAAGGTATTAGGCGTCAGTCATAATCTCATTAACTAATGTATGTTGTATTCACCTATTCAAGATTAACATTTATTGTTACTAACCAAATCAATAATGTGCACACTAACTAGGCCCTCAGTGAGGCACAAAGATCAAGGCGTGCACTGAATGTGTATGACCACACAATGGGTCCAAAGGGGTATGCAGGCATTCGCCAAAGACTACAGTCTGAGGCTACTTCCCAGTCTGCTGCTATTCAGGAGTCCTCTACTATAGGTAGCACTCCTCTGCCTCACCATGATGTCTGGATAGCTGGGAGACAAAATAAGAAGGGAGAAATAACGAAGGTCGCAACTACTGAGGCGGCTGCAAAAATGGTAAAATACAAATCTTACAGCAATCGTTCGGATATTTATTATTTGTGGTGTTTACTTAATCACAAATTTTTATTTTGGCGATTAGCGGGAGCTGCACGAGCTGAGGAAACAAGGCAAGTTCATCCCTAAGGGCACAAGGAATGAATTGATAGTTGCTCTGGGTAACCCAGAGCATCCTGGACGTGTTAGGGTTGTAGGCGCAGGTGTGGGCATCAAAGCTTTTTTTGGGCCATCCCAGCGCAAACATGTCCCAAACACGGGAATTTCACAAGAAGAGGTAACATATTCTTTCTTTATAATGTTACTGTAAAAGAGAATTCAATAATCAGAAGCTAACATTTCTTTCATCCATGTATAGGTAGATAAGATATTTGATAGGAAACTCGAAGAATCGATGAAAAAGTGGCAGGCATCTCAGACTGCCACTCAGCAGACAGTACCTATAGCTCCTACTGCAGGCTCTACTCCTACTACAGAGGTTGGAAGTAATCATGTAGACCCACCACCTAGCACATCCGATGTAAGTATTTTTATGACATCGTAACTAGTTTTTTAATTCAAGATGATATGTTTTCAAGATGATATGTATATATGAAATTGTAGTCATTTCAAAAAAAGATGATATGTATATATGTATATAACATTCTTTACACAAAAGTTTGTAGGGGTTGAAGCCATGCCGTCTAAAAAGTAACGAATATGTCGTTGCAGAGGCGTCGACTTACCAGGGGAAATGTTTCACGGGTCTCCATTACCAGCTGGTTGGATTCGTGTGAGTTCGATATATATATTCTCCCGGTGGAGGGATCTTCCATTGCCATATGCCCACCCAGATTGTGAAACGCTTGGTGAGGCAGAAGGCGGAGTGATATTGTGGCTAAAAGTGGATGTCGTCTTTACTGAAACGGTATGGTAAATTTACAATACGTTGAATTATTAGTGTGTGTATATGATGTCAGTTGATCTGAAATTTTTCTATATTTATACATGCTAAAAAGAAGACACCCACAGCATCTAGGCCTCCACTTCCACCTCCTACATTACTCAGTTGGGTTCCACAGGACTACCTTCCCTGTTAGGTCCTAACTGTAGGGGTATGGCAATATGGTTAGACGAACATGATATATATTGCTCTATAACTGTTTCTATATATTCAGATGTTGCAGGTCAATCATACGAAAGCAAAGTATTTATACAAGATATTTTGGAGTTGTTTCGATATGATTGGATAAATACATCTGTGATAGAGCTATGGATAAGGTGAGATCTTCTTTATACATCCATATACCTTGTGTAGGATCTGGTGATCTTGTTTATTATTTATTAATACATGCGTAATTAATACATATTTTACATCTACTTAGACAACATATGTGCAGATTTTGGATTCGAACATGTAGGATTTTTGATTCCATCTTTGATTAGTCTAGTAGCTAAAGACCCTCCGTCAGTTCAACAATACTGCTGTGAGGCTTTTATAATTTTTTCTAAAAATAAGAAGACGGTGATATTGGCTCCATTCAATGTAGAGTAAGTTTTCTTTGCTTATTATAATTTGCACTTAAGAAAATTACATTTTTATTGTGTATTTTGAGTTATTAATTTTTAACTTTTTTACCTCTAGTGGTAGGCATTGGGAGTTACTGGTTATTGTTCCCGAGACGTTCATAGTCTATTATCTATATCCTAAAGGGAGTAAATTGAATACAAAATATGGACACAAAATGAAAATGGCATTATTTCGGTGAGAAATATTTCATTTTTATATCTGTTAACATATGTTATTACATTACTATTTAATTATGCAATGTACTGTGTTACATTAACATGTAGGAGTTTTGATGAGTTCAAAAAAGCTGGAGGAAAGGTCCCCACGAAAAAGAACCAGCCAATAATTTGGAAGAACGTGAAAGTAAGTTCCCGACTACAATATATGTATATATTATTTATGTGAACAGTGCTTAATTAGTTGTATTTTTTAATATTTTGTATGTTTGAATTTATAGTGTGCTACACAAGACAACGGATGGGCATGTGGATACTATGTGATGTGATATATGCACATGATTATCAAATATGCCGCACTGGACATCGATTGTATTGCTACGGTATTATATAGTCTCATTAGATAATATAAAATATATCAATCTTATTTATAGCTCATTAATTATATATATACATCATTCTCTTTGCAGATGTTTAAAACTGACCCCACTACAGGAAAGGACTTACCAGATGTAAATGATCCCTATACGACGGGAGAATTAAATGAAGTAAGAGAAGAATGGGCAACATCCATACAAATAGTGGGGGTTTTAAGATATAATTGGGATGTTGATAACGAATAATGACTAAAGAATGATATTTTGTAAATGAATTTCTGAATTATAATATATGTGTGAATGTTTCTACATGTCTGGATGTTTCTACATGTGTCTGAGTGGAAATGAATGAAACTGTTGGTTTCTATATGAATGTTTCTACATGTGTGAATGTGAAAATGAATGGAACTACAGATTGCTAGCTACAGGAATGTTTCTAAATGTGTGAAAATCAAATGGAACTGCAGGTTGCATTGCTAAATCTGTGAATATTTGAATATTTTTGTTGTTAATTTTGTAGGTTTGTGGCCTGTTGTTGGCTGATATCAATGGATGTCGTAAAACCTGTAGTTCATAACTGAACTACAGATTTCTCATCCTGCGACCAGCCACAACAGGTCTGCAGACTGACAGAAAAAAAAACAAAACAATAGGCGTCAGTTATTTGTATAAAACTGACACACATAGTTATAGTGTCGGTTTTTCTACTCGTAACCGACGTCTATTTCCTTAACACCACGGCTGTGTTGGCCAGCACGTCCGTGGCACCTAACCATACAACACGTAGTTACAATGTCGGTTTCCTACTCGTAACCGTCGTCTATTTCCTTAACACCACGGTCGTGCTAGCCAGCACGACCGTGGCAGCTGGCCGTGCTGGGAGTGATAGGACGTCGATTTCTTATATAATAACCGACACTAATAGTGCCCAAGATGGCGCCCTTTCTGTGGCGCGAAGGTATATGGCGTCAGTTTCTTATCTAATAACCGACGCCTATAGTCCCCTGATGGCGCATTTTCAGTGGTGCGCGAAGGGTTTTAGCGTCGGTTTTGGAACCGACGCGTAATGGTTGGGCTTTTAGCATCGCCCACATAGGTGTCTCTTAGAAACCAACACTAAAGGCCTTAAATAACCGACACTAAAGGTAGAATCTGTAGTAGTGAAATGAACCTGGGGTTCTTAGGCCTAAGAAGGGAAGTGGTGTACCTGATGCTCATGATGATATTTGAGTTTCTATAGATTCGAGCATGGTAATCCTCATGGTTAGAGGAGAGGGAACCCCTGAAGATTAAAGGTATGTTTGATGAACCCCTCACAGCTAAGGGGATGACATGGGAAGGTATGATATATCGTGATCCAGTGTTGAGGATGAGAACAAGTATGACCTAGCATGGTTTAATAGGTGGTCTGCTTGAGCCTTAGGAGCTTGCTAGGGTTAAGCATGCTCATGTGGATGTAAACCCTAAGGATGTTTGTGACCTTGTTGTCAAGAGTTGTAGTTTCCTCCCATCCTGGGAGAGGGACCCTTTGGTAGGGAGTATACCATTTTTTGTGGGTTCTGAGTAAACCTAAAGGGGTCTCATAGGATTTTGAGAAACTAAGTGAAAAGTACATAGTATGAGAATGAACCTATAGACCCATAGATAGCCATCTCTAAGCGCATGTGGATGGGTTACCATGGAGGTAATCGGGTATGGGGCCTGACCAAGGTGGGCAGGTTGCCATGACCCCTATGAAAGGATGAAAGTTAGCCCATGAATGCATAGAGAGAGATGATGAAGGCTTGGGTAAGGTTCTAAGATGGACATGTACTATAATAGAATCCTAAGTCTATCCTAGGGTCAGGTAGGGATAAGACTGATGGAAGAAGTAGTTGTCTAATTCCCTAGTTGCACATGACCATAGGGTCGGGAGGTAACATCTATCATTGTCTGAGGGCCATGGGTTAGGAGATTTATCACCTTCATTGTATGAGGGCCATGGGTTAGGAGATTTATCACCTTCATGAACTCATGGGACCCAAAGGGCAGATGAGTAGGGCACTCTCTGGATGCATAGGGGAAGAGGGATGACCCCAAAAGTGTTGGCACCCTATAGACCTAGAGGAGATGACCAAGGGATGTGTGTAAACCCCAGTAGATTTGAGACCAGTTTTCCATGGAAGTAACTTTGATAACGAGATGTTAATTTGTGATGTAGAGACATATGTGGCACGTTTCAACTTAGATTTAAAGGTGTACTGGAAAGGTGGGATGTACCATCTCTACTCTTAAAATAGGAAGAACTCTGTATTTGGACTGCAGCCAAATGCTTATTTCCTCTTGTTATGGGAGTGAGAGATAGGACTACGCATGCCATACACAAAGGATAAAAGGTGATGTCAGTTGGAACGTTGCCATGAGGTATGAGGACAGAGAGGATAACATACCCTGGTCCAGTGAACGATACATGGATGGTTTACAAACACTAAGAGGAATAATGTAGTCATCTTATGAGGATGTTTTTATCATGAGCTATGAGTTATACAAGTTTAAGTTTGAAAAACCAAGAGAATAAGCTCAGAGTTTCTTGATGAAGATAGACTTAAAGATGAGATGAGGTAATAAGTGGAATACATGGAGGTGCATGTCTTCAATGTTGCCTAACACATAAGGATGAGAAATGGTAATGGTTTCTCTGGATGAGATACAGCTGCCTAGTTTAGATGGAGGCTATAAGAGGTTGTTAGGTTAACCCTCAGTTGGAAAAGAGATAAGTTTGGCTAACACTCAGATGTAACAATATCGGTTGATCAAGATAATGGTTGTTTGGTTAGCCAGCCTAGTCCTTGATGCAATAAAAGGATGGTTGTAGAACCTCAGATACACTTATTTAGAAAAGAAGGTGATGAAACCCCGACCAGAGTGGTTTAGGGTTTCTAAGGTATCGATCTTGAGGAATCATGACATACGAGAGATCATGATTTAAGATCACCATATACCGTGGTACTACCAAGATAATATGTGACAGTAGTACTTTGGATGCCTAAGATGAAGTTGCATGTGGTATGTTGCCATGCAAACCAGGAGGTGAAGGACGAATGCTAGTAACCCAGTGTATCAATATAGAGGATAAAAGAGTCCCTGAGAGGGAATGGGAGTTCATCACTATGGATGTTGTGGTAAGTCTTGTTGGGTTTTAGGGGAGGCAGAGAAGCAGCGGAAACAAAATATTTTCTCCCAAAACCCAGAACAAAAGGAATCGCGTCAACGTCTATATGATAGGAAAGATGGTTTGTAGATGCATACCTTGTCCCGAGGCTCGCTCGGCGACAGTACCTCGCGCCTTGCACGGTCTTCACCTCCAGTCTTGGACGGTGTCTGTGCAGCTCGTGGTCACACCGGGACTGAAGACTCCTCATCCTACCAGACTGTCAGATGACAGTTGTCCTCCGAGCGACAGAGGTCTCCCGCCTCTACAGTCGTCCACACAGACTGCCTGGAACTCCACACTCCTTGTCCCACAAGGAAGTGGAAGGAGTCGCACCCTCCTGTTGACGTACTAGTCGCCAACACACTCTCCTGCTACCTGTTGCAACTGCATTTGTCCTTCCCTTGCTGCACCTTCCTTTTGCGGGAAGCACTTGCTCGGGCTCTCTCTTGGTTACCAAAACCAGAGAGAACGACAACTTGCAGAGTAACTGGTTGCACTTAGTTGTTCTTCGAGAAGCCCCCAATACCCCTATATATATAGGAGGGTCATGGGACAGGGTTCTCTTACCCCGGCAATATGGGACTAAAGCAGGAGTAGAAGGGTTCGAGATTTCCACAAAATCTGACAAACTGCGTCGGTTGAACCGATCGTTTCAGCCCTGAAACAACCGTCTGGACCTTCCAGCCAATCGGTTGGTCACACCAGCCGATCGTTTGGATCCCTGAGCCGATCGGTTGGACACTCCAGTCGATTGATTCATGATCCTGGTTCAACTCAAATTGACAATCCTATTTTGTTTCCTTGTTCCAATTGAATTAGATAAGTGAAACAAAAAATAGTTTCTCACCAATCTCACTTTCCCAACTCGCTCGTTTGCGCCAGTTGAGCCGATCGGTTCAACCCTTGAACCGGTCGTCTCACTCTGGCCATGATTCGATCGACTCATCCCATGAACCGATCGGTTCACCAAGCTCAGCCGATCGGTTCATCACATGAGCCGATCGGTTAGGAGTGCAGACTGTGCAGAATCAGTCAATTGCAGTTCCAATCAATCTGATACTCTAATCAATCGGTCCAACACCTTGAACGCTATGATACTGAGCTATCAATTGATTAGGTGTTTAATTGAACTACTAAACTCCTTTAGTAATCAATCTAAACATCATTTGTGGACAAAATCCTATTCCAGGTTAAATCCTATGTGTGTGACCCTGCAGGTCCATTTCACGTTGGCAGTGAGAGTCCATAACACTTATGACTTCACAAGCAAAGAGCGGTGCCTAGTCACACATCAGTGCTACCCAAGTGAAAAAGAAAGTTGGAGAACAACTTTCATCCCTACAATCTGTGAATGGTGTTACAGTGAATGTATAATTCCTTTGTCACTGATATCCTGAATGAACTCGAGGCATGGAACAGTCATCATGTCAATGTTCATTCATTTCCTTGATCTCAGAGCAGATTGATGAGATGTGTATGACATCAATATCACATATTGATTCACACGTGCATGCGCATGCCTTTCTCAATCCTACTCATCAAGTGGTCAAGGACATCAAACTCCCTCAGGAAGGACAAATCCCATATCTATCACTCACCCCTCAAAAGCCCCATGTGTCAAAGCCACCCAATCATCACCTTTATAACAACCCATGTTTCAAGACTGCGTTTGATGATGTCAAAGTGTGCCCAACCACATGTGTTGAGTGTAGTGATTTCAGGTCTAAGAATCACACTCACCACCATCACTGTGAGAGATGACTGTGACTACCAAGTCAAGGTTCCATGTGTCACTCTCACGGTGGGTCTGTCTGGTACCTTGTTCTCTAACAAGTACCTATGTGCTTGGTTTGATATCTCTATATCATGACTAATGAGATTCTGTCATCAACCAACACACAATCTAGTCTTTAGTGTTATTGATGTCTATGGTTATTTCCACAATAACAACCGACTAGGGACCAAACAAGAATGTATACTCTTAACATCCGTATGATCTCATCGTTTAGGTCCTCAACCCAAAAGCATACGTCATTGAGTAAAACAATTATTTAGACATGTATCATGTTACACCATCATCTCAGAAACAGTTTAAACATATAGATTGTAAATTGCCTTTATTATTATTTAAATCATTTACATTGTATCCCATTACAATCATCATATGACTTGCTCTATGGGCATACATACCAAAAGACTCCCACTTGCACTTAGAGCCAGTCACCTAGGAACCTTAGTCCTTGTGACCTAGCATGACCATCATGCTTCTGCTGAGAAAGGGCCTTAGTCAGTGGATCAGCTATGTTGTCTTCAGTTAGTACTTTGCAAATCTTCACATCTCCTCGCTGTATGATCTCTCGTATGAGATGGAAGCGCCGTAGTATGTGCTTGGACCGCTGATGTGATCTGGGTTCCTTAGCTTGTGCAATAGCTCCATTATTGTCACAATAAATCTCAATTGCATCACAACTACTGGAAACTACACCAAGTTCAGAGATGAACTTCCTGATCCACACAACCTCCTTTGCTGCATGCGAAGCAGCAACATACTCGGCCTCTGTAGTAGAATCGGAAACTCTCTCTTGCTTGGAACTCTTCCAGCTCACAGCTCCATTATTAAGGCAAAATACAAATCCTGACTGCGATCTGTAATCATCTTTATTGGTCTGGAAGCTTGCATCGGTGTAACCCTTTACAACCAGCTCTTCCTCGCCGCCGTAAACAAGAAACTGATCCTTAGTCCTTCGCAAGTACTTGAGGATGTTCTTTACGGTTGTCCAGTGAGCATCCCCGGGATCTGACTGGTACCTGCTCATCATACTGAGAGCATACGAGACATCTGGGCGTGTGCACAACATAGTGTACATGATGGATCCGATGGCTGATGCATATGGGATCCCATTCATACGCTCCCTCTCTTCACAAGATTGGGGACATTGAGCTCTAGAGACGGTGACTCCATGTAGCATGGGGATGTTGCCTCTCTTTGAGTTCTCCATGTTGAACCGCTTCAGCACTTTATCAATGTATGTGCTTTGACTTAGTCTGAGAAGCCTTCTAGATCTATCTCTATAGATCTTAATTCCCAGAATGTAGGATGCTTCTCCTAAGTCCTTCATTGAGAAAGTATTCCCAAGCCAAGTCTTTACCTTCTCTAAGGCTAAGACATCATTCCCCATCAAAAGTATGTCATCCACATACAATATGAGGAATGTGGTCGAGCTCCCACTAACCTTCTTGTACACACAAGGTTCATCTTCATTTTGAGCAAAGCCAAACACTTTGACTTCCTCATCAAATCGAAGATTCCAACTCCGAGATGCTTGCTTCAATCTATAGATTGACCTTTGCAGCTTACAGACTTTATTGGCATTCTTTGGATCTACAAAACCTTCAGGTTGTGTCATGTACACATCATCATTTATATTCCCATTAAGGAATGCGGTTTTGACATCCATCTACCAAATCTCACAGTCATAATAAGTTGCAATAGCAAGCATGATCCTGATAGACTTAATCATGGCAACTGGTGAAAAGGTTTCGTCATAGTCAACACCTTGAACTTGTCGAAATCCCTTTGCAACTAATCTGCCTTTATAAGTCTGCAGATTTCCATCCATGTCGGTCTTCTTCTTAAAGACCCACTTGCAACCTATGGGTTTTACCCCTTTGGGTGATTCCACCAAAGTCCATACTTTGTTGGAGTACATGGATTCCATCTCGGATCTCATGGCTTCAAGCCATTTCTCAGAATCTGGTCCCTCCATAGCCTCTGCGTAGGTAGTTGGATCATCATCTATGATCAACTCACCACCTTCCTGAGTTATAAGGTATCCAAACCTCTCAGGTTCAAGGTGGGTCCTACCAGATCTACGAGGTCCTTGTGTTACCCGAGGAGAATGAGATTCCACAACACCTTGTGAATCTGCATTTTCCTCTGGTACATCTACCGGTTCAATGTTTTCTTGTTGGGCTTGAACCTCTTCAAGCTCTATATTCCTCCCACTGCTTCCTTTGGAAATAAATTCCCTTTCCAGGAATACAGCGTCCCTGGCAACAAACACTTTGTTGTCAGTAGGGTGGTATAAGTAGTATCCCCTCGTTTCCTTGGGATATCCAACAAAATAACATTTATCGGATTTGGGTCCAAGCTTATCAGGAAACATTTTCTTGACGTAAGACTCACAACCGCAAATCTTCATAAAAGACAGAACGGGACACTTCCCATACCATATCTCATATGGTGTCTTTTGAACCGATTTAGATGGTACACGGTTAAGTGTAAATGCGGCGTTTCAAGAGCATAATCCCAGAAAGAAATCGGAAGATCGGCAAAACTCATCATTGATCGCACCATATCCAGCAATGTGTGATTCCTTCTTTCAGACACACCATTATGCTGTGGTGTTCTAGGCGGAGTCCATTGTGATACAATACCACAGGCTCGCAGAAGGTCCTCAAACTCTTGGCTTAAGTATTCTCCACCTCGATCGGATCGAAGTGCCTTAATACTTTTACCAAGCCGGTTCTGTACTTCATTCATGAAATCCTTGAACCTTTCAAGGGTTTCTGACTTATGTTTCATCAGGTACACATAGCCATACCTACTGAAGTCATCAGTAAAGGTAATGAAGTACTGATACCCACCTCTGGCATTAGTTCTAAAAGGCCCACATACATCAGTATGTATGAGTCCTAATAGATCACTAGCTCTCTCACCTTTACCTGAAAAGGGAGTCTTGGTCATCTTGCCCAACAAACAAGATTCACATGTCTCTATTGATTCATAATCAAAAGAGTCTAGATAACCATCTTTATGGAGTCTAGAAATGCGCTTCTCATTTATGTGTCATAGACGACAATGCCAAAAATATGTTTTGTTTGAGTCGTTGAGCTTTTGCTTTTTGGTGTTTACGTTGTATACACTTGTCTCTAGATCTATCAAGTATAGACCATAAGACATTGGGGCACTGCCATAAAAGATCCCATCTTTAGAAATGGAACACATTCCATTCTTAATAAGAAATTCAAATCCATCCTTGTCCAAACAAGAGACAGAAATGATATTCCTATTTATGGTAGGTACATAATAGTAGTTTTTCAACTCTATTATTAGCCCACTAGGTAGAGTTAACTCATAGGTTCCTACGGCACTGGCGGCAACCCTTGCCCCATTGGCAACACGTAGTTCAACCTCGTCTTTCCCCAAAGGCCTACTTCTCTTAAGATCCTTCACATTTGAACAAATGTGAGATCCGCATCCGGTATCAAGTACCCATGACGAAGAAGTAGTAAAGTTAATCTCTATCACGTATACACCAGAAGTAGAGATCTCTATCTCCGACTTCTTCTTCCATTGTTCCTTCCATCCTCTCCATGTAGAAGAAATTGGTTTGGCGAGAGAACACTTCTCTCCCTTACCTACTTTCTTCTTCACCAACGCATTAAGCGTACATAGAATGGATTCCAAGGCTCCTGGTATATCTGGATTGTGCAGAACACTTCTCACAATCCTCAACCAGTTATGGAATTTATTCTCAATTAATTTGCCCATTTTAAAAGATGATTCCTTTGCCATTCTACAAGAGAAAATTTGTATTTGTCAAAACCTTTTTGTTTTATTTGAATAAATTTGACGATAGTTAATTAGGCCTTTAATTAATTATCGCTCCCACTATTTTGACTCAAATTGATAGCCCTCACCATCAATTCGGAAGATTGCAGTGTACAATCTTCTAGTGGGTCAAGATCCTGAAATCCTCTGGGCCATGGACCAGCTAGGGCTGTCACCCACAACTCAGATCTCTCAGGTAGGCAACTCTTGCCAATTGCATCATATGCAACTCTTGAAAGATGTCATATGCAACTCCTTGCCATGATCATCTCCATGCCTCAAGGTACTAGATCCCATCTAGATCACCTTGTTAAGTCCGACCCAAAGCCAACACGATGAATATGCACCCTGCTAGGGCAGACCCACACATTCATCCTTCACGCTTCCACGAGATAGATGGTGCACCACGCTAGGGTGTGCCCACACTTGGTCGATCAAGCTTTTCACGTGTGTCGCATTTGGAAGGCATCTAAAACTTAATATTTAACAAGGGATTTGGTTTTATATACATATACATATCCAATCACCACAATATATAGTACGTATCATATACATGCTATATCCCACAGAAAACATGCGAAACGATAAAAAGCAATGATTATGGCCATCCTATTGTGATTCCTCGAGCCAAGAGGAATCACGGTCATCTAGGTCTACATCACATGCAACCTGTACAAGATGAAATTTGTGCCTTCCTCTCTGGGTTTGATCAGCTCATCTCCATGACTGATCCGCTCGCCAGCTAGTTGGTCGTTCGGGTGCCACCAGCCGATCGACTGGCGCCTCCAGCCGATCGGTTCACCGGTCATCATGCATCTCCTCAGGTCGCCACTGGCTTGTCTCATTCCTCGAACCGCCCGTCGGGATCACCAACCGATCGGTTCACTCCTTGAACTGATCGTCTGAGGTCGTCGCAGGTCGTCCGCTGTTCTTTGACATAACATGAAATAAATTCTATTCCTATTTACATTTGAATTTGTGAAACCCTGAGTTACATTCGGGGGGAGCAAAGGTAGGAAAAGAATTCTCGAATTATTTTGAGTTACATCAGGAAAAGGAGAAGGGAATCGGTGTGCAGACCGAGATGCAAGCAACCACACAAACAACCACACACAGATATAGGGGTTTATAGGCCATAATCATGCTACACATCCACCACAAAACTCATTTAAGGGTGACGCGTATCGAGTGCATTAATATTACATATCATAAATGTATATTAGGGATATGTGGATTGGACATGCATAAAGCCGATATTATTCGCATCGCATGCAATAATTAAAGGCGACAAACCAAAATTGATCACATCGATAATCCTAAAATATAGAACTGTTGACGTGGCTCTGATACCACTGTTGGGTTTTAGGGGAGGCAGAGAAGCAGCAGAAACAAAAAATTTTCTCCCAAAACCCAGAACAAAAGGAATCGTGTCAACGTCTATATGATAGGAAAGATGGTTTGTAGATGCATACCTTGTCCCGAGGCTCACTCGGCGACAGTACCTCGCGCCTTGCGCGGTCTTCACCTCCGGTCTTGGACGGTGTCTGTGCAGCTCCTGGTCACACCGGGACTGAAGACTCCTCCTCCTACCGGACTGTCGGATGACATTTGTCCTCCGAGCAACAGAGGTCTCCCGCCTCTACAGTCGTCCACACGGACTGCCTGCAACTCCACACTCCTTGTCCCACATGGAAGTGGAAGGAGTCGCACCCTCCTGTTGACGTACTAGTCACCAACACACTCTCCTACTACCTGTTGCAACTGCAGTTGTCCTTCCCTTACTGCACCTCCCTTTTGCGGGAAGCACTTGCTCGGGCTCTCTCTTGGTTACCAAAACCAGAGAGAACGACAACTTATAGAGCAACTGGTTGCACTGAGTTGTTCTTCGAGAAGCCCCCAATACCCCTATATATATAGGAGGGTCATGGGACAGGGTTCTCTTGCCCCGGAAATATGGGACTAAAGCAGGAGTAGAAGGGTTCGAGATTTCCACAAAATCTGACAAACTGCGTCGGCTGAACCGATCGTTTCATCCCTGAAACGACCGTCTGGACCTTCCAGCCGATCGGTTGGTCACACCAGCCGATCGTTTGGATCCCTGAGCCGATCGGTTGGACACTCCAGTCGATTGGTTTGTGATCCTGGTTCAACTCAAATTGACAATCCTATTTTGTTTCCTTGTTCCAATCGAATTAGATAAGCGAAACAAAAAATAGTTTCTCACCAATCTCACTTTCCCAACTCGCTCGGTTGCGCCAGTTGAGCCGATCGGTTCAACCCTTGAACCGGTCGTCTCACTCTGGCCATGAGCCGATCGACTCATCCCATGAACCTATCGGTTCACCAAGCTCAGCCGATCGGTTCATCACATGAGCCGATCAGTTAGGAGTGCAGACTGTGCAGAATCAGTCAATTGCAGTTCCAATCAATCTGATACTCTAATCAATCGGTCCAACACCTTGAACGCTATGATATTGAGCTATCAATTGATTAGGTGTTTAATTGAACTACTAAACTCCTTTAGTAATCAATCTAAACATCATTTGTGGACAAACTCCTATTCCAGGTTAAATCCTATGTGTGTGAACCTACAGGTCCATTTCACGTTGGCAGTGAGAGTCCATAACACTTATGACTTCACAAGCAAAGAGTGGTGCCTAGTCACACATCAGTGCTACCCAAGTGAAAAAGAAAGTTGGAGAACAACTTTCATCCCTACAATCCGTGAATGGTGTTACAATGAATGTATAATTCCTTTGTCACTGATATCCTGAATGAACTCGAGGCATGGAACAGTCATCCTGTCAATGTTCATTCATTTCCTTGATCTCAGAGCAGATTGATGAGATGTGTATGACATCAATATCACATATTGATTCACACGTGCATGCGCATGCCTTTCTCAATCCTACTCATCAAGTGGCCAAGGACATCAAACTCCCTCAGGAGGGACAAATCCCATATCTATCACTCACCCCTCAAAAGCCCCATGTGTCAAAGCCATCCAATCATCACCTTTATAACAACCCATGTTTCAGGATTGCGTTTGATGATGTCAAAGTGTGCCCAACCACATGTGTTGAGTGTAGTGATTTCAGGTCTAAGAATCACACTCACCACCATCACTGTGAGAGCTGACTGTGACTACCAAGTCAAGGTTCCATGTGTCACTCTCACGGTGGGTCTGTCCGGTACCTTGTTCTCTAACAAGTACCTATGTGCTTGGTTTGATATCTCTATATCATGACTAATGAGATTCTGTCATCAACCAACACACAATCTAGTCTTTAGTGTTATTGATGTCTATGGTTATTTCCACAATAACAACTGACTAGGGACCAAATAAGAATGTATACTCTTAACATATGTATGATCTCATCGTTTAGGTCCTCAACCCAAAAGCATACGTCATTGAGTAAAACAATTCTTTAGACATCTATCATGTTACACCATCATCTCAGAAACAGTTTAAACATATAGATTGTAAATTGCCTTTATTATTATTCAAATCATTTACATAGTATCCCATTACAATCATCATATGACTTGCTCTATGGGCATACATACCAACAAGTCTCCCCTAGACCAAGGAAGGTCAAGATGTAATATGGGTTATGGTAGATCGCCTTACCTAGATGACATGAGAAAGGAAGAGTACTATCAAGGGACAAATCCGGTTGAACTACATATGAGAGAGAGATGGTTCAACTACACCATGATGTGAGTTCAAAAGTTCTTTAATATAACCTAAAGATACACTTCCATAAGGTAGAAGAAGATACATGAAGAACTTGATATTAGTACAGTTTATCACCCCTAACTGATGGTTAGAATGATCCAGACTAGAGGGTCTGATGAGGGCATACATGATCGTTCAGGGAGATATCTAGAGATAGTTCTTTTCCTCTATAAGATGTGATGATAACCACCATAACTGATATAGGGATGTAAAGAAGCTCTGTTAGGGAGGTTGTATCGGTCACCACTTCATTAAGATGATGTTGGTGAAGGGGCCTTGCGAAGGTCAGAAAAGAACCACAGTGTGTGCAGATGAAGTCGCTTTGATCATGCAATGGCTGAAAGAGAGCCCAAGGGTGACAGGAGTCGTGAGAGGATGCAAAGAAAGACTGACATGTAGTTCATTGTGGGAGAGTATGTGATGTGAAAATCTGACCCCTCTAAGCTACAACTAAGAAAGCTGATTCCTCAATATACGAGTCCATTTGAGATGGATTGGTGGAGATGGTTGTGTTTAGACTTACCCCTCAGGATAAAATGATGTATAATGTGTTCCATGAGTCTAATCTAGATCATTATGTGAGGTACCCAAGCCATGTGCTGAGCCCTGAACCTATTCAGTTTTATGAGAGGCTGAAATGTCCTGAGTCACCTATGAGGGTACGATTTACCAAGGTAAGAAAGAACTCATATGGAAGAATATGCGATGATGAAGGTTCTTGGGAAGCACCATGGAAAGGAGGAAGCCACATGGGAGCCCTGATAAACATAAGAAAGGCTTATCCTGTTTGATTGTTTGCTTGATGGAATTTTGAGGGCAAAGATGTTACAACCCCAAATTTTGGGTTCTTTTGATGAGAAATGCAATTTCTCTTGATAAAGATAAATGATGTGATTTGATTTGAATTTCGTCTATAATAGCCTAGATGGTTGTTTAATGGGCTTTGTTGGCTATTGGGCCCAATAACAAGGAAATTCGATTAATAAATGAATAATTAAGAAATGGAGAAAAAAAAGATGTAGAAACCTCTAGAAAGCAAAAGTATATAATGCAAAGTTGGATTTTGTGCCTCTTGGGTTCCTTGGGTTCCAAGGAGTCCAAAGTTGCAAAGAGAAAACAATAAGAAAAGAAAAGAACAATTAAATATTTCTTCATTAAGAAAGAAATTGAAAACAATGATAGAATGTGGAAACTAAGTGGAAAGAGGTATAATTGAGTTATCCTTAGTGGATTTTCGTATCCAAAGAATTCCTAATGTTAACTGGAATGCCAATGAGGAAAATAAAAATAAAGATAAAGAGAAATCCTCAAAAAGAGATATTTTAATAAGAAATAAACAAGATAATGAGAAATAATGAGGATAAATGCATCTAGAAGGATAATAGGTATCCTTAAAAAGGAATTTCGAAATCTTGGAGTTTCTTGGGGTCCAAGGAGCCCCAATGGAGAAGAAAGAAAGGGAAAATACCAAAAATGTAAAATAAGAGGATAATGTGATATATTATTAATGATTTTGGTGGTATTACTAAAAAGGAAGTATTTTCTACTAAATGAAAATATAAGTTCATGGCCAATGAATTAAATGGCAAGTAT
Source organism: Alisma plantago-aquatica (assembly GCA_963693085.1). Taxonomy (NCBI): domain Eukaryota; kingdom Viridiplantae; phylum Streptophyta; class Magnoliopsida; order Alismatales; family Alismataceae; genus Alisma; species Alisma plantago-aquatica. Next base: position 1,481,357,983 of record OY856411.1, on the reverse strand, counting down.
AATGAGAATAAGTGAGAGGAATTTCGAATTCCTAATATCTAAAGAACAAAGTATATTTAAAGGGATAATGAAGAGAGAGAAGTTGCTTCTCATCTAAGGAAAATATGTTTCCTTTTGGGAAAAGGGCTTGAGTCCTCGTAGATGCACGTCTTGGGGTGTGAATACCCTCCCCTATATAAGGGGTAAGACCTTAGGCCGAGTCCAGAAGATCCCACACGTCATTCTCTCCTCTTCTTTGACGTTTTCATCCATAAACCCTATCTATAAGGAGCGGCTTGAGCACGAAGCTAGGAGGATCCAATGAAGGGTTGCGAGGGATGCCTAGTGTCCCACGATGCCAGAGAAAAGTTGGCCATCATCGTCGTACTCTAAACCCTGCACAGAAGTAGCAACATGGTTGTAGGAAGAGCTGCACGTCGCGGGCCTTGCACACTCGAGATCGGTCGCAATGGTTGTGACTGAGAGGTGTTCCAGGTGCGCAAGGGGGCGGCAGACCGAGGGAGAGGGTTGGAGGTGAGTTCTGAGGGCTAGGGGGGCAGCCCTACAACAGGTTGCAATCGGCGGTTGACGCAGCTAATCCGAGGTTGAAGACGACCTACAACCTTTTGACCATTTTACCCCTCTGTGGGATTAAAGAGTCGCTCACTTAACAAAGGGAAGATAGGTCTTTTCAAAATGTTTCCAAATCTGCAAACAATGTTGCATGCCATGAGTGACGTGGCGCGCACTGATTGGCTCAAGTAAGTTATTCTTGCAAAATTCATATTTAAATAATGGTAACTCGGATGGATACATATAATATATGTATTTTTCTCAGAAAAATGAGAGAAATTCATTTAAAATGGTTTTAGAGGATAATTCCTCTTGCAATTTGAAAAGTAGTGTAAGTTATCAACTTTAATGAATTAAAGATTAAGAAACCCTATTTTGAGATGATTAATGTGTTTAGTAGGGTTTAATGAATGAGTAAAGTTGATATTAACCTTCTAATTATAAAAAGGTACATTAAGAACAAAAAGGATGAAATTTGCATGCAATTGGTTTAATTTAGAGTTTTCTGTGCATAAATATGCTTTAATGGGCCTTGAAACCCTAATATTAGTAAATGTGACTCATAATGGTTTTAATTATTCAAAATCATAAATAAAGTTGAGATATGAAAATTCCAAGCTATTTGAAGTATAAAAGTTCCTAATTGTGGATAAATACCCTTAATGTAGTAATTAGGATTTTCTAATGGATAAAGGTAGAATTAATGACAAATAGAGTTCATGTGTGTTTTTTATCATAATGAACTATGAATTGAGCATAATGATCTTGTCATGGATTAAAAGAATAAAAATGGTAGCTATAATGTAAAAGAGACTTAATGGACTTAATTGACGGTTAATTGTGTTTTTTTCTAAAATTAGGGTTTAAAATAGTAAAAAGATGAAAGGAAACCCTAATTGTAATGGAAACCCTAAAACTGGACTAGAAACCCTAGGAAGCAAGCTAGATCTAATAGATCTTGATGGCATGAGTAATAATAGGAAACTGGATGCCTATTTCAGGATCAACTTGATGTGTGCTTGCTTGGTTTCTTGACTGGTTGAATTATTTCTGCAATCAAGTCAGCTTGACATGTATGTGGTTAATTATGGTTAATCGCATTAGTTTCTCAAAGAGTTTCCCGGATGATTCATCACATTGAATGCAACTTAACAGTTTGGATGTTCATACTTGCAAATTATAAAGTCACTATGATTATCACAATTATAATAGAAGTGTGTATTCTCGCACCTACATGCCACCCTGATGGATGATGCAAAAAGGTCAAGCCCAGGAGGGAAGACCCATGGGCACCATGAGTGGTGACCCCAGGAACCAAGCTCGGGATTGAGAAGGTGGCCTATGATATTGCATGACTAAAGGGCACCATGAAGGGTGACCCCAGGCACCAAGCTCGGGAGATATAAGGTGGCCTTAAGTCAATGGCAAAAGTGAAACCCGAAAGGGGGTACGCCAGGGTTAGGGCAATAGTGGTGGAGAATGTCACATTGAAAGTGTAATTTGGCTTGTTAATTAACTTGATTGTGATATTTAGATTATTAGCCATACTTGCAAAATTTTGGTTGTCCCTACATACCGGCATATTTCGATATGCTGACCGACAATTTTTTGTCGGCATTTTAGGTACAAGATTGAAAAGGACAAATAGTAAATTGGCATATGTGGAATTAAATAAGAGTTAAAGTACAAGGGATGATTAGTTAAGAATAGACTCCGGATGTGGATAGAAGTAGACATCCAAGTTTTTGAAAAAGGTATGCAAAGTTTTATTTTATTATAGTCTTTCAGTTTAGTTGGTAGAATTTGATAATTGTTATTGATTATTTGTTGAACCTTTGATCCTATTAATTGGGATAATGGCTCGGACCTCTTGGTCTCCCTTAATTGGGGGTTATTGGGAGTCGGGGTCGTTACACCCCAAGATGATGGGGATCTTCCTATCATCCGGCTCCATGTCAAGAGTAATGAAATCAGCTGGGAACATGGCTCCTCTTTCCTTATCAATCAACACCAAGACATCATCCACTCGTCCTCTAGGAACTTTGATGGAGCGATCCGCCAATTGGAGAGTGCAATGTACCGGTTTCAACTTTCTTAAACCCAGCTCAACATAGACACTATATGGCATCAAATTCACACTGGATCCCAAATCAAGTAGGGATTTTTCCTATGTGATGTACCCCAATGTAGCTAGGTATGATTGGGGCTCCTAGGTCTTTCCTCTTCATGGGGAGTGAGTGTTGGAGAATAGAGCTCACTTTTTCAGTCAACTTCAATTTCTTTGGTATCCTCCCGATTGACCTTCTCTTCACAGTGCATAGGTTCTTCAGAAACATGACATATGATGGAATTTGCTTGATAGCATCCAACAATAGAATGTTGACCTTCACTTGGTGAAACACCTCAAGAATGTCAAGATTGTTCTTTTGTCTCCGCCTTGCTTCTGATAGCTCATCTAATGCCTCAATGAATGGTGGCTCACTTGCTTTGGCCTTGCTTTCATCAACATGAGGTGGAACACTAGGGATCATGGGACTTGCAAATGGACTATGAGGTGGAGCACATGTTATCCCAAAATCAACATGATGTATCACTGAATCATCTTCAGAAATTTCAATCACAATATCACCACTTGGCTAACTTTGTTTTACTTTTTCAACCTTTCTTTAACTTGCGGGCTTCTCAAGAGATTTTCCACTCGTTAGAACTGTCACAACACTTCCTTACTCATTGTGGAGAGGGGGAGCTAGTTGTGGATGTGGAGGAGGTGGGGGTGACACTTGGTGTTGAAATTGAGGTGGAGGGGAGAATTGAGGTTGGAAGGTGAATTGTTGGGAAAATGGTGGTGATGGAGGGGGGGGTGGAGTATAAGGCTTGGGATCGTCTTGGAAATGATAGATGAGATGCACTTGCATGAGAGGCCGACTATAGAAAACTTGAGAAAAGGGCATCGGTCCACTTGCTTCATGGTAGCTCATGATGGGTTTTGAAGACAACTTTTCTTCTTGGAGAGAAATTATGGACGATAGCTGCTCCATTCTCTCTTCTAGCCTTGCAACATCTTTTTGAACATCATCAAATATTTTCAATATAGAGAGAACCTCTTTTTCAAACCTTGAGTTATATTTTGGACTTTGTGGCTCTTGGTAGTTATAGGAGTGAGGTGTCTTCTTTTCTTCACCATAGAACTCAATAGAATTGACCGAGTGGCAAGAAACATTTGTCACCAGGTTCTTCATGAAGATCACCATGTCACCAAGGATCTTCATCACTTGCGGGATTGAGTCATTATGAGTAGGAGGTGTCACACCAAAGGGATAGCCCCCATCATTCATCATGCTAGAAGCTCATATTCTTGATCCTTGAGCCAGCTGCTCAAACAAAGGCCATATCTCCTCAGGTGGCCTAGCCATGAGAACTCCTCCATAAGAAGAATCCAATATATCTTGGTCCTTTAGAGACAAACTAGAGTAGAATGATTGAACTAGCTGCCACAAAGGGATCTCATGGTGCAGGCACTCTCTCAAAATCTTCTTAAATCTTTCCCATGCATTGTTGAACTGCTCATTGCCCATTTGACAAAAACTTGTCATGGCACACCACATTTGTGTTAACCTTGCTATAGAGTAGACTTGCATTAGGAAGTCATTCTTCATTGTTTCTGAACTCATGATGTCCATTCTAGAATCATACCAATCTTTGTCTCTTTCTTTGAGGGAGAATGAGAACAAGGTCAGCCGGATCGTGTCATCACTAATCGTCGGCGTCCTGAAGGTGGAGCATACTTCAAGAAAGGAGTCCAAGTTCTTTTAGGGGTTCTCACTCTCTAACTCGTAGAAGATGGGAAGGAGCCCAAGAAGACCTGGAGGGATGGAGAATTACTCCCCTGACATTTGGTCAACCATGTTAGCAATTGGCGATTTATAGTTGATAGGCATGAAGTAGTCTTGAAGGGCCTTGTGTGGTGCATTTTGGTCTTCCATCTTGTCTTTCCCCGAATGGCTTGTCACTAGATATGGAAATTGGGTGGGGACTAGCAGCCCATACCCATACCCACTAAACCCACTAGATCTTTGACTGAACCCATACCCAACCCATTTGAAGAAAATAAATAATAATACATACCCAAACCCAACCTATTGGATCATGGGGACCCAAATAAACCCATGTGACCAAATCCATAAATTAAGCACTAAATATACAATTTTTACCATACAAAAAATATGTAAGGTCGTCTACACCATCAATTTTCACATTATTTGCAACTGAACACTTACAAAAATGTAACATTTACAAAAAATATATTTTCAGATCACAATAGTAGATATCGTGAGCTTTCATAAAATTCATTTACACATTATGCTCATAGGTCACAACAAAACAAAACGTAGTTGTTCAACTGTTTGAAACACATCTGTGAATCTTCCAAGATCAGATCAACTAATAGCAGATCAAATGTCTTTGCAAATCAACCAAGAACCAGATGAAGCAACTACAGATCTGCGAGGTCTGGTAGTACTTCTATAAAGAGAATTATTTATCCTATTCAAGTGAAGGTGGAGATGGAAACAACGTGAGTGTCGTCTGTCGGAATCAGTGGCTTCAGATCATGCCTCTTCTGGCTTTAGATCATGAAGCTTCTTCATATGCGTGCGTTGACAACATCTGTGGGTTCTCCTGCTTGTTGTTTACGGTCTGACGAGGAATGTGTCTTTCTATTGCTCACATGGGGTGACAAAGGAGGATGGGAATTTCCGCAACCACCACTGATTGTTGGCGCCGCAGCCCAGCGTGACAAATTTTGAGTATGCGTTCGGCGAACACCCAACCCCATCCCATCTGACACTACGAACCTGATGGGAATCCTACTGAAGAGCACTCAAGACCGAAAGTCTCCGTTGCAAATCCCATCCAATAGAATGACACATAGTTACAGATCCTATCTAGGGTGGCATGGCAGAGTTGGGAGAATAAGACATCATTGCAAATCGCGTCTGTGTCCTCTAACAGGCGGTACACTAGCTTTGGATCTGACGTCCGCATAGATCTGCACAAAGCTAAAGCCCAAACGTTGTTTTCCAGAGAAGCAGAGAGGTCGAGAGCAGAGATGATGAGAATGACGAGATTGGGAAATGAAAGGGAGTGGGGAGGCGAGATGGGATAAGGGTGGTGGGGTTACATGACAGAGATAGGCATTACTGGGTATGAGTGGGGCTTACTGGATCCCCAATTGTAAAATGGGTCCTTAACTCAGATCCCCATTAAGACCCATCTATTAAATAAAGCCCATCTGACCCATTATAATTGGGTTAAGTCATGCGGGGTCTCGACGGGTATGGGTCAGCTGGGGAATTTTTCCATCCCTACTTGTCACATGCACAAAGCACAACCAAACAAAAGAGAACAAGTTAGTAAACCAATATGCACAAATAATAAAGAATAAATAATAGCAATGATGAGGAAAGCAGGAAAATTCAAAGCAAAACTAACTAGATAGGTCGAGTGCCTTTCTCCCCGGCAACGGTGCCAAAAAGTTTGATGCGCTCCCGCCAATGTCGTTACACACCACCCAATTGAGACTTGAATGGATACAACTTTGCGGAAGGAATCACACGGGTGGATTCACTTTTGAATTTATAATGACCTACACTCAATACACTCGCACAAACTAAAACAATACACCTGCAAGCGCACAAGGTCATGTCGTAGTATAGGTAAGGTAAGTATAGGGTCGATCCACATGGAGAAAAGGGGACACTAGAGCTAGGTTAGTTTTTAGTGATAGGTTCCTATTGCAGAGTCTAGGGTTGAAGGGTTTAAAGGTTGATTTGATTGTTAAACTAAGTTGAGCAAGAAAGCAAGAAGAGCGAGAACAAAACCTAAGTTAACCCTAGACAATTAATTCTACGAAGCAGAAAAAGACAAGGCAAGCAGAAAAGACAAGAAGAGAACAATCTACACTAAGACAACTAAGACAAGGAAAAAGAGTAATTAAAGACCTAAGCTAGAAAGAACAAAACAATAACAGGGCAAGAAGCTAACTAAGCAAGAAAAGAGCTAATTAAGCTAACACTAGCTAAGCAAGATGGAAACTAGGGTTTTAAAGCAATTAAGGGGTGTGTGGGTTGTATAGGGGATGCACTTATCAATTAAGTCGGGGGGAGACATAAGAACATTATGATTCCATTTAGATTATCAAACCAAACAACAAGTTAAAGTCTAATGAATTAGCCTAAGCTATTAACTCATCATGGATATGCTAGGTGTGTATAGGGGAACTAGTCCCTAACACTCCCTACTACCCTTGTGAGGCTCAATTGGGTTAGGGCTTGGGTGTAATTCAATTAGAGTTTAAATAAGCCTAGGCTTCTAGGTTAGATGATTAGGGGTTGGGGTTAGTAATGGGGGTGGAATTGAGGTTGTAGGCCTCCCATCACTCACATTCTATGACCTTGAGAAAGCTCCATGCTAAACACACCAATTTCATCTAAACTAACTACTTAGATCTCTCATCTAGGGTTAGGAAGATTGATTAGGATGTAGGAGGATGGGTAGCTAGCTAGGGATCCAATAATTGGACCTAGGAGCAAATCCTAAAATTCACACATATAATCAATTTTCCTAAATTCCCAATTGATTTCAAGTACAAACTAACAAGCAATTTATGGAGAGTGAGATAGAAATAGAACATAATCATTAGCAAATGGAACTATAAAGTTTACATATAATTTTTCCCCAACATGGTATCAAAGTAACATTTTACACCCCAAACAGCCCACCCAAGGGGCCTAGCTACTCATAACAATGCAAAGTACAAAAAGAAAGGAGGAAAAGATAGAAGAAGCAATGGAGCTCGATGTAGATGGAGAAATCCTCCACTTCAATTGTTGTTGGACGTCCTCCTCTCTCCTCCAAGGTATAGGGGCATGGAATGGTGGTGGAAATGGGTGGAAATAAGAAGAAACTAGGGTATTTGTGGTGGAAATGGTGAAATGGAGTAGAATGGAGGTGGAAATGAAGTCGAATGGCTATGGGGTGAAAATGGGGGAGCTAAGAGGTGGTAGAAGGTAGCTAATCTCATGATGGAACCGCCACATAGGTATATATAGATGTGGGGGAAGCACTAGGTCAAGTAGGGGTAGTATGGGAAAAATAGTACAAAAGTAACTATGTTTTTATAGGTAGCAAGACCGTGGTGGTCACTGCGGCCGTGGTGGTCACCACGACCGTGTGGGGAGTGGTGAGAACGGTCGTGGTGGATGGGAATGGCCGTGGTGAAAAATGGTGAAAAATCACAGGGAATAGGTTGATTTCGTACTAAAGGTGGCACGACTGTGGTGGCTCGAAATGCACAAGTCATTCTCTGCTCCACGGTCGTTCTGCCTCTACTGCTACACAGTCATGCAAGGGTGCACGACCGTTTTGGGTTAGTGCACCACGGTCATTCTGCGTGGAACGACCGTGGTGATGCTAGCTTTACTTGAGGATAACTCTGTTGATTTGCAAGTGTCCTAGCACGACCGTTCTGTGGTACCACAGTCGTACTAGTCTCTGGATCAACACTTTGATTTGATTCTTTGGATTTTCTTAGACATCTTTGCTTCAATGGATCTTTGGCCACTAGGGGTAAGTTGATGGAGCATCATACTTCACTTTAGGTCTCTCCAAGGGTAAAGAAACCCTAAGATCACTCCTATCTCTCTTCCATCAAGTGTGGTCCAAATGCCTGAAAAACATGCAAATAATGTCCATAAGTGCATTTTATACAAATATGTATATTGAGGGAAATAACATGTAATCTAACAGGTATATATGTGATTGAAATGCAACATGACACAAAATGAAACCCTAAAATAGGGCTGAATCACTTACCGTAGTGCTTCTCCACCACTTATATATACCATAGTGGGGGCCAGAACACTAGGTTAGCTACCTCTAGCATTTATTTCCTTTCCTCTTTGCAATCAGTAGCTCCACCTACCTTCCTTCTTCCATTTCCACCTCATTTCCACTCAAAAACCCTAGTTTTCTAGGACTTTCACCACCAAACCACATCCACTCATGCCATTTTCGACCTTGTAGGGAGGTGATTCATATTCTACGGTAAGGAGATGAAGAAGGAGGGTCTTCCATGATCTTCTATGCTTTTTAATCTTTTGCTTGATTATGTGTAGTTAAGCCCCCTTGGTGGGCTGTTTGGGGGATACAATATTACTTTGATACCATGCTAGGGGAAAATAACTTGTAATGAACATATTTTTATTCTATGATGATTTTCTCTTGCTTCTATCTCATTTCCCATTATCTTACTTGTGATTTATTCTTCTAAACATGGATTGCTTCTTGTATGAAGCTTGAAAACACCTAGCTTCTGGGGGAAACACCTAGCCTTGTCAAGTCATATTAGAATTAAACCTAGCCCTAGTTTTCCAACAAGTAGCTTAGGGTAGATTCAAATAGCACTTGCCTTGTTGTTTGGTTTGGTGATCTAGTTGAAGATATAAGACTTGCATTCTATGGTAACCCCCAACTTGAATCTTGTAGCATTCCCCAAACGACCCACTCTCCCCATAAATTGCTAAAACCCATCTAGGTCTCTTATCTTGTTAATGATAGTCTAGTTAATTGCTTTTGTTGCCTCTTAGTCAATTGCTTAGATTTGGATAGTTAGGTTTTGCTTGAGGAGTTAGTGCTCTTTTGAGCTTGCTAGTGCTAATCTTGTTAGTTGGTGATTACTTAGGTCATTAATTGCTCTAGTTCCTTACTTGCATCATTAGTGCAACTTAGTTATAGTTCCTTGTTCCTGGTTAGTTAATTGTCTTGCTTTATTAATAAGATTTAACTTGCTTAGGGTTAACTTAGGGTTTCTTGTAGTATAGTTTCACTTCTTACTTTTAATTGCTTGAATCAATTAGTATAATCAATCAAATCACCATCAAACCCTAAAAATCCTACTCTCCACTTTAGGAATGTAGCTTATCCTAAATTAGCTCTAGTGCCCCCCGGTGGATCAACCCCTCTCTTACCATTGACCTATACTATGACACGACCCTGTGCGCTTGCGAGTGAGTATTTTAGTATTGTGAGTGAACCTTGTCTAGGGATTTATAAATTCGAAAGATCCAAATGTATTTCGACCTCGTGGGGCGTATCTAGTCAAGTCTAATTGATTAGTGTGTGTACTTCTAGCAGGACACACCAAGCTTTCTAGGGCCGTTGCTGGGGATTGAGGCACTCGACCTAGCTAGTTATTGTAGCTTTATTTTTCCTACTGCCCTCACCATTATTATTCTTTATTATTTTCTTACTTTTGCGTATTTGCATTCTAACTTAGCTCTTGTTTCTTGTTTGTGACTTGTGCAGCTTGGAAGACGTTCAACTTATACTGCCTTGGTTCCCTTTGACCCTGAGATAGGTAGAAGAAGATGTTAGCATCAGCGCAAACAACACCAAGAAGTTGAGATGGCTGAAGAAGGTCCTCATGGGGAAGCCCAACCACCACCCAACCGCCCCCTCCATGAGTACTTCACTCCAGGTAACTACACCTCACCCATTGCCACCCTTGTTGACCAAATGTTGGGTCAACAATTATCCATCCCACCGGCCCTTCTTGGACTGCTACCCACTTTCTATGGGATGGAGAATGAGAAACCATACCACCATATAGATGCTTTTTTGGAGACCTGCTCCACCTCCGCATGCCTGCAACCACTGACGATTCCATAAAAAGAACCCTCTTTCCTTTCTCCATCAAAGAAAAATCCAAGGAGTGGTACATGTCCATGCCCGAGCTAGTGACCTAGATGGTAGTGAAGAACCAATTCCTGAAGAATTTCTATCCGATTTCCAAGCTAACTCAGATGAGAAGATGCATCACATCCTTCATGCAAAGAGAATGAGCCCTTTCATGAAACCTGAGAAAGATTCCAAAAGCTCATGCGAGAGTGCCCCCACCACAAAGTTCCTCTATGGCATCTAGTGCAGACTTTACACTGGGCTTGTTGAGTTGAGCCAGACTACAATTAACTCTTCTTGTGGCGGAACATTCTTGGCTAGACCTATAAAAGAGTCTTGGCCACTCTTTGAGCACCTTGCTAAAAACTCACGCCACCGAGCTTCAAGAAAGGGAGAGCATTGTGACAGGAACTGGGTTCCTCCTCCTCCAGTCCCGGTCAAAGAAGAGGTCAATCCTCAAATGGTAAAGATCTTGGCTGATATGATGAACCAGATGATCGGGCTGGGGGTTCCACAAGCCAATCCACCTTGTCCATTGATTATGTTTGATGAAGAAGTGAAGGCATTGAAATCTTTTGGCAAACGCAATCACCAAGGGTCAATGTCAAACTCTTACAACCCAGAATGGAAGAATCATCCTAATTTCTCTTGGAAACAACAAGGTGAAGATGGACAAGGGCAAGAAAGATAGCATAAGGGCCAAGAAATAGTTCAAGGTTTGAAGATGAAGTCCTAGGAAGATTGAGGAGCCTTTATGATGTGAGGAAAGATGTGTCCACTCAAGGGCAAAAGATTAGCTGCCTCGAGCAAAGACTTGATCAAATATAACTTTCACTTACCCTCCGTGATGCGGGAAGACTCCCTTCCCAACCCTAACAATGATATTGGTTCTATGAGCACTCCTCAAGGTGCTTACATTCCACCACAAAACTAGGTACCCATTCTTCAACAATACCAAGGACCTCCCAATCCCTATGTCCCTCCACCTCCACAACCCCCATCCAACTACCATTACACTCCACCTCCACCACAAGCCTACCAACAACCTCCTCCTCAATATCAACCCCCTCTACAACAACCACAACAACCACCTCCACAACAGCCCCCACAACAACCAACTTCCATTCTCCAAAATCCCCCCTCACCAAAGACCACCACCACTGCCACCATCATCCTCACGAGCTCCCCCTTCTTCCCGGAAGCAAGTGAATATGGTGTGTGTCACATGGGGGAAATGGGTATTGGAGAATTCATGGGAAGGGAGGATAAGGTGACCAAGGTCTGTGATGAAGAACTCTTGCCGAAAAAGTCTTGAAGGATATTGTAAGAGCATCAAAGATTCCGTTGTCCCATTTTTGCTTGAGAATGCCAAGTGAACCAAAGCTTTTGTTGCCCCTTTTGTAGTAAGAAAACACACCCAAGTATCCTACCGTGATGGAAAAGACAATATCATGTGCTTCACCCCCATTAGAAGTAATCAGATCAACTACCCCACCCTTTCTTGGAAGTGTTGATGGCACTAGAGATTCAGTTTTCTCCCCATATGGTGATGAGATCATATCTACTATCTCACATGTTGTAGAGTTGGTAACACCTGATGCACCACCCTATTGGGAACTGAGGATAGCCCAAACCCTCTCTCTTAAGATGAAGACAACCCACATGTTGTCCAAAAGCCTGCAAGCTATTACCAAAGGTATTGATACAAGTAGGGGATTTTAATATGATGCCTTAGAGGAGCTATCCACCAAAGTCATACACAGTTGTACTTGGAGATTTCTAGAATCCTTGAAACAAAGGACGACATGCATCCAAACATTCCTTTCCTTGGTCAAGGATGTTTGCACTGGGAAGAGGAAGGTAGTGTTGATGCCACCCAAATAAATCATTTCTACAAAACATGTGAATTTCATCATGGGATGTCACTTTCCAGAGAAAAGGGAAGACCCAGGAACCCCTCTTATCACTTGCTACATCAATCACCAACCCACAGAGTGTGCTCTTCTAGATTTGGGCTCAACCACGTGCAACATACCATTTTACATATACTTACAGCTTGGCTTAGAGAAAATGGAACCAACAAATTGTGTCATAGTACTAGGGGATGGATATAGGAGAAAGCCTACAGGCATATTGAAGAATGAGATATTGGCATTAGATAGAAGGGTAAACATTGATTTTCCAATAGATTTTCTGATCATGGACATCGACCCAATGGAGGGGAAGGATTACATTATCTTGGGAAGACCCTTCTTGTCCACAGTTGGTGCTGAGATGAACGTGCATGCAGGCACTCTGACAGTCAATTATGGAAGGATGAAGAGAGACTTCTATATGTCCACTGAGGAAGAAAGACAAAGGTTGAGTGATGAGGATCTATGAACCAACCTGGACTACCATGCTTTCTAAGAAAAGTGGTTGGCAAGCCCTTATTTCCGATCGATGTACACTCGATGGGATGAAGCCCATGTTGTCAGAGCTCTAGAAAGGGTTACTTTGGAAGAGGAAAGAGACACCCAATTGTGAACACTTGATGAAGAAAGAGAAACAAGCCCGACTGAAGGCTCTAAATTTGGCGCTAGTGGGAGACAACTCATGTGGTTTGAGATTCTCACAACCCTCTTGTTTTGTTACAATTTTATTCTTCCAAGAACACACACACTTGTTCTTGATAGTTTTTCTTTAGTTTTTGTGAGGAGACGGGTGAAATAGGTGAAAGTTTGAGAAATAGGGTGAATTTAAGTGAAAAATATTGATGACATATCAAGTGGATTGAATTTGTCGATTGGGTTATGAATGATTGAGAGATTTGAGAATTTTTGAAAAATTTTCAACTTGGAAACACCAACACGGTCGTGCTGGCATGGTCATTTTTATAGGAAAATCTCAAGTTTTGGGCCTGATCAGCACAACCGTTTTGACCAACACGACCGTGCTAGCGTTTCACCAAAACTGTCGTGCTGGCCCGGGCCCAACACTTAAGTTAGCCGATCTTTTCCTCATCAACACGGCCAGACTCCCATTTCATCCAAGCTTAACGACCGTTCCATGACCTCATGCGAATAGGGCACCTCTCATTCACCCCCAAACCGCCTCCCCTCGCTCCCAAACTCTGAATTCGAGCTTCCCTCGACCTCCATTCACCTTCACCTACCTCCAACTCCTTTCTACACACTCCATCAACCTCCATTTCTCCATATCCAACAAGATTCTGCCTCTACCCTCTAGAAGTGCAAAAATTGTTGTGGTTCTTCGATTCTCCACCAAATCTAGGTTGACACATTCCAAGCACGTTTGAGTGGCTACCACTCAGCTATATGGGAAGATGTGTGATCACCATCAACGACCTAAAGCATGTTATGTTTCTGAACCTACCATACCTTATAATGGAGACAGACTATTTGCAACTCACGAACATGGTGAAGAAGGGTACATGGAGTCGAGGCAATAAAGACTAGTTCGTTAAAGAGATCATACCACTCTCACGAGGTATGGTGGCTTTTGTCCTCAAATTTATCAAGAGACGAGGGCATAGCACAACTTATTTACTTGCTAGTAAATGTCATACACACACATGTATGCATGTGCGCACAGACACACACAAATATACATCTACATAGACATCTTTTGGTATGTGAATAAACGAACTATTACCCAAATAAAATAAATATTACTAGTTAGACCAAATCAAACTCCTACATGCTTAAATTGTATTATTATTGTTGTTGTTGTCACCTTTCTCGTTGGATGAACCCCTTTATTCTAGTTTTGACAGGGAGTTTAGTCACAATTCTTTTAATTTTTGAGTCGGATCCTACTCCACTAGTTCATGGGAGAGGGCTTTGTGGTTATCATGGATCATACACATGACTCATCTAAACGCTAGAGGAGTCTATTTAAGTGTTGCATATTTGTTAAAGTTTGTGTCTGCACCTGTGATTTGAATGTATATTTTGTTTCTAAAGAATCTATGTTCAAGACGGTTGAACTCGCTTTATTTTTACATCAAATAAGAAAGTTAACCCTCCAACTCATTTGTTGCTTCTTATGTAATATGGCATATTCCTAACACAACTGCTCTTTGCTAACAAAAGACCTTACTTCTTCGAAGCTAAACATTATAATAATTAATTTTGCTATTTAGAAGGACAACATTCATACATACCCACATACTATCATATGTACCTACAATTTCAAAACATCTAAATATGATGTCAGAGAAAAAACAATGCAAGTACACACCTCTCGACAACTTAAAAACTTTTTTTACAAATATACTCATATACAACCACACAATGTTCTAAATATGTACTCCCACAATGATACACTTCTGGTTGTCGTATGATCAGAGTGAATATATGAAATAGGAAGCGTCTATGCAACTTATAAAGCCCTCGTAAAGAGTGAATTTCATATATTTCTTTTAAAATTGCAATTCAACTTCAAAATGAACATGATCATTATGTCGACTACTCTATTAAACAAAAGAAATCTAAGGGGCCATCCAAATCCAAAAATTAAAATTTGGTTATAAGTTTATAGTAAAATATAACACGACTTTCTATACAAAATATACATAGTATATAATTGAATGACTTATGTTTCTTAGCTTGTTCCTAGTGGCTTAGATTCAAGCCCCAACAAAACATTTTTTCAAATTAAAATCATCTTCCCTCAGCCACACTTAATTCCACTTTCTGGATCAGCGACTACTTTCGAATATATATATATATATATATATATATATATATATATATATATATATATATATATATATAATTAGCTTCCCTTAATGTGACTCAACCACACTTAATTCTACTTTCTGGATCCGCTACTACTTTTGAATATATATATATATATATATATATATATATATATATATATATATATATATATATATATATATATATATATATATATATATATATATATATATATATATATATATATAGAGAGAGAGAGAGAGAGAGAGAGTCAGGCTGGAATACACTCGAGTGTATCCGGAGCAAAATACACTCAAGTAGTTTGTCATGATGCAATATTTTTTTTGAAAATCTAATCCGTTGATCTTCTTAAACATGAACAACGCATACCTAAAATTTGAGCACATTTGGATATGTATATCTCATGTTATGAAGATGTAAAAAGTATGCATTTCAAATTAGTTTCGCGCGTCGATTTTGTTGCCCTTGGATGAGTGACTTACACTCATCCACATGGGCTCAAAATTTGTATTTAGCCTAGTTATAGTATTACGGTGAAGATCAACAGTTTACATTTTGAAAAAAATAGTCTTGATATGCAAACACACTTGAGTGTATTCGTGTGATCCATACACTCGAGTGTATTCTAGTCTGACTCTCTCTCTCTCTCTCTCTCTCTCTCTCTCTCTATATATATATATATATATATATATATATATATATATATATATATATATATGTATATATATATATCTGTGTGTGTGTGTGAAGCCCTAAAGTTTTCGCCAGCAGTTGTTCTTACCATCTACGGGGTAATTTCTCAGACACATTTGTGAGCATTATTGCAAAAAACAAACTCAAGAACTCTTATGTACAAGTGGTCGCAACAAACAATTCTTCAGAACCAGCCATGAAAATGTGTACCAACCGATACATGCAACTTATGTGTACCGGTCATGAAAATGACATACGTGGAATACATTTATTTATTTATTCCAACAGTATGGATTGATTTAAAATTTAATAGATTAGGTGTGTTTAAAAACTCACAACCATACCTCATGTATATCATGATATATTATGACATGGTTTAACAATTTTTACACTTTCTGCAACTTACCGTTGCTTAGAAATTATATATATATTCTTTCACTTAATGATCTATGAATGTCAATTTGAAGTGATTATGATATAAATGTTATCTAAGGGGTATGCATCACCATCCATAAGGTTGGATTGCTTTTTATACTTTTACGATCATCACAAATGAATATGAGTACATATAAGCTATATGTACTCAGGTACACAATTCTTTTAGCTTGCGCGCGCGCGCACACACACACACACACACACACACACACACACACACATATATATATATATATATATATATATATATATATATTCAGGCTAGTGTACACTTATGTGTACTAGAGGCATCGTACACCTCAGTCGTTTTTAAAGATGCAGTAATTTTTTGAAAAATCTACACCGTTGATCTTCTTAAATACACTCGAGTGTACGGATCACAGGAATACACTCAAGTGTGTTTGCATATCAAGACTATTTTTTGCAAAATGTAAACCGTTGATCTTCACCGTCATACTATAACTAGGCTACATACAACTTTTGAACCCATTTGGATGTGTAAGTCACTCATCCAAGGGCAACAAAATCAACGCGCGAATCTAATTTGAAATGTATAATTTTTGCGGTCTTCATAACATGAGCTATACATATCCAAATGTTCTCAAATTTTGCGTATGAGATGTTCACGAGATGTTTAAGAAGATCAACGGATTAGATTTTCAAAAAAAATATTGCATCATGAAAAACTACTTAAGTGTATTCCGCTCCGGATACACCCGATATATATATTCAGGCTAGTGTACACTTAAGTGTACTAGAGGCACCGTACACCTCAGTCGTTTTTAAAGATGCAATAATTTTTTTAAAAATCTAAACCGTTGATCTTCTTAAATATCTTAAGAACATACTATGTAATAAAAATAAGTTCATTTAGACAGTTATAGGTCGTGCATCTAAAGGACGTACAAATTATGCATTTCAGATTAGTTTTGTGCGTCGATTTTGTTGTTCTTGGATGAGTGACTTACACTCAAATTTTGTATGTGGCCTATTATTATTGTAACCATGAAGATCAACGGATCAAGTGTATTTTAGCCTGACTCTCTCTCTCTCTCTCTCTCTCTCTCTCTCTCTCTCTCTATATATATATATATATATATATATATATATATATATATATATGGTGTTCATTCATTGTCCGCGCGGGTAGCCTGAATTTTCGCTACCCGGCGGCCAAAAAAGTAACTCTCCTGGCTAAGATAATAACTCTACTGTAAAAAAGTAACTATGATGTCAAAAAAGTAACTCTGTTGGCCAAAAAAGTAACACTGTACAAAATATACAACAGATATATATAAGGACGGGTTTTTGATTTTAGAGGGGCAAATGATATTATTTTTGGCTAAAATTTTTTGGAGAGCTAAACAAAAGTCCTCTACAATTGCGAATTTTTTTAAAAAAAAAGTAGTCGGAAGGGTGGGCTAGTAGCTACCCGCGCGGGTAATAAAGCTGCGCCCATATATATATATATATATATATATATATATATATATATATATATATATATATATATATATATATATATATATATATATATATATATATATATATATATATATATATATATATATAGAGAGAGAGAGAGAGAGAGAGAGAGAGAGAGAGAGAGTCAGGCTAGAATACACTCGAGTGTACAGATCACACTGTACACCTCAATGATGTTTTCCTATCTAGACCATGTTTTTTCAAAATCTAATTTATTGATCTTCATGGTTACAATAATAATAGGTCACATACAAAATTTAAACTCATTTGGATGAGTATAAGTCACTCATCCAAGGACAACAAAATCGACGCACAAAACTAATTTGAAATACATGATTTTTGCCTCCTTTAGATGCACGACCTATAAGTGTCCAAATGAGCTAAAATTTATTATACATTATGTTCTTATGATGATTAAGAAGATCAACAGTTTTTCAAAAAATTATTACATCTTCAATATGACTGAGGTGTACGGTGTCTCTAGTACACTCGAGTGTACACTAGCCTCTCTCTCTCTCTCTCTCTCTCTCTCTCTCTCTCTCTATATATATATATATATATATATATATATATATATATATATAAAGTGCGAGAAACATTTTCCTTGATTGAATGTAGTATGCTTAACCAGAGGAACGCCTGTCCAAATATTCGCATCACACTTCTCTTGCCGTAGAAGATTAGACGATTGCGACCTTCCACTTTTCGTCTCACCACTTACACATCTCTTTTACTATTTACATTTTTCTGGCAGTTCCCGTGCAACCCTAACAACAATCTCAGTACGGTGTAGGTTCCGAGTGCTGCAACGTGTCCGACAAGATGTGGGATCTGCTTGACATATATTGCAATTATTATTTATATCTTTAAATAAGTAGACTCAATAAATGTTTTTTTATGAACTATAACTTCTCCCTCAAGGCCACCTTCCCGTGGGCGAAGGGTTAGCTACTTATACTCTTAAGCAGCTCATATTTAAGTCGGACTATCAAAAGTTCGTATTCAAAAGTCTTAATCATTTCCAGATACAACAAGACGGGTACACAAATGATATGGCCGACTAGATTGTCTAAGACCCTTTCAAGAGATTACACCGTAACTTGCTAGTGCAACCTTGCAGGTAATGCAGATACCCGTAACCTCGTCAAATAAGTAAAGCCCTCAAGTTTTCGCCAGCGGAAAACTGTTCTTACCATCTACGGGGTAATTTCTCACACATTTGCGAGCATTATTGCAGTAAACAGACTCGAGAACTCTTATGTACAAGTGGCCGCAATAAACAATTCTTCAGAAGCTGGCGATCGGAAGCCATATAACTTGAAAGATTGTGCAGATATTCAGGACATCTGGTCCAGTAACCATTGAATATCTCACTAGTGTTTATGACGGACCTATCTCGCGCTTGTAAGGCATCTGTTAGACTGGCTACCACAGAAAATGATGAACAATCGTACACCACACAGACAGGCAGAATACTATCCTGGTGTGTTTATTTACTGAAGAACCTATGACAAATCAAGTAACTATTGGGCTCGGTAACCTTGTCAAGAGAAGATAGGATCCGGACCATACTTCAGTTCAGGAAGCTGATCAACTCTGTGAAAGTGAATTTACGTGTTGGCATCATAAAATAGTATACTACACATGAACATATAACCTAAAAACCGAAAAAACTGCTTACCTCTGTATAACCTTTAGTACGCCAGTGCCAAATGGCATAGGGGTGCCCATGATGATGCACTCGCTGACGCCCTCAATTTGGTCTTCTCTACCATTTACTGAGGCATTAAATAGATGTTCTTCAGTTTTTTCAAATGAAGCAAGCATCAGAACACTATCCTTCATCTTTTTTAAGCCATATCTGGTAGTGCCAAGAACTTCACCCTGAGTAGGAGAAACATTGAAAGAATCGTGAGACATCATAACTTCACCCTGAGTAGGAGAAACATTGAAAGAATCGTGAGACATCATCACGTCATAAAGAAAAATTCACTACTGGCAGGAAATACACGGGCATTTGACGTTTACAGCTATTTAGGGATACAACGAAAACTACAGAACACATCAAGACCAGAAATTAGTAATGGTCTTTCTGACTTGTTATCTAATGGAGACTAGTCGAAGCCATCCTTTATTGTAGTTTTACCAAGAAAGATTTCTTAGGGCCATGTATCCCTTGTCAAAGGTCAATTCAGAAGTCATAGTCACTTCAATTAATAGAGCAACTTTGATCACTGCCTTTCATTTTGTACTTATCATGTAACCCTTCTACAGACGTGTCCATTTCAATGAAAATACTAAAAATACCACCTTATTTTGTCCCCATTGTGTAAAACAATGTATATTCGCCTAAGGTCAAGTGAATCATGCTTCCGCCAGTCTCCAAATCGCACTACCCATAGGCATCTATTATGTCTTTAACAAATATCTATAGATGCAGGATCTTTAGAAAGATATTGCAGAACCATGGGCATATGATCTTCATGAATTGTTGTAAACCCATATAATACTCAAATTGGGCATTATCTCTTGAGTGTGTATCTTCTTCCACATCAACTGCGCAACATCCATCAAGGATTTCTTGTGAACCTAAGATGTGGTACATGAATGGGCAGCTTGTTGTATTCTTTCTATGGTCTTTATGGGGTGGATTTACATGGGCATCTATTTTCTCCACTGGAGCACATATTTCTCTATGGATTGTCTATTTAGGGTATACTTATTTATGGGCCGCTTGGTTTGAGCTTTCTATTTTCTTGTTATGGATAACTATGCTTCCATATAAACAGAGTTCGTCCCAAGCATACATGGATGAAGGTTGGTGCTAGGTTATAGCTATTAAACAGTCACTTCTCATGACATGGATCCTCAGTTCTTTCATTTGAGTGTCATTACCTAGCAAGGTGTATTCACACTAGTATACTGACAAATCAGTACAGCTTTCTACACGGCGGTGCCCCAAATGTGTTGAACAATAAGAAAAAGGTTCCAGAATTAAGACACGTGGGGGTAACTACCTAGTAAGGGGTAACTATTAAACAGTCACTTCTCATGACATGAATCCTCAGTTCTTTCATTTGAGTGTCACTACCTAGCAAGGTGTATTCACACTAGTATACTGACAAATCAGTACAGCTTTCTACACGGCAGTGCCCCAAATGTGTGAACAATAAGAAAAAGGTTCCAGAATTAAGACACGTGGGGGTAACCAGAAACAAAAGCAAATGGAAATGGAAGATCACTCTAAAACCTTGCCTCTGTCCTTGAACTAGCATGGTGTCCCTCAGTGGGTAGAGAATGGAGGTGAGAAAGTATGCTCTCAAACTCGCACTCGGGACCACACTTCCTCAAAATTCCATCTGTACACACTGCTTAAGCAAAATAGGGCCGTTCCCCAAGACATTGGGAATAAGGATTAGATGACAATTAAATTACAAATGCATATACTTCTGCATAACACAAATAGACGACCACACTTTACGCATAGTTGTACTCTATACAACAATTGTTTTCTTCATATACAACTTTCATTATACTTCTACACACAAAAATTTCTTAAAGAGAAGTAACATATGCTTTCATGAAGTATGGTTTTATTTATCTTTCACGTTGACAGGATGACTTTATTAAATATAAGTTTGACGTTGCATATCAGATAGAGCAACATATACTCTTGCACCACCATTCTTTGTTTCACTCTCTTGATGTTTGGAGCATTCCTGTTACCAACATGCTCATACATGAATATTCTGACAACTGACATATTTCTCTACAAAAAGGTCTATGCCCCTATATAAGCCATGATATTTCAACTGTTTGTTGTCTCGCTCGGTCTGCTCACATGCTTACTGGAATGTGGATGATTTCACATTTCCATAAAATTATGAGGAAGCTCTTTGCTATCCTGGTTGGAAACATGCCATGTAAGAATTAATGACGGTGCTTCATCTAAATCATACATGGATCTAGTTGATAGCCCTCCTCACACCAATATTGTTGACTGACAACGGATATTCACTATTATACACAGTCCGCTGGAATCGTTTGAATAACTCAAGGCAGGTCTGGTAGCCTAAGGGTAGACAAACTGACAAACCCTCAATTTGGATTTCTTCAAAGCCTTTTCCTATCACACGGATCAGCTCAGTCCGTATTTTGCTCTCTCGAAACATATTTTGACTGGCCACTATTCCAGTTGGATGTAAAAATTGTGTTTCTCCTAAGGTAACCTGCTCAAGGAAGTATACATGGAACTACCACCTGGATATGTAGGGAACGAGGAAGCACATACACTTCCTGGAGATTGTCGTGTCCATGTTCAACATGGTCACACCTTGTACACCTAAACACGTGGTGGACGCACCTCCGACATGTCCACTTTAAATTATTCTTATTGCAATGCCGGACACGACTTGGACACTCAATGGACGCATCCAAGACACGCCGTCCCAACCCACTTAAGCTTGAGCCTATGGAAAAAAAACAAGTCTTCTCAAAAACCCCGCCTCTTGTCCTCCGCTACTCCTTGACCTACTAACATCAGGTGGTTAAGCTTCAGCTGCTACATGCAAGCCATTAACGCCCTTCTTTAGCAATTATAGCAGCCATCACCAGCGGTATCACCTCCACCAACTACTGCAACATTTTGGGACTGCCACATCAACCATGAGGAGGAAACAATTTAATTTCACCGCCTTCTCTTCCAATTCCATGTAATATTTCCTCCTTGGCTTCTTCCCCCTTTCTTCCTCCTCTTCCTGCTTCTTCTTGCCCCCCTCTTCTTTTTCCTACTCTAAAGCTGCAGCAGCTGTAAAAATGTTACTCACCTCCACTTTTTTCTGCTCCTCTATGTCTTCTTCTCCCTCATCTACTTCTCTTTTCCCTCTCTTTGTCCTCTTCTCATTCCTGCCCCTCCTCTTTTTCCAATTTGAATGTGGCAGCAGACGCATCAGCTCCCATCCCCCTCCTCTTATTTCACATAGGCCCTCCACTTCTCCTACTACCTTCTCTTGCCACTCCTCCCCCTACTCTTCTTCTTGCTCCTATTGCAGCAAAAAGCATCGAAGTAAAGTCCTCCCTACGCCTACACTTTTTCTTGCCTCTCTACATCTTCATCTCCCCTCCTCTTTTCTTGCCCTCCATCTTAAGTAGCTCTCCGATGTATTCCCCCTCCTTTTCTTCCCTCTCAACCAAGGAATGAGGTATCCGATTTCGATGCCGTTTCAAAAGCATGGAAACTGATTTTTTTTAAATTTCGACGAAAATTTCGATAAATACAACCACACCCGTTTCGACGCCAAAATGAACGAATTAATTTATGAAATTTTACAGGCATCATCTCTACACCTAAATGCAACGTTTTATGCAATAAAATTTTGTGTGGGGGTAGGTCTTTGCGAGGGGGGGTTCATGTGGGAGGTAAGGGAAATGTCTTGTTTCTTGAGGATTCCAATGAAGGGTTTCAATGAGGAAAATGTAGGAATTAAGTTATGTAATTTTGCAAGTATGAGTTATATATATATATATGCATGTACTTATTTGTGTTGTAATATCAAATATTGGATGTGTAGGGCATCCCCACAAATTTTACTTGGGTTGATAATTTGTTGTTGATATTGACTCAATAGTCAATCATTTCATTGGTCCCAAGAACACTAGTGCAATGTTTTCAAGGTAAATCAATATCTGTTGGTGTAGTTGGCTTCCTAGCACCATCGTTGTCCAATAAACTACCACCACGATACATGTCGTCCACATTGAAGAAATGAAAAAAAGGATGCATCGCATAAGTATTTAATAATTTGAATGGAAAATATTAGGGAATAATGCAATACGATATACTATAAGTATATACTACGTATGAGTACTAAATGGTGAAATAACCCCAAACCCCCTTTACTCCACTTCAAAAAACAACAATAACAACAAGGATTGCAATTATCAAAATTTTCATCGAAGTTTCCAGCGAAATTTTTGAGTTGCGCACAAAAAACCTCGAAATCGTAAAATTTGGCAAAATTCATCGAAATTTTTATAGAAATTTAAAAAAATGCAATCTTGGTAGCAAATTCGACCAAAATCGACACAGTCACACATTTCGGTATCAGATCCCATCGAAACCGAAACTTTTGGCAAAATTTCCCAATTTCAACGAAACTTCATTCCTTGCTCTCAACCTCCAAAACACCTTCATTTTCCATCTTCTCTGCCACCTTCCTCACCCCATCCCCTTCTTCGTCTTGATAGTAAATCTTGTTCACCGTTTACTTCCACCAACAATAAAAAACAACATGCCCAAAATTCTACTATTCTTACTTTTACAATTCCATATATCTTTACTGCAACAATTCTTTAATCAAACATCTTAATATATATTATGATTTAATCCATATTGTGACTTGTGGATATGATGTTATATGATGACGACTTGTTGGATTTCATGGTGATTGCCCATGTGGATTATCTATTTGATGTCATTTTATGCATTTATACATAGTGTATCATGTCATAATATTTTTGACAAATATATGTATTTATTTAAATTATTTATATATTTGCCATGTTCATGTCTTATACTTTTGGAAATCGCCGCATCGCGTGTCTATGTCTACATATGTGTTTGTGTCCGTGACCGTGCTTCCTAGGTAGGGAAGTATGGAACCAAGATATGTCGAGTCAAGAAATCAATATATGGTCTAAAACAATCTCTATAGCCTCGTTCAAAAACTTGGTACTGTTTAATATCTCTGTGATTCCAATGATTATCTAGTGATCACATCATTTTATTCCACACCACCAGTCACAAATTCAGTATTCGGGATACGTACAGCCTAGTTGAAAAATTCAGAAATCGGGAATTATGCGGAAAATTCTGATAAAAATCGGTCAACGTACGGTAAAAGTTCGGTCAACTTTTCGGAAAAAAGTCGGCAAAAAAGACGGATTATACATATATGTACATATACATAAACACATACAAACATATATATACACCCACACATATGATGATTTAAAATGACTAAACATCAAACTGATTACCCTAATATTAGAAGAAGGGGAAGAAGAGGGAGCAACAAGCAACATGCATAGATCAGGGAAGAAGGGGGAGAATGGAGGAGGAAGATGGAGTGTTCATGTAGAATGTCGAGGGTTACTCCTGGCTCAATGTGTGTGTCAGGGGATAGAGGAGGAAGGTTGGACGGTTTAGTGGAACCCTGCTACAAGTAAAATGACGTGGAAAAAACAAATGTGAAGCAAAAGTACATAAATGTATAAAACGACAAAAAAATGTATTAAACGCGTTTAAAACGCAATACGCAAATAAAACGCGAATTAAACGCGTTTAAAACGTATTATTCGGTTTGGAGTTTAAAACGACCGTTATATACGGTAGGTGAATAATACGCGTTTTAAACATGTTTTTTTGAAAAAAACAGAGTATATTGTGACTATGCACACCACATATCGGATTGCTCTAGGAGTACGTGTAGATGACATTGTTATTACTAAGAATAACCGTTCAAGGTATCAAAGGTCTGATACAAGCTCTTCATGCAGACTTTCATTCGAGGGAACTGAGAATTCTAAGATACTTCCTTGGCAAATATAGTCACAATAATTGTTGCTTTTTAAAGAAGTCAAGTTTTAAAAATGAACTTTTTGCTAGTCGCATGTGACCGCCATATAACTCCAGATTCTCGAATATTATACTTTATTCTTGTATTTTTTGTGTTTTACATTTTTTTCATTTTCATATTTTTTGCCGTTATATATTGTTTAAGACTCTGGCTTCTTCCATTGTATATAAATCTATATACATTTGTGCATGCAATCTAGGAAGCATGAATACTCCAAAATAGGTGTCATGCCCATATTGGATAGGTATTGAATTCTAGTGCTCCTTGGATATGCCTCCGTATTAGATATTTCTCCAGATGTATCCATATTTTATCACGTTTTAAAGAGTGGACATTGTGTGGATACAATATGGCCCAACAATTCATATTAGGACGCATACATAATTTGATCTAATTTGTCAGTACGTGCATATTGTTACCGTTAGTTCTATATTTATTATATTTTTTCTTTCTTGTCTCTGAAATAAAACTTGAGAATACCATGAAATCAATGTATGGTAATTACGGATCTAAACAATGTTTTATACACCAAGTTGACATTCTAATATAAGTATTGTTAGTTTGCTACTAAAAGTAAGTTATTGTTATTTTTATTAGTAACCTACGATTAGTAACTTATTGTTAGTACCAATATCTTGAGAGTGTTCAGGTAACAAAAAAGTTAGTTCTAAATGTTTCTAGAAATCTTCAGCTCAAAATTAAAACTAGAAGTTTGTACGACGAAATCAGGTTGAGTGTTAATAATAAATCTATACATGCATTATTTTATAAATCTTAACTGGACGGTAAGGGTTAGGGCACACAAAGTGTGCACCCCATATATTTTTAAAGAAAACAATTACAGAGAGGTCCTTGTAGAATAGGAAAATAACAAACAAAAAATAAAGAGCTTTAATTAAACACTAGTTAACACTCCCCCTCAAGTTGGAGCATAGATATCAATCATGCCCAACTTGTCCACAAGAGCGTAGAAATGTTTCTTAGCCAGCAGCTTTGTGAAAATATCAACAACTTGATCTTCTGAGCGAGTGAAAGGAGTGCAGATGCGTCCAGTCAGAATAGATTCTCGGATAAAGTGACAGTCAACTTCAATGTGCTAAGTCCGCTCATGAAAAACATGATTATTTGCAATAAAGATAGCTGCTTTATTATCACAATGCATAGGAATAGGAACAGAGGATACTACATCAAGTTCTTTTAGAAGAGATTGTACCCACATAAGCTCACATGCAGTATGAGCCATAGCACGATATTCAGCCTCAACACTGGATCTGGCAACCACATTTTGTTTCTTGCTCCTCCAAGTAACCAGATTACCCCCAACAAATGTGCAATAACCAGAAGTAGATTTTCTATCTATCATGCTGCCAGCATAGTCAGAATCAGAATAGCCTTCAAGAGAGCAATGACCATGTCTTCTATAGAACAAGCCTCTACCAGGAGAGTTCTTCAAATATCTCAGAATAAGACACGGTGCTTTCTAATGACACTGTTTAGGCTTATCAAGATATCGGCTAACAAGACCAACAGCAGTAGAAATATCAGCTCTAGTAACAGTCAAATAAATCAGTTTTCCCACCAGTCTTCTATATCTTTTACTGTCAGGATACAGAGGGGATTCATCATCATCCCAATTCACATTGGAATCAAGAGGTGTGTCAGTAGGCCGAGCTCCAAGAATGCCAGTCTCATGTAGAAGATCAAGAACATACTTGTGTTGTGATAGAACAAGAGCATTAGCAATTCTGGAAACCTCAATTCCCAGAAAATACCTCAATTTTCCCAAATCTTTAGTGACAAAATGTTTGCATAGATAAGCTTTAGTAGCATTAATTTCCGAGAGATCGCTGCATGATAAAATAATGTCGTCAACATACACAATAAGAACTACATTACCAGTGGACGTCTTTTTGATAAAAACATAATGATCAACATGAGATCTGACAAACCCATAAGTAGACAAGGTGGTGCTCAGTTTGTCGAACTAGGCACGCAGACTCTGTTTGACTCCATAAATAGACTTCTTGAGGCGGTAGACTTTGTGTGACCCCCCCCCTGAGCAACAAACCCAGGTGGCTGCTCCATATATACCTCCTCCTGAAGATCACCAAAAAGAAAAAAAAAATTGACGTCGAGCTGAATGAGGGGCCAATCTAGATTAATTGCCACAGACAGAAGAACTCGTACATAATTAAGCCGAGCAACAGGAGAAAAAGTCTCAAAATAATCAAAACCATAGGTCTGAGTATGCCCTTTTGCCACGAGGCGAGCTTTTAGGCGTTCAACGGTTCCATCAGGATGATACTTAATAGTGTACACCCAATGGCATCCAACAAGTTTGCAATCAGAAGGAGGATCAACAAGATCCCAGGTACCCCTGTCAGTGAGAGCAGCCATCTCCTCTGTCATGGCTTGAGTCCAGGCCTGACTCTGTAATGCGTCATGCACATTTTTGGGTACAGAAATAGCAGATAGAGCAGCAACAAAATTTCTAACATGAACACTCAGATGAGCAGTGGAGACATGATTAGCAATATCATGAGATGTACATGACCTAGTACCTTTCTTAAGTGCAATAGGTAAATCTAGAACAGAAATTACCTCAGTAGGGGCAGGACCTTCTGAAGGAGAAGATTGGTTGTCAGTGGGGGGGGTCTTGAGTAGGAGTAGGCTGTGGCGGCCGATTTCTGCGTTGATAAACAATAAGAGTAGTAGTAGCCGTATGGCCCGTATCCGGTTGCACAGTAGTGGTAGAATCACAAGTAATAGGCAGAAGTGTTGCTATCAAATCAGAGCTCAACGTAGTTCCTCTAGTAGAATAGTACGGAGTATCTTCAAAAAAGACATCACTACTCGTGAACCACTTTTAGTAACCGGACTATAACAGTGATACCCTTTTTGGGTTTATGAATATCCCAGAATAATGCATTTTTCAGCTCTAGGGGACAACTTGTCGAGTATGACCAAACAAACGAACAAAACAAGTCAACCCAAAAATCCTCGGAGGAAAAAAAAACAGTGGCAAATCTGGTTGCAGAACTTGTACAGGAATCTTATTTCCAATAACAGAGAAAGGCATTCGATTTATTAGATAACATGCAGTAAGAACAGCTTCCGGCCAAAAATATTTGGGAACATTAGAGTGTAACATTATAGTACGAGCAACTTCAAGTAAATGCCTATTCTTCCGCTCAGCCACGCCATTCTGCTGGGATGTATAAGCACAAGACGTCTGATGAATTGTCCCCACAAAACGGCTGAATAACTCCACATTTTTTGAAGAAATCCCAATGCATTATCAGTTCGCAAAATTTTAATAGGCATAGAGTACCGAGTTTTAATTTCAACAAAAAAAAAATTAATAGTTGGGAGCACTTGAGATCGATCTTTTAACAGAAATAACCATGTGGTACGAGAGTAATCATCAATTAATAAAATAAAATATTTATTGCCAGACAAGCTTGGAATATGACAAGGACCCCATACATCAACATGCACTAAATAAAAAAGAGCTCTGCTACCAATCTGAGTTTTTTTGGGAAATACAAATCGAGATTGTTTGCCTAATTGACAAGCCTCGCATTGAAAACTATGCGGGCGAACACCAGAAATAACATGTTTTAACTTCTCAGCTGACGGATGTCCAAGTCGGAAATGCCAATGTAACGCAGAACAGAAGCAGAAAGTGTTGAAGCTAAAGCAGAAGTGTCAATCTGTTTCAACTCGTCTAAGTAGTAGAGTCCATCAGGATCTTCATGCCCCCCCACCAATCTCCATCCTCGTGCGAAGGTCCTAAAAAACACAAGTACCCGGTGCAAATGTCAGACTGCAGTTAAGATTGCGGACAATTTTATTGACAGATAACAGATTCAGTGGAAAATTTGGCACATATAACGCAGAGCGTAGAAGAATTTTTGCAAAGATATCGTCAATTCCAGACACAGCAGATTTAGAACCATCAACAAGCATAACAGTAGATTTGGCACAAGGTTTAGTCAGTTTATAAAACAAAGAGCGGTTGCAAGAAATATGAGAGGAGGCTCCAAAGTCAATCACCCAATTGGTATTACCAGCTTTAGAAGGAGCACTCAAGAATGCAGAATCACAACCAGGGTAGGTGGCCGCGTGAGCTCCAGATGTAGCAGCCGAGGAAGAGGAACCACCAGTCCTCTGAAGCAGAATATGTTCCACTTCTGAGCGGATGAACTCAGCAGTGGACTCAGTCGAGGGAGTAGCAGTGACCGTCTGAGTAGTACCATCAGTCGCAGCATTGGCCCACGCAGGTGTGCCATGCTTCTTCCAACACTTATCTTCAGTGTGGTTGGTGCGGCCACAAAAATCATAGTATCGCTGAGCAGCGACACCACTAGAAGAATCAGTAGACTAGCCACGACCAGATGAGCCTCGTCCCCGTCCAGGAGCATCAATATGATTGTTCGGCGGACGACCACGACCCCTACCACGACCACGGCCAGTCATAGCAGCAAAAGCAGTGGGATCAGCCGTGTCAGAAGACACATCTGCAGAGGAGGCCGACATGCGTTGGAGACGTTGAAAGACACTCTAAAGTAGGTAACGAATCGTTGGCTAGGATCTGGTCAACCACCCCCAGCATAGGAGTCTGGAAGACCACAGAGGAACTGGACCACCTGGAGTTCCTATCTTTGACGTTGCATGGTGGCCAAGTCAGTGGATAAGGGATGCAAGTTATCGAGCTCAGCCCATACACCCTTAAAGGTGGAGATGTAGTCAGAAATATCAGGTCCAGTAAAGTGCAGACAAGACAGATGTTTGTTCAAATCAAACACCTTTTTGGGATATTTGCTGTGAGAATAGGTGCTTGCCAGTTGGTCCCACATCTCCTTTGTTGTCAGGACATGAAGAAGAGTGACGTTGATGCAAGTCTCGCTGCTGTGTAGAATCCATGTCATCACAGTGGAGTCATCCTTGACCCAGTCTTCATAGTGTTTTTTGTCCTTGGACTCGACAGTAGTTGGCGGAGCAGGCGGCGGATTATCAGTCAGATGGGAATGCTTGCCCTGTGACTTTGCAAAAATCTCCATGGAGCAAACCCAATGTTGCAAGTTGCGTCCGTCAAGCTTGACAGTGGTCACCAGACGACGAAAGTCTTCATGAGAGGAAGCCATGAGGGAGTCGGGTCCACAAGTAGCAGAAAACAACAGCAAATTTCAAAACCGCCTAGATCCGCCGGCTAGACGGCAACAGATAGATAGAAGATCTAGAAGGACCAGCCTACATATAGACTACACCGAGGCGCAACAGAGAACGCGGTGGCTTAAGGGTCGGCATGGGAAGATAGAAACAGAGGGGCGCCTAAGACTGTCAACCGATCGCCCGAAGATAATCACGCGACAGGCAGGGGGCTCAACCGCCCAACGACATCACGGGGCTGCCCGCGGCGACGACAGAGGGAGGCGGCGTCGGGGCAGTAGCAGACGTCACGCAGCGGGCGACAGCCTAGGGGTGGTGGTGGGGGAAGGGGTGCCGCCGGCGGCGGCTGGAGAGAGAGAGAGGCAACGACTGAGGGAGAGGAGGGCAACTCAATAAACCTCCTCTGATACCATCTTGATTGGACGTAAGGGTTAGGGTACACAAAGTGTGCACCCCATATATTTATAAAGAGAACAATTACCAGAGAGGTCCTTGTACAATAGGAAAATAACAAATAGAAAATAAAGAGCTTTAATTAAACACTAGTTAATAATAAACTTTGTTATTATTAAAAGAGCAATATGACAATATTTATCTTTAAATGAAATTAGATGGTCTTGGTTTGTATTTTCATGAATGAAAAATAGGTATATATGAACCCTTAAAATAAATTTTTGTCGTATCCAATTCGCATGTGAGTGTCCATACATATATATATGTGTATATATACATATATATATGTGTATATATACATATATATATATATATGTGTGTGTGTGTGTGTGTGTGTATATACACACATATATATACATATATATATATATATATAAACACACACACACATATATAGAGAGAGAGAGCCTTAGGCTGGAATACACTCGAGCGTACCAGAGACCGAATACACTCAAGTCGTTTTTCATCATACAACATATATTTTGAAAATGTAAACCGTTGATCTTCTTAGATATGTTATAAACTTACTACATATAAAATTTGAGGTCATTTGGACACTTATAGGTCGTGCGTCTAAAGGAGACAAAAAAAGCAATTCAAATTAGTTTTCTGCATTGATTTTGTAGATAAAGAAAGAGTGACTTGAAGAATCCAAATGAGCTCAAATTTTGCATGTAGCCTATATTTCGTATAACGATGAATATCAATGTTTTAGATATGTTGAAATAATAGTCAAGATATGTAAACGCCACTTGAGTGTATCCTAGCCTGACTCTCTCTCTCTCTCTCTTTCTCTCTCTCTCTCTATATATATAGAGAGAAGAGAGAGTTGACCTACAATCATGGAATAAGAGGTCGACTTTGAGTCGCTTTGACAATTGTGGTAGTGGAAGTTTGTAAAAAAATAGGAAATTTCGAGGGTTTTTGCAACTAAATTTCGATGCAACTTTGACAAAAGTTAAGCTTAAAATAATGATTTTGTGATGAAAATTTGTAGATTTCATCAAATTTAGGTAAAAAAAATATGTTTACATATACCCATCCATATAGGTTTACATATCTAGAAAAACACATGGTTAGATACAGTCATCTCAGGAGAACAAAGTTCTTTGATGTATAAAGTTTATGACGATAAAAAATTACATAAAGGTATAAATCTATGGTAGATCTAGTATTAGCTTAGAACAAAATAACATTATAATTACCTTAAGATCCAACACTATTTCCCCCTCATACAACAACTCCATAAAACACCAAAAGAATGTCGCCAACTTCGATGACTTTGATTGATGTCGAGGAAGTTGAGGAATTTTTAATGGATCTGGGCCAACTTCATCGACAAATGGGTTGATGTCAACGAGAAGACCCAAAATGTCAAGGATGATGTGGAATGAGAATGTTTTCATGTGTTAAAGAGTATATATTAGCCTATTTAGTTAATAGGTTAATTAGTTAGTGGGCCTTTAGTGTCTCGGCCCGTTTAGGTTACTTGTGTCCTAAGTCTCAGGGTTTCTCCCTTGCTCCTATGTATAGGACATGGTTGTACCTCTTTTATCTAATCGAATAAGTTCAATACAATATTCTTTCACATGGTATCAGAGCGGTGAAAAGTAACTCCGGCGTGAACAGTACTCAGCCTCAACACTGGATCTAGCAACAACATTTTGCTTTATGCTCCTCCAAGTGACAAGATTTCCTCCAACATAAGTGCAAGTGCAATAACCTGAAGTAGATTTTCTGTCAATTTTACTTCCAGCATAATCAGAGTCAGAATAACCTTCAAGCGAACAATGCCCATGTTTCTATAACAGAGGCCTTTACCAAGAGATTTCTTAAGGTACCTCTGAATATTACAAAGGGCATCCAGTGACACTGTCTAGGCTTATCAGGATACCTACTAAGAAGACCACTATAAACTCTTCTTGACTACATAGCGGAACTGCTACCCATTTGAAGGAGTAAGGACTTCGGGACTCTTTCGCTGAAAGCAGCTCTCCCCCAGGATTAAGGAGGCCCTTATCAGAGAATGGAGAAGAACAAGAAAGAACCGCAAGCAGTGTCTCAAGGGCTGAATTGTTGTTGTCTATCTAAAAGGGAGTGACAAGTCAGCCATATTGAATACGCTACAACAGTGAAGGTTGCGAACCGGTTGGTGTTGTTATGGCTGAGACTCTCATTGTGTGAGATCCATCCCTCCATTTGACAACTAATGAAGCCCTCAGCATATCCAGATGGTTACCCCATAGTTGTCTCGCCTTGGGGTAGTCTCGTAAGGCATGAAGTGTGTCTTCTAGCTGCTCGCCACAACAGGGGCATCCGAGATCAACCGCAAGATGACGACGTACGCCAGCAGTAGAGATATCAACTCTAGTAACAGTCAGATAAATCATCTTACCAACCAGTCTCCTATATTTTTTATTGTCCGTACATATAGGACATGCCTCAACATCCCAATTCACATTGGGATCTAAAGGAGCATCAGTAGGACGCGCTCCAAGCATCTCAATCTCCTGTAAAAGATCAAGAACATATTTCCTTTGGGATAAGACAAGAGCACTAGCAGTTCTAGATACGTCAATGCCCAAAAAATATTGCATCTTTCCCAAGTCTTTAGTAGCAAAATGCTTGCACAAGTGTGTTTTAGTAGCCTGAATTTCAGTAACATCGCTGCCAGATAGGATGATATCGTCAACATAAACAATCAGAATGACAATACCAGAAGATGTATTTTTAGTAAAGACAGAGTGATCAACATGTGATCTCAGAAAACCAAAGGTAGTCAGTATCTTGCTCAATTTGTCAAACCATACCCGAGGACTCTGCTTGAGTCCATTTTGTTGAGGTGTATAGGCACAAGATGTTTGATGAATAGTACCGAAAGAACGACAAAACAGCTCAACCTCTTACTGAACAAATTCCAAAGCATTATTTGTTCGCAGAATTTTAACATGCATAGAGTACTGGGTTTTAATTTCAGCAAAGAAGAATTTTATTATAGGCAATACTTGGGACCGATCTTTCAGAAGATACAACCATGTGGAACGAGAAAAATCATCAATAAACAGAATAAAGTATTTATTTCCAGATAAACTTGGAACATGACAAGGACCCCATACATCTGCATGAACAAGATCAAAAATGTTTTTACTACAAATCTGAGACCTCTTAGGATAGATAGTTCTAGACTTTTTTCCTAACTGACACGACTCGCACTTAAGACTGTGCGTCCCTACACCAGAAATGGCATGCTTTATTTTCTCAGATGACGGATGTCTAAGTCTGTAGTGCCACTGCAAAGCGGAAACCAAAGATGATAGTGCTGAAGCTAAAGCCATAGTGTCGATCTTTTTCAACTCATCCAGATAGTAGAGACCATCAGGTCCTTCATGCCCCCCACCAATCTTCATCCCCGTGCGAAGGTCCTGAAAAGTACAAGTACCAAGAACAAAGGTGAGACTACAGTTTAGGCTACGCACAATTTTTCTAACAGATAGTAAGTTTAGAGGAAAACGAGACACAGAGAGCAGATTTCAACAAAAACTGAGCAACAATATCACCAATCCCAGACACAACAGATTTTGAGCCATCAGCAAGCATAACAGAAGATTTAGAAACCGGTGTAGATAAATTCAAGAAAAGAGACCGATTTCCAGAAATGTGAGAAGAAGCACCCGAATCAATCACCCATCTTGTATTACCAGTACTAGACGAAGGCGCACTTAGAAAAGCAGAATCAGAACCAGAGTAGGTTGCAGCATGAGCTCCAGTAGTAGCAGTAGATGAAGACCCAATGCGCTCCAGTAGTAGACGTTCCACCTCAGAACGGATGAAATCAGCAGTAGTAGAGCTGGACGAATCAGTAGCTTAAGGTTGGGTAGCAACCTCAGAAGTAGCATTGGCCTCAGAAGCAGCATTGGCCCAGGCAGGTTTGCCATACTTCTCCCAGCATTTTTCTTTAACGTGGTTAGACCGACCGCACAAATTGCAAAAGCACTGACCAGATGGAGGGCGAGAAGCACTGGGAGGGCCAGAGGACGCACCGCGTCCAAATGAACCACGCCTCCTCCCAGAGCCAAGAGGAGGACGATTCTCCTAAAAGCGACCACGGCCGCGGCGACGACCACGGCCTGACATAGCAGCAAGGGCAGTAGTATCGCCAATATCAGTAGGTAACTCAGAAGATGAGGCAGGTAGACGTTGAAGGTGCTGAAAAGCACTCTGCAACGTAGGCAGTGGATCACTGGCAAGAATCTGATCTACAACTCCAGCATAAGACTCAGGAAGGCCACACAAAAACTGGACTACCTGCAACTCCTGCCTTTGGCATTGCATGGTAGCCAAATCAGTCGACATAGGATGATAGCTCTCCAATTCACCCCAGAGTCCCTTGAAGGCAGAGAAGTAATCAGCAAGGTCAGGTCCCGAGAACTGTAGACGAGTCAACTGCTTATTTAAGTCGAACACCTTCTTGGGTTTTTTGCTGTGATAGTAAGTGCTTACCAGCTAATCCCACATTTCCTTGGCAATAGGTAGACGGAGCAAGGTAACACTGATGCGTGTTTCGCTGCTGTTGAGAATCCATGTCATCACAGTCGAATCAGACCCAGTCATCATAAGCCTTGATGTCCTTAGACTAGGCAGTAGAAGCAGGAGCGGGAGGTGGATCGCGCGTCAGGTGGGAATGTTTGCCCTAGGATTTAGCATAAATCCCCATGGAACAAACCCAGTGCTGGTAGTTGCGCCCATCCAGCTTGACAGTAGTAACCTGACGGCGATGATCGTCATGTGAGAAAGCCGCGACAGACAAACAACACCAAGTCCAGCAGTAGGAGGCATGTACAAGCAGTAGATGACCGCCTAGGTCCTCACGAGGCATGTACAAGCAGTAGATGATCGCCTAGGTCCTCGCGCTAGGCAACAACAGGCACGGGAGAAAAAATTGGGTGGACCAATTACATACGGACTACGTCGAGGCGCGGTAAGGGACCCGGCGGCTCAACGGCCGACACGGGCAGGCAATAGACGGAACCGGAGAAGGCTCACACAGACACCCGAGTGGTTGGGCGACTAGGAGGTGGCGGCTAGGAGAAGACGACGTGTTGGCCGAGGAACGTTGGCGGTGCGGCTGGCTGCGGAGGCCAGTTGCAGGCTGCAACAGCGGCGGGGCGCGGGGAGGCGGCCGGCGGAGAGAGAGAGAGAAGGGAAGGGAGGGAGGGAAAGGAGAGAGAGGCAACGCCCGAAGGTTACACCTGCTCTAATACCATGAGAAAAACAAATTGAGAACCAGTAGGGTTACACAATGTGTGTACCCCATATATATATATATATATATAAGTGGAGCAATTACACAAAGGTCCATATAGAAAAGGAAAATAACAAACAAAATATATAAAGACATTATTTAACAGTGTTGACTATTTTGAAACTTTTTCTCCCGTAGCGTTCGAATTTTGATTTTTGTTGTTGTCAACAAAGACTGGCCCATCTTTCAGTTGGATGTTAAAAATGCATTTCTTTATGGAGATCTACACTAGGAGGTTTACATGGAGCAACCATCGGGGTTCGTTGCTCAGGGGGAGTCTGCCTCAAAAGTCTGTAAGCTCAAAAAGGCCATCTACGGTCTCAAACAGAGCATGCGTGCTTGGTTCGATAAACTCAGTCAGATCTTAGTCACTTTTGGCTTTCGTCGTTCGCACTCAGATCATTCAGTCTTTAACCGCAAAACAGTGGTTGGGCTCGTCATTCTTATTGTTTATGTTGACGATATTATTTTATCTGGCAATGATACCTTGGGCATACAAGCAACAAAAACCTACTTGGAAAAGCACTTTGTCACTAAAGATCTCAGAAAGCTGAGATATTTCTTACGCATTAAGGTATCCAGATCATCTGCAGGGTTGTCTCTCTCAACGAAAATATGTACTTGATCTATTACAGGAAACTGGTATGCTTGGCTGTAAACCAGCCAATACACCCCTTGACCCAAATATGGATTGGGACGATTAAAACTCTTTTTATGTTGATCACCACCAGTTTAGAAGACTGGTAGGCAAGCTTATTTATCTGACGGTCACACGAGAAGACCTCACT